>JAPFBL010000034.1:2572500-3192500 GCA_026182355.1 Hermatobates lingyangjiaoensis | reverse complement strand
AATTATTATGGTAATTAGTATTGATAAAAGATTACTAAATATTACTACTTATTTTTTTAATACTAATCGTTTTCACTGGTTATCGGTGAACTGGAAATTTTCATCAAATGGAACTTTTTGAATTATTGCTGCAGCTGAAGGATAGAGAACACGATGGTAATCACACACATCACCATGTTAAAAATCGTGTTTAAAATAAACCAATATTTAATCAATTTCAAATAATCATATGCAATTAAATACAAAAAAAAATTGGAGTCGTCTACACTCAGCTTTACCATAAAATATCAAAGTTCTTGACAAATATATGATGTTTTTATTTATTTTTAACTAGCTATATATATATATATATATATACATCTATGATCAAACCACAATAAGAAATGGGATTTTCTTCTTGCCAAGTCAAGTATAGTAAACATGAAAAATATCATACAGAATATTCTCCAACTGACTTCCAACGAACCAATACATACATTCAAAATCGAAGTTAACAATGTTAAGCTAACTATAAAAATTGAAACTAACGACAAAGAAAATCACTTTCTATTAAAGATGAAATGTGGCTCATAATATTGATCATGATAAATGTTTTGTTAATTGCTTATTCAGTATTAATATTGTATATATATATATATATATATATATAAAGATTTCACTTAAACACGTGAAATAACAATCAATGATCAAAACACAATATGTAACGGGAAAACAAGACTAAGATCTTTCAACCGTAAGGAGCGGTCTTCGTCAGAGTCAAAAACCCAACAGTTCTTGTTACGGTTGAAACATCTTAGTCTTGTTTTCCCATTTCTTATTGTGGTTTGATTATTGATTGTTATTTCACGTGTTTATGTGAAATCATTTTATATATACATATATGTCAATGATCAAACCACAATAAGAAATGGGAAAACAAGACTAAGATCTTTCAACCGTAACAAGCGGTCTTCGTCAGAGTCAAAAACCCAACTGAACACTAGATGCAGAAAAGATCTGGTGAGGAGTTGAGAAGAGTGGGAGGGAAGAGTGGTATTTTAAAAGGGTGAAAGCACAGGAAAGGACTAATGTCCAGAAAGGGATGTTTGGGGAAACAAAGGAGTACAGTAAGAAAAAGTAAAAAACTATCCGCTAGCTACCAACCCTCTTTGAAGAGGCTATTGCCCTCGTGACGAAAGTATCAAGTTTGAAGAGACCGTTACAAATGTTTATAATATTAGATCTATTAAATTTAATTAGAGACGATTCAATAATATTTCTTAACAACATTGATTTTTCATAGGTAATAAATTTAGCTCCTGTCCAATCAATATGATGATTTTCATTTTTTATATGCAATAATAAGGCACTACTGTTTTCCTGTCTACTTACGTTATATTGGTGTTGTTTTACACGTGTTTTTTAATGATTTACCAGTTTGACCAATATAAATTTTATGGCAATTTTTGCACGGTATTTTATAAATACCAGCGGACTCCAATTCGCTTGGAGAGTTTTTTATTAACATATTACCCACGTTATTACGATTAGAAAACACTATATTAAAATCAAGTTGTTTGGCTAATCTTGGAAGGGGGTCCAATGATTCGTGGTATGGCAAAACTATAGAATTTGATAATAAAAGGGGCTCTTTTGAAGTATTAGAGAAAGTTTTTAAAAGAGCCCCTTTTATTATCAAATTCTATAGTTTTGCCTTACCACGAATCATTGGACCCCCTTCCAAGATTAGCCAAACAACTTGATTTTAATATAGTGTTTTCTAATCGTAATAACGTGGGTAATATGTTAATAAAAAACTCTCCAAGCGAATTGGAGTCCGCTGGTATTTATAAAATACCGTGCAAAATTGCCATAAAATTTATATTGGTCAAACTGGTAAATCATTAAAAACACGTGTAAAACAACACCAATATAACGTAAGTAGACAGGAAAACAGTAGTGCCTTATTCTTGCATATAAAAAATGAAAATCATCATATTGATTGGACAGGAGCTAAATTTATTACCTATGAAAAATCAATGTTGTTAAGAAATATTATTGAATCGTCTCTAATTAAATTTAATAGATCTAATATTATAAACATTAGTAACGGTCTCTTCAAACTTGATACTTTCGTCACGAGGGCAATAGCCTCTTCAAAGAGGGTTGACAGCTAGCGGATAGTTTTTTACTTTTTCTTACTGTACTCCTTTGTTTCCCCAAACATCCCTTTCTGGACATTAGTCCTTTCCTGTGCTTTCACCCTTTTAAAATACCACTCTTCCCTCCCACTCTTCTCAACTCCTCACCAGATGTTTTCTGCATCTAGTGTTCAGTTGGGTTTTTGACTCTGACGAAGACCGCTTGTTACGGTTGAAAGATCTTAGTCTTGTTTTCCAATTTCTTATTGTGGTTTGATCATTGATTGTTGTTTCACGTGTTTATGTGAAATCTTTTTATTTATATACATAATATATATATATATATATATTATTTCTATAGATATAATTATTAATATTTGATAATATTATATATATTATATATATATATTATATATATTATATATATATATATATGTATATTATATATTTAATTTATATTATATTTGTACAATATTAATATTTTTCTTGTTGGAATAACTTTTAATAAATTACACTTTATTTGTATATTACTTTAAATGTGTTAGTTTTATAAGTATTTGAATGATTTAATAATATTATTTAATTAAAGCTAACTGTTATGCTAATTAGAAAAGACTTTTTTTGTATCACTGTAATACCGTATACATTATTTCTCATTATACTTTTTTTGACAAAAGTAAGTTAACATCATTTAAAGTTATAATTTAACGTAATCCAGTAAAAAAATAATTTTAAATTTTGAACTAACTTTCTTTCTGATGTTTACATTTTGATCACCTTTTCTTCTTTTTTTTAAAAAAACATTATAGGAATACAAAAATAATTTCATATGAATGCATCAGTTGGTAACATAATTAATCAAACGAATGAGGCCATGATGGTTTGAAAAAAATATCAAAGAGATTTGGCTCTTAATTCAGTCAGTGTTTACACTATTGACAAGAAATAATTATGAACTAAATACAGACCTATCAATGTTGGTGAGTTGAATTCAACAAAAAATGATTTTATATAATCGACATTAATTTTAAATAGATAATTTTATGTAAAGTTCAATACATTTCCTCTTATATAGTTCATCTGACCTCCTTCTACATTAATGATAAGACAATTATTTCCATGAAAAAATTAAAAATATTCCTAATTTATTTAAAAAATGTCAGAAACATGTAAGAAAATCTGAAGTGGCCTACACTCAACTTTACCATAAGTAAACTTAAAAACAAGCATCTTGGGAATCTATATAAATAAAATAATGATTTTGTCTGTACATTGCTTAGAACTGACTCATTTCAACTTTTCTTTACGTTTCATACATTGGAGAAACCGAATCCACCCTTAGAAAAATTTCTGTCGGTTTGTCGGTTTGTCTGTTTGTCGGTTTGTCTGTTTGTCGGTTTGTCTGTTTGTCGGTTTGTCTGTATGTCCGTAAAACTTTGTCACAAGTAAACTCAGCTACCATAAGACATATAAACCTGAAACTTCTACAGTAGGTTTGAGTAGGTCTAACTTAAAATATAGGCTCTAAATTGATTGGAAATTCAACGTAGAAGTGAAGTTATGGACGTTTAAAGCAAAAACGTTTGTCACAAGTAAACTCAGCCACCATAAGACATGGTGAGCTGAAACTTTGACACTGGATTTGTGTATGCCTAACTTAAAATATGGGCTCTAAATAGATTAATAATTCAGTACAGAAACGAAGTTATAGGGCTTTAAGCGTATTTTCCTAACTTCACAGACAAGTCTGTTTTGAAAATACACAGGTGTGGCAAGTAGGTATTGTTAGTTGATTTTAATTTCATTGGAGCATATGAATATATTGCGTATTTGACATCTTTGAAAAGGTGTTTCCCAGAGTTGAGGATGTACTATCTATTACGAATAAATAGTTTTGTAAACTAGCAATTCTCAACTCCTAATATGAACAGGTAGGAAAAATCAACAAACAAGTTCTACCGAGGAAAGAACTTACGAGTCAGTAAAGAGATTGGATTAGTGATGAAGAAGCAGTTTATTATCTAATTGAATTTCTTGACTCTGAATTTATTTCTCCTGGACTGCCTGCTCATGAGTAAAAACTTAAAGTAGGAGCACCAATCATGTTGCAATTTAGTAGCAGTAACAAATTTCATGTTACGAAACATGAGTGCCCCAAAACTGTGCAACGGGACACGACTCTGAGTTCGTGCTCTACACAGATATGCCATCGAGGCGGACATAATGACTGGATGTCGTATTGGGGAGTCTGTGTGTATACTACATATACCATTGATTTCGAGCCACTGTCTGTTTCCGTTGAAATGATTGCAAAGTCCCGTCAGAGTCTATTTCGCAATGACGTTAACTAAGTCGCAAAGGGAGACTTTATCTAACGCAGGAATTCAAGTTAGCGAGACCAAGTTTTTCTCACATGGTCAACTATAGTTTACTTGCTCAAGAGTCAGAGGTTCCAACTGTTTGTTCTTCCGTGAACCTGAAGGACAGACAGCTAATGTGGTGTATACAGAGGCATTTGTTTAACACTGTACTAATAATGGTTTTTCTACTATTCTATAATTTCTAATTATAGTATTAGTATATATAATACTATAATTGATATTTTGGAATACCAAGTAGAATAGAATTTTTGATTCCGTCAAAGACGGGTACGTTTGCTAGTATAATATATAATCTCCCATTTAAGCATTATATAAAAGTTTAAATGGGAGATGTTTATTAGTCTTTAATTCCTGGAGGTAGAACAGATAGTGATTGATCCAATTATCAACATATATGCTTATTTTTCCATATCACATCACTCATATATATATATAATATCGTTAGTTTAACTACAGCAGTAATATCTTTTTTGGAAATCAAAAATGTAAACTTTTACATACTTATGCGATGCTTAAAGTTTTACATAATAAAGTGATTATTACGAAATAATCACTTCCAGGAGAACATAACTTTTATTCTGATAGCCAGTGGATATCCTACATAGTTTATCTGACCTCCTTCTACATTGAAAATTTACGAGAAATATTCCTATTTGAATCTTGAAAATATCTCTATATTATCTGATAAATGTCAGAAACATGAAAGAAAAAAGTCTTTTTAAGATAATTTTTAATTTAAGATGTGAGATAATTTCAGTTATTATTTTTCAAAGAATTTATTCAATTATAAATTATGTCTTAAATTTTTGGTCCTATATAAAATTACTATACTTGGAATTCTATGGCATGCTAGTGTTTTTTTAAAAAAAATATTTTCTTTTCCTTGGTCAAAAATCCAATTTACTCTGAGCAAGTGTTATCTATTTCCTGATGTACTCTTTTATAAGGTTGCTGTAATGGATACTGAAAAAAAATATATCAGTAATTAACCAGTTCTGCATACTGAAATCAAATTCAAAGCTAGCATTTCATTATAAATTAAAACGTTTGTGGCTGGACGGAAGCATGGAATTTTTGTAAATAATATATATGAACTATTATACTGGAATAGTAAAAAAAACCCGTGGATTTGTCAACAATATGATAGACATATTGTTACGGTATGAAAAGATTCATAAAACGACTTCTGGGAGCTTAAAACTTGTAATTCTGTCAAATCTGGAGGTCGAATTTACTATATTTTATTTACAGTGAAGTAAAAAAAATATCCTTATATTGAGGAATCATTTTTTAACAAACGTTCTACACCATAAAGGATCATTATTGAATATTTCCTGAATTAGGGACATTTTTCTTAACTTAACTATAACATTAAAAACCTAATACGTATCATATAGCATCTATCTAAAATTTTAATTTTTTTTAAAAATGAGATTTTAAATTTGTAAAAGTTTGAATGATAAATATTGTTTTAATTCGGTTTTTGATTAAATAATAAACTATTAATTAAGATTAGAATCATTAATTAATAATTTACTACTCAATCATTGGAAGAATCATAAGTAACATGCCAGGGTGTTTTCCTTAAGTTATTTTGTTTTTATGATCTGATTTCAATTTTTTTTAATTACAACACTGCAGTGTTCATAAATACGTAATAAATTTATAGATTTGATGACAAACATATGTCTATGAGTAGTAACTTCAAAAAAAAAAAAAACCCTATGTTGGGGAAATTTGAATAATACATATACATACATATATGATCAAACCACAATAAGAAATGGGAAAACAAGACTAAGATCTTTCAACCGTAACAAGCAGTCTTCGTCAGAGTCAAAAATCCAACTCATAGCACATGGTATTACATTGTTGTTCCTTTAAATAATGTAAATTTCATATTCTTAGTTAAAAAATTTTTACTTCTGCCTATGATAAAGGTTTTAAATAAAACCGAAACGTTGGCACCGAGAGTTTGATTTTTTATCCTAGAAAATTGACCGAATCCCGATTAGAGAGCATACCTATTCTATCAAACGGTCAATATATTATTGAATCTGATATATATATATCTATATATAAATATATTTAAATGCACAACAATTACAATAAACGCGTGAAGCAATTGATGAAGTTTACACGACAAGAAAAAGGAAAACGACAGAAATAAATGCTCTGAGGTCTTTCATTTTATTTCATCAGAGAGTAAACAAAGTAACAACATAGAAAGTAAGGTAAAAGTGACGCAGAAAGGTTCTCCATAACATTTATGTTACCTTCCTCCTGCGTAACTTTTACATTATCTTCTTAGTTTTTATTTTTTTATGTCTCTGATGACATAAAGTAAAAGGCCTCAGAGCATTTGTTTTCCATTGTTTTCCTTTTTTCATTGTGGTTTAACTTCATATATGCATACATAAATGGGATATCAATTAACAATGTTCCTAAAATTTGAAATAAAAATTGTCAATTATTTGATAAATTTAATTGTAATGTGAATTCTCTTTTGATATCTTTCAGTACTGAAGTGCCTGTTACTATGCATACATAATACATGTTATACATAATACATGTTATACATAATACATGTTATACATAATACATGTTATACATAATAATTTGCCCGTTACATGATATGCATAACTCAAACAGTCTTTTTAGTAAGATCTGTATGACGCCATTTGACCCGATTCATTACTTAAATAAAGCAATATTAATGTTTATTTAAGCAACACCCACTATTAGAGAATGTAGTAATCAATTAAAAGTATTGAAATATTGAAAATATTAAAATAAATATTGAATAATAGACAGTTTTTTTTCTCTTATATATTTAAGTTTGTGGGATTAGATAGTTTAACCACTTCGATTGCGTTCAATCTAAAGCATACACTGAATACAGCAAACAATGTAAACTTCTTCCTCTCCCAACAAACACCTCACACCTCCATACATCCATGGATATAATATTTTATAATGCTCAAATTAAAATTAGAAAATATACTTTATTCACTTTTTTTGAAATACTGTATTTCGAACTCTCCTTATTCATAAAAAACATCCTGGGCTATTATCTATGAATATTCAAGAGCTGATACGAACACCGCAAGCAACACATTATTTAGGGGTTAACAAAACATATAGAAGTTTGATTGAGTTATGGTAAAACATATTTTGATCGTAATGCTGAGACTAAAGTGTAGTTGTCTTATAAATCGAGCTACTTCCCAAGCCTTGTGCATATTCAAAGGGCCTGATGTTAGAATCGATTGATCAATTCACCTCCTGACTGGCGAACAATGGTAACATGTAAATCCCATCCCGATATAATACACCTGTATAGAATCCGGCAGCTTGAATTCGCTACACTAACCTCTCTAAAATTGACAGCCTTGACAGCAAGTTAAAACCACTGTAGGTTGACAGCCGTTTTGAATGAAGGCTGAATGAGTAACAACCACAGGAATAGGAATACAACTAATGAAGCGACATAAAATGACATGATGACATGAAGTACGGTAAACCTAACTGACCTCGTATTCACTGCAGATCAAAAATAACCACCAATGTTCTCCATCATCAACGACTGAAGTACTGTCAGAGTGAGCTTGACATCGGTATGCCATTAGAATCTTGTTTTGTAAAAATTTCAAGTACGAGTATGTTATGTAGTAACGTTACCTCAGGATGGTGGGTCAGAGTGCTAAGTAAATAATAGAAGATCTAATTAAGCTTCAAGTTGTGCATAGCAAGGAACTTCATATTATGACACAAATAACACTGTAAAAACAGTGTACTGGTGACTTGTATACACCTATAACAAGTCACTTCTATGAACCTAAGTGACAACGGAAAAGAAGAAAAGTCAAAGCCATTTTGTGTTTACTGTTCCAACAGAGCTGCGTATATGACCTGGTACCTATTAGTCCTAATTAACCATCAATGCTGGTAAGTTTTTCTCCGCCTGCTGTTGAGGAGTAGGCCCGAATGATGGACGTTATACGAAACTACCTACAGTGTGCGATGATTACTCTAATAGGGAAGTATCCAATCACTCCTGTGCTACCTTATCAAAAATCTAAAGTGGTCTACGCCAAATGTCTCTGTAACTGAGTCAGAATAAGTTAAATTGTTTTCTAATCGCGGAATCCTACTATAGTTTCATTGCAATAATTAACAATATTACACTATCCATCTTGTTTATTAGCGTATGAATTACCGGTAATTTAACACTTAGTGCAAAGGTTATATGAAACAGTAACGAAGCAATATCATAATTAAACAATTAGCAGGGTAAATATCTCAGTTCTCTGCTATTATATACAGAAAGATTACATAAAGAACTTCAAATGAAAACAGCTCTTTTGACGTGAAGCCAAAATCTACTTTTTACTAATGCCTAGCACCCTTGCCAAAAGCTTTAGATATTAGAATTTTTCTTATTTCAGGTTGTTCATCCATTTGACCTGTTTATTGATGTTGAGTTCATCCTGTAAAATGAAATATTTTTCCCTTGAATTCATACCTTTATGGTTACGAATTTACTGTTTTGTTTACAATTCAAAATAAATACAGTTTTGCCAACAATTTATGAAGTTAATATTTTAAAATTGAAAAAAAATATGATTTAGTCGAAATACTATCGATTAAGCTTGTTTACATTAACAAAATACATTCTGTTAGAAAAAGTATTAAGTCTTCACACAAAGAAGTTCATTACAAGTAAATAACAACGCGTTTCAAACACTTGATGTTCTTCTTGAGGTTACATCTAAAAAAAATATATATATGCATTTAAGAGCTTTCGGAGGAGTCAAAAGATTACTGGACACTAGCCTAGGACTTTATAAGTTAGATGAAGTCATGATTAATGGAAATTTTTTTTGTAGAGACTTAATACGTTTCCTAAGATATGTTAAACACCACACTATGACAGATTGCACAGTTAATGAAAATACATTCTGATTGGTATCCTATGCTTCCGAAGGTAGTATACCCGACCATACTAGAATAATGAAAAGATAATTCAATTGCATTTCAATTTTTCATATTGTAGTTATATCTAAGAATTTATTGGAATGAAGCAAATGAATTAGACTTTGTGTCTTCGGAAAGAAGAAGAAATATTATCGAAAGTGCAGTCAAAAGAAATGTTATGAGAAATTAGTAGACAATAGCCTAGAACTTTATAAATTAGATGAAGTATTGATTAATGGAATAATTAAACAGATTAATACTTCCTCAATTATAGGAATATTAAACACAGTTAGGGTAGCCAGCAATTCTTGAGACTTCAATCAACCAGGTTAACAAGTATTTATTATTTTTTAGTTCACTTGCTCTCCGATGATGTATTGAGGAATGGCCTTAAAACATTGCTTTCAATATATTATCATTGTGGTAAAATTAAATTAATCCATCTATTTGATCAATTCTTATTGTGATTATTTTTCAGTTATATATATATATATATATATATATATATATATATAAAGTATATTTGTATACTTAAATAAACTGTGACACAAAAAAAGAAACGTAACAAAGGACTCACTTTTCAATATTTGATCGTTATGGTAGTCACAGTTTATTTTAAATGTTATCAGTCCTTCTGGATGGAATCTGTTTAAATATATATATATATAAGGAATTATAAATGTATATGTAAGTAAGTATTCTAATGTATTGCAATCAGTTATTATGTGGTATTTACTCATTTAGGGTAAAGATCTAATGAAATTTTAGATTAGAAGGCAGGTACTAGACTGAGCCTTTACTACCTGCCTTCTAATAAGAAACAGATGTACCCTATACCCCCACCCATGTCCATTCCATTACCAGTCAGTCTTATTCAGAGGCACTCATCCTTAGACTGTAAGTGTGTTCTTTTGATTTCTCTATGTTTCTTTATCTATATTGAACTATATTTGTCCGTTTTGGATCGTATTTCCAACGAAAAAGTATTATATATATATATATACTTTGGGTCTCTAACCGTCTCTGAACCAGTGCGCTTGGTTTCCCTCTCTTATCTCTCCTGAAGACGGTTCAAACCGAAAATTAGAGACTGTAAGTGTGTTCTTTTGATTTCTCTATGTTTCTTTGTCTATATTGAACTATATTTGTCCGTTTTGGATTGTATTTCTAACGAAAAAGTATATATATATATATATATATATATATATATATGCTATACAAACATAAAATGAAATGACAGAGATGGATAATACTGAAGAAAACAGTATATGTATATATCTTTTCTTGTTTCCACTGACTTGGCAATTTCTATTTCCAAGAAAACAATTGAATTATATTAAATCCTCCATTACAAATCATCGTTCAAAGTTTCTTGATTTCAATGAAATTGGTTTTCAACATTTTAAAGAAGTCTATTGCACTAACTGACATTGCTCGTTAAGCCAGAAATAATGGTGTAATTACCAGAATGAATGGGCAAAATTGCAATGCAAATACGCTTCGAATTGCTTTCTCTTCCAATTCTATATTCAACTAAAATGAATCGCCATATTTAAGTAAAATAGTTTCCTTCCCTCCCTCTCATGCATAATATATACAATTACTTTACGCTTCATTAGTTTCTGGTTTCGCAGTTGACTGAAGTACATAATCTAAAGTAGTTCAACAAACTCTGATACAACCATGAAAACTATTTTGTAAATCATTGACTTTCTTATTTATGTTTCTTATTTAATTCAATTTTTGAAATTTGCCTCTATAAATATCGAGATCAAATGTGGTAAAATTGTGTATTTAAATTATTTTTTAAAAATTACTGTCATATATCATTTGTCAGTTTAACTTAATGAATAAAATTACTACGATAAACTTAGTGAATGTTATGTATATATATATATATATGCGAGTATACTGGCAGCAAGTCTTCTTTTAAACAAGTGTTGTTAAAAAGCACAGCGGCTTCAGCATTAATAATCTTTTTAGAAAGATGTTCTATTTGCCTTATTATTTTCTTATAATTCACTGGTAGCTCAAAAATTAATCTACCTAATTCCATGACAAGAATAGGAAAACAATCTTCAAGAGACCTAATGAAACAAACTATATTTAACACTACACTAACACAAACTAGGTTAAAGAACTAAATGGAAACAAGCTTTCGGCCACATTGGCCATCATCAGGTAAACAGTAAACAATACAACGAAACAATTAAAACAATTAAAACATAAACCAAAAATTATCAACAAAATAAATAAGCACAGTTCAAATAGTGGCAGCGTGTAACTGTCAAAGCAGCGCTACATGCGCGCACCCACGCGTTAGACAGTTGAATCACTCCAGCACTTCTCGCCTTCGACAGGTCACTACAAGGGAGAGTTCTGAACAAATTTTATTTTAGGTTCGAAGGTCCTAGAACTCGGGATGACGAACATGTCACTGATTTGAGAGTTCAGCGTGGGGCACAAATCTTTGATTAATAAAGCCTCTAGTATTTGTAGCTTGCCTCGATCACTGTTCTCAGCCAAAACTGAGGTTCCCTCTACTAGCATATTTCTAGTGAGGGCACCTCCGTGTTCTTTCTTAACATGCTCCTTAGGGGCTCCTGTTGAGAGATGGAGGGTTAGACGTCATATATATATATATATATATATAAAGATTTCACATAAACACGTGAAACAACAATCAATGATCAAACCACAATAAGAAATGGGAAAACAAGACTAAGATCTTTCAACCGTAACAAGCGGTCTTCGTCAGAGTCAAAAACCCAACTGAACACTAGATGCAGAAAACATCTGGTGAGGAGTTGAGAAGAGTGGGAGGGAAGAGTGGTATTTTAAAAGGGTGAAAGCACAGGAAAGGACTAATGTCCAGAAAGGGATGTTTGGGGAAACAAAGGAGTACAGTAAGAAAAAGTAAAAAACTATCCACTAGCTGTCAACCCTCTTTGAAGAGGCTATTGCCCTCGTGACGAAAGTATCAAGTTTGAAGAGACCGTTACTAATGTTTATAATATTAGATCTATTAAATTTAATTAGAGACGATTCAATAATATTTCTTAACAACATTGATATTTCATAGGTAATAAATTTAGCTCCTGTCCAATCAATATGATGATTTTCATTTTTTATATGCAAGAATAAGGCACTACTGTTTTCCTGTCTACTTACGTTATATTGGTGTTGTTTTACACGTGTTTTTAATGATTTACCAGTTTGACCAATATAAATTTTATGGCACTTTTTGCACGGAATTTTATAAATACCAGCGGACTCCAATTCGCTTGGAGAGTTTTTTATTAACATATTACCCACGTTATTACGATTAGAAAACACTATATTAAAATCAAGTTGTTTGGCTAATCTTGGAAGGGGGTCCAATGATTCGTGGTATGGCAAAACTATAGAATTTGATAATAAAAGGGGCTCTTTTGAAGTATTAGAGAAAGTTTTTTTAGCACCCTTCAAAGCTAAATCGATATAAGAAGAGGGGTATTTTAATGAAAGGGCAATTGACCGAATGTTATTAATCTCTTCAAAAAGAAATTCTGGAGAGGAAACTCTTAAAGCTCTCAAAAACATATTTCTAAAAACAGAAATTTTAACATTTTTTGGATGCGATGAATAAAAATGAACGTATGCAAGTACATTCGTAGGTTTTCTATATACACTAAAGCGTAACTCATTAGGTAACCTATGGATCAGGACATCTAAGAAGGGCAAATTACCACTTATTTCTTCTTCCATTGTGAATTTGATTGTCGGCACTAATGAATTCAATTTTGTTAGGAAATCAACTTTATTTAAAGAATTGGGACAAATGCAAAGAATATCGTCAACATATCTATACCATTTAACATTTTTGGGCAAAATTGAGCTTAACATTTTACTCTCTAATTTTAAAACTTTCTCTAATACTTCAAAAGAGCCCCTTTTATTATCAAATTCTATAGTTTTGCCATACCACGAATCATTGGACCCCCTTCCAAGATTAGCCAAACAACTTGATTTTAATATAGTGTTTTCTAATCGTAATAACGTGGGTAATATGTTAATAAAAAACTCTCCAAGCGAATTGGAGTCCGCTGGTATTTATAAAATTCCGTGCAAAAATTGCCATAAAATTTATATTGGTCAAACTGGTAAACCATTAAAAACACGTGTAAAACAACACCAATATAACGTAAGTAGACAGGAAAACAGTAGTGCCTTATTCTTGCATATAAAAAATGAAAATCATCATATTGATTGGACAGGAGCTAAATTTATTACCTATGAAATATCAATGTTGTTAAGAAATATTATTGAATCGTCTCTAATTAAATTTAATAGATCTAATATTATAAACATTAGTAACGGTCTCTTCAAACTTGATACTTTCGTCACGAGGGCAATAGCCTCTTCAAAGAGGGTTGACAGCTAGTGGATAGTTTTTTACTTTTTCTTACTGTACTCCTTTGTTTCCCCAAACATTCCTTTCTGGACATTAGTCCTTTCCTGTGCTTTCACCCTTTTAAAATACCACTCTTCCCTCCCACTCTTCTCAACTCCTCACCAGATGTTTTCTGCATCTAGTGTTCAGTTGGGTTTTTGACTCTGACGAAGACCGCTTGATACGGTTGAAAGATCTTAGTCTTGTTTTCCCATTTCTTATTGTGGTTTGATCATTATATATATATATATATATATATATATATATATATATATGTATGGGTTACTTGCCGTTGCGTCTACAACGTGCTTGGTCTCCCATTCTCTTTTCTCCTGAAGACGGATTACCCGAAAATTTGAGTCTGTAAGTGTGTTTCCCTACTTTGTGTGTTGCTCTTTGTTAATCTCGAACTCGTATATATATATTCTACGAAGCTGTCTGGATTCGTTAGGCTGACACTTGCTTTATTTAGCCTGACTGTTATAAAGGTCCTCTAGTGTCTAATTTTTGTTTGTGTCTCTTTCTACTTTTAATATACTTATATATACATTTATAATTCCTTATATATATATTTAAACGAATTCCATCCACAAGGACTGATAACATGTAAAATAAACTGTGGTTACTACCATAACGGTCAAAATATTGAAAAGTGAGTCCTTTGTTACGTTTCTTTCTATGTGTCACAGTTTATTTAAGTATATAAATATACCTAAAGTATATCTTTATAAATAAAATAATGATTTTGTCTGTACATTGCTTAGAACTGACTCATTTCAAGTTTTCTTTACGTTTCATACATTGGAGAAACCGAATCCACCCTTAGAAAAATTTCTGTCGGTTTGTCGGTTTGTCGGTTTGTCGGTTTGTCGGTTTGTCGGTTTGTCGGTTTGTCGGTTTGTCGGTTTGTCGGTTTGTCCGCAAAACTTTGTCACAGGTAAACTCAGCTACCATAAGACATATAAAGCTGAAACTTTTACAGTAGATTTGTGTAGGTCTAACTTAAAATATAGGCTATGAATTGATGGGAAATTCAACGTAGAAGTAAAGTTATGGACGTTTAACGCAAAAATGTTTGTCACAAGTAAACTCAGCCACCATAAGACATAGCGAGCTGAAACATTGACACTGGATTTGTGTGTGCCTAACTTAAAATATGGGCTCTAAATAGATTATTAATTCAGTACAGAAGCGAAGTTATGGGGCTTTTAGCTGTATTTTCCTAACTTCACAGACAAGTTTGTTTTGAAAATACACAGGTGTGGCAAGTAGGTATTGTTAGTTGATTTTAATTTCAATTGAGCATATGAATATATTGCGTATTTGACATCATTGAAATGGTGTTTCACAGAGTTAAGGATGTACTATCTATTGAGAATAAATGTTTTGTAAACGAGCAATTCTCAACTCTTAATATGAACAGGGAGAAAAAATCAACAAACAAGTTCTTACGCTATATGAAGCCGAGGAAAGAACTTACAAGTCAGTAAAGAGATTGGATTAGTGACGAAGAAGCAGTTCATTATCTAATTGAATTTCTTGACTCTGAATTTATTTCTCCTGGACTGCCTGCTCATGAGTAAAAACTTAAAGTAGAGCACCAATCATGCTACAATTTAGTAGCAGTAACAAATTTCATGTTACGAAACATGAGTGCCCCAAAACTGTGCAACGGGACACGACTCTGAGTTCGTGCTCTACACAGATATGCCATAGAGGCGGACATAATAACTGGATGTGGTATTGGGGAGTCTGTGTGTATACTTCACATACCATTGATTCCGAGCCACTGTCTGTTTACGTTGAAATGATTGCAAAGTCGGGTCAGAGTCTATTTCGCAATGACGTTAACTAAGTCGCAAAGGGAGACTTCATCTAACGCAGGAATACAAGGTAGCGAAACCAAGTTTTTCTCACATGGTCAAATGTAGTTTACATGCTCAACGGTCAGAGGTTTCAACTCTTTCTTCTACCATGAACCTGAAGGACAGACAGCTAATGTAGTGTATAAGCTGGAGGCATTTGTTTAACACTATAGTAATAATGGTATTTTCTACTATTCTATAATTTCTAATGACATTTTGAAATACCAAAAATGACGGAACTTCTGATTCCTCCGTGGTATAGCCGAAAGGCAATAGGCACACGGCAATAAACCAAAACAGGAACTTTTGATTCCGTCAAAGACGGGTACGTTTGCTATGTATTATATATAACTGTCAACTTTTTTTTAATTTAATATTTGCTTAATAAATACACTGGTAATAATGTAAGGTATGGGACCAGAGTAGCCCAGTGGCTTGCGTGATCGCCGATGACAGTAGTGCAAATGTATTATAAATAAATGTAACAAACAAATATTTTTTTGAATTTAAAATGTGGATAATATAAAAGATGGTAATAAAGTAAAGGGATCTAGCCAGGGTTGCCAGTAGCTTGCTTGCTCGCCGATGACAGTAGTGCAAATGTATTATAAATAAACACAACAAAAATATTTTTTTTTAATTTAATATTTGCGTAATATAAACACTGGTAATAAAGTAAGGTATGGAACCAGAGTAGCCCAGTGGCTTGCGTGCTAGCTTTTGACTGGGAGCACGTTAATTAGAACTAACTCATTTCAAGTTTTCTTTACGTTTCATACTTCAGAGTAGCCACATGTACCCTTAGAATAATTTCTGTCGGTCGGTTTGTCCACAAAATATTGCTACCATAAGACATATAAAGCTGAAACATTGATTGTAGATTTGTGTATGTCTAACTTAAAATCTAATCTTTGTATACAGAGGCTTTTTTTTAGCACTGTACTAATAATGGTATTTTCTACTATTCTATAACTTCTAATTGTAGTATTAGTATAATACTATAATTGATATTTTGGAATACCAAGTATAATAGAATTTTTGATTCCGTCAAAGACGGGTACGTTTGCTAGTAGTATATATATAAGTTAAGAGGAGTCTTTGTTGAATAGATGTATTTAAAATTACATTTTTCTATGTTTATTTTATTATAATTGTGATAGTAAAAAAATTTAAATTTTTTAAATATTATTTTAAATTTTATTTTAAATATTTTACAACGAATTGTTTTCAGCATGACAATTAATTTATTGTTTTTATTACTATCAACAATCGAATCTACAAATAAAATAAAAAATTAAAGTTTCAACCAAAGAAAAAACACTGAACATACCAGCAAAATCTAGTTGATAGAAATTTCCAAGAAGAGTTATCCAACAAAAATAAAAAAAAAGCAAAGTTAATATTTTTTTCACTACAAAAAAGATGTTCTTTAATGAAGTAATTTACGTTCCTCATTTTCATTTTGAGTAATGTCGTTACCTTTTTCCATATTTCAATTATAATCCTAACTTTTTCTACTTTTTCCACAATCTAAGTTAATCTTTTTTTTTTTGATAATTTCTCAAAAATTATTATCTTAGATAGAAATAAGAATTTTGATTTCGTTATATTTTTTAATGAAATATTTCTTTTTACTTATTTTCCCTGATTTAAATCTATTAATATGTAAATGTAACTAGTGTTTTAAGTCATCTTTTGATATTACAAGTTTGAAATATATGCTATACATATAGCTATATACACATGCTATACATAATGTACAAGTTCGTTATGCTATAATTGTTATCTATTATATGTTAGCTGACTATGGTGGTCTAATGGTAAAATGTTATGTCTAGATTTTGAATTAAATTGAATTATAGGACTAAGTCATGGCACTGCTACTATTCTTACTAAAACGACAAACTTCATAGCATTCTAGTCATCCAAAAAACACAAAATATCCCATGAAAATTTGCATGATTAAATTCATACACTTAAATATTTAAGACAAGTTACGAAAACCTTTATATACATATGTATTCTTAAAAAAATTAATACAATTCAAAATAATTTTTTTTACAAAAAAAAAAAGAAAAATGACAAGTTTTAAAAGACTAACTTTAAAAAATAATTTTGAGAGATAATGTTTTTATTTTTTTCACTCTATATATTATTTTGGTATGTCTGGTAGGGAGGAGGGTGTTGTAGGTGGGTGTTGTAGAGGTTTGAAAAGTAGATGACATAGTGTTCTATTTGGCTACTATGCTTGGTTATATTTCCCTGTCATACAGTAAGAACTACTGAGACAAAATTGTCACAACCAAAAAAAAAAAAAAAAAAACCCGAGAACATTAGTTATTGTTGATGTGGAATATTATAAGTTATCTGGCTATATGCTATAAGGGAGGTTAGGTTAGGTTACAGTGGCAGTCCCACAAGGGAACACACGTAGGCCAAGCATTGACCCTTTGTGATACCACACAATGAAGATTGATTCTACAATAGGAGTCCTAAAATTTTGCCTAACTCAAATGTATTTAGAGTAGGTGATCTTTAACGAGTACCTGGCATCGTACAGGCTCGGGACCGACGGTTTAACGTCCTTCTCTGAGGGACGACGTGCTTCAGATTTATTCACCTCCTGCGTGCATAAATCGAGGGCCAGGTGAGGATTGAACCCCGGTCCTACCAGTTCAGAGATGAGCACGTAACCACTGAGCTAGCTTGGCCCCCATGCTATAAGGGAACTATTTAATGTTTTATGTGTCAAATATAGTCATCAGAAGGAGGAGATTACTATTTGGCTTTTCTATGTGTCATATATGGCATAATGCCACTCATAATCTTGAGAAACTTAGAATTCTTTCTACAGAAACAACAAAGGATAAGGGACCAGCATTGATTTATTGAGATCTACCGCTTAAGGAAGATTCAGTAGGGTAAAACTCACTCGCATAGCCCTTAAAATATTGTCATTAATCACATTGTAAAAGTGTCACACTGGCCCTTTGTGAAAATTTTTTCAACTCACTGCAGTTTTCCAGCGGTTTTGATTCTTAATTCAAGATGTGTGGACTAATAGATTTTGTGAAGCATGAGTCTGATGTAATACGATGTAGTAAAAAAGATGTCTCAGTGGTTTTTGAATGTTACAGAGGAACAGTAACGAAAACTACGATAAGTGAACTCACTCCAAAGTATAGAGTCCTTGAAATATTAAAATTATGTAAGGAATATTCAAATATGTTTAGTCTGTATGTATGCATTCCTTGAAAGTGGGTTCTTGGAGCAGTAAGGCACATCGAAGCCCACATTGTACAAAATCTCCTTTACCAAGCATACATGAAATACTAACCGCGACATTTAGTTTGATTTTCTGTTTGTAATAAATGTGTTTAGTAATAGTTCAATTTAAGTATTTAGAAAAAGAACTGTATAAAAACATTTCATTAAACTCAAGTTTGCTGGAGTATAAGTTTCAGGTAGACCAGATATACGAGTATACAAGTCAACCATTTCTAACTCAGAAATACTGCAAATAGTTATTAGCCTATATAAAAATCAAGTTGCTGGTAAATCTAATTTTCCTTCGTGTGATATGTCACGTTAGTATATCATTTCTTAATATATGAAGCAAACCTAAATGCCACCCATTGCTCTACATGTGATATCATTAATCCATTGCTATATACATTACATAAATATCAACCTATATTTAACTGAGTTTACAGAAAATCAACAGAATTGTAGCTCGTTTTATTTTTTACTTTCTATTTTGAAAATTTTGTTTGCATATATAAAAACAATAGCCTATGTTACTAATTTTTTTGTAATTATGCTTCTTTAAACTGTAACAGAAAAAAGAAACTCATAAAACATTAAAAGAAATGTTTTTAATAAAATGATTTTGTTTATTTCTATGTGAGATGCTCTTAAAGTTTAAATTGGCATATTGCTTTCAGAAGAGTTTAATAATACGTGCGATAAGCATTGGTGGCAGTAAAGATAGTATTGGTAAGCACGCCATTAAGAGGTGCGTAGCCTTGCATGTCTTACAGACTTCCCTCAAAGGGGCAAACTGGGCCAGCCGCCCTCTTCTTAGTGACCCATCGTGCACGTCGATAATATATAGATGGCGTACTCTGTTTTACTCTAAACAGTCAAGGTTTTATTTTAAAGTTTACTTTAGTATCAGTTTTTGTTTGATTTCTTAATCGAAAACTCTTCGACTTCTTATTGCTTACGAGTGCGTGTACGTATGCCTGTGCCTGTGAATATGTTTCTGTGTGGGGAAGGAAAGGGAAAGATGGAGAGAGAGAGAGAGAGAGAGAGAGAGAGAGAGAGAGAGAGAGAGAGAATGACCAGGATATCTGAAAAGCTACAAACAACAAATTTCATATGTAAGTTCCTAGCATCTCTGAGTTGGAACAAAATGTTCACCACTAAAATTGCACTTTTTTTTCATAATACTTTTTAAAGAAAAATCTAAAGTTTTTATTTCTTGAAAATCTGTCAACAGCAATTTTCAGGGTTTATTCATTAAAATCTATGTTTGGCGTTAATATAGAATGTCAAGTGCACTAGAATAGTCATTCACAGTCAAAGGTTCAAAAAACTCATCTGTAAAGGGATAAATGAACTTGTAATTGATTTTGGTTTCTATTGATACGGATACTAAACAAAGATAGTAAGTAATTAAAAATATTTGCATAAAATTTAACTGGGGAGGATCTCAATCATCTGGTTTTTCATAAATGGAGAAGGCTTTACCTTTTACAAGTATGGTTTCCTTAAGAGCGTGTTTTCATTTGGTTTTCCAAGCTCAAGTGGTTTTTAGTTCATGTTTCTCTGAATGATAGCAACTCATTAAGTGTATTATTACAAACATAGAATATATATTTATCAGAGTTGGGCTGAGACCAGTTACTCCAATAGTAACACATTATACTTTCACAGCGTGTTTATCATCAAATCCTCCTAAGGTTATAGACAGTAAACGTCCTCAGTTTCAAGAATCTGACTACTTCTAGCATTTATTTATGCCTGTGATAAATTCATGTATGCATCGATTTATGAAGTCATAAATTGCAATGTTTTACATAAATTACCAATTTGTCACTAAGTTCTTTATTACTGTACTCCCAAAGGGGACAAAACACAGATTCTGTGACATTAAATGTTTTTAATTAATTGTGTGTGGACTTTAAAAACTTGTGTGTAGATGATATATAATTTTGTTTTAAGTGTGTTAAACTAAATGAGTTTATTTTATTTATTTATAAAATAATTGTGTATTCAGTCAAAATAGTATTAAAATATTCAGAAAACAAATTACTTTTAAGAAAATTATAAATTTTGTCCTAAACTTTCATTTGAAACACTTGTCACTCTGACATCACCTGAAATATCTAAATGTTAAATAACTGTAAAACTTAAATAGGTTTATTATTTGATTCTGTTTTTAAATTTGCCTGTTAATGTCGTAGGTATTTCTGAACATAATTTTATATTAACTTTTTTTTGCATTCAGATCTTTTAAAGAATCATTTGATTTCATATCATTCCATTAATGAAATAAAAAACTGTATATTATTTAATAGTCAGTAAAACCATGTAAAGGTGCATACATTTTTAAATGTGTGGTTATAATCTTAGTTCATTGAAAGCCTTTTATCTATTAATGTGAAATATTATATTTGTGGTATTTGTTAATAGTGTTAGTGGCATTAAATAGAATATGTGGTAAAAAGAATGAGGCGCTCGGGACCGATTGAAAGCACACATCTATAGCTTGACTCCTCCATATGGAATTCCTTGGGGTTTCGGTGCGCTCACGGTTTGTGTTCGACTTGTGGTGGCTGTAGTTCTGCACCCAGAAAAGGTAGACTCCCTGCTGAGTCACTTGGTGAGAGTCAACATTTTCTTATGAGGTTACCTCCAGAACGACAAGATGGAGCTATACACTCAACCCTCAACATTGGTTAAGGTCCATCAATGGGCAGCAATTGAAAACTCACCATGTACTCAATTAGGTAAGGCCTAGTCGCAGGTTAGCGGTTAATTCTCTTTAGAAAACGACTGAATTTTAATGGAACAATAAAAATCAGAAAGGAGCAAGCAGATCCCGACCCTAATGGACGTACGCCTAAGAACAAACAAACTTGAAACAAGCAACAATCAGGTATTGACTTAACTGTACGTCTAGAAAGAAACTCAAAAGCATAATTGAAATCAAGTGAGTCGGGCTTAAAGAGTCTTCAGTACTTCTATTGATTACTTAAATGGGCGTTCATAAAAGGTTGTACATGTTGACATTTTATAATAATAACATTTTTCATATATAAGTGCACTTATATATCTTTAAACTTATATATATTAATTCAATATATATATATATATACTTAAAATAAACTGTGACATATAGACAGAAATATAATAAAGACTCACTTTTCAATACTTCGACCGTAATGGCGGTCGAAATATTGAAAAGTGAGTCTTTATTATCTTTCTGTCTATGTGTCACAGTTTTTTTAAGTGTTATCTGTCCTGCCGGACCGTTTTTCGTTCATCATGGTATATATATATATATTATATATCAGCGTCCAAGGCACAGTAAGATGATAATACGTTAAATGGTATAATTTCATTAAAAAGAAAATACTACTGCCGAATAAATCTTGAAAAAACCTAAATTCATAAGAAGTAATGGAAAATATTTTAAATTACTTTAAAATAAACAATATAAGGTACCTTGCATAAGGGCAGAGCCGTTGAACCATTGTACCAGAGGAATAGGTTTGCCACCTCCGGATTTGCATGTGAGACTCATCTTCTCGTGTTCAGTCACTGGGCCGATGGTAGTGGTGTTCTGGATCTCTCGGCCATCGGTGCCTGTGATGCCGAGGTACTCTGGCTTAACTGAAAAAAAAAAATCAGATAAATATTATGACAAACTTGATTAAATAATAATATAATATCACTTTTAATCTATACTGCTTGATGAAGGAAGTAAAACCGATGAAGATTATTTCATTTATTGCATTTCCGTGGGAATGCAAATATTTCATGATTCTAGAGTTACTAGCCTAGGAGAAATAAAATATCTAAAAACTCGATTTTTATTAGTTATTTATTAGTGACTTATTAGTTACAGTTTATTCATGACTCTTCTTTTATTACCATACAATTCTATCAAAAGTAGTTCAAAAAAAGGTTTTGTAACAAATTATTATCAGAAGAAATATAGACAAAGCAGGAATAATCAGTTAAATTGGTAGATGTAATGCTCCGTTCTCATTGGCGTCTTAAACCTATACTCTAATGAAAATACGTACTGTTTGAAAAACACAGTTATACCATATTCTGATTTATAATTTAGTTTCATTGGTTGTTGTTATAAAACCCTTATCATTAAACAATACATTAATAAATAGAGTTTACTTTATGATTTTATCATCAGTTCATCATAACAATGATATATCAATAATAAAAAATACAATAGAATGTATTTTAAATAAATTAATACGAATATTCCATAAAAATCAAATGTTTAATGAATTCTAACAAATACATTACAGAAAAATAAATTCAAAATTTTAATATTTAGTTGATAAAAAAAAATGATTTTAAAAAAGCTCTGTTGGACAATGCTCTGTCAATAATTTATTTGTATAATGGAAGTGGAAAAGACGTTGGGGTAGGAGGTAATGAAGGGAAAACATTATTGTGAGACGAAGCCCAGAAGAGTTAAGACGTGAGTGACAAACTAAATTATTTGAGGCAAAAGACGGTTCAGTTTCTTTTCCATAATTCCCTGAGTTCTGGCCAGTTACAGATGTCATGGTTTTAACTTTTAAAATACTACTTCTTTCTTCCAACTGAAACTTTTTTTTTTTACTTTCCCCTTCTCTCTCTTCTTGTCAAAGAACATCATGAATAAAGCAGTAAAACATATTCAGAAGGAAGTCGTTTTTTTTTTTTTTTTTGTTCGAAACATGAAGAGCAGTGAATCATTTATCAAGCATCAAGAGAATAGTTTTCAAATGTACATTAAATACTGATTTAAGGGATTTCAAAGATTTTTACTTGTAGATTTTGGTATATAACGGACGAGTTCATTACAATATAAGCAGTATGTTACTATTGTAACCATAGTCAATATTTCAAAAAATACATTTTCTAAAAGATAGTATAAATGATACGTGTGGCTATACAATATTTATATTATAAACAATCTGGTACGGTGAATTCTCTTGGACCCATTGTCCAACATAATATATATATATATATATATATATATATATATATATATATATCTTCGCGCTCCGTTCTTCGACGTGGGGAGATCTCTCTCACTTCGTCCTCTCATCTAGTCTACTCCTGATGACGAACAACAGTTCGAAATATTGAATTCTGTAAGTTTTCTTTGTATTCTCTTTTCTGTGTCGTGCTTTGTGTAATTTAAAGTTATATATATATATATATATATATATATATATATATATATTAGTGTATATTGGCAGCAGATTTTCTTGTAAACATATTTTATTAAAGTAGACGGCGGAAGCTGCCGTCTACTTATAATATATATATATATATATATATATATATATATATATATATATATATATATATATATATATATTAGTCAACATAGGTGATACGTGAAAATGAAGAAAAATGTATGTTTTCTAATACTGGAAACAGTGTACAGCTGCGCGCACGATCACTTAAACCGAGTGTAGGTATGCATTAAATTTACAATAAGGATGAAGAAAAAATGACGTAAAATAACTTATACACTATAAAATACATAAGAGACAGTTAAAACGCGGGGACTATCCCCACTCCGAAACAAGAATTAAGTGTTTCACAGTGTTTTAAGTTCCTGTTCAGTAGTGATATTTTTGTTTGATGTTTTACAGTGGCTGGTCAGATACGTGACACTCTGTCATGTGTTCATTAAAACTAGACAGTTGTTTTTGAAATCCACAGACTATTTTTCTTTGTAGAATGATCTCTAATGTAATAATCACTTATTCTGTTTCAAAATTGTATACTATAAAAAGGATTTAAATAAAAATAAAACCTTGGCAATGAGAGTTTAATTTGAACCAGAAGAAATGACCCAGTCCTGATAAACTTTAATGTTATTCCTATTTCACGGTCGATACTTTATCAATATTTATATATATATATATATATATATATATATATATATATATATATATATATATTGTGTGTGTGTGTGTGTGTGTGTGTGTGTGTGTGTGTGTGTGTGTGTGTGTGTGTGTGTTTATATATGTATATATTTATACATATTTGAACATATTTAAATAAATATATAAAATACATAAATATATAATAAATATATTTTTATTTTTACATATTTTGTATTTATTTAAACCTGAAGAACTGACCGAGACCTGATAAACAATAATTTTGTTTCTATTTTACAGAAACTTTGAATCTTCGAGTCGAAGAATGATTCGCACTCCGTTCTTCGACGTGGGGAAATCTCGCTCACTTCGTCCTCTCTTCTAGTCTACTCCTGATGACGAACAACAGTTCGAAATATTGAATTCTGTAAGTGTTCTTTTTATTCTTTTTCCTGTATCGTGCTTTTTGTAATTTAATGTTTTATAGTCCTTGTGGACCGTTTCTTTTATTTAGTATATATATATATATATATCTCATCATAGAGTGTGTTTGTGTGTGTGTGTGTGTGTTAGTGTGTATTTTATTTTCAAAACTTGTAAATAAAGTTTATGACTGCTAAATTTCAGTATAAAATAAGCATTGTTATGTTTTATAAATTATACTATACATAGAAATTAAACATTATTTAAAGTTGGCTATTAATTGAAAGTATTATGACAGATTATAATCTGTTATAGTATATTAAATATTTCTTATATAATATTTTAAATCCAGCTTATTCCTGTGAAATACAAATATATAAATATATTTTATGTTTATGATGCAGTAAGGTTGGGTTTAGAAGTATGCTTTTGGATTATGGATGACAATATTCAAGAGAGAAGGCTTTAAAAGGTTTCTCATGTTCTCAGCCCAGTTAAAACAGCAACTTATTTATCCTCCATTATAACATTTCATTTGTATTAAATATTCCAAAGTTAGTAAATTCAAATAAATATAGAACTTTAAGTTTAGGAAAAAAGTATTGGCAGGAAAGAAGGAATTGACTTGGCGAAACAAACAAAACATTTACTGAGTCAGAGTCAATAGAAAAACCTTTTCTTTTTATCTTTAATTTAGGAAACAAAGAATGATTTTCCATTTCCCAGAATATAAAAGCAAAATAACATGTTAGAAAAAAGCGACATTCCTTTATAAAGTTATATTAGTGTAAAAAAAAAAAGCCGAGGAATATTCAAATATTGTGTTTGATAAACAAAGATCACAAAAAGAGACCCAGGTGGCTTGATCAATAATGTTGCTAGCCTGGGCTACAGAGGGGCAAGTTCGAATCCTTTAGCCTTTTGCTTGTTTGTCTTGTCTAGATTTTTTTAGATGTGTTACAGCTGATTTGTTAAGTCTGCCTTAATAATCACTTACGAGGTGTGTAAATAAAGTAGTGAGACTGATTTTTTTTAAATTTTCTATTCAAATATAATTACAATGTGATATTGTCACCTTCAAAATAGTTCCCTTCGGAAGCCACACAGCGCTGGAGACGGTCCTTCCAATCATTGTAGCATTACTGGAACTCGGATTCTGGAATGGCCTTCAGCTGGTCGGTTACAGCAGTTTGTATGTTTTATAGTGTCCCGAAATGAGTTCCCTTGAGGTGATTTATCAATCTCAGGAAGAGGAAAAAGTCACAAGGACTCAAGTCTGGTGTATAAGGAGGCTGAGGAGCAACAGGAATGTTTTTACTGGCCAAAAACTCGTTTATTGAGATGGCAGTGTGACAGGGCGCGTTGTCGTGATGCAACACCCACTTGTCTTTGATGTTTGGCCGCACACGAAGGACTCTTTTTCGAAGTCTTTCAAGGACCTCACGGTAGAAGTGCTGATTAAGCGTCGATCTGAACGCACAAGGTTCCGTACTCTGTTGACATTTTCATCGGTGTTTGCACTTGAAGGCCTTCCGCTTCGTGGTTCATCTTCAATCGACTCTCTTCCTTCTGAAAATTCCTTAAACCACCGAAAAACCTGTGCCCTTGATAAAACACGTTCTCCATAGGCCTCCTGAAGTTTTTCAAAAGTTTCGGTTGCATTATGTCCAAGTCTGAAGCAAAATTTGATGGCACACCGCTGCTCAACTTTGAGGTCATTCATTTTTAAAACGCTCAAGAAAAAACCATTTCACGAAAACCAACGCTACGGACAAACAAATGACTGTGGCGAGTTCAGATTCATACTGGAGGCGCATCACACGTGCACCTGACGCTACTCAAGGCCACGCGTCTCCAGCGTTGCCAGATCGAAAGCGACGTTGCCAGTCTCACTACTTTATTTATACACCTCGTATGTGTTGACGATATTTTAAAAAAAAAACTAGGGCGATTGGCAAGTCAATTGTATTTATCAGTGAAGTGATATATTTCAAGAGAGAAAAAAAAGATATCTTGTTTGCTTAAACTTTGAATATTTCCATGATACTTTTTATTTTTCTGGTTCAACAACTGAAATTTTGTCCTGAGAAACTTCATCTCCATTACCAGTGTTTTTCCCATTATTTTTTCTTGTTCAAGAGAATATGAAATTTTCCTGTCTGTGAGCATAAAACTTTATTTTCCTTTCTGACTATTATTTTAACATTTAAATATGCTTATATATAATCTAGGATATGACAAAAAATTACTTTTATATTTTAACAATTTTGTCATCAGGATGAAATGCAGACGAGAGCATTTGTTCTATTCCATAAAAATTGGAATACTTGTATGCGTAAGGTTCACAGGTATTTAAACTGACAATAGAAATAAACATTGAACACATAAACGAACCACTATACAGGTTAGGTTAGGTCAAGTTACAGTCACCATTACCCCCAGAAAACACCAAAGATTGGTACTTTATGATGGTACACCTGTGTATGTTCTACAATGTAGAATATACATGGAAGTCATAAACTTTTGCCTACCAAAAGTGTATTTAGACTAGGTCTAACCAACGACCAACGACCAACGAATATAACCGCGCACTATAGTGCACGTCGTAACTAGCAGTTCCAGACCTGAGGCCTTCTACTGCTTGATTACTGTGCTACTATAACATGGAATGTCAGTAATTCATGTCGGATATTAAGTTAGTCTGTACAGTAATGATGTCGTATTCGCGGTCATGTGGTCTTGTTAGTCATAGTTTTCAATGCTTTTAGTCATGAACTGAAAAGGAAGTCAGATAGTCACTGGACGAAGTAATTATTCAGTGAGGTTGAGGAAGGTTGGCGACAGGATTTAGAGTTTGTACAAGGAGGTTTGGATGAGTAGATAGTTTACTGTCTTCATTGGTAGTAAGTCGAGTGATGTAGCTATCTATGGATTCCATTTTCAAATCATGGTGAATATCAACATTACGGGCGTACCAAGGAGCCCTGGCTATAAGGCGGGCACACTTATTTTGAACAATCTGGATACACGCCATGTTTGTTGGTGCAGCTCTAAACCAGACGGAGCGGAGCATCCATAAGTCATCGCTGAACGAAGAACGCCCTTATAGAGAAGGTCCTTGACCGAATCAGGAGAATTCCTTGATTTGAAAAGAGAATATAGATTACACATCAAGTAAATTCCAAGATTGGATTTCTTATGGAGGTGTTGCTTGAATGTTAATCTAGAGTCTAAAATAAGACCCAGATATTTTACATGGGTTTGGTAGGGAATGATCTGGTTACCAATGAAGACAGGAGGAGGACAGGGAGGGACACCCTTGCAGAATCGAACAAAAGGGCTCTTAAACGATCACCGGACATCATTAAGGACTGTTTAACGATGCTCTTGGAGAGTCCACGTGCTTAGATTCACTTTTCACTTTTCATGTAAATTAATCGAAGGTCAGAGTGGGCACTGAACACCAAGGTCTACCCTTTTAGAGGCACGCACGTAAGTTACTGGGATATCCTGACCCATAACCGCTTTGTATATGAAGTTTCACAACCTACTTCAAAATCACAGTATAAAGTATTTAGAATTAAAATAAAAAAAAACCATTGTGACCAGTAAAAAGCACCGTCAGAAGTTATATCTTAATAATGCTAAAAAAACACATATTAACTTGTAAAAAAATGGAAAAAAAGTAGCAGTTTTAAACTGTTAAAAAATTAGAGAATGTGGGAAAACTAAGTTGAAATATACAAGTGTTAGCAGTTAAAAATGAAAGAAATATCAAACAATTAAGAAGTATTTACTGTCGGAGTAAACTGTATAAAAAATTTTATAGTTTATTTCTTAGGTTATTTTAATGTAATATTGTAATAGGAAAATGAAAGATGAGAATGAATGCAAGGCCTCGAAATGTGATAATGCGAACCTGAGACAAACCAATGACAAAGGTATGAGGGTTACTATCTAGAAATATTTATCTCTTACAGTAAATGCTTTCTTTTTGTAATATAATATTTAAGAAATTCTTTTCCTTTTTTTATACAGCAAATATAAATACATTTTCATGTTAATACAGCAGTAAGTTTAAGTAAATTAAACTTACATTTATTTAAAGAAATTTAATAAATAAATAAGTTTACATGAATCTTTTGCTCTTCGCTTGCAATATTCATACATCGTAAAAGAAGTTATATCCTGTTAATTATTTGATTATGAATATATATATAATTTCACCATAAACACGTGGAATAAAAATCAATGATTAAACCACAATATGAAGAGGGAAAAAAGACTAAAATCTTCAGTTGGGTTTTCAACCTCATGAAGACCGCTTGTTGAATGATCTTGGTCTTTTTCCCATTTCAAATTGTGGTTTGATCATTGTATATATATATATATATATATATATATATATATATATATATATATATATATAAGATAGAGAGAGAGAGAGAGAGAGAGAGAGAGAGAGAGAGAGAGAGAGAGAGAGAGAGAGAGAGAGAGTTAGCTTCAGCTACTCAAAGGGACTACTTCTGCCCGTTGACGACGACTGTCGAAATATCGTTGTGAGTCTTTTGTGTGTGTCTTTATTTGTTTTTCTCTTTCCTGTGTGAACTATATATATATACCTTTCACGATGAATAAAAAACACAGAACTAAGGAATAAACAAACCTTTTGTTTATTACAATACAAAATTGAGTATTTCAATTCAAATACTTAGCCCTAAAAAAACTTCTAAGTACTGTATAATATATTATTATTATTATTGTTTCTCCTTGCCCCATTCAAATTATGAGTTACTGAAAACAGTGTGATAACTATCTAACAGTATATGACGTTTGTTTCTTATCACCTTTGTAAAATCCAAATTTTTTCTGAAGATGGCATACAGGTAAAGTTATTAAAATTCCGTAATTTTTTTTCATTTTATTTGAAATTTTCAAATTTTAATTATAAATATAAATGTTTGATTGCAATATAGAATCTAGTTAAATTTCTTGTAAAATGGAAATCAGCAAGATGAAGGGAACTTTAAAACAGCAAGCCACTTAATTCTGAAAGTGTATTACTAAAATTGGAGAAAAGTTATTCTGAATTCAGATTATCTCAATAAAATTTCATTAATAATTCAATTCTCATTTATTCTTACTTTATGTGTGAGTTGAAGTAAAGTTTTGAAAAATATGTGACAATATGGAAAAATAAAAATATTTGACCAAGTTGTAACAGAGAAGTTTTGAAAAATCTAACTAAATAAAAATTAGAAAGTTCGCTGTGAAAGGTTTGGAAATCAGTATTAAAGAGTGAAGCACTCTATTTATAGGGATGAAAATGGGCTTGCTTTGAACTCTCATCGCTTGCATCTATTTCAATCTGAGCTTGCTCCTGGCCCTCGGTCCTCCGCTTTATTAGCCTCCTGCTGTCCTCCCGTGCTCCCTTATTCATAGCCCTCAAGGGCCTTTCTCGTCCCTCCAAATATTAATAAAACAAATTTTAATCATATCCTGTCCCAACAGACATTAACTACCTAATTACCACATACCTCCTCTAAACATTTCCTATTCATCGACAAACTAAAAATTTACAGTTACATCGATCTTGAAATAAAAAATTACATAACTCTATAAAATAATAGAAGAACTTTTTTACAACTTCTACTCAAAAATTTGACATATATTTACTTAAAAATGGTAAAAAATGCTCATTTTTTTTATAAATAATTTATTATATTCTTAAATTTAAATAATGTTTTGATAAAAAAGTAAAGTTTAAAGGAGAGTAGAAACTAATATTTTAAATCAATAATAAGTTTTCAATAGCTTAATAAATTATATACATACAGGTTCAAATGCCAATTAAATATTGATTATAAAAACAGTATCTTACTAAACCTGTTCATTAACTTCATCTGCATAATACGTCTATAACTAATTCCGATATTTATTTTTGTCCCTAGGTGTGTCTGAGTAGATTTCATACTGAAGTGTATATATATTTCGTGGATGTATAAACTTGCGCCCCAAACATATTAGGTTTATATACTCTAATTTAGGAACATTTTTATGAAGACTGTATAAGATATTTTGATCATTATAAATTTTCCAAATTTAGCTAAAGTTTAAACATTTTTAAAAGCAGTTTTAATAGATAGTTTATTCTATTCAATTACTGTGCATTGGTTAGTGGTATTTTTACGAACACTGCGTATGAATTTCTTTTAAATTTCCTGGGTCATCAAAATCTGATACGTATGTTTGTAAAAATGTCGTTGAAGCAGCACTGTAGTCGATCTGAATACAAATATCAATGTTCACTGTTTTTTGCAGAAAAAATAAAACAAGCTAATTATGTATATCCCAATTAATAACATAACTTAATTTTTTTACGCCATAATTAATTCTGCATTGATTTAGCCAGAAAATGTGCATATATTCAGAAACATTGGCTGCTAAAAGCTTTTTACTGAGAAGTGTTTTATGTGTATGCAATTGTATACACGTTGTGATAACAACATACCACATTAATCACGTAAATATGTAATCAGTCGTTATGTATGAAAATCGATAGCACCAATATTGTTTCACTTGGTATATATATCTAGAAATGTACATTTTCACGTATAAGAATTTCAAACCATGTCATTTAATATAAAAGAAATAATATAATTTCAAAGTGACAAATATCATAACATTATGAATAATCTTATTCACACTTTAAAAATCCAAACTGTGGTTACTCTTTGATATTTATTATACAAGTTCAATGTGAATTTTATATAAATAAATCAGGTTATGAATCATTGTGTAAGAAATGAAAAGGATAATGACATTTTCATTTTGCGAATCCGATGAAAATAGCTCTAGCAGAAAAATATGAATCTTATTTGCATGACTAAATTATTATAAACCCTCTTACCTTGTAGATTTTCTTCTCTATTCGAGGACATTAGGAATAATTAATTCCACCTTCAGTGGGTGACAACTAGGTGATCACTCAGAGCTATTTATTGGGGTTACCATACCAGTCGACCCATATTTTATTCTAAATTTTATCCATATCATATAAACTATATTCGCAATAAATTATAATTAATCATGTACAAAGCTTCATTAAAAGATTCATTTTCATTTATTACACTCTTTTTTTTTTTGCATAATTCGAAGGTGAGTAACCCTATCACTGATTTATTCTCTTATAGTTACAATTATAAATAATTTAACTTCTTTCCTCAGATTGCAAGGTCAAATTCAGTTTATCTTGAATTCAACTAATGATTCAGATTTTTTTTAAAACTATACTGTTTTAAAAACAACATAATTGTGTTTATTAAGTAAGTGAAGGCCAGTAGACACTTTAGTACACCAGTTCCCAACAGGTGACCGAAGTTGGAGGAATATTAGGTGCGACTACCACCAATGGTGTGTCGCTTGTTGGTGTCACTCATACCTGGTTATTGTGGGCCAATTAAATGAGTCATAACTCCATAACAGGTCACCGAAGTTGAGGAATATTAGGTGCGACTACCACCAATGGTGTGTCGCTTGTTGGTGTCTCTCATACCTGGATATTGTGGGCCAATTAAATGAGTCATAACCCCTCATACCATGATTAAAGAAAGTTGATTATTTAGTAATTTTAAGGGCATTAATGTAACCATTTATTAAATTGATCGGACATAATAACTTTAATACCCTTGACTAATATGCGGGAGCCAACATAACCGAAGTTTCAGCTATATCTAAATTAAATTTTATATTTTTAATTGTATCTTCTATCTATGATTGAGAATATTAGTATTAGAGTTTAAATGGTACTAACACAAACTTTACTATCGGTGCAATAATTCGGTTTGAGTCTAATTTGAACCTAGAATACAGACGGAAATTTGATTAATATTTACTACTCTCTATATATAAATTCATTAACGAACTTGAACTTACCTTCAAGTTTGTTTATAATAAATAATTTATCGATGATTTATACGTTGACAAATGGTAAACAATTACTTCAGGAATAAATTTATTCCTTGCTATTTATGCGAAAACAATATACACTTTATCATATCAGAAATGCATTTCAGGTATATTAAAAGTAACATTCATGTAAAGAGAAACTGTTCAATCAGAAAAGTAAATAAATTAAAACAACTTATGTTGGAAGTGTAACTTGTTATTCCACCATGTTTGCAAACAAAATTACCTAGTCTAATCAATAATTACAGTTAAATTTTACTTGTTCAAAATTAGAGAGTATGAGATAGGGTTCGTCAAAACTTTGCCGAATGGCAAAGTGGTATATTTTTTATTATAATACCATACCGCATCTTTGGTACTAATAATAGTATTTTTTTTTTATTTAATTAAAATCACAACTAGAAAACGCATGAAAGAGACTAACACTAACGATTTTTTATCACTTTGGCTTTCTTGCCATCTTCAGGAGCGAGAAAAGAGAAAAAGAAGGAGAAACACAGGAGTGGAGACGTGAAAGTGCCCACGGACCATTATAAAGTATTTCTTTGCATGTACATTCAGTCAAGAGTTAAATATGTTAACTCGTTATCAACGATCGCCATTGTGAGCACCAAATTGATGTTAGAAATGATATAAACTTTTAACTTATAAGCTATATTTACAACTTAACTGGTTCTGAACTGCCTTATCCTCAAAGAAAATTGCTGTAAAGTTTTCGTTTTTGTAATGGACGGTTTTAAAGAAACACTGGAAGTTTGAGGCAAAAGGGATTATGTAAGGGAAATTATTATAATATTCTTATCGTTTTTAAAACTTGATAATGAAGAATTAAGACTGGGGACATGCATGATTAGAAATACGAAATCTAATAAGTACGATTCTACTAATAAGTACTGTAATCTGAAGTGAGGACGTACTATTCAATGGGGCTTGATTTAAGTACAAGTGGCGGATTCATATTGATGCCTGTATGCCGGTCACCAAGGGCATTAATCCTGCTTGATATATTTGAGGTACTGAAGAGACATAATGAATTACCAGGCATTCCAACAACAACGCGACTCCTAGCTCTTCAATCAGAACCATTCATAAAATCCTTCTTCTTTGAGAAATATCGCCCTTTTCTTCATTGCAATATTTCACTAGATTGTTTCCATTTGTCATATAACCTTCGTTTTATCAGATTTTCACTGACTATATGTATGCTTTTCAACATTTATAGACATTTATTCTACTCAATAAGCAATACTGCAATGAAAAAAAAACATTACTTATAAAAAATAATATTTTCATTTCAAATTATTTTTAACAATAATTTATGTTATTCAATAAAATTGAATGAAATTAAGTTAAGATATATTTCATGGAGCATATGAAAATATTGCAATAAACTCCCTTCATGTAGGGGTACTAGTTTCGAGGAAAAAAAATTAAAATTATTCAATATATTTGGTACTTTTTATAAATAATACTTAATTTTAGTATTTTAGGTGCATTAAAGTAATTATGTAAATAAATAGGTTTATATATTGTAAAGTTCTGAAATGAATAATGACTCCATCGATGAAGACAAATGTATGACGTTAATATTAAATATTTGTATGGAAAATGAGCTAAACCCTACGAAATAAAGTCAATGAATTAGATCAAACGGGAATTTATAGAATGATATATAAATATTCTGAGCATTAATGTGTAAAACAGAAAAGTTTGAAATTAAGGTATGGTCATACAAAGCGCATTATTACATTCAAATATAACAAAACACTTTCTAATTTCGCCAATTACTTGAAAACATAGAGATAAAGCGACAATATTCTGAAATTGATTGATTTACTATATAAAGAATAAACATAACTGAAAGCTACAATTATAAAAGGAATAAAAACATTGAAACATTAATCAGTTCGTTAAGCTATTACTAAAGAACAAGTTCATCAAACACTTGACAGATGACATCTTTAAATATACATAGACTCACCGCAGTTCAGAGGGAGACTCAGAACAACAACGGACTAACAATGGAGACAGAGACAGCAGACAAATTAAAGTTGTATATTTATAAAGTTTTTAAATAAAAGACGAAATATTGAATGCTATTCGTAATGTCTGTTTTTTATTTCTGTTTCTTTAAAATTCAAAGTGCATTGTCTGTTTGGATCTCATTTCATTTGAATTTATATACATATATATAACAAATTTTACATAAACACGTGAAATAACAATCAATAATAAAAAAACAGAGTATGAAAAATGAAAAAAAAGACTAAGATCTTTCAACCGTAATTAGCGGTCTTAGTCTGAGTCAAAAACCCAAAGGGTCAGAGTCAGTTGGGTTTTTGACTTTGACGAAGACCGCTTGTTACGGTTGAATGATCTTAGTTTTTTTTCCCTTTTTCATATTGTCGTTTGATCATATATGTATATACCTAAATATTAATCAGGTTTCAGACATTACTCTATGTTCAATTCAAACTCCCAAATGCTAACGTTCCGCTTTTCACTAAAATCTTTATATATATAAAACTTTAAATTGTTTGCTATATCTGACTCCCTTATTTGTCTCTTGCTCTCTCTCTATCTTAACGGTGGTGGGTCTATATATATTTAAAAATAGTTACGTAAAGCCTTTTTCATAGGCCGATGTAAAAAATGTTATAGTTTTCCCTTTTCAAATGCCATGCTAATACCCATGAGAAAGATTTTAAGTGAAAAATGAAACGTTTCCGTTTGACAGTTAGATTTGAACCTAGAATACTGAACAATTAATAGTTACTTCTATTTTACTATACCGTCGATACATTATTTATATTGCTAGATGTACATTATATATATTTTGTCAGAAAATAAAGAAAGAACTGTTTAATTTTGCAATATGTTGATCTAAGTAATATAATTGGATAAGTTATTGAATTGAAAGGACCAGTAAGGACCGGATCATCCACTGAGTACTATAAGATTCAGTTTCAAGGACGGACACTGTCGGAAACCGGTCAACAGATGCAAGAAATTTAGGAAGTAATTTATAAGTACTCTTCTTTCATTAATAAATATAATAATAAATAACAATGCACTATATTATTGATTTAAGAAAATGAAATAATTTATTAGAGTTTATGTTTGAAACCGGTTTACAGGTATGATTCCATGGACCAGTCTTCTATCAGAACAGGTAATATATAATATATAGTTATTGAGAAGGAAGGTAGGCAAGAGAGGAGAACGATCAAAAGACTAGACAAGACAAGTCAGGGTAAACGACGGAGTTTAGGAAAAACTAACTAAACGTGTCTGATTATTGTCAACCCTTGTTGGTAGATAAAGGAATTATCTTCCACTTACACCCAGTATAAACCATTATTAGTATTTGTAGTATGTTATCTATTAAATTTAATAAATGATAACGCGATAACAATTTTTACAGTATCGGTATTTTGTACGCCATTATTTTAGCTTCTGTTGAAATTATAAAATAATTCTCATTATTTATAAAAAAAAAAACAAAAAAAGCATTTTTGCCTCTAATTATATCATATTGGTGTTGTCTAGAACGTAATTTTAAATATTTACCAGTCATACTTATGCATTTTTTGTGACAGCATTTACACGGAATTTTGTAAATGTTTGTTAATTATAACTTATTTAAAAGGAAACAGATTTTTTTACTATTAAAAAAAAAAAGTAGTTATGAATCTTATATAAGGGGAGTAAATCCATTCTTACGATTAAAAATTTTTTATTGAAGAAATTTCACCATTATATAAATATTTTTTTAAAATTAATTATATCACAATTTACTTTCGAATTCTCCAATCTTTTCAAAGCTTTTAAACATATTTTTTTTGCTTTTGATTCAATAATGAATAGTCTCAGGTTTCCCCTTTAAAAATTCTAAACTTCAGCATTTCTTTCATTTTTCTTTCTTCTTTGAAAGTATTACAAATATTTAATTACAAAATTCAATATTAATGGTAGGCTGAATATAACAAACTTTTCAAAATAAATCCAAAATTAATAATCAGTTAGTATTTTTGGTAGCATAACTTGCTTTCAACCAAAATTCATTCGAAGTTAAATCACCGTGAGATATTATTATAAACAGATTTACCATAAATGTTAACTTTTAAACAATTCCTGGTTGTGGAACGTAACACGGAGGTATTTATTTTATTTCAATTAATACTCTTTTTATTATAATTTTTTTATTTAACAGCTATATATATATAAACTTCTAAACCACAATATGAAACACCAAAAAAAAAAAAAAAAAAAAATACTAAGATCTTTCAACCGTAACAAGCAGTCTTCGTCAGAGTCAAATACAACTCAGTTGGGATGTGACGAAAACCTCTGGTTAGAGTTGAAAGATCTGAATATTTTTCTCATTTCTTATTGTAGCTTCGACGTTGTTTGTTATTTATTACTCGTGTTTATTGTGAAGTCTTGCTATATATATATATATATATACATATATCTTATTTAGACATTTTGTAACCCTTTTTCTCTTTCACTTTGATTTCTCTTTCCTTTCTTTCTGTCTGCTTAAATCTCTATCTCTTATTCATTCATTACAAAAACTATAGTTTATGGTTACCTATCGAGGCAGTTTAACGAAATCGAGGATTGTATAGTAAAGATAGAGTACAGTATTTGAAGATAAGTATGCCATATTAAATCCTGATCATACTAGATATTACTGGTAAAAAAAAAGTAGTAAATATGATATAATTTTGGATCCAAAATATTTGAGACACTTGTTTTAAATTCCTTAAATTAGGAGAATGGTAGGAGATGGGGAGAGAGACTTTGATAACTGATAAATATGGTGTGATAGAGACAAGAGAGGTAATATTGAAAAACTAGAAACGAGCTAGATTGACTTTTTTTTTTAACAAAAGGGATTAGGAGTGATGGAAACAGAGGGAGTAATTGAGAGAAGTAGAGGTGAACATGTACAGAATGGGATGAAGAGAGAAAGAAACTGATGAATAGATAGAGTAGAAAGAAAGGACATGGGATAAACAGAGAGTGACAAAGAAGGAAAGAGGGAGAGAGAAGGCAAATGAGAAAATGGAACGGAGAGGGATGAGGGTTCCTCAAAACTTCTCCAAGAGTTCTGCCAAAGAAAACTGCAAATACAACACCTATTTAGTTAATTTTTTATTTTTAATATTGGAAAAAAAAATTCTGTATGAAATTCTTAATCATTGCTTTCAACCACATACGATCCAAACCAGACAAATCAAGTTCAATATATATATAGTTCATAAAGGAAAGAGAAAAACAGATAAAAACAAACACAAAAAAAGACTCACAACAATATTTCGACATTCATTGACATCAGGCAGAAGTAGTCCCTTCCAGTACCTGAAGCTAACTCGAAGGGAGTATTCGACAAATGTCGAAATATCGTTGTAAATCGTTTTTTGTGTTTGTTCTTATCTGTTTTTCTCTTTCCTTTGTAAACTAGTAATCCTGTTGGACCGTTTAATATATATATATATATATATATATATATATATATATATAAATCAAAATATTAAAACGGTCCAAACCGGACAGATATATAAATGAAAAAAGGCAACAAATAGAAGAAGCGAGAAAACTTACTGGGTCGATATTTCGAACTGAAGTTCGTCGTCAGGGAGAAGAAGGGAAGAGGAAGAGGCACGTGCGTCCACTCGTACAAGCAGAGGGCTACTGGGGGCTCCAGGCGGCGGTCACCAGTTGTAGTATCTCGAGGCGCTGCAGGCTAATCCCCCGTGAACGACACCATTCCACCACGAGCGAACACGCGTACCGTATAAGTCGGAAAAAGGTAGAAAGGAGGACAGAAGTGGCGAAGAGGAAGAGGAGAAAGAGAGTGAGGGAAAAAAATATATATATAAATAGCAATAAATTAAAAAAAAAAAAAAAAAATAAAAAAAAAATAAAAAAAAAAAACACACAACTTTAACGTTTGAGATTGAGGCCAGGTGGGGAGCGGCATTAAGTAACCAAATGTGAGCCTCCTCAGAGGCTCTCAAAGTTAACCTTTTCTCATCTTTTGCAACTACTTTGAGAATTTGTACTGTGAAGCAGTCATTAAAATTAAGGCCATGGCTGTTCGCGTGGATGGCAACAGGCAGGTTGCTGCGTCGTCTGACTGAATCTCTGTGTCCAGTCATGCGGATGCTAAGCATGTTGGAGGAAAGGCCAACATAGAAAGCACCGCACTGGACACATTCCAAGCGATAGACGCAGTTAGTGCTGGTGCACGAGGTGTTGGGGGGGACTTGAAAACTATTGCTGAGATTGGAGAAGAGAGGTTCAGGGTTAATGATGGGGCAGGTGAGGCAGCGGGGTCGGCCACATCGTTGAGTACCTCCGCGATCACCTACAAGGTGATCAAGGTGATACTCTTGTAGGTGATCGCGGAGGTACTCAACGATGTGGCCGACCCCGCTGCCTCACCTGCCCCATCATTAACCCTGAACCTCTCTTCTCCAATCTCAGCAATAGTTTTCAAGTCCCCCCCCAACACCTCGTGCACCAGCACTAACTGCGTCTATCGCTTGGAATGTGTCCAGTGCGGTGCTTTCTATGTTGGCCTTTCCTCCAACATGCTTAGCATCCGCATGACTGGACACAGAGATTCAGTCAGACAACGCAGCAACCTGCCTGTTGCCATCCACGCGAACAGCCATGGCCTTAATTTTAATGACTGCTTCACAGTACAAATTTTCAAAGTAGTTGCAAAAGATGAGAAAAGGTTAACTTTGAGAGCCTCTGAGGAGGCTCACATTTGGTTACTTAATGCCGCTCCCCACCTGGCCTCAATCTCAAACGTTAAAGTTGTGTGTTTTTTTTTTTTTATTTTTTTATTTTATTTTATTTTTTTTTTAATTTATTGCTATTTATATATATATTTTTTTCCCTCACTCTCTTTCTCCTCTTCCTCTTCGCCACTTCTGTCCTCCTTTCTACCTTTTTCCGACTTATACGGTACGCGTGTTCGCTCGTGGTGGAATGGTGTCGTTCACGGGGGATTAGCCTGCAGCGCCTCGAGATACTACAACTGGTGACCGCCGCCTGGAGCCCCCAGTAGCCCTCTGCTTGTACGAGTGGACGCACGTGCCTCTTCCTCTTCCCTTCTTCTCCCTGACGACGAACTTCAGTTCGAAATATCGACCCAGTAAGTTTTCTCGCTTCTTCTATTTGTTGTCTTTTTTCATTTATATATATATATATATACTAATTAAATGAAAGGATTCCACGAACTAAATAAACTACATGGACATAAAGAGCACACCGAAATGAAACAGAACTCACCACTATATTTTGATGGCCTTGTTTCTATCCTCCTGATGACGTGACCATCAAAATATAGTGATGAGTATATCTGTTTCATTTCTGAGAGTTGTTTATGTCAATGTAGTTCATATATATATATATATATATATATATATATATATATCAATGATTAAACCACATTTCACGTGTTTATGTGAAATCTTTATATATATATATATATATATATATATATATATATATTGTAAACAGGAAAACGGTCCAAAAGGACAACAAACGTTTGACGATGAATCACAAACACAGAACTAAGGAAGAAACAGACCTACTGTCTCTAATTTTCGGTTGAACCGTCATCAGGGGAGTTGATATAGGTACACCAAGCGCACTTGTGAAGCGACGGTTGGACACCCAACCGTCCCCAACCGTCGCTTCACAAGTGCGCTTGGTGTCCCTATTTCAATCCTCCTGATGATGGTTCAACCAAAAATTAGAGACAGTAAGTCTGTTTTTCCCTTAGTTGTGTGTTTGTGATTCAACGTGAAACGTATATATATATAATAAATAAAACACACTCTCACAGTCTCTAATTATTAGAGACTGTATTTACTATTTAATACCTCTATGTTTCTTTATCTACATTAAACTCTATATTATATGCGTGATATAGGCATAGTTTTAAATAACATAAAGACATTTAATAAAAAATGTTTAACATGCCACCATTTAAAATCCTACTGAAGATAGAAGACAAATGACTTTATCGAAAGCTGTGTATTATTTCACGACTGATTACCATAAGGAAAGGATTTCAGGAGGATGGCGTTAAAGCTGAATCCCAAAGGTCCTTCCTTTCCTAGTTGTCATTCCGGCATGCCCTCTCTTGAGGCATCTATCAACTGAATCCCGTCAGCACCTAAACGCCAGGATTTTCTCACTTTCAATCAAGGCCTGACTTCAAGTATATAAATATAGATACGTCGAGTTTAGACTGCTTAATTATAACAATTATTTACCAAAAGTACACCTGAAAATGTATTTGTAATTTGAAAATCACTAGGAATAATATATAAAGAAATCTATTAACTTTATAATTAATATATTGAATTGTTTTTAAAATACGTTATTCATATAAATTTATAATTGAGGTTATGTTTTTATAAATATTTTACGTAAGTTTGAATTATCTATGATAGAGACCACATAAAACTGTATTCAAAGAAAGGAAAGGGCTTTACAATACAAGTCGGCAATTGTTAACAAAAATTCTAGTGCAATGGGAACGTTTGACTAGAGTCAGTTCTTTTGTTATAAATATATTCTTTTTTCCAGAAGTTATATTCAATCCTTAAACAAATATATAAGTTCATTATAACTTAATTGACTAGAAAATTTCATTTAGAATAAGAAGTCTCAATGAAAATAGTTGTAAAACAAAAATGCATTACCTAGATTAATGGGATAGTTTGGTGTTGAAAACACTTAATAGACATCCGAATAAAGCATCTTCACTGCTGGCAAATAGCGACAAAAAGGATTAAAGGTAAGACATCCGAATAAAGCATCTTCACTGCTGGCAAATAGCGACAAAAAGGATTAAAGGTAAGACATCCGAATAAAGCATCTTCACTGCTGGCAAATAGCGACAAAAAGGATTAAAGGTAAGACATCCGAATAAAGCATCTTCACTGCTGGCAAATAGCGACAAAAAGAATACAGGTAAGACATCCGAATAGAGCATCTTCACTGCTGGCAAATAGCGACAAAAAGGATTACAGGTAAGATATCCGAATAGAGCATCTTCACTGCTGGCAAATAGCGACAGAAAGGATTACAGGTAGTATATTTCTCTGTTTGTTTTAATATCCGTATTACATACTCACGCAGACACACACTTCCACACATATGCACGCAAACTCACTCCTTCACATTCACACTCATATTGCAATTTTTACAAATATTAGATTTATATTTTTTTCTTTATTCATTAACAAGAACTATAAGCATTTTGTGACAATACTTATTCCATATATATTTTGAATAATATAAGCATAAATAAAATCAAACGTAATTATTAAGCTAAAATTTGCTACAGTTTTTTTCTTTTTCAAAAAAAGATAATGCAGCTTTATCACAAGAAGATTTGTGTTTTTTGGTTGTACAACTATAAGTAAATAATATTAAGGATTGTAACAAATAGAAACTTCTCTGTTTCCATCTAATGCAATGCTTTAACTGAAATGACCAATGGTATGGTGTTAACCAACAGAATGTTCGTTATAAGTCCAACTACCTTCTCTCATATATAACTTCTTGCAGTAACAATTTCTTGAATGAGCGCAAAGAAACAACAATAATTTGAGGAATAGTAAGAAAATATGAATGGCTGAGCTTATCAGTGAAGGAAGACGGTCAGTAAAGTGGCTAAATATTTTATAAGGAATAATGAAAAGATAATGACTGATGTGAGGAGTACAATGAGAAGAAATCAATATCGGAGAATTAATTATGATGTAATTTTAACGAGGCTTTCGTCACTGCTCCCACATGAAATAATAATGTATGAGAAACTTTGACAAATACTGAAAGATACTTCGTAATGTGTTGTTAGCGAATATTTACTGTTCACTTGTGTTTGGAATTAGGGGTTGCCCACTTTGGCAATCGATGTGGCAGATCAAAGAAATCTGTGCGAGTCGTCATTGTTAAAATAATCCTTGGTAGTCTGGACTGCCAGTCCAGAGGCGAGCACGCTGCTATTGGGCTCCTAGCACAACAGACGAAGTGAGACCAACAGATGTCAAGGTCTACAATGTTTTTGTTAAGGCTTAATCTAAATATGATTAAATTATTGGTAACTGTTAAAACAACATCTAGATTTTTTCAACCTTCCTTCACGAGATCGAGAGAACGTTAAGTTGTCAATCTCGTGCATGGATGATATCAGGTACTAGTTAAGAACCACTACTCAAAATGGATTTCAGCTGGGCAAAATATAGAAACTAGGTGTTTAATCAACCCCGTAACGTTGCTCACCCTTAACTAGAGAGGGTGCCGAGTAGTGAATGGGCCACCCTATAATAACACTAAGAGCTCAAAGGCTTTAAGTGGGGGCGTTGGTAATCAATCAATCAATAATGTTTAATCACGTTTAAGAAAATATAAATAAACATTAAAATTAAATGTTTTATGTAACTAGATTCCTAGGTGTCATGCATATTGATCTTCGCACTTAAATCGCACAGCGCTTCAGTCATTGCGCTCATCTGTACAGATTAGGGCCTACAGAGTAGTGTAATGAAATGTTTTTGCTTCGTGGTAGAGAGGTACTCGATCTCAGAAAATATACATTTTAGGAACTAGCGCATTGCAACAGTAATTTGGCAGCTAATTCCTAATGTGCTATGAAGGATACATGTATTCCGTCAATAACAGTAAATTTAAACTTTAAGTCTACCGTTTGAGATTGTTATCTTGGATAGAAAATGTATGACACAAATATGTTTTAACATATTATTCAATTAGTAAATTCTACAATACGTTACTATGTGTACTTCCTCATTTTTGGAAAATAATTCAATATTCTGCTAAAAAGTGTTTCTATATACCACGTCCTTCTATAGGTCGTATACGTTTTAAGACTACATCAACTTTTTTGAGGACTGAAAAAGTAATTTTTACAAATTACATCTTATATAAGGTGAAGAATAGCGTTAGACATACAAAATATATGTATTGTAAGATTCGCATCTTTTCCTGGCATTAGTATTATTTCAATATCTAAAGTAATGCTGGGGTAAAATAAGTATTTCAATATCTAAGGTAATAGTTAGTGCAAATTATGGAGCATGTGAAAATAATGCAATAAACTCCGTTATACAGGAGCACTACTTTGGAGGAAAAAAAATAGTGCAAATTATTTATTAATGGGGCTGTATAAGATAATTCGTAATAAAGATGGCGATATATTTATATAATACTTTATGATGATAGTGATTATAGACTTTAGAGCGTAGTTTACAGGTTAAGTGGTGCAGGGAGTAATAAGCAGGGGAGGCGACAGGCAATATAAGCGGCATAGTGGAGACATTGTTGGATCCAGGCTAGCAACTATTTGCCTGTGTAATTGTGCAAGCGAGGTCAGCGATGGCAACGTGGTCAGAATACCTCGCTTCCATTCCCCTAACAGTGGTCAGCCTGCTTCCCTGCGTCTGTGCTCCAGCCCACCTGGCCAATGCATTTCTACCCCTCACCTGATTGTCTTCAATAGTTACGATACCAAAGTCATGTCAGCCTTTACAAAGCTTTCAAAACTGCTGTCATTTGATTCCTCGCAACTTCTGTTCTTTCTAGAGCAGTACATCCCGACTGATGCACTGATAGCAACCGTATTCAACGGCAATAAATATGTCATTGTATTAAAAATCCATGTGCCGAATAGCTAAAGGAGTAAACTCTGGGAAAAATACATTCATGATAATTGCATACCAATATAGACAACCTTTTTAACTGTTTAAGTAAAATCATTAAGAAATAAGCAAGTTTTGATAATTAGAATAATTAATTACATCCATTTATACATTCTTATTATAATATACCATAGGTTTGTTATTATAGCTATCATAGATAGGTGGATATATGCATCTATCAAAACCAAGGGTTTTTAGCCAGGAGTGCTCTTGCCCCATTGGGGTGCGAGAAATAGGGCTGTAACATAAAAAAATACCTTCGTTTAACAAAATTCAGCTCATTTAAAGACATGATATTTTTTTAAGCAAAATCGAAGGAAAATTCAAAAGCTTTGGTCAAGAACGCTTGAAAATCATAAGTTATTAGTATTTTTTATAAAAGAAAATATATTTCTTATTTTTTTTATTTTGTACATATTTCAAGGAAGCAATTATTTTTAGTCAGGTATATTGAAATGTTATTGTGGAATATCCTTTCTAGTCTACGTAAAAATTAAAAAAAATAACATAAAAATTTGTGATAATTAAATAAACGATTAATTTTGTTCTTCTGAAACTGTGCTTCAAGACAGTTCTATCCATTCTGCATAACATGAAATTACTGGAGTCAGTTTAACTAAGTAGCTGCTAGCACCAATAACCCGTTGTTTTAATAAATTAAATGAAACTGTAGTTTTCAAATTGAACAAAGATAATATTACATGGAAAATATTAAAACATTTGTTTTGCAACTCTAATATGTCTGGGGCATGCTACATATTTTTAATGTAATAAATTCAATGAGCCACAATATAGACTTTCCAGAATTAAATATAAAAAGAACATTTTTAATTACTATATGAAAAAAAATTACTAACAATGTTTAAATTTGAAACAACAACTGTAGTTTTACATTTCATTTAATTTCTAGGTAATTATTGCATAGTGATTATTCTTTACGTATACCGGATATTTTCTCGTCTGGATTAAAACTTATCACAGGTGAGTGATAAATGTTACATTTACATTGACATCTATCACATCAGTTTCTTTGATCTTGTTTAACAAGTGTGAATAAGATAAACCTCCTAAACTTGTATCTCACCTTACACATTCCTCAACTCATTAGTACATTATTCAAAAGACCTTTAGCATTACTGTACTTTCAAAGGTTCTTGAGTAGAAAATTTGGGCTTTAACCCTAACCTACAGTTTCTGATTACTTAAAGAGTTCATTGGAACTAACTTATGTATTCCAATTTATATAATGTTCAATATAGATTCAGAAACATTGAGAAATCATGCAATGTCGCCGACTAAGTTGCACTCATTTATATTTAATAATTTGTTTAAAATTAATTCTTCAGTACAAACTGGTTCAACTAGTCAGTTAATAATGATTGTATGTTTAATACTACAAAACTAACATTTAATTTTAATTTTTCAATATACTTATAATTGATGGGCTATATATTTTCTGTTGAAGTTAAAAGACAATGTTAATAAAGTTGTTCTTTGGTATAAGTTCAACTATTTTTCAATTTACATTTCTTGTTTTTTTTTTTAATATGCATATAAAAATTTACGTGCTTCTTTAAGTACATAAAGATTTTTTTCATAACGTTTTGTATTATCAATATAATATAAATACACCTCAGAAATAATCTATTCAACAAATTGCTCATCTAGTTTTTTGGTTCAACTGTCATCAGCAGAAAAGGTAGGGTGTTTCCAACTGATAAAAGAATCCGTTTTTATGAAATTCAATCCATTTATTATGAGACTATAAGTGCAGATCTTTTAGTATATAAATTCACAAGATCATAAGTAGTTTACCGACAAATTATACTAATTACACATATAGCCTTTAGTAATATAAACAATTACTAAAGAATGTAATTTTTTTCAGTAAGGTAATCATTTTCAACCTGTTTTTTGAGAACTTTTCCAGTACCTGTTAGATTTTATTAGTTTTTACAATAGTAATAAATAAGTTGACTCTCCAATGGCCTTACTGTTGTATTGGTTATTCATCATCACAACTCTGCACTATGACTGAGTTCTTAAATAAATGTATTTTTATTTAAATATGCATATCTTTCTACAGAATACGGTGTGTGAGTCAACCGTTGAAAGCAAATTAGAGCTTGATTTAATAATTCAATAGCTAAATTTAAATAACTACCAAAATAATTATTTTTCTTTACACGTACAATTGTTTGAAATAACTTTTCTGTATTGAAAGATTTTCTTGAATTGTCATTATGAGAGATAAAGCAATTACGACGAAGTAAATAATTAAGAGAGCGGTGGTTACAGAAGACAGTGCATTGAGGAAGCAGGCAGGAGCCATCACGTTCTGTCAACAGTCGGCTTAAGGGATTAATCCAACAAGGCCCTTGCTTGTCACACAAGGTAAATAAACAGTTTGGGCTTTGAGGCACGCGGAGCTTCAGCCCGACGCCTCGCCAAATAACACCCACATTCGCTTTGCTTTCTACATTAAACTTGGAACGAGATAACTAATGATCATAACATAGTGAGCGGGGTAAACGGAGCGACTAAAGTGTCACATTCAAAGTTGAGACAGAAATGAAAGAAAGAGACAAAGAGAGTGCGGGAGAGAGAGAGAGAGAGGGAGAGGGATAGGGAGAGGGAGAGAGAGACAGAGAGAGAGAGGGTGAGAGGGGGGAGGGGAGAGAGAGGGGGAGAAAGAAAGGGAGTGGGGGAGGGGGACAGAGAGAAAGGGAGGGAGAGAGGGAGAGAGGAGGGGAGAGGGGGAGATAGAGAGAAAGGGAGGGAGAGAGGGGGAGAGGGGAGAGGGAGAGAGAGGGGGGAGATACATAGAGGGATATAGATAGGGAGAGAGGGGGAGATGGGGAGAGAGAGAGAGAGAGAGAGATAGATAGGAGAAGGAGAGAGGGGGAGTGGGTGGGAGAGAGAGGGATATAGATAGGGAGAGAGGGAGAGAGAGGGGGGATATAGATAGAGAGAGAGAGAAGAGAGAGAGAGAGAGAGAGAGAGATAGGGAGAAAGGGAGAGAGAGGAGGGAGAGAGAGAGAGAGAGAGAGAGTGAAAAGAAAGGAAAGCAGAAGAAGAATAAATAAGATCGGAAGAGAGAAAAGGAAGTATAGCAGACTGCAAAGAGAGAAATTCAGAGCCCACAAATAAAAAGGTATAGAGAACTAGAAAAAATGAAAAAGAGGTAGTGAACAAGAGAAAGTTAGAGAACACAAAGGAAAGTCAAAGACAAAAGAAAAGTAAAACTTTTAAAGAAGATTCAAAGAGTAGAATGAAGAAACAAAGAGAATAAGCTTCTTCAAAGAAATAAAAGTTTAAAAAGAAATGGAGCTGATATATATATATATATATATAGATAATATGGTGAGAAAATCACAAAATAGAGCAGAAAAGACATATGAGGGAGAATGTGAGAGGAAAAGAGTGCTAGCTACATGGCAAACAAGAGAGATGTGTGAGGGATGGATTTAAACTGAGATGCAGTAATACAACTGAACAAATCATATTTTGTTTGAAACGAAGAAAATAAATGTTTGAAATTTTATCAGACATAAATCAAAAGCAGAGAAACAGAAAATGCTAATGATTTACCTTCTAAACAAATCAAAACAATAAAATAAAACGCACTTGCAAAGAACAAAATAATAGTTATTTTACATTAATTTGAAACCAGTTTTTTCTACATTACTCAACTTTAAAAAATAGATAATTATAAAATAGAAATGATATGGGTATGGCTGTTTGTCTTTTACTTACCAGTTGTACCATATAACATTTGTCTGTACGAAAAGGGTATAATTATTAACAACATCAGTAAAAAATATTACTTCGTAGCTGCAGATATTCAGTAAAACAACTAATTTTATATGCTCAGAGACCCTTATGCGTGTTTTTTTTTTCTTAACTCATGACTCATCTAACTATAAACAATGGTAAAATTCTGGGTGAAAATTTAATTTTGATATGTAAAAATACTAGGAAATTTAAAATTAAATTTACAACAATACAAAATTTACAACGTTTACAACAATTTTGTTTTTTTTTGTTTGACGTTTACATAAACCTGTATAATATTTGTAGTTGTTACAACGGCCATCAGTCTAATGGTTTTGTAGAACTAATTCAAAGGCACGCGAAAGGCCTGGTTGACAGCTGGTTTATCAAATATAATTTAAATATCGGCAAAAAAACAATTGTTATTTCTTTGATATTAAGGTGAGTATGAAGAGGAGAATGAAAACCAGTCAGGACTGACTGAGTTATTACGTCGATTTGAGAAACCATATCTAACATAATTAATAATAAAATATCTTAAGAAGAAATATTGCGACTTTTCTTTGACATTTCAGAATTCGTTATTTTGATAAACATGTTTTCAAAACTTTTTCTTGTCATTCTATCAAATGAAGTCTTCTGTTTCCCTCCTTCAAAATTAATATTTTATATTCGACTTCTTGAAAAGTTTGGCTTGTATGCAAATCACGTATCTGTTTTGAATGTTTGAAAGAGTTAGTACAATCGGAGTGGAACTTTCTTAATGAAGTGAAAACAGTATTAAAATGAGTAATTTTGTTTATAATGCCCATTGAGCCTAATGTAGAAAGTGCCAGTATGCCTCTTAGGCCATTTGAGAAATAAACCTTTCTTTTTACCATTTTTGAAATATTTCTGCATCAGTTTTAATCCCACCTTTACAACAATTTTGTTTTTTTTTTTTGACGTTTACATAAACCTGTATAATATTTGTAGTTGTTACAACGGCTAGAGACACACTTCCGATGATTTGTACATATTCCATTTGCAAGAACTTCACACTCGTAAAAGGCAGAATTATTTAACGGAAATGGATAACCTTTTTTATCATGAGTCCTGTTTTATTTACTGACATGCCAAAGTAGACAGAAAAAGGACTGAAAGGTTTTTCTTACATTTCTTCTTTTCTGAAAATTGAGAAAAAAAAAGTTGAATAATGATATACAGCTTCCAAAAAATACGGAAAGAATATTTTGGTTTATTTCCAAAAACATCCTTAAATAACATCCATAAGATCTAAAAACATCCTCAGTAAACTTTTAATGGTGTGTGTAATTCCCTTATAGTGCTAATCCTGATCTTAGAAGAATAATTCCAGCAATTCTCTATAGACCTTATTTCACACAGTATGATAGCTTTGACTGTGATGTTTCCGTTGAGTTGAGAACTTACAACATATCAACAAGCTTTAGCAGGTCATCGTACCGACATTCCTACCAAAATTGCTAAAAATTCTATAAAAATCAGTACAATGTTTTTTTATGTATCCAAATTCTTAAATAGAATAGTTTCCTGTACTAATGTTATATAAAGAGGTTAATTATTTTTACCTGGCGAATAATAATAGTTTTTTATTGCTTCTATTTTTAAATATCATAGTATATTATTATATTATTTTAACTAAAGTGTCAAGTTATTGCTCCAAAAAGTGTTTTACATATTCACAATATGAAATGGGGAAAAAAGATTTAGGTATTTCAACTGTAACAAGCAGTCTTCGTCAGAGTCAAAAAACCAATTGACGAAGACCAGTTGTACGGTTGAATGATCGTAGTCTTTTTTTTTCATTTCAATTTGACCATTGATTGTAATTTCACGTGTTTATGTGAAATGGTTTTACATATTATATATATATATATATATATATATACCAATAGTCTTCATTATGGCAATCATAAAACCATCTCTCAATAAAAAAATAAAACCTCAATAAAAAAAGCATTAATTAAAAAAAATTCAATGTTACAGTTTTAAATTTACTAGTTACAATATTTATGAAACTTAATTACTCCAACTTTGATTTTAATTAGTACACTATACTTATAGTCTCTAGATTAATTTTTTTTAATCTACTGTAATAAAGTTGATGTATGTATGAATTATAGAATTAAAGTTCTAGAATTTACTAATATCGTTATTTGTACTCCAAAAAGTTGCTGTCACTGTAAAAGGTATCTTTCTCGGTGAAAAGAGTCTTGTAAAAGGTGATGAAAAAATTTTGTTATAAATCAATAATTGCTATAAATGGAGTGAAATTTATGTAGAATGCTGATGAATCTGGGAAGCGCGAACTAGAGTGTTTACAAAGAGGTGAGACGGAGGGAGAAGAGGGTAAAGAAAGTGGATTGCAGGCTGGGATGGGGTGGCAGACCTGCTTCGCGCTCAATCATTGTAAATTGCCTACGTGAGCTCGTTAGGACGCTGCGAACAAACAAGGCGTCCCGCCAACGCAAAACTTACCCCCCTCTTCTCCAGGTAATTAGCACGTCCCCCAGTCCATACAATAGTCGGAATTTGTTGTCAAATGTAATTCGGACGTTAATAGAGTATTACATTTGCATAACAACAAGCTGTAAACGTTTTCTTAGGACCAAGGAAACTATAGAACACAAGGAGAAATGATTCTCACTATGGATAGTAACAATGTGAACATAAATATATATTTTTTGAAGTTAACCAAAATGGGAATTTTATCAAAAAAAAACTCTACAGTGAAAATTTAAAGGCATAAAATGTATATTCTGGTGTAAAATTTCCAAAATGTCTATATATAAGCTTTTTGAAAATATCAAATAATTCTCAAAAAAAAAAAAGCCATAAACCAAAGTTTTGTCTATATTTCTAGAAACATTGCTAGTTTTATATACAGATTTATAGAACTAATAATATAAAGTATTTCAGAAAACCTGAAAAAAGAATAAATGTTACTTCAATATTTAGACCCTGTTGTAATCAGAACAAAAACAAAAAAAAAAATTCTCAACAAACAAGAAATTGTATAGATAGCAAACTATTGAAAATATTGCAGAAATGATATCTAAGAGGTATCACTTAGAAACCGAAAAGAAATCATAAAAAAGAAAAAAAATAAACACAATGGTAGGATGAATAACAGGTAGCCTTAACAAGTAACTTTGTTGGCTACAAGGAACACACACTTGTAGTCTTTAATTTGAACACTTCGGTACAATCAGAAAATTAAAGACAGTGTGTGTTTTTATTTTTTTCTATGTCTCTATCTACATTGAACTTATTTATCTTTTTCGTATCGTATTTCTATCGAAAAAGTATATATATATATATATATATATATATATATATATATATATACTCGTACATATATATAAGGAATGACAAAAAAGACTAAGCTATTTGAACCTTAACAATAAATTTGATCTTGTTTTCAACTGAGCAATCATCCCGAAATGTACTGTTCCAAAATGTACAATAAGTACTGTGACTATATATCATATGGATTATATTCAAACTTCTTGCCTAATTCATCATATATATTTGTAATTATTATATAGTTACATAACCAAATACGTACGATAGAGTACGAACTGTAATGTTGCTGTCTGAAAAACTCATTAAAATTCAAATATTGAACTCTATACATATGAATCATATTTGCTTTGATACGCAGTCAATTGTAGGCTTAAAAGGTAGCTGGTTTGGCTGTAACTTTAATTAATTGATTTAATTTAATGTTGATTGATTACAGTAATGTATACTAATTACAGTATTAACCCTCGGTATGGTGTTCCTCTGAAAGGCTTTAAAGTTGGCCGTCCCAGCCTGTCATTACTAAAAGATCCATACTCTATGAACCTAAAGTAGGCGAAAATGTACGGCTCTCCATGTTGAATTAACCCAGTAGTGTAGCTCTCTCATTACTATATAGGTGCCAAATTATGGTCGAGTCACACTTTTCACAACTGCAAGAGCAATACAGGTGATAGTCCATAACCGCGCACTTTAGTTTACTGCATGAATTTTTTTAGTTTACTCACTATTAGGCATTTCTTTCATGAGCGTCTTGTTTTCATTGTGTTCATAAACGATAGTCTTAGTGTTCTTTGGTTAATGTTGTGCATACTGTTTAAGAAGTGACAGTCTAAAGCACAATACATTTTATTTTTTATTTAATATCATACTAATGTAGTTTTAACCTCTCTTTGCAATATTTCTTTGTTTGACCTATATAAAATGCACTGCTTTTGCCACTCAATGTTGAATGTATAACATTACTACTGAGGAATGTATTTGTTTATTTAGAATACCAAATCAACTATTAATAAAGTTATTCATAAATAAATTCACAAATCAATGATTAATGGATGTGCCAATAGAAGTATTAGTGTTGATTGATACGATTTAACATTGTAAAATAAAATCAAACCATTCCATAGTAATATTTAATATCTATACAAATGATATAAAGTACTTTATATATTATTGTAAATCATTTGTTATAAATGAATCTCTGACGAAACGTTAGCTTGAAAGTGTTTTTTGAGAATTTGTTGACCCTGTTAAACCCCGATAAAGACAAATTGTTTAGAATATATGTACTCGGGATAAGAAAACATTGATATATTTTATCAATTATTATTACTGATATATTTATTTTAAAACATTGATATATTTTAGAAAAAACGGGTAAAACAAGTAACCTCGAAAAATTACAGTAAGAAAATATATTTTGACATATTATTTATACGTTCTATGCTAAATATAGAGAATGCTCGAGTGAAGATTGTAAAAACAAAAATAAAAAAAAACTATAAAGAGCTTTGATATTTGAATACAGCACCTTTTGTAAATTATTGATACAAGTTATTACTGATCTAAAGGCATAGAAATATATGAATATATTTGCCCTTATTTCTGCAGTTGCATGAAAAAAAACTCGAGGTATACTCTTGATTTCAAGTTAAAAAAAAATCAAGTTTGGAAATAGAAATGGTTTGTATTTTACGTTAGTAGTTAAAGTGACACTTATTCTGCCTGAGACATTTAAAAAACGACGTTTCCATTAATTCAAAGTTGCTCTTTATTTAAATTACAACAGTAAAATTTTAAATTAGGTAATTTTTTTTTGGACTACAAATATATAACTAGTTTATTCTACATCTAACTCAACCTTAGTTTACACAATCCGAATTTAACTCTATTTTAATCCCTACTTCGCATATAGAAAAAGTTTAATTTCGTAAAATAAAAAGAAATCATATATTATAGTTTTCCTTTAAACATTTATCTTTTTGTTTATTCTCTTGGCATACATTTGTTTTATAATTATTCCATTGCATTATTATATTACGTACAATATGCTAGTACAAGCAAAGTATAAGGCATTTGCACGTATATATTTAAGTTATCAAGTGGACATTCTCAGCCTAAAATATGATTATAGTTAAATTTAATCATAACAACGTTGAAGTAATTTAGTTTTGCTACCACAAAACAATGTACATGTATTTATAATGGAATTTACAAAGTAAAACCATAAAGTACGTTACAGTTTTTAAACAACGTTCAATTATCTGTGCAATTTAGAAACAATAGTAATAATACTAAAGGAATATGTAATAATAAACAATAATTTATTTTAAAAATAATGTTTAGTTATCGAGCATATGTCCATACTGGGGTAAATATATAATACAAAGTCTCCACAAAAAAAAAGTTGTTTTAATTCAAACTATGCGTTCGAACACTTTATGTTCATCATCAGGCAAACATTCATAATACAAATCAAAAATTAAAAGTTAAAAAAATAAACCGGAATTATATATAATTAGGTAAAGAAATGAAAAATAAATGATATGCACAATGGAAGGATTAGAGGGACTTTCAGCTTCCTAAGGTTGACTAAACGGAATTAAGGTCATGTGAGATAGAGAAGGGAGGAGAGTTAGTTATAGATAAGATGACTGATTTAAAAAAAGAAGTATTTATTTCTTGTGACTTTGCATTATCTATTTACCCCAGCGTGAGTAAATACCACACAATTACGGATTGTACAACTAATGAGCTAGAATGAATAAACAATTAATTAAGAATCTTCTACTGCTCACAACAGTTGAACCGACGTAACGGAAACAAAACCAACATCCTCAAATACAGATAACTACAGAAGTAGTAACTGTAATCTTGACTGATTTTATTTATATTATTCATAACTTTTCTTAAAAAAAAATATAGAAGAAACCACTAAATAATTCTGATGAATTATTCTAAATATTTCTGATGAATTAAGTTGATCTTTACTTTAAAACCCACGAAGATAGAACATAACTTGCATTTCACACATTATACATATTCATAGTTTTAAAGACAATAGAAGTTTGATAGTGGGGAAAGAAATTTTAGAACCACCAAAAGTGAAAACATGATGCGGAGAAATGGACGTTCATAATTAAAGTTCTAACACGGCAGACTGCGTCAGTTGTGGTCACATTCAAAATACTACGAGAAAATGAATGCTACATAATCATAAGTGAGGGGAACTACCTAATATTGAACCGTATAGTTTCAACGTTCTCAGCATGCCTGTGGGAAATGGGGACTTTATCGATCCAGGAAATGTAAAGGGCTTACCCTATCCCCAAACCACTACTTAGTTTACAGATTTATTATGATACCTGAACTGTGCTTCAACAAACCTCACTTGAAATATCATTGGAACAACGTGAAGGCTGCATTGTGTGACGGCCTCGGGGTGGATCCATCTAGGACAGTTGTTCTTAACCTTATGGAGGTACTGAACCCCATTAGTTTCATGTGTGCTTCACCAAACCCTTCTTTAGTGAAAAATAAAATGTGTTTTTTTTTCACATTCAAGTCATAGGCGTATGTTTTTTTTACTGGTGCACAAATGAACCGTCCATACATAGCATCTTGCTAAAAGAACAAAACCAACACAGTGTATGAACTCTCAAGTAATTACATACCTGTAAATCGGTGTAACTTCTGCTGTTGATCCTCCGCGGTGGAGGATCCACCGAACCTCTGAGACCGACTCGTCCAACTCAGGTTAAGAACCACTGATCTAGAATAACACCTCAGTACCGCAGAGTCTTTAGTCCTAACATAGCTTTTATCACATTTGTTATAAACCTAGTACTACAAGTTTGACCTGACTTTAAGCATTTGGTTAGTGCGGTGACTTGGCACTGTTAGCAGCGTAATTGTAAAGTAAACAATTAAGTATCATGCGGGTTCGGCTCCAAAGGCCTCTTTGGGTCCTTTGGAAATTTACAAACGTAAACAGTAAAAGAACACATGTCAAAATCGTTGGCCAGGTTTACTCATAATTTTCCGGCAATCACACTCAGATATCGAGTGTGAGCCTTTGCAATCATACTAGCTAAATTATTCATATTCACTTTTTAGATTATGAAATTAGGTGCCACAATTATTAGTGACAAAATGATTTAGAGTTTTAATAACTTGAATAAAGAAATAACCACTTAACTACAACATTAATCACCCAGGAAAGTTATCAGTGGCAATTACACGCACCCAATAATTACTTATGTAATTCTGTATACTGAAATTGCTACTTCTTTCAGTGGATAAATTCAGCAATTATTTAAGTGATTATTGTTAATTTGTTTTAAGTTGTTTAAATTTTTTGATATTTTACTTATGATATGTAATTATACTCGTATAATTTTTTTGTCTCCTTCCTTCAAATAAGATTACTTCTTCATAAAAGGGTTTAATTCATCATTAGGGTTCGGTATAAAAAACCTTTTAGTTTAATTGACAAATATAACCTCATTTCTGTTGTTGCGAAACTAGTTTTAGTTATAACATTTTTCTCCACTAAAGTGAAGGTATTGATTTCACGCATGCTCTGAAAAGTTTTCCCCAGTATCTGGCTTTAAGTTAGAAAGAGAGAATAGATTCTGTTATGAAGTAAAACTAGATTGGGGAGACCCAAGAAAATTCTGCGGAGAAGATTATTTTCTTCCGCAGTTTAGTACCGTAATTGATCGGTAAAAAGTTTCAACTGGTCCCTTCTTCAGAGTCTGTTAACAATCAAAGAACTACCGTCCCCCCCACCTTCCTCCCTCGCACAGACCAATTGAACAACTCCTTGACAAGTAAGAGCAGGAAAAGAAAGGAAGAAAGAATGAGAGTTAAATGGACAAGTCTGAAAAGCATTCAAGAAAAGCTTTCTTTGGACTAAAGGAATAATTTCTAAGATGAACAATTGATTTCACCGACTGATTTGATACCGTGCTTAGAATAACATTAATTATTCCTTTCTTATTATTTCATTAATTATTCCTACTATAATTAATTTATTGTAATAATTAAATAATCAATTACGAGTTTACATGAATGTCATAGAGAAGAGTCCCATATTTTACGATTCTTTTTTTTCTATCAGCCTGTTCCTTCAGCCGCGAGTAACAGTTCAGTCTGACAGTCAGTAAGAGTGTGTGTATTTGTTTGCTCACTGTGCGTAAGTTTTCGTCAGCACACTATATGATAAAGACATTGGTAACTCTGCTAATGTTTTAAAAAATATGAAAGTGTATGTACATCTGATACATTTCTTAAACAATCTTACCCAGAAGTTCTATATTATCTTAAATTTCTCAATAAGGTTCTAAGAATGCTATTTATCAGTGTATTTAATACTTTATGGGCCGGCTATTTCTCAACTTGATGTATTGTCAGCTTACAAACCAAAATGTTTAAATTAAAATTAGAAAATTGTAAGAGGTTACAATATATATTTATATTTTTACGGAATGCCACTTTAGTGTAGTTCGGTATACTGTCAGGCGAATGTTTACAATTTTATACTATTACCAGTCTACCCATGACCAGCTGAGTTTTCCAACACGTTCCTTTCTAATGCAAACATGTTCATATAAATGCAGATAAACTCTAAATTAATTAATTTCTAATAAAGAGGATAATGACACTACACTTCTTTCTATTTACATCCTTGTACAATTTGAATTTTTTAAAAAAAAATTTTAATGCCTTCTTTCTGTTTGACATTACTGAGAGCATCATCAAATTTGCCATGTTGAAATGCTGTTTTACATAAATGAACTAAAATTTGTTGTACAGTCTCTCTTTGAGACTTATGAATAGTCATGGCTAATGCTAACTGATTGGAATTTGCATCTTTGAAAAAGGAATCTCTTCATATAAAACAATTTTCAATCTTGGAATTCAAATTAATCACCTTTGAAACCGTGATGCGATAATTTTAGCAAATAATTACTTTAAACATAAAGCTCCTGAGTTATTAGTCTTATTCCATTACATAAACAAAGTGGATCAATGTTTCTCATGATATATTACACATTATGGCAGCTTGTTTTTGAGTTCTAGCTTATGTTTGAGCAATCCAGACACATAAGTGTTTGTCAAACCGAGCTGTGTGACATATATAGTTTAATTTCTCCTGGAAATTATTCAATCAACCAATGATAATTTCACTATCTTTCTCCTTAAATAGAACTAATGTAGAATTTTCTCTGAACAGTATTTGTTGGTTGCCGAATGAAGAGTAAATGTATTCAATACACAAGTCAACATTATGTGCACGGATAAACATGTATTGGGGCAGTAATAATCTCTTTATTTTCATTCCTTTCAACTCTCTCTTCACTTATATTTATTAGAAATTTCGAGTATTCCTCATCTTCTTCTTGATCCTTCATATTTCTAGTTAAATGTAATTCAGTAAATTTACGCTTCAAGTAAGATTTAATCATTATATATATCAGCATCAGTTTCTCTCTTGACAACTGGAAGAAGTAGTCAATACCTGAGAGACTAGAGCCAATACAATTACTACTGAGCTCCTTAATTTAGAGAGAGTTAGTTTTAGTTATAACTATCCTGTAACTTCCCATGCATCGGGAGCTTTTTAACTTTTTTATTGAAATAGATATATCAATAGAATAAAATTAAGCCATTGTGACAAACTGTTTTTAATTACTGACATAATTGTGTGCTGTTAATATTTTATTATATTGATTTATTAATTTCTAAAATTTCGGTTAACTGTAATAAATATCATTTGTTGATATATTAAATAATTATTTCATATACTCGTCGATTATTTATTGCTCAATAATAATTGTGCATAATGTTCAATATTCTCTCTGGCTCAATGGGTAGAGCCCTGGATCTCCAATGCCAACGTCGTTGGTTCGAGGCACACCAAATTTCTAATATTCTATTCCATTTCGAGCGTGTGCAAACATTTAAACACGGGTAAGAGAGTTTTATAAGTATATAGATTATAGAGGGCTGGCTAGGTTAGCTCTGTTGATATGTGCTCGCCTCTAGACTAGTGCATCCGGAGTTAAATACCCACTGTCACACGCTCGGTATATTCGCGTAGATAGTGAAAAAATCTGAACACGTCATCCCTCGTAGGAGGTCGTTAAGCCCTTGGTACCGGACCTGTACCATGTCAGGTACTTGTTAAAGATCTTTACTCTAAATAGACTGCAAAAATAGGATCTCCAATATATAACTTTGATTGCATGGCATCATCAAAGGGTCAATGTTCGGCCTATGTGTGTTCTATAGTGGGACTTCTATAGCTACTTAACCTAACGTTGTTATTTATATATTTTTTTTTTCAACTCAATAACGAACCTGTTTCATGTTTATTTAGAAAAATTTTCAGTTAATATTTTAACGATTATTGCTTTATGTCAATATAAAAATATTAGGATTTTCATTCCGCAATCTGTTCAAACCCATCAAACCAGAGTTGGTGGCGTCAAACTGAAGTCCCCTGAGACATGTATGTGCGCTTAACGACAAGTCACCCTCAGATTTTATTAAATAGGGGGTTTAGAAAGAATTTTTTTTTTTTTTTTTTAGTAAAGGGGTTTGAATGTTGAGAGAGAGGATGAATTGTGGTCATTAAACGTGGTGGCCATTAAGTGAATCTGACGTTTGAAATTAATGTCTGTTTGGAGGGAAGGAGCGTGATGAGTGGGCGGGGTTGGGAAGGAGAAAGCGGATTACAGTCTGTTGGTGGGAGCAGCATCACCTGGCTGGGATCGTCTCAACGCGCCGCCTATCTCTCAGCTTCCCCAAACATCCCCCTCATTAGGCCAGATAACTCTTAGCCCTCCAATCTCTCGCATCAGATTAGCAAACGTCTTTCTTTCTTTCTATTTTTTCTGTACCTATTTAGTTAACCAGGTATCAGAGAGCATATCATAATTTCTTCAATTTCTCTCAGAATAGGGCATATACTGAATGCATTTAATTTAAGCAGAATCCTGTTTATATAATACTCGAGGATCTATGCAATAATCATATTGGCTATTTCTTTGTTGCTTATAGTTAGAATTGCTGGTATACTAGTTCAATTTTAATTATTAAAACGCAAGAAACAAAATCCTGTATATAGAAATAAATAAACATATGACAACAGGTCTCAAAATAAAATGTAGCACATAAATGCATACACTTTCAACATTGATACTTTAAACTCAATACCAGTAACGGTCCTCATCAGAACCATTCTGTTTAATGAAGTACAGAAGGTATAGTGCTAATTCAATCTTCCTATTGCTGTATATACGTTCACCAAATATCTGACCAATATCTCAATATTATACTACTGACAAGACTAATATAGATTACCAACTGTAAAGATATATTAACTGCATTAGCATAATTTTTAAACAAAATATGAAAAAGTGTTAGACGCAAGAGGTCTAAGCAATATCTTTTTTGTTAAACTTTAAATGGTTGTTTATTTTTAGCGCAAACACCTATAGAATTCTACCTCTTGTTGTTTTCCAAGGGCGCTAAGTGTGGATCATTTGTTACTGTTACTAATTTTAGCTATGAATACACAGAACAGTGCCTTCTTTGGAGTGGAAAGGTAATGTAATTTCAACAGAATTCTTGAGAGTATTTTCAGTTTTCGTAATTTGACAATGGAAAACGCAATTTAAACAACCCAGATGTAATGACACTAACAAGTCAGATGATATTACTACATATGGAGTTTGGAAGAAGAGTAAAAAGAGGTAGCATTCCTTAAACATGTTTACAATTTATAATATTTAAAATATAAATTTATTACATTGCAACAATTATTAATTGTATTATATAATACATACATGTATAACAATCAATGAACAAACCACAATAAGAAATGGCAAAACAAGACTAAGATCTTTCAACCGTAACAGGATCTTTCACCCAACTGAGTTGGGTTTTTGACTCTGACGAAGACCGCTTGTTACGGTTGAAAGATCTTAGTCTTGTTTTCCCATTTCTTATTGTGGTTTGATCATTGATTGTTATTTCACGTGTTTATGTGAAACCTTTTTTTATTTATTTATTTATAATTTCAGCCTCAACTTTTTACTTGAAAAAAACATCATTATTAGTGTCACAAAAGATATCAGTAAAGTTAACCATCTTTCTACGTATGTGTTTCTTAGAACTTGACCAGATGTTGGAACAATGCTATTTGCATTAGTAGGTAATGCAAAATATACTATATATATAAATAGTATATATATACTACATATATTTATATACTGCATATATAAAAAAATACGTAATTAGGAAAAAATACTCTTTGTTTTAAGAAGATGATGTATTTTTACTAAATATGTTAATAGACTAATCAAAAAACTGCAATTATTTATAATATCAACAGACGTTTTAAAGAATGCTTGAAAGAATTTGCATGTTATATCAAGGTCGTTAGGCCATATTAAGGTGAATTTAGTTTAAGTAATATTAGTGAGCCTCTTAATGATATTGATATTTGAAAATATTGTTAATTCAAACAATTGTTATTCTTTCTTTTTTAATTCAAAATTAATTTTTTTGTTACTGTTCTGAGAGCAAAATGGTATAAAATCAAAATGATATATAAATCTCCAGACAATGGCTTTGCACATTTTTTGCTTAAAAGCATTACTTGATAAAGGAAAGATATATTATTGCTGTATAAATAAAAGGAAATCTTTCCTTTGATGGAGGAGTTCATGATTCCGCTGCTAAACGTAAATTGAATGAAATACTGCTTATCACTGGATTATTTGCCTTTAAATAGCACATCTTGCATGTTGTAGAAATCTGGATCAGTGATTATTTGAAGCTCACGCAACATGGACTCACTGTCTGTTGTATATGTATATATATTATATATACAAACTCTGTTTTCAACATAAGGAATGGAGTAAACTTTCTGTAATGCCACTCATATAACATATGATAGCTGACTGTCACAATTATGAGTTCATCAGGTAATAAGAATAAGTAGCTCACATTTGGTTTAGAGATACCATGCTTCAAGTTATTACTAAAATATGAGGTTTGGATTTTGATCATGACTCAAGATTTTTCAAATAACAGATGAAGAGTTTTATGCATTCGACACACGTAGAGGCCATAATACAGTAGGTGAAAACCCTGTTTGATTTTAACTGTTCAATAATAAATATTGACTTAATAATGTTGAGTAAGTTAAAATTTATTGCTCACTATATTGAAGAAAATCTGTATATGACCTGCGTGTAGTTCAAATCGAAGACAATTCACAAATTACCATCATTTTCTGCTCCAAAAAATAAAATTACAATTGTGGTTTAGATGTTAGGAACAAGGAAGAAAAAATTATTAAGATAAGTACCAAAATACCAAAATACCTTTTCTGTTGACACAGGTAATGGTTGACAGACCCTAAACTACAACTATCATTATTTAGTGTTTTATTAAATGGAATTAACAGTTCTAAAACTGTTAGAAGTAATCTTGAGTACGTATATGCTACATAGCTTCAACTCTTTTTTTTTTGTTGTTTTAAAGCCTAGTTAAATAAACGGAGTCTCTCTCTCTCTCTCTTTCTCTCTCTCTCTCTCTCTATCTATATATATATATATATATATATATATAGATTTCGTATAAACACATGAAATAACAATCAATGATCAAACCACAATATGAAATGGGAAAACAAGACTAAGATCTTTCAACCGTAACAAGCGGTCTTCGTCAGAGTCAAAAACTCAGCTGAAACACTAGATGCAGAAAACATATCGTGGGGGCTTGAGAAGAGTGGGAGAAGACTATATATATATATATAAAACAAGAATTCATAAAAACACTTGAAATAACAATCAATGTTAAAACTACATTACAAAAGGGGAAAACAAGACTAAGAGCTTTCAACCTTCAAAGTCGTCTTCGACACAGTCAAATCCCAAGTCACTTAGGGTTTTTATAATTTTCGGTTGAGCTGTCATCAGGAGAGTTGAATAAGGGACACCAAACGCACTATTGAAGCGCCTGTGGAGACCAAACAGTGTTGTCCAATATATATATATATATATATATATATTGGAATAAATAGGCAGCAGATCTTCTTTTAAACAAGTATCATTAAAATTAACCGCAGTCTCGGCATTCACGATCTTAAGACTGAGAGATTCGATCCTACGAACTAACCTCCTGCTAACAGGGTTCAACTGGAAAAGGAGTTGGCCAAGTGACATGTTAAATTAAAATCGATGACTCATGCTTAGTCATTGCTATAAATAGATTAAAAGGATAGTACAGGTTAATGTAAAGAGAAGGTTAAAGGTCAATAATGAACAAGAAACAAGCGGTTAGAATAAAAGAGTTGAAAGTCCAAGAAATTCAAGAAAGGCCAAGTGACATGTTAAGTTAAACTCGATGACTCATGCTTAGTCATTGCTATAAATAGATTAAAATCGATGACTCATGCTTAGTCATTGCTAAAAATAGATTAAAAGGATAGTACAGGTTAATATAAAGAGAAGGTTAAAGGTCAACGGTATAACTGGACTAATAGAGAATAAATAGATTAAGAAAATTAATAATAATAATAATAATAATAATGTTAATAATAAATAATAATAATAATAATTAAGATTAATAGTAAACTAGAAAAGATATATTAAATAACGAGTTGAAAGAGAGTAAGAATTAAAAGGGAAGGTATAGTAATTAAAAAAAAAAAAAAGAAAGAAAAGTTTATAGTTAGTTAGTTATAACGAAAAGAAGAATAATAATAATAAATATAAGAAAAGTAAACGTATTGAGTGCGCAAGCTTTCGACATCACAGATGTCATCGACGGGCGAAGTTGTTCCTAGGAGATCCAGGACGCAAAAGGCATAGGGAAGGGAAAGCAGGCAAGTAGTGGGGGTAAGGGAGTGGGGGTAAGGGGGGTGGGGGAGCCCAACTGGAGAACAGCTGCAGATCACCTGATGCCGGAGGCCGACTCGCGCCGAGCAGCCTCGGGAATACCGACCGCAGGCCGAGCGCCCGCCCTCACACCACTCTCCGGTCCACCAGTCCGAGTCACCAGATCAACTGAGCCACTATTATCAGCAGCACTATGTGGCGCTACACTAATACTACTAATACTACTAATTAGGCGCTACCTAATTAGGTCTAAGAAGCCTTCCCTTAACTGCCAGATGGTAGACATGTTCGTCATTCCCAGCATGAGGAGTATGGCAGTAAGCGGTGAAGTGCAGCGGGATACCGGACTGAGTGTAGCGCCACATAGTGCTGCTGATAATAGTGGCTCAGTTGATCTGGTGACTCGGACTGGTGGACCGGAGAGTGGTGTGAGGGCGGGCGCTCGGCCTGCGGTCGGTATTCCCGAGGCTGCTCGGCGCGAGTCGGCCTCCGGCATCAGGTGATCTGCAGCTGTTCTCCAGTGGCTCCCCCACCCCCCTTACCCCACTCCCCTTACCCCCACTACTTGCCTGCTTTCCCTTCCCTATGCCTTTTGCGTCCTGGATCTCCTAGGAACAACTTCGCCGTCGATGACATCTGTGTTGTCGAAAGCTTGCGCACTCAATACGTTTACTTTTCTTATATTTATTATTATTATTCTTCTTTTCGTTATAACTAACTAACTATAAACTTTTCTTTCTTTTTCTAACTAACTATACCTTCCCTTTTAATTCTTACTCTCTTTCAACTCGTTATTTAATATATCTTTTCTAGTTTACTATTAATCTTAATTATTATTATTATTATTTATTATTAACATTATTATTATTATTTATTATTATTAATTTTCTTAATCTATTTATTCTCTATTAGTCCAGTTATACGTTGACCTTTAACCTTCTCTTTATATTAACCTGTACTATCCTTTTAATCTATTTTTAGCAATGACTAAGCATGAGTCATCGATTTTAATCTATTTATAGCAATGACTAAGCATGAGTCATCGAGTTTAACTTAACATGTCACTTGGCCTTTCTTGAATTTCTTGGACTTTCAACTCTTTTATTCTAACCGCTTGTTTCTTGTTCATTATTGACCTTTAACCTTCTCTTTACATTAACCTGTACTATCCTTTTAATCTATTTATAGCAATGACTAAGCATGAGTCATCGATTTTAATTTAACATGTCACTTGGCCAACTCCTTTTCCAGTTGAACCCTGTTAGCAGGAGGTTAGTTCGTAGGATCGAATCTCTCAGTCTTAAGATCGTGAATACTGAGACTGCAGTTAATTTTAATGTGATATATATATATTTATATATATATATATATATATATATATATAGTATAGAGAGAGAGAGAGAGAGAGAGAGAGAGAGAGAGAAAGAGAAAAATTTCTGTTTGGAAATAACAAAATGTAATGTTCTTTATTAAATGGATCACGTTTTTACACTTTATAACAGTGTGAAGAAAAAACTGTTGTTAATGCAGAAAAAAAATAACAGTTGCTTACTTTTTCAAACTGTTTTTTAACACATGACACTCTTGATAATTTTTATTTCAACTTCAGATAATATCAAATAATTTCAGATAGAAATGAAAATTGAACTTAACTAATTTTCTTTTAGTTGAACCGTTTGATTTCAAAATTTGTACTAATAATATCACTGTAGATATGAGGCGAATCATTTACTTTAATAATTTTGTAGATTTTAATAAATGATTTTTAACACTTATTTAAGCTTGAAATATTTTTTTAGAAATTATAAGATGCTCTTATTTTTTTTTAAATAAGTGATGGGAAGTTATTCATTAGAGTGAATTTATGTAAAATGTTGAGAGTAAGCAGAGGAGTTTGAGAGAGTGAAGTTTTGCCCGGGATGCAGTGCGTGGGTGGGGGGCTTATCGGCAGTTGGGAGGATACTCTAAGACCTCTTCAACTTGGATCCGCTTAGCAGTCTACCAGCCTGCTGCTTATAATGCATATATTACAACCCCAAAACAGAGCTGTCAAGTCAAGTGCATGAGCAGGCAGCCAATAGGAAGCGCTTTTACAATATCATATCACCAACAGCAAATGCTTATGATAAAAACAAACTGTAATCAAGAAAATCATTGCGTATTATATCGATTATGCGTAAGTTTGAAATTAACAGGCAATCCATTTTACAAAACACCTTTCAAGAACTAATCTTACTAATAATAGGACTTCTGTTTAAAGCTACAAGGAAAATATATGCTTTTTCAATATACAAATACACAATGCTTTATACAATAGGAGACCGACAACACCAGAGTCCTAACCAATAGACAATGCATTATACAATACGTTACCGACATCACCAGAGTCTTAACTAGTAGACAATGCTTTATAAAATATGATACCAACAACACCAGAGTCCTAACCAATAGACAATGCTTTATACAATATGATACCGACAACACCAGGGTCCTAACCAATAGACAATGCTTTATACAATATGATACCGACAACACCAGGGTCCTAACCAATAGACAATGCTTTATACAATATGATACCGAAACACCAGGGTCCAAACCAATAGACAATGCTTTATACAATATGATACTAACAACAACAAAGTCCTAACCAATAGACAATGCTTTATACAATATGATACCGATAACACCAGGGTCCTAACCAATAGACAATGCTTTATACAATATGATACTGACATAACCAGGGTCCTAACCAATAGACAATGCTTTATACAATATGATACCGACAACACCAGGGTCCAAACCAATAGACAATGCTTTATACAATATGATACTAACAACAACAGAGTCCTAACCAATAGACAATGCTTTATACAATATGATACCGAAACACCAGGGTCCTAACCAATAGACAATGCTTTATACAATATGATACTAACAACAACAGAGTCCTAACCAATAGACAATGCTTTATACAATATGATACCGACAACACCAGGGTCCTAACCAATAGACAATGCTTATACAATATGATACCGACAACACCAGGGTCCTAACCAATAGACAATGCTTTATACAATATGATACCGACAACACCAGGGTCCTAACCAATAGACAATGCTTTATACAATATGATACTGATATAACCAGGGTCCTAACCAATAGACAATGCTTTATACAATATGATACTGACATAACCAGGGTCCTAACCAATAGACAATGCTTTATACAATATGATACCGAAACACCAGGGTCCTAACCAATAGACAATGCTTTATACAATATGATACTAACAACAACAGAGTCCTAACCAATAGACAATGCTTTATACAATATGATACCGACAACACCAGGGTCCTAACCAATAGACAATGCTTATACAATATGATACCGACAACACCAGGGTCCTAACCAATAGACAATGCTTTATACAATATGATACCGACAACTGCAGAGTCCTAACCAATATACAACGATGTAAACAATATTTACCGATACCACCACGGTCCGAACCAATAGACAACATTTTTCCATATCAAGATACTAACAAACACAGTTCTAAGAAAATTCTTGTTTTTGTAAAACCTTTTAACATCTAAGCACTTCAAGACGATCTTTTTCTAATGCCATTCTATCAAACTGCAATATGTTGAGGGAGCTTTTCTTTCAATATTTTATCTTTATAAGAACATATTTCTACCACTATGTGTAAAACTATTCAGTAATGATGGTCGAAGAATTTGGATAAAATATAAATTGTTGATCCCAATATAATTAATATTTATTTTATGTACACTAATGGAAAATATATTTTGTGGACAGTCATGCTAATTTGTTAATAAGCAAAAATAAGCTAATGGAAGAAATTATTGATTTTCAATGGTATATAGTGAGAGCTTATCATCATATATAGCAACTCGTCTGTATGTTAGGGAAGCTAAACAATATTTTGGATGCATAGTACAGGTGAAGGTGAACTGTTTTCAAGTAAAAGAAAAATGTTTCTTTTTTAGTGATGGCGATATAGAATTTATTAATAAAAAAAAATGGTTAAAGTTGTTATTAAATTAGGACTTTTTGGTTCATTCAGATAAAGTCGACAGCTGAGAAGCTTTTAAAGGAGGAAAGTAGGTCGTATATTAAATGAAGGGATGGAAGCTATGAAGAATGTTGATAAGATCGCAAAGCCAATCAGTGGACTCCTTAAGACAAGCGGCTCGAGATGGGGGTGGGTTCTTGCCTTGCCCTCTAACTCAATCAGCTGATGAAGAAAGGAAAAGTAAAGTAAGGGCTGCGGGGGGGTGGAGAAAAACAGCTAAATCAAGCAGAGCCCGGGGGTGCAATCACCTTTCATAGGCTTGTTACAGCTTACACGCCCTGTCCGCCCGCATTCCTCTACAGCTCGGTGAGCCTTCACTGTTCCCCCAAATAAACCCAATTATACTAGTCCACGAATCCATGCATGTGCAAGCCTTAATGACGTCAATTACTAAGACGCAAATATAGAATCCATATTGATATTACATCGTCAGTTATAACAGCCTAATACGGCTCTTGCGTTCATGATTAAAATGATACTGGTGTAAAAGGGAAAATTATTAACTCAACAGACAAAAAACTGTTTACAATTTACCAGGCAAAACAAAATCTAACAAAATACACTGCATCACATAAAGGAAGGACAAATTACTTTTCATCAGTTTTTATATATATATATTCGAAGAATATATAATTAAAGTTACAGCTAGAGAACACAAGAAAAAGGACTATCACTCACGAATCTCGATAATTTCGGCGTCTTGCCGTCTTCAGGAGAGAAGAAAAAAAAAGGAAATAAAAAGGAGAAGGAATGAAGGAACGGAGACGTAAATGTGTCAACTGGCCGATATAAACGGCCAGTTTATATCGGCCAGTTGACTTTGATATATATATATATTATATATATATATATATATATATATATATCAATGATCAAACCACAATAAGAAATGGGAAAACAAGACTAAGATCTTTCAACCGTAACAAGCAGTCTTCGTCAGAGTCAAAAACCGAACTGACGAAGACCGCTTGTTACGGTTGAAAGATCTTAGTCTTGTTTTCCCATTTCTTATTGTGGTTTGATCATTGATTGTTGTTTCACGTGTTTATGTGAAATCTTTTTATATATATATATATATATATATATACATATATATCAAAGCTTTATATATCAAAGATTTAAATCCCTCAATTAATGGCCAGACATGCGATATGGGTATAATACCAAGCATGAAATTTTTTGAAAACAGTTACAAGAAGATTAGGGATGCTAATTAATTGACCTACGACAGGATGACAAACTGTTTTCTATCTAGTAACTTGTTTGGACCTGCTAACTTTCATTTATATTCTTTAGTTTATTTAAAAATTGTTTAAATTGTTTCATTGTTTTTTAAATAAAATTTAAAATTTCAAAATTTTCAAAAATGTTTAAAGAGCCAACCTGACGATGACTATAGATTAGTCGAAAGCTAGTGTACAATGCTCTTGTAAGTTATGTTATATTCTTTACATGTGATGTTAGTTTTCAATTGTATTTGAATTCTTCATATCTATTAAAGTGTTTCAAAAAAGTGTCTTAATGTCCTTTGGACAACTCATTTGGGAATTACCATCTTATATTCGTAAGACTGTCAGGAGACTGGAACAGCTTAGTTTGAAAGTCGTTAATACCGAAGCTGTGGTACATTTCAACAAAATATGCCTCCAAGAAGATTTGCTGCCAACCTATACTAATATATATAAACAAAATTATTTCACAAAAATACGTGAAATAACAATAAATGATCTAATCAAAATATGAAATGAGAAAACAAGACTAAGATCTTTCAACCGTAACAAGCGGTCTTCTTTGTTGTGGTTTGATCATTGATTGTTATTTCGTGTGTTTATGTGAAATATATATATATATATATAAATTTTCCCCATTAATTATACAAAATAAAAAGTGTTATAAAAATAATTTACATGTTATAAGACATTTTATTTTACCTACATACTACACAATAGATTTGTTTGTACCGAATACTTCCTCTTTATTATATAATAAATAACCTGTGCAGACCATTACCATAGTGACGCGTACGAGTTAACTTAATTCATTTTTATAATGTAACAATTGGTCTGCATAACGGTAGAACAAATTATCATGTAAAATTTTGAATTTAAAAAATTACGATCATATGTTACTATTATTTTTACAATAATATTATTGCAATTATTTTAAAATTACAATTATATCATAAAAATTTAGCTAAGTGCAGTGTATCTTTCAATGGCTTGAATTGTAAATCAATCAATCAATCAATCAATCAAATCAATTGGAATCCCTTTTAATTTGTTTTTGAAATTGTTCCGAAATAGTATAACCTAAAAAGTTACATAATAAATGTTTCTGCTATTAATACACAAAGCTGTTGAAGAATTATGGATTGGGTGTTATGTTTTTTTTATTTTACATTTATAAAGGGGTTTGGGATATATGGTTTTCCAATACATTGGAAGAGAGACTAAGCTGAAATATGATTTCTTGAGAAATGAGTATTTGAGCTCGCTCAAACGATCTATATTGGTGCTCAAGAAAACATGAGTACCTGTATCTTGTACAATAAAACAGTGGAAGGTTACTTACTTAGGGTGGTGAGATTGACAAACTGTACGACGTGACAGCCCTCTCTGACCTCCATGTAGGTGATTTCACATTTGTACACTGCCTCGTCACCTACTTCCAAATGTTTTACCTCCAAGAAAGAGTCAGTGCTGTTGCTCGAGTACAGTAGCTGCGTTCTGTAAACAAAATTATATCATCACTATTAAATGATCATTCATATTCAACAAGTTTATTCAATGTTTACCTATAATCAACAAATCAATACCAAGATATTAATGTGTTAGTATGATAATTTCTTTGTCCCATATTGATTAATACCATCCTCACAAGCCTGTCTCGTGGAGATTGTATCAAATACAGTGGCAGAAAAACCTTCAACATACATTCTTTTACTCGTGGGCGTATACGCGATTCCAACAATCTCTTTGAAAATGTGCCTTGATTTAATGCAAATTATATCCTTGATGACGGGAAAAAACCGTAAATGTGTATTTGTACATCTATCTATTTCTGTATTTCTATTCTGTTGTGTGTCTTCTGCTTATTCATCTTGAAGACACACAACAGGCAGAAACTTGCTTCTTTATAAGTTTCTCTATCTTCCTAAATAACAATTTCCTTGTATCTACAAAGTTAACGTGTTTCAACTCCTTTATAGAGCCATCTTCAGAACGAGAAAGATTCTTGCTTGCTTTTTTCCTTTTATATAAGCAAATTAAAGTCAATCAGAGGGATTAAGGTTGTTTGTTCAAAGCTGGGGGTGTGAGTGACCTAAGGGGTTGCTGTTATTACCTGAGTCGCGTCTATTTAGCCTTGTGTTGAATATGTGCTTATATTGACGTATTTATAATTACGTCAATAAGTATAGGGCGTTTATGTATAAATTTAATAGCAGACCTCGAGAACTGCAACGAATACTTTCAGAGAAGGAACACGTTGAAACAATATAGAATTCACCTCAATATTTCGTCCTCGTAGCCATCAGTAGAAGAGGAAGAAGAAAAAGATATGTCCTGCTCGGCTAGCAAACAGCATGTAAATATATTATTATTAAAAGACAGAAGCACCCCATCTCTTCAATATATATTGTTAAAGGAATTCTCAGTGAAAACATGAAATTATAAACGGTTGCAATACTTCGTTAATATTGACCAAATTAACAGAAAGCAGGAGATTAATGTATATTTGTTGGGTATTATTGGACGTCTAGGCGGCGATAGAGGGCAATTAATTCCCGATAATATCGTCTATGTTGTGGTAATTTGGTAATTGCCTGAACCCTGCAGCCTATTACTCAGTTCTATACAAAGTTGTGTTCAGTGATCTATATAGCTTTATGGAGTATAATTATTTCAACATAAACTGGTCACTTTGTCATCCAATATAGAGTTAGTCTAGAATAATATTAAAAAAAGACTAAACTTTAAATAAATAAATCATCTTTATTATAAGAAATTTAATCTTTTTATATAGATGATCAATTTTTTACAACTTAAATTTGTATAACTGATTATAGTTTTCTTTTTAATTTGGAACTCGTAATTATATATATATGACATTCAGAAGGCTGAAACACTAAATAAACACAGGCAGAACCTGGTTGAGGGTATTACCATCCTACATGTTAATAGCGATTTCAATATACTTAAAATCTTAGAAGCTCTGTAGATTAAAGACTTGTTACCTAGTTTAAATGTACAAAGTAATGACTTCAATGGAATTCCTAGTTTTAAGAATATAGATAATTTTTTTAAATTAGTAAGAAAGGAGGGCGATGACCGAGTTAGGTTGAGTTGAAGGGCCATAAGTTTTTACCTGCACTCACCCCTACTCCGCCCCCACTTTCACTTCGACAGAAAGCAGTTTTCAGTTGGCTTTTAAACGCCAAAGTAGTTAGTAATATGTATATTTAGTTAGTATAAGTAGTTTAAGAACCTGATGATGACCCATGGGGCCGAAAGCTTGTTATCTTAGTTTAATCTAGTGTAGTGTTTAATTAAATATAGTTATCCCCAGTGAAGTGTTTATTTAGTGTTTCAGCCTTCTGAATGTCGTATGCTAACTTGCTTTGGCAATTATCACCTTCTCAAAAGAAAATTGTAAGGAATATAGAAGCTATAAGTAGGAAGATCGTGAATGCAGAATCTATATCGTGAATGCTATCAAATTCAATAATACATGCTTGAAAGAGGACTTGCTGCCAAAATACACTTTTATATATAAATATATATACACATTATTAAATTTCTTTCCAACTTCTCTATGTATTATTTTTCGATACAGTTTTTCAAGATTTCGGATCTCACATCTCCATTTACTTGGTACTAAGTACAACCGTTCACCAAAAGATTTGTTCGTACAATCCATGTAATGATGAAAAAAAAACAAAAAAAATTACAAATAAAAATACAGACCAACGTTTCGGTCCTCATTGACCATCTTCAGGGTTTGATAATAGATAAATCCAAGATACTCGCTATACAATTAAAAATAGAAAACATAAATAAAAGTTATACATAACGTATTTCCATGAGTTTAAAGTTAACAATCGATACAATAGTGCAATTTAGTTAACATAACAAAATGACAGGTTTCATTAGGTTTTCCCTTCTGCTACCTAGTTACACTAATATATATATATATATATATATAGATATATCTATACAGATATCTATCTACTACAGATAGTAGATGTCTTCAAAATAAAGGAAGTCAAACCAAGTACGAATAACCGGATAGCAGGATTCAGCAGGACGATCAAACTTCATGTGTAATCAACTAATAATAATGAAATAAGTAGACAGTCCCGAGCAGATCTATTGCGGGTACAAACACTTTAAGGAAGTTTGAACCTATAGGCTGGACGCATGAGAAGTGATACAGCGAAACCTTATTGTAGCCTCCTACTTAGGCGAATTGTCAGATATGCATTTAGAGTGTTTATTTAGTGATTAAACTGTCAATAACGTTATAGATTGATAATTTATGTATGCGTAGATTAGTATAGTTATTATTTTTTTTTGTTATTGTGATCATGCTATAAAAATGGTCAAGGTGACCAAAACATGTTAGTGTATAAAAATAAAACCATCGAAGAACTTGCTTTTTACTATGTAAACTAAAGGAAACAAAAAATATTATGGGAGAAATATATCAATGGAATGATAAGCAGGTCGCCTTGTTTACATTTTAATAAAATATATGTATATTCATTTAATAATCGGAAATACGATTCAAACTGGACACAGTACGTGTCCATGATCGAAGAAGAGTAACACACAGTGTAAAAAAACACACTTCTAAACTTTTGAGTTTTATTCTCCGTGTTACTCTTCTTTGTATATATGTTTATAGTTGTATATAGTATTGTATATAGTTTATATATGTATATAGTTGTATTATGTTTATATATAAATATATATATATATCATTTATTGTATATAAAAAGATTTAAAAACAAGTGAAATAACAATCAATGATCAAACCACAATATGAAATGGGAAAACAATACTAAGATCTTTCAACTGTAACAAGCAGTCTTCGTCAGAGTCCAGTTGGGTTTTTGACTCTGGCGAAGACCGCTTGTTACGGTTGAAAGATCTTAGTCTTGTTTTCCCATTTCATATTGTGGTCTGATCATTACATATATTATATATGTATACATAAACATAAGGGTACACTTTTTTTTTAAATTCTTTATTAGAACATGCTCCACACAAAGTATTACATGTTGTACTATTACTTTACAATAATATTTTATATATTTAAACTTAATATATGACACTATTAGTATCCGCTAAATAAAAATGCTACACATTAAAATTGGAATAATGAGGAGTATGTAGTGATTGCTGCGTGGTTTCAATTACAAAATCTGTACATATTGTATTAGTATTGTAGTACTAGAGGTAATACAGAGATAAGGTCATGTGAAGATATTGGTTATGTTGAAGATAAGAGCACGCAGCGGGGCTGCTGAACATGATAATATGGATCAGTAAGTTAGAACATTCCTGATATCAGCGACACGTTATCGAAAACATTACTGACGCCGAGCTATGGGTATAGAAACATTAATTGGCATGTATGAATAATTATTTATAAAAGTAATAAGCATTATCTAATTATCATTATTATTATAATATGAAAAAATATTATCAATTAGTTTTCTGTTAGTTAGTTTAATGAAATATTTGTTATTTAAGAATTCCACTTGAAATAAATTCTATAAATTAACAACAATTTATTTACTTTGCATTCCTGGTAGTCTTTCAAGTTTCGTAAGTTTGTATAAATTAGTTAAACAGAATTCAAAGGAACGAACAAGACACAAGTGTTTTATTAGGTCCGTTTTGAGTTCCGACTAACTTTACTCCAATCTCTCACTTCTGCGACCTTTTCTCACAATGACTAACTTTTTTCATAACCAACAGTTTTCTGTCCTGTAGGCACTTCATAACCACCCCACCCTTCTCCACCTTAGTCAAATGGAACATTCTTCATTCTAGATCTCTTCAACTTTTCTTAAACTGCCACATCTTATTTACCAAAATGAAACCCTTCTTTTCTACTATAAACTTAGCCAGATAATGTCACCAACTCTTGGTTTTATACTTCTATCTCGTATTGTTCAACTCTATAATATACACTTTTCTGTTTTATAAAACTAAACCAGTGAAAGCACTTTTTTTAATTTTGTTTTATTAAATAAAATGCATGTTTGTTCATACTAAATCTTTATTATAAATACTCGTATATAATAATGCGGGAAAATAATACTATACCCTTAGGCAATCTTATATATTATATGGCTGACTTAAAAATTATTAAAAGAACAGTTGCTAAATATTGGATGAATTCTATATCAGCTAAAGCCAATTAGGCTGTCTAGCATAGGATATTTGAGACTCTATGTCTTCCATGTTGTTTTGTAGTTGTAAAGTGCAGTCGTTAGAGGATAAGCATTCACTTGGTTGTGATGCTTGGTTATCTGCTGATTGAACATTTTGCTCTAGAATTCAAATATTTGTAATTAAATCAACAAAACACTCGTTATTATAGTTTTAAATCAATATAGAGGATGTTAAATCATTCTTAAAGAGACCCGTGGGCAAATGAAGGTGACTTGCTGAAATTGAATATGAAAATATTTGAAAATAAGAGCAAACATACACGTACAACCCCGAAAGATAATAGAAGAATTAATAGTAATATTATCCGTCATACTTCCTGTAATATTTAGAGAGCTCGACCGGTTTTGGGCACTTACAGTTCCCATCTTCAAGGGCAACTGATTGTGGATTTCATGTTTCTGATAACCTACACCTGCCAACTAGATTATAAACCTGTCTGTATAGTTAACTCTATTATTTTAGTTTGTATGGTTATTTAATTATCAAATTGTTTTTCTTTTGTTTGTGATCTCATGGTCAATTTCAGTTCTTTGAATCATCTATTATATTTTGTTAAAGTCTGGTTAAAATGCCTGTTTGATAATTTATCTGTTCGTCATTTTATTATGAAAATTTCTATTCCTTTCATTGTCCTTTTCGTTTTGTCTATAGTAAGTCAATAGAGTTCTTCATGCTGTCTGGGTTATGCCCAAATTTATTTAGGGACAGTTTGTTTTATATATTTCTATTACTGCTGTAGTCCTTAATAAGCTCTTTTCGTTTGCTCTATGTAATTTTTGCCGCGGTTTTTAAATTTAATGTTATATATACAAAGAATTTCAATTGTATTTTTCATTATTTTTCTTTTTTATCGAGGTTTGGTCTAGCTTCAATAATACAACACCTATAAGCAGACGTTGCATCTATATTTGTAGACATCTTCAGGACTAGATCAATACAGAATTTAATTACATTAAGGTCGAGGTAAGGAAGATATTATATTTTACGAGAATTTTCTTCGACAAATAGCGCAAGAAATATGTTTAGTAAAAAAAAAACTGCTTTATTTATGCAAGTTTGATTAGGTTATGAAAGATGAGTTAAGTTCATTGATATCCGTGCGAGAACACTAATAGCCTGGTCAAGGTTCTTGTCGAAGCTATTAGTCTTGACATTACACAACGAGGCTGATTATACATTCTAATTGCAAATTAATTAGCTGAATTATGACCTAATGTTAAACACCTGTCCATTTGATAAATAGCTGCAATAAGATTTTTCACCACCTAAATGAAATATCTAGTGTCCTTTAATAGATTTATTTTAAGTTGTATTTCAGGACGCCAAACAATTAACAAGACAGTTCGATCCATCAACCTTTAATGTTGCTTGGCTGCATGAAGTTTCCAAAATTAGATCAGCAAAGTTCAATGATCCGGTTTCTACTTCTAAAAACCGGATAAAAACGTTTTTGAAAATCAGTTTACAACATAATGGAAGCTTATTGAACCACGGAAGTTATTATTACTGAAAACGATCGTAATTCATTGATTTTTTTGTCAATATCTTAGGTTGGCAGTTGAAGTATCAACTTACCTTAAAACCTGCAGTCGTAAAGAACGACATAATACAGTGAAAATATAACAGAAAGTGCTGGTTTATTTCATAATATCATTAGTATCGAACTTGATTTCAGAAAAACAAATGAAGTTTTTACAGACTTAAAACAATAGTATGAATAAAAATATAAAAGAATTATTTTGATACTTGAGGAAACACAGCCTTGTCACAAGCAATGTAAGCAAACCAGACAACCTGTCAGAAAAACTTCACAAATAGAGCATCAGCGGGAAGAAACATATTAACTGACTTTTAGAGTGCACAAGGTGACTTGTTCTGTAATTATTTTGAAGAGAATAGTACAACATACAATTTATGCTGTGTTCTTCTCATACCATTACACTTGAGACTCTATGACTTTCATGTTTTGTCGTTGTAAAGTGTAGTTTTTAGAGCATTCCCTATATAATAATGAAAAAGTTACTATATAATGTTTATTTAATAGGATGAGTTCATCTAATGAAATAAACCTAACGTATATTTACTACTTAAATGTTACGAACAATGAAAACCCGGCAATGACAGAAAAGTATTGTATATCTGATTATATACAAAATGCACACCCTCCTACTGACCAGATGATATCAAAAAAGAAAGAAAATAAATGGAGGTTTGGGCAACACATACAATCTCATCCTTGCTGAAGTCCAAAGTTGACTTTTTCAAACATTTATTTGTTTGATTCATTGAAGGAGACGATAAGTAGAAAAAAGATATTTTTTCTACCTATACGATACGTGATACCTATACTATACGATACGTGAAGATCGTATTTTTGGATTTGGTTTCTTTGAGGAAGATGAAAAAAACTGGCTCAAGTTAGAAGGTAAGTGATTTTATCGGTGTAAGTTACATTGAAAAGTGTTGAAAAGTACTGAAAAGTGTTTCATTGTAAAAGGACACAGTTCATGTTGTACACCAGTTTCTTCTTTAATTATTCAATGTCTATCGATCCTGCAAGGAGTTTGTGACAAATCACAATTCTAACATACTAGGAATCCGAGTATTCATCATCAGGACTCGTAAACTTCTCATAAAAGAATTTTAAAAAAGTAGTAATCTTTAATGAGTAACTGACATCGTACAAAGTCGAGTTCCATAGCTTACACTCACTCCATGTGACTGCGTGCACAAGGATTTTCAATAAACCTTATGAAAAATATAAGCCATTAGGTAATCTTCAGTACTAAACACAAACATTCTAGCAGTTAACTATACTGAAGCACAATATTAAATATTATGATTTCAAGAACTAAGTATTGCGAGAATAAATTACAAGTAGTTTGAATTACTAATTACATTCCAAAACTTTTATCTATATTAATCAACTTATTTCCTGTCATCATAGGATAACTGCAAACTTGATCTATAGCTATAATATTAAAATAATGTATACTTATAATTATATTGTTATTTGTTTCTTCTATTTAGTTTTATTTTTTTTTTATTTCTTACAGTAAGGTTTAAAAGTAAAATTTTGTTTACATAGCTTGATGTTAATTAGAGTAAAATAGTGAAATCAAATAATATTTAAATTAATCATATCAAATCGAAATTCCAGTGAATGGTTCAACGAATTCAGAGAAAATGTTTCCTATACATATGATGTATACCACAGTATAAGACTCAGATAGAAGACTAAGATCATTCGACCACAACGACTGGTCCTCGTAAGGGTCACAGTGGAACTTACAAAGATCACATATTTTTATAGAAATATCTTAGTTCCATTTTTAAATACAGTTTGGAGTTATTTTACGCGTTTATTGTGAAATGGTGTGATATATTATATAGTATAAAAACATTATATTATATGGAGAAGAATTAAAATAAATAAACATGTGATGCAATCAATGAAGTTTAAAATACAATAGAAAAAAAGAAAACAATAGAAATAAATGCTTTGAGGCCTTTCGCTTTATGTCATCAGAGAGCAAACAAAGTAAAAACTGATTTTTACATTTTTTGCTCTCCGATGACATAAAGTGAAAGGCCTCAGAGCATTGATTTCTATTGTTTCTCTTTTTCCATTGTGGAACTTCATTTAGTTTATATTTAAGAATACATGTGAAGTTTGAACTTGAACACTTTATTCTGTTTAGTTTGTTTCATAGTATGTTATTCAGAGATTCACAACTTCCAATGTCGTACTTAAAAAGTGACTTTATATAATTAAGTACTGAATACGTATGAATACTCTTTATCAGAGTTAGATATATGTTCAGTTCTAAAGAGGTTCTGCGACCTTTTAAGAGCCTTCCTTATGAAGGAATTTAGAGCAATCAAATTCATAACATTATTCGGAAAAAGTTTTTATATAATTATTTTTCTTCTATACAAATCATTTAAATTCAATCCGGTTTAGACAGACATAAATCCAGTAAGAAGGCTTGAGGAGTCACCTACTTATCACTATATGGATGTATGAAGACCTGCATTGTAGACCTTATTGTAGATCACCTGCATTTACTTTATTCACAACTTTACAAAATATAATTGTTTATATGCCTGACATAAGTTTAATTTGAATTTCATGTACCTACATAATGTTCTAAAGAAACATTTATCCTCCCCCTAGATCTTTTAAATAGATATTTGTAGCACTTTCATAATTTTGATTGAAATATTTGACACAATATACATACTGTTGCAAATTGAATGTTTCATACATATAATTAAAACATAATCAGAATTGGATATAAATGATTTTTCAGATACAATTTTTGACTTCCCTTTCCTTCAAAAGACAACAATAAAGAATATTTCAATCATGGACACTGCTTTTTCAAATTATTTATTATATATTTTACTTTGCATTAATACGGTTTAAAATTAATTAAAATATAGCAAGTTAAATGAGATGAAAGTAAATTTAATACAATTAGTTTGGATTAAATTTAATCAAAATGCAATGTTTTGATAAAATTTTAAAGAGAGCTATAAGTCTATAACTTCATAAGGGGAGATTTAGGGATTTATTTACGGATTCATTAGAGATTCATCAAAAGTATTTAGTGATTTACAACCAACTACATATTATTTCTTTAAAAGTGGATATATATAGATGAACTGTTAATGTTAATGCTTTTATACTCTCCTTATATTAATGGTTGTATGCACACACATACACACACACGCACACACCCCCATAGGTATTACACAGACATGCCAACAGAAAAACTGTATATATAAAGCAATAAGCTTGTTGATGAACTATATTTTTATTTAGATACTCGTTAATAGGAAGGCTTATCATTTATATTTCCTACTACAAGAATTATTTCATGTCAGTAAACAGTTTTTATCAAGAACTTACTCGGGAGACAGTATCTAGTATCATTATTAACGTAGATAGATCTCAGTTATCACTTACTCGATTCATTTCAGTTGTTCTGCAAGCCTAAAATAGTGAATGGGTATACTTAATAGTAATGCAAATATCATTTAAGTTTTAGTTATCACTGGATGTAATAAGAAAAACTTTATACGATCCAAAGAAATTGTATACCATAGACAACTATCAATGACATGTTTTAAATCATTAGTTGTGCAATCCGTAATTGTGTGGTATTTACTCATTCTGAGGTAAAATGGATAAACCAACAAAAGTCTCCACACAAATGAAGTTTTATTCAACGCGTTTCGAACACTTTGTGTTCATCATCAGGAAGAAACCAAGGATGTGGTACTGACGGGTTAGTCCAGTGAACACAACAGTAAACAGAGTTGTGTTCACTGGACCAACCCGTCAGTACCACATCCTTGGTTTCTTCCTGATGATGAACACAAAGTGTTCGAAACGCGTTGAATAAAACTTCATTTGTGTGGAGACTTTTGTTGGTTTATCCATTTTACCTCACAATGACAAGTTATATAAAAATACATATAACAATCATATTGCCATGCCTGTTTTATTGTAAATATACATATTATTAAATTATAATAATAATAATGATATACAGTATAATAGCTTGAGTTGGTTAAACATATAAAATCCATTTGATCTATTTTCTTTATTTTAATAAATTTTTATATTTCGTTTTAAAGAACATTCAATATCATGGTATTACTATTACACCCTTTTCAATAATTAACTGCAAATTCAGGCGTTATCCACTCTTACAAACGATTAATAACCAGTCACTTCACTAATCTCGAGCTTATTATCAGATATAAATAAGCTCTTCAAAACAGTTCAATAACTAATATATCGTTGTATAATGCTGAACTTCAGTCATCTCTCAGCCTCCGTTGACGGCACACTTTGCCTTCTGATGGTAACTGTATAGAAGTCATTACATCTGTCTCTATGTTACTTTCGGTATAATTTATGTATCCATACAAATAGTTACTCGATATATTTTGCTGGCTTCACCAAGTCTTGTGAGTCACATCGCTTTTTAATATGTTTATCATCGAATGTTGACAGAGATGTTTTCTTTATCGTAAATGAATTATATATATATGTGAGTTAATTGCAATTATATTTGCAATTATTATAATGATTACAATTATAAGTAGCATTATAATTATAAATTTCTTACGTTTATCTCATAAATTGTGGAAGCCTGGTAAATTCATCATATATATATATATAGATTTCACATAAACTCGTGAAATAACAATCAATGATCAAACCACAAAAAGAAAAAGAGAAAACAAGACTAAGATCTTTCAGCCGTAACAAGCAGTCTTCGTCAGAGTCAAAAACCCAACTGGACTCTCACGAAGACCGCTTGTTACGGTTGAAAGATCTTAGTCTTGTTTTCCCTTTTTCTTATTGTGGTTTGATCATTATATATATATATATATATATATATATATATATATATATATATATTATATAAACACTTTTTCTTCTTCTTGGAATTTGGTCAGAGTTAATATACGGAATCACCTTTTTGCCAAAGTTTCGTCTTTATTTTAAGACATCCTTAGGGCTATAAACTAACAAAAAAACAATAAACAATGGACATTTGTCATTTCTACTTTAAAATCATCATAACAAATTGAAAAACTTACTCAAGGCTAGCTTCTGCTACCGTACCCGATTTTAAAGTAGAAATGACAAATGTCCATTGTTTTTTGTCTTTTTGTTAGTTTATAGCCCTGAGTATGTCTGAAAATAAAGACGAAACGCTGGCAAAAAGGTGATTCCGTATATTAACCCTGACCAAATTCGAAGAAGAAGAAAAAGTGTTTGTTAGTAATTTCTTGTCAAGAAAACAGTACCGTATTATATATATAAATGATCAAACCACAATAAGAAATGGGAAAACAAGACTAAGATCTTTCAACCGTAACAAGCGGTCTTCGTCAGAGTCAAAAACCCAACTTCTATTTTCTTATTGTGATTTGATCATTGATTGTTATTTTACGTGTTTGTGTGAAACCTTTATATATATATATATATATATATATATATATATATATATATATATATACTACATACAAATGAGTTTGATGATAAGTACGTGACGTATGGATACTTTAACTTGCTAATTTTATAAATTGTTTACACGAGTCATATTAAATAAAAATAGAACAGAATAAAGCAGAATGAGTGATATTTTTGAAAAAGAAAACTGTTTTATTTTGTTTGGGAGTGGATTGGTGTGGGACTGATAGGTTAGAGTTGAGATGAGAGGGAGGGTCTCAAGCCGGCCGGCAACCTCAGACTTTTCTTGCCCACTTCTCACAAACTTGACACGTCAAATTTCTCTATTTCACTTTCACCTGCAAAGGTCTTGTTTTCTGCGTGATATTTATATTCTACTCTAAATTTATATATCAAACAACTATAAACAAAAAAGAATAACTGATCTGATGAAATAAATCATATTTTCGACTCTCATAACCATTATCATGGCAAAGCAAATCGAATGATTTTTAATCATTTTATATAAATAAAAACTTACCATAATTAAATACAAGATTAAATGATAAATAATGATTAAATAAGAAGATTAAGTTAACAAGGTAAGGTCAGGTTGTAGACTTGCAGAACTCCGCTAGTCCGATCAAACCTTCTATTCTAATCTTCTCCTGATAAAGAACTGTCATTAAAAATGCAGAACTCAGTAAATACTTTGTTCTTTACAGTTTGGATATAATATCATATTGAATTCTTTATACACACTTGAATAACTGAAGGCTAAAATAAAATTGTATGCATTTCAGCTAAAATATGTTGCAAAAACTTAAGTGATGTAAAAAAAAAACATAAATAAATGATACAAATAAAGAAGTTTACTGGAATAGCTTCAAATGTATGCCACATTGTGAATTTAACTGTTGTGAAGAGTTATAGAAGGAAACTACATATGTAACAGAATCAAATATACTATGTGATCGGAGCAAAATAGAGTGGACTTCTAGCATTACATAAAAAATTATTTGGCTGCATCAAGAAGAAGACGAAAACAAACATAAAGAAAACTTAGTTATGAATAATATTGTAATATAAGTAATAATAACTAACAATAAATAATTATTCATAACATAATATGATACAACTAAAGTATGATATAGATATATTCTTGGAAGTTATACACAAATAATAAAGAAGTAACAGTTATTATTTAATAATGATGAGCAAGGTATGAAACTGTTCAAGGAAAGTTATTATGATCTCATTATCAGATATTTAAGAATAAGAAAACGTTTTCTTTCTTCAATGTTAGTAAGGATTCCAAAGTATATTTATGCAGGATGAGTACTGCAAATAAACCAGATAAGTTGGTTTCCCTAATAGAAAATAAAATTCCATTGCTCTCCATTACTTATCACATACTGTTGAGGGTATTTACAATGAATAGACTGTATCAAATTATACTTGAATAACAATTAGGTCCATTGGTTTGGTCTATTAGCATCAGCGTTAATGTAAAAAGCTCAAGAATGAATAACTGAAAGTAATAAAAGGTAAAGGAATAAAAGAAGGCGACGGGGTGGGTGGGCGAGTTGAGGACGGTTATGGGAAAGACGCGGATATCGGCGAGATTCCCCCGGGGTGTTGGTTCTTCGACTCCCTCTCCCCAGGAGAGTCCCACCCTCAAGACTTCAATATTCAATACTCGTAGAGAACTGTCCTCCCGCAATTCCTTACCCCTCCAATACTCAACCCATTTTTCTAAACCATTTCTTCAACAATAATTCATACATTTCCAATACCTTGGAGGCGTTAAGTAAAGGAAAACATTGAAATCATGTGCCAGGCAAAACAAATTGATACCATATAAAATTAGTTATTCTACTAATGATTAATTTGTATATTAATTAAGGATATAATAATAAAAAAAGTATGTATCATCAATTATTTCTACCGCTGAAATATAGCTAAATGTTTATAATAATTTATTTTCGAATATTTTGTGCATAACATGATAACTATAGATGATGTAACATGAATAATCTCTTGTTTTTGTTCAAAACTTATTATATACGTAAGAGTATGTAACAAATTGTATTTAATTTTGGTAGAAACACATTATATTTGTTTACTGCCAATTACGGTAAATTATTCAGGAAATTGTAAAATATACCAATTACTGAAAAAATACAAGATTAAGAAAATAAAATAATTTGTTTTCTACTGAAGAAAAGTAAGTATAATAGAATACTACATAATATAATTGAACAAGACGTTTCTAGTAAATATTTAGACGTATGAAAAGTGTAAAAACTAATTGTTTATTATAATTATCTAGAAAGCTAATAAACATAGAAGGCGTTGATCGTTAAATAAGAAGAAAAAAAGTTGTAATAGATTTTCATAGTAAGTTTGAAAAAAGATTGGTTCTTTCAGGTTGCAGTAGATATTTGTGAGGGTCACTTTATAATAAGGATAGCGGAGATGGAAAGAAAAAGGAAGAGGTATGGGGTGAGATTGGGGTTGACGGTTGTGACCACGCACCCTTACGAGTGCTCAACAATTATCCAGCCCTTTCGTGCGTCACTGGGCTGGACGTAAAAAACGTTTGATCATCACTGACAACTCTACTGGCAGGGATAACCCGACAAACAAACGGCCTTCGTAATCCAAGAAACACATAAAAATAAAGCAATCTAGGCACCCGCTTTCAGTTGCTCTTCACCCCCCCCCTAAACTAATTCTCACTTTCAGAGGACCCTCTTCCATTTTATCGCTCCTTTATCTCACCCTTCTGTACATCGCTAAGCTCAACAGCGTCATCCGTTTAAGAAGTAATTTCCAGAGTCTAACCATCTGCGACCTCCCACGTAAAAAAAAAAGAAAAAAAAAGAAAAATAGTGTCTGAAAAATATTAGAAAGAATGAATAGGACAAAGGTGGATTCATCTTTTGTTGAACTCTCTAGCCAACAGCTCATAAATCAGGGGGAAAAAATAGAAGCACTGGCAAGGAGGGTGACTTGTTAAAAAGAAAACCACCAGAAAATACAACTTTAGAGTATTAATTAGTTCGGCGACCCAAGGAAATTTCAATAAGAATAATATATCATTCTTCTTTATGCTTCAAGGAATTATTAGTTTGACGATTTAATCAATTAACAGAGCTTAGAAAAAAAATGAAAAACGTCTCAAGTTTTAAACTTTTAAATATAATTAATAAAACACAAATTTATTTTAAACAATAACCTTAGTTTTTAATAAATAAGTTAATATAAGAGCTTCATGCCTCAATTTTTGTTTTCACGTGACAATGAAGGATGTACTTCGAGTGCTTGTCAATCGAAACAAGTATCTAACAGAAAGTTAACGATCTGCATATATTTCAGACCAACACTTTTGTTATGATAAAAGTAATTTTAAAAGGTGCTGTTAGGACATTTACTGTCGTATTTGTTCTGATTTTCCCACTAATTCTCCCACAAGTAAGGCGTTCACATTAGAACAGATCAGATTATTAACTAGAGACCGTCAGTCAGTACTATAAATATAGGGTCAAAATAGTAATACACGAATATTTCTTCACATTGATATTTCTTTGTTTGCATTCTTTGAAAAAATCAAAATGGAATGAACTGGAGTTATTAGTTTAACTTATATATATATAAATGAATGTGTGTCTGTCTGTACTTGATAGATTCAAAAATCAAATCGCCGTGAAAATTTGGGAAACTATTAGGTAAATTCTCGGGAAGGTTTATGTAATTTTTTTTTAAATCAGATTTGGAGTTTTAGGTGCTCTCAAACAAATTATAAAAGAAGAAATTTTGTTTTGGAATAATGAATACCAGCCTTACTGGTATGATTTGTTTGCATTTATTTACATTGTTTCCATTGACTTGGATAGGTTTCAATTAAAAAAAAATTGAAAAATTTTGTTGGTTTATCCATTTTACCTCAGAATGAAATGTTCTAATTAGCTAAGCTAGAAAAAGGATAAGTTAGAACAACAAAATTACTAAATGTAAAAAATTAACCCCAGTCAAACATATATTTTCTGATGCATTCCTTGGTGTAATGGACAGTTGTCGAAGAAGTCTTTGACTAATCAAACAAAACATAAGTTCCATCATCCTTCTACAAAATATAAATTCACCACGATTTTACAATCGGACTAGGATAGCAGTAAAAAATTAATGAATAACATAATTGAGGCAACCATTTTAAATGGAAAACACCAAGGGAAACAAGGTACTCGTATGATCTGAGTTATAACAAAGACTATTTCAAATATATAATTTATTTTAGCTATTGGTTCTTTTAATAATTCAAAATAGTATTAATCTTTTAATGTACTATATGTATAATAAGTATGTATTGTATAATATAAGTTTGTATTATACAATACAAGTATAAGCAATTACTTGTATACGTACAAGTATATTGTAATATAAGTATGTTTGAAATTTCTGGATTGTAACTTGCGCTAAGAACAGGAAAAGAGACGCAAGAAATAATGAACGCAAGAAGAAGAAATGATGAACAATTAAAAAAAAAATTGTGCTCATTTCCACACTAGTAACTGTATATTTGTAGAGAGTCATGAAAATATGTTAATAGCATGTTTAAGTAACTAAGGACTCACATCAGTTGAAACGTCCAGATCATGACTTGTTAACAATGAATTGAAAGGACTTTTAAGTCCATGAGTCTAGGTATCCAAATCAGTGTTCTCTACTCACTTACTGTAAGCTCAAATTCATTAGGATTGTTTATACTAATGAGAACATCTCATAGTAGACTTACTTAGTGTTGATGAAGAGAAAAATGCCATTATTTAGGAGAACTGTATGGGGAAGATTTTCAAAAGAATCTAATCAACATACAGAACGATCAAGTTTTAAACACAGTATCAAGCTGAGAATTAATTCTGATTTAAAACGAATTGATTTTTTTTTTTGTATCAACAACACTCAGATAGTAATTCACCCCCGAAAAACGGCTTACTCAATACAATAAAATAAACAAGTAGGGGGAGACTTAATAAATTGAAAAGCTTTAAATCAGTGTTTATCAGATAAATATACGGTTTACGGAACAGAGAGGCCATAAATATCCGCATAGACGGAATTTCAATGAATTCTTATGTTGTTTATTACCCCAACAGAGGTTTGCTAACGGAAATCTAATTTCAACCCTTGATTAAATAATACAATTTAGATATTTCTCTTTTATTTTTTAAAATAACATATTTAAAAACAATGCCCAAAGTATATATTTTATTACTTCTAACTCATACTACACTTTTTAAAATATTATATATATATATATATATATATATATATATATACAATGTAAATTATTCCATCTCATTTTTTATTTCATGCAGCAGTATTACAGGTGATTATAAATACAGATAATGTTTTAGTTTTAATAATCCTTATGAGTACAACAAATGTTAACATAAATTGTTTATTTTATATAAACAGTGCAACGTACTTTTACTGTCGCCACAACCCGCCACAATATACCAGGATTTAATTTATCGACCTTTTCTTTATTGACACTATCCTTATATATACTCGTATATATATAGCTTCAGAAGAAGCACTTATTAGTCTTCTGGGCGGTAGATCGGCTTCTGGGCTTAACCTCAATCGTTGATTGTTTTTTTTTCTGTAAGTTGTTATCAGCTTTTAATTTTATTTTAGTTAAATGTTTTCATTCTTTTAACTTTTATTTGGCTTTTATCTCTTTATCTTTCTTGTCTACCTTTCCCCCAAAAGTTGGCTACACTGTTTGAGTTCTTCGGTTCGAACGCCAAGCCAGTCGTTATCAGCCTTTGAAGCGATTCACATCTATTCCTGACGACGAGGACATCGAAATATAGTAGTGATTTCAGTGATTTATATTCTATGTGTTTTTTTGAAAATTCTAGTTTATATATATATATATATATATATAAGTATAAGTGGGCAGCAGGTCTTCAGGTCTTTTTGGAGACAGATGGAATTGAAATGTGCAGCAGCCTCTGCATGAAAGACCTTTCTACGGATAGCCTCTATTTTTTGTACAATCGTCCGTTGCTCTAGAGGTAATTTCCATAAATAATTGGCCAGAGACATGTAAACAAACAAAGTAAACTACTGATAAAACTAAATGAGTATATTGAAAACACGATACACTAAAAATGGAAAAAGCTTTTGACCATACATTGGTCATCTTCAAGTTTAAAATATCTTAAAACTAAGTATAATATCAATAAAGAAATAATAAATGAATCTTTAACACTAAAAAAAACTGGTGTAACAAAAACTAAATAAAACAGGAGAGAATACAATACATGAAAGTAAGGCAAAACAAAAGAAAGAAGGTTATAGCAGGGTTGTAACAACATTCAGGTCGGACCCTCAATTGTTGCCAACTCTACTAGATTCAAGATCTCAAACAAATTTATAACTGTTATCAAACGTGCATTTAACTGTTACCGGTGCGCTTGGTTTCCCTCTCATATCTCTCCTGAAGACGGTTCAAACCGAAAATTAGAGACAGTAAGTATGTTCTTTTGATTTCTCTATGTTTCTTTTTCTATATTGAACTTTTATATATATATATATATATATATATATATATATATATGTATATATAACATATTTTGTAGATTTTGTTGGCACCCTTTCCTTAGCATATACATTATTGACACCAAACTTAGCTGATAGCTGTTTCTTTACAAGCTTCTCAGTGTTTTCTAAATAACACTCTTGTTATTTCGTCTATACAATAAATTATATCCCTTTAAGTCCACATGTTTTGAATGAAGAACATTGATCATCAGAACGTGAACAATCTTGAGTGATTTTGATGGTATATTGTATACGCAAAATGAAGACAGTTAGTTATTCTTCATGTTTAAGATAAGCTGCTCGTTAATCTGTGAGGTGAGTAGCCTCGTGGTCTGAGTCACTACTACTACCTGTAAGGGTTTCTGGATACCCTTGATCTAATTTAAGGAGCTTTAAAATTGTGCTACTATTTTCAACTTGTATATTTAGGTTACTTTATTAGTTACGTCCTTTTTAAAAATTTTTGTATTTGTATTTATTACTGCTTACAAATAAAAAAATAATTAAACAAGAAAGTAACGTTCTTAATAATAATAAATAAGTCGTCGAAAAAGACAGAAAAATACATAGAGACTGAGATCACTGTGATAGAAGATAATGATATGAAATATTAAAAAATGACTATATAATTTTATGAGAGTTGTGTTGATGTATAATGAAATTGTGTATAATATGCTTGATGACGAGCATGTTTACTATGAAGTTATAACTATTAATTAGGTGTTTTAATGAATAAGAGTGGTAAAAGGTAGATGTGATGTAGATGTTTGTCCAGGTAGATTGTAAACTTTGATGAAGAGATTTCAAACTTAAAGCCGTATGATAAAGTCATTAGAATAGCACATTACTTGAGCACTGAAGCCTGGAATCTAGCATTATGGAGCAAGGTTTGTCGCATTAGGCTTCCTTATTACTTAAATAAACTGCACAGGGTCTCAAAAGTTGAATTTGATAATTAAATTTGTTTACTTTAACAAATAACTTTGATATTTTTTATTATGTGAGGACTGATTCTGTGATAGTATTGTAAATGATTATACATTTCTGAAAACTGATTCTAAGTCACTCATATTCAATGATTTATTCATGTAATTAATAATTCCCAAATTCAATAAAAAATAAATCTTAAATTAAGTTCTTCAAGAATATTATAAAAACTTGAGAATTTGGTAACATGCAATGGCTACAAGTCACTAATATTTTTTTGTCTATATCCTCTAATGTGACATATTTATTTGCTCTTAATTATTTAAACAGGTTGATTGACATGTAACTTATTTGGACAAAATTACTGATACAGTTAAAGACTCATACCTCATTTGAGACTCATACCTTGTATTAAACTCATACCTCATATGAGGCTCATAAATCGTATACTCATACCTCACATGACACTCATACCTCATATGAGACACATACATCGTATACTCATACCTCTTATGCGACTCATACCTCGTATACTCATACCTCATATGAGACTCATATCTCGTATACTCATACATCATACGATACTCATACCTCGTATGCTACTTATACCTCATATGATACTCATACCTCATATGAGACTCATACCTCATATGAGACTCATACCTCGTATGCGACTTATACCTTATATGATACTCATACCTCACATGAGACTCATATCTCGTATAGTCATACCTCATACGATACTCATACCTCGTATGCTACTTATACCTCATATGATACTCATACCTCATATGAGACTCATACCTCGTATGCGACTTATACATCATATGATACTCATACCTCACATGAGACTCATACCTCGTATACTCATACCTCATATGAGACTCATATCTCGTATACTCATACCTCATACGATACTCATACCTCGTATGCTACTTACACCTCATATGATACTCATACCTCATATGAGACTCATACCTCGTATGCGACTTATACCTCATATGATACTCATACCTCACATGAGACTCATACCTCGTATACTCATACCTCATATGAGACTCATACCTCGCAAATATAGTCAAATGAAATATTGCAGGACAGTGTGTATAACAGAGATAGAACTCTTTGCATTAGGGAGATTAAGATTTGTGGAATCCTAAACCAGAACATTTCTTATTTAATCAATAAACTATAAATGTGGCACATCTTTCAGCGATTCAAGATATACTTGACTGTGCTTTATTATTATTCTAAATTGTTAAATAAATCTACAAGTTATTCCTATTTCAATCATTGTATTATTTAAAAGTATGAGTTCACAATAAATATGCTAAATAACAATCACTATCTAAACCACAGTAAGAATGTGGAAAAAAATTCTAAGACCTCTCAACCGTAACAAGTGGTCTTCGTCAGAGTCAAATCTCAACTGATCTCAGTCTTTTTTCTGATTTCTCATTGTGGTGTGAACGTTGATTATTTAATAAATAGTGTTTTTTTTAAGTGTTCAGAATTTATATAGTTATGATGCTATATTTATTTATTTCATCCATCGTTTAAAATTTCATCATATTAAATGAAATGATGAACTCTACATATTCGTGATGTGTTTAATTGATTTCTTTTTCTGAAAAAGTTTATGTTATACTAAAGTTGATTTTGATCTTTGACCATTGTTCAGTTGAATAGCAGCTAAAAGAATGAATATGCAAATTGTGCAAATTACTAGAATCTTACTTGAATAGAATCATACTTGGAATGTAAAGTTCCAATAGGTGGTCGACACCCATTGTGTTGACGCCTTTATCTTCACCCCTTAAGGGGCTCGTCAGCGCACGTGACTATAGCACACACCCCATTATACAGCCATTCAATAAGTTCCTGTCTGACCCTCTCACATTTCAGTTGACGTTACGATAACTCGCGATCATTTCCACAAAACGCCTTTATGACAACTGATCCCCCACCTTCATCTCAATGTTTTATTAAACCACAATACTCGCTGAATGAATTCTTTAGCACTACATGCAAAAAATAGATTACAGAAGCTGAATTAAAATACACTAATATTAAATAAATAGTATCAAGTATACTGTAGCAATATGCATTTAGTTGCATATCGTTAGTACTACAAAAGTTAGTAAACATCATATTACGATACAAATCCACCACAAGCTGTAGGTTTGATAGGTATTTCAACCAAAATTTTTTGACTGTGGTTAGTCCCACGTCAAAATGCACTAATGGTTTCAACCAGTTGATTTCTAACAACCACTTACAAGCTAAAACGAATGTGTATGATGTAAAATGATATAAATTTTGTGTTCACTTTGAACAGTTCAAGTAAAAAGAATCCACTACATTCCAAAATAGATCGACAATTTTTTCTTATCAAAGTGGCCATGTGGTATTATTCGCCAATTAGGTAAACAGTGTAGATACAAATACTGTGATTTGTATTTGAGGTATAAAGTATTACAATTCTTAAGTGTTTGCGTTATCATTTTACGAATGCTATTGCTACTTATAGCTGTTAAATAATACATCATGGTTCTCTGTCTTATTTGAACAAAACAATTTTATGATTAGTGACCTTCTTTATGTATTAGATTTAGTGGAGACAGGAATACCAAGGTTTGTATTTACATTTTAAATGATTATGAGGATAAAATATTAGTTTTATCATTTATATGAACACGATTATGAATTATAATGTTCAAAATATTTGTATAATATTTCCTTTAATTAAATTCAAAATGTACAGAGCAACTGGTCTACAGTACAGAAAGATCGTGTAAAGTATGTTCATAGCTTGTTTCAACTAGCAGGGGCCACGACGTTATGACAGTAGTGTACGAGGACATCTTACCATACCCGCTTCCAGAATGAAAATAAACCAATAACTACAATGTTACTTTCATCTGTTTTACTTTTGTCCAAATTTATATTTTCATTTCTATGTTCTCTCTACTATGTTTACATATTCTGACTGTAATGTAACTTCCATTGAAGAATTATTGAAGTGTATTCTTTTTCATAGTATTGAAATGAATATTTTCTAACTGTTTTATTTTTTCATATTGAAATTTATTTGTTTCATAGAAAATATCTTTTTCAGCAATACAAACACGATAAATAACAACATTTCACAATAAACGCGTGAAACAAAAAATCAACGTCCAAAACACAGTTAACAAATGCAAAACAAGATTAATATCTTTCAACCGTAAGATGTGGTCTTCGTCAGAGTCAAACCTCAACTGAAGCCAAAGATGTAGAAACATCTGCTATGGTGTTAAGAAGAGTGGGAGGCAGAAAAGGTACTTTAAAGGGTGTAAAGTGCAGTAAAGGACAGTTTTTTTGCTTTATTGGTATAAATGAAGGAAAAAGTAGTGCTTTCACATTTTCTTACTGTGACTTTGAGGTTAAACACGGTAAAACAGAAGAAGAAGATATAAACAGATGTGGATGTAATAATTGTGGCTTCAAAAATAATAGATGGTTATAAAAACAATTCATTGCATTTAGCTTACCTTCAAGTAGTTATAATTAGAAATTCAACTCAATTATATTAGCAGTAATAGAAATATACGGAACACAATCATTGATGTGAGAAATAAAATGCAGAAAAGTAAAATTGCTAAGAGCAACAAAGCTTGTAACCGATGCTGCAATGTACTTTGTAATAACCTCTCAAAATGTTTCATTAGTTTCTGCAACTTGAAGGTTACTGGTACAAGCAGCGTTTAGTCACCAGACCTATGAAGCATACACTACCATGCGCTCAGCGACAGAATGACTAGCATGCGAGAGCTGCTACTTTACTCAATTTCTTACAGAGTGATGGTTGACATGTGCCTATCTTTTCAAAAGAAAAGAAGAAGCTCCAAAATATCTCAATCGTAGTGAAATAAAACTACAAATAAAGTATTTTGATACATGACTTTTAATTTATATAAAAATAAAAACATCATTGAGAAATGTATAAAGTTAAATTGTGAACTCTTTTTTCATTACCTTACACTTTCTATATATTACTTACTTTGATAAAAAGATTTAACATAAACACGTGAAATAACAATCAATGATCAAACCACAATAAGAAATGGGAAAACAAGACTAAGATCTTTCAACCGTAACAAGCGGTCTTCGTCAGAGTCAAAAAACCAACTGAACACTAGATGCAGAAAACATCTGGTGAGGAGTTGAGAAGAGTGGGAGGGAAGAGTGGTATTTTAAAAGGGTGAAAGCGCAGGAAAGGACTAATGTGTAGAAAGGGATGTTTGGGGAAACAAAGGAGTACAGTAAGAAAAAGTAAAAAACTATCCGCTAGCTGTCAACCCTCTTTGAAGAGGCTATTGCCCTCGTGGCTAAAGTATCAAGTTTGAAGAGACCGTTACTAATGTTTATAATATTAGATCTATTAAATTTAATTAGCTAGCGGATAGTTTTTTACTTTTTCTTACTGTACTCCTTTGTTTCCCCAAACATCCCTTTCTGGACATTCGTCCTTTCCTGCGCTTTCACCCTTTTAAAATACCACTCTTCCCTCCCACTCTTTTCAACTCCTCACCAGATGTTTTCTGCATGTAGTGTTCAGTTGGGTTTTTGACTCTGACGAAGACCGCTTGTTACGGTTGAAAGATCTTAGTCTTATTTTCCCATTTCTTATTGTGGTTTGACCGTTACTTACTTTATTAGGTACTAATAAGTAAATTTATATAAATAAATACTTTAAAATTACTTTTGAAATACATTTTAATGTGACAATTTATATTTTTTTGTACGAACTCTTTGAAAGCCACAGGGGTGGGCTGTACAGTAGTTGACCCAATATATTCTAAATCAAAAATACATTAAATTAGAACGCTAGCTCTTCAAATTGAATTCAACTTGGTACACATTATATAGATAAGTTTATATTGAATAGGATATTTTGGATTGTCTTACATCATTTATAACATATAATAAATGAAATTATTCAAACAGACAATCAATAAGCTTATTTAAACACATTAAGAATTATTATATCAAAAATGCTAATTTGGTTTAAGTCTAATCCATGGACAATTTGTTTAAATCGTACTGATTCTTTTTATAAAGAGCATAATTTTAAAATAATATTGCAATGTTTGAACAACTAACAGGTTTATATCCACAATATTAATGCTATTTTGCTCTCTTGAAATGTAAAAGCATTTCGCTTACTTTTGATTAGAATAAATTGTTGTTCTCAATAATGGAAAAATGTTATGGTGAATCACGCTCTCAATTCGTATAAAAATTTAGTTAGGCGGGAACAATACAGTTTATTTAAAGAATACTTAAAAAGAGCTTAAGATAAAACAACCATATTTATAGGTAGGAAATTCATAATTAAAAATTGTGCATTGCCATAGACAATTTCAAACTGACGTCTATATGTATATATTTTTTTTATGGCAACCGGAAAAATTCGGGACTTAAAATACACTTAAAAAAAACTGTCTTAATGATAAATGATCAGGAAAAAGAAATTATACTGCAAAATAAAAGAATTAAATAGTCAGAAAAGTGATATACCTGGGCCTATTAGTTAACTGCCAATATTGCTCTATTAAGAAGTCAGAAGAATTGGGATTACCTGGAGGAGGTAGTGAACTCTGGGGTACATGTTAAAAGACTCAAAGGTTGATATATACCAGAAAAAGAAGGTTTTTTCTTCTTTTTTTTTATTTGAGAGTGACTGTAGCACTGCATCTTAAAAAAAAACTATTGTAATTTCCCCCTTCTGTACTTAAGTACCACATCAGGTGGTACCCAGGTACACTTCGAGTCCTTAGGTGCACTTGTGAGAGGTTGGTCCCCACTAGTTAGCACTTTTAGTCCCTCTGTGTTTCCGGAGGATGATCTCCAGACTTCCTTCTCCTTACAGGGGAAAATCCCTGAAGCTTTATCAGTGGTATTTTGTCCTCTCCGGCAGAGCACCGCATACCGGAGTAAGGCTATTTACTCAAGGGGGTCGCCTGGTACTCTTGAGGCTCCGTTTGTAATACAGTAACCCCCTACATCATCCATCCTTCTGCACGGATTGCATAACACCTTAGATTGGTGCTGGGATAAAAGGAGGGGATTAGGAAGGATTTGAAGCGAAGGTAGTCAGGCCCAGCCCCTGATCACCTTCTCCTCCGCTTTCCTTTGTCCCTGCATATAGCAGGTTAAAAGGGTAGCCTAGTGAAGGTCGAAAGTCGGAGTTGAGTGTTAGAGGCTATTAGAGGTGCTTAATCACTCCATTACTACCCCAAAAGAGGGTTTTAGAAAAGTGTGTTTCCTGCACTGACCTTTTGCTCTCAAACGTGGAAAGGAACAGTGAGGAATATAAAGAAACTTTGTGCCACAGAATGAACGATGGAGAGAAGCATACCAGGGATTAATACGCAGGACAAATTAAGGACTGAAATAATAAATAGTAAAACAAGAGTGAAAAATATTCCGACTCCACTGTCTGCACAAAAATGGAACTAAGTAGGACTTATCATGAGCTCAAAAAACTATAGATGGGTAAAGATAGTAACTGTGTGGTGTCCTAGAGAAGCTAGAACAAAAGGAGGAAGGCAAAGAAGAAGTTGGGAAGATTAATTAAAGAAAAGCGGGACCAAAATGGTTCAGAGTCTCTCGAGAAAGGAGAAAATGGATGGAGTTGGGAGAGGTCTATGCTCAAAAGTGGGCCTCGTTTCACAAAAGAATGAAAAAACATATTGTAACATATACTTACACAAGTTAACCACAGATTTTTTTTTATTAACAATGTTTAATTGTTTTTTCCTATATAAATAGCAATTATTATTGTTACTACTGTTTATAACATATAATTATGCTTACTGTTTATGTAAATTTTAGTTTAAAGATTGTCTTTTAGTGATGTGTTGTTAGAACTGCATTAGTGTGGTGGGTGTCGTGTCTGAGTGATTGCCTGCTGCTCTAGTTAACAAGCTTTGCGGGCTTCGAGGGTGAGTTGACGTGGGCTTATATCTAATATCTCCAGGTGAGTTAGTTACGATATTCCTCCACAGAGAGTAGCACTGTAGAGAAAAGTAAATAATCTAACTTTATTTTACGGTAACCTATTGATACCAGTTCATGCCAAATTATGCAAATAAATACCAAATAAAATATTAACAGTCCTTTAAGCTCCAAATAATAACATTGCAAAGAAAAAGAAATGAAATAAATTCTCTAAACATAAGTAAGAAAGATTAATTAATCGAGATGTAAAATCTACTCGTGATTTTATTGCCCGTTATTGATTTGGTTGTAAAAGGGAACAATAAAAGATTTCTTTTTAGTTTGCTTCAACAGGAATGACTAAAAGACCTCCGTAATATGTATATCGTAGTTATTCAAGGATTTTAGTCCCATTTTTAAATTTCTGATTTAGATCCAAACAATTTTAATTATTTCACTCGTTTACTGTAAAGTCCTTATATAATAACTAATAGAACTTTGAAAACCATCCTCTAGTTTTTATATTTGTTAAAAACATCGTCAACAACAAACTATACAATTTTAAAACGACATTACAATGAACAATTACATTCAAAGTTTAAAATGAGTAAGATAGGGATTGGAAAATTATGGAAATGTACCTAATCCTAAAATTATTTATTTCAAAATTATAATGTAATATTTTACTGTTTATATTATTACCAAATGTAATACATCTAAATATAAACAAAGATTAAAAAAAAACTGAAAGTTTAGCATTGAAAGTTTGATTTGAACGATGATCGATTCGTGATAAATATTTATTCAATAATGGATGTAAATATAAAATATGAATAAACCCTAATTTGACTTTATAACAGTGATCTCAGAATGACTTACAAATATAATAATAGGTTTTTATGAATTTTACGATTACACTGTAGTTTATAGTTTGATTTAATGAATGCTATTGCTATAAAATCATCGCGTATACTAATAAAATAGAAATATTATGGTTATTAAAAATGTTGTAAAAGTTGTTTTTTGAGTCATTCGCCCTCATGGACATAAACATATAGGATTGCTCTATAAAGAAATCAGCAGAAGAATTGGGATTAGCTGGAGGAGGTATTAGACGTTGAATATATTAAAAGACCCAAAGGTTGAAATATACCAGAAAAAGAGGGTTTTAGAAAAGTGTGTTTCCTGCACTGACCTATTGCGTTCAAATGTGGACAGCGACAGTGAAGAATATAAGTAAATTCCGGGCAACACAAAGAACACTGGAGGGAAGCATACAATGGATTAAGAAACAAGATAAAATAAGGAGTGAAATAATAATTAGTAAAACAAGAGTGAAAAATATTCCGACTCCAGTTTGTGCAATAAAATGGAAGTGGATAGGAGATATCATGAGGATTAAACTAGAAATGGGCAAAGAAAATAACCGAGTGGTCCTAGAGAAGCTAGAAGAAAAGTGAGAAGACAAAGAAGTTGCCATGCATATAACTTACGCAACTTTCTGCCTTCAATACTGTATAATCTAATCTATGTTCCTGCTTATTAAAGGGAAAAAAATATCTCGAGAGAAATAATAATATTGTTTACATAGAACCATATTCGAGTGCGATAAAATGTTCTTAGAGTAAAAAATATCACAGCAGCTTGTTAGGTAGAGAGAATAAATTACAATTGCATTATTAACAAGGTTAATACCCTTGGGTCTAGTACGGCCCAACTTATATCTTAGTGTTCCCACCCAGCTCGGCATGCTTTTTATTTCCCGCAGTTTTTTACCAGATCCCAGACTCAGACTAGTAGCCACCTAATTTAGGTAAGTTTCCACGTGATAAATTGCTTCTTTCAAATCTTTTTATCCACATAAAAGATCTTCCGTTCTTTTCTCTTGTTAGCGAAAATGATATAGTTAATTTAATTTATTATGTAAAATCAGGGTTAGGAAGGTTTAGATGTTTAAATTATAAAATAATTAGTTCAATAAAGTTAAATTGTAATAATATAGTATGTCAGTTTGGCACATTCATTTTAGTATTAAAATGGCGTCATTGATTAGGTTGTAACAGTTAAGATGAAAAACTATCTCTGTATTATGCTTCAACAGGACTGGCCAAAAGAGTCACATTGTCTTCCCCCCTACATTCTAAAATCGCCTTCTTCAAAAGGCCATTTTAAATTCTATGCAAATATTACTAACAATCCTTTTAGTTCTTCTTTATTGTTTATAAAGCTTAAATACTAATTAAATATATAAAAATACAATTAAAATAGTATTTTTTAATGAAGAGATCAAAATCTATAATTGCTTTCTTCACTCTGTAAGCTTACTGTGGATATAATTCACCCCCTAAAAAACCATATTTCTTTCCTGGGGGTGAATTTCATCCCAATTGAGAACCCCTGGACTAGAAGACCTTCACAATTTCTGTCTGTTATTGAAGAAATAATCTCACACCATCCGTATGGCAAAATTTCTTTTTTGCAAGTACTAGAGTTATCTATTTACCTATCTTTCCGTCACTGCGATGTTAGATTTAAATCTCTAATTTCCAGTAGTAAAGTTAGAAGGATACTTACAAGCATGCCCCACTTTACTCGTGTTTCTTGGTTTTTTTTTTGTTGTCGATTGTACTCGAATCTTACCTGTAACTGAAGATTACTCTGTGATAGCTTTGAAATTGGCTACACTTATTTGGTATGTGCAAACACCAAATATAACACAATGTCAGGTTGGCAGCGTATATGTCGTGTACATAGGAAGGGACTGTGAAGAAAGAAACACGCTGATAAGTATTCTTTCTCTGATTATTAGAGTATAAACTACATACATTTCACGGGGTCTACTTAGCAGTCGTCTACAAATGATATAATACTATCTTAACCTGAAATATTGACTACATGTATTATACTCTCGGCATGCTGGTCTCAACAATGTACTGTTTGTGCTTACAAAACATAGGAAACCCACATTTTATCATAGGTAAACCTACCCTTATACTGATTGGTAATATAAAGACGTTTTAGCAGTTTAATCCTGATGAATGAAATACAATGAATTACTGAACAAACTATATGCATATCATTTACAAGAAACGTGTGTTTTTTTCGACATAATTAGATGATTTTGCATCAAAAGAATGTTGAAATGAGTTGAGCGAGCATTATCGACTAGAAATTCGATAATTAAAAGTGGATCGTGGAAAGGATGATTGGAAAGTGTCAGGGCGGATCGAGCCGGACATAATAACACACAAGACCCTGACAGACGAGCACAGATGAGAGAGAGAGAGAGAGAGAGAGAGAGAGAGACCTATTTGGCTGGGGAGGTTTGTTTGGGCCAGGTTCACTAATTGAAACAGCGAAAAACAAGGTTCCAGCCAATCTACGCTACGTCTAGGTTCAATTCAGGAAGAGTCAAATACAATTAGGCCCCAGTGGATGAGTTCATATGCCCGCCTTTCTCTAGTACACTGCTTTCACCGCTCGATTCTGTAAATTTGAATGAGAAACTGAGATGCAAACTTTTAAACAGTGCCTATTTAATTTAGCAAGATACATATCAAGTAACAAGACTAATGAAAAGTAATACTATTCATGAAAATGTTTTAAGAAAATTATTCAAAAATATACCTTAGGTTAAATTTTTCTTATTCCAGTAAGAATATTAAAACTATTTTTAAATAAAGTTCAATGTAATAAAAAAAGGTAATTGTATTGTGCTTTAATAAAAAATTCAATGTGATTGACAAAAACTTTCTTTCCTAACCCTCCTCATCCTCAAAGTCAGTCTGGTTTGTTTTAATGTTATTAACATCTTACTGATGAGAGGAAATAACAAAATGTTAAATTGAGCAAGTTTTTCTGTATTCTTATGTGCTTTTATGTGATATCTATATCAATATATATATATATATATATATATATATATATATATATATATTAACTGAAAACAGTTTTTAAATTATTTTCATTTATGATTTGCAGTTTGATTCTCAACGCCAGTACTTCGTATTTCTTCCTGATGACGACGGATGTCAATATCGAAGTGAGTTCTGTAGTGACATTCTCTGTTCTTTCCTATGTGTTAATATATATATATATATATATATATTGCATCTGTTATACATATCATACATTATATATATATATATATATTAGTTTTTATGTTATTTTGATTTTTATTTTTTATTATGTAATACACTCTTCATTCTTTATTTATAAATATTTTATTATTTATTTATTTTATCAATAGCAATATTTGTATTCTCAATAATATTTTGTTTTATTTTCTATTATATATTTTTATTAATGCTTAGTCCTTAACTTTTATTTATGTATCATTTTTATGTTCATCCTTCTGTTTTTCATTTATTTATTATTTTTTGATAATTTCTATCCTATAATCGATTTAAAATTGATTCTTGTTTACATTATTGTCTATAAAGGAGTGTGTATGCAGCAACATTGTTTGCCTCCACCCGTGTCTTTGTACCAATGGGCGTGGTTTCCTATTATCAATGTCTCCTGAAGACGGTTTAAACCAAAAATTATAGACTGTATGTGTGTTTTGAATTTCGCTATGTATTTTCATCTACATTGAACTTTATTTTTATCGAAAAATTTTATATGTATATATATATATATATATATGAATACCAGGTATAAATGAAAGGGGGATTGTAAAAAAGAATCAATTGAACTGTTAGTGAGGGAGAAGGAGGAAAAAGTTATTTGGTATTGGACCAGTGGGGAAACAATTACAAAGGGTTGGCTTAATCCCGGCTGAAAATTGTTAGGTGAAAGGTGTGAGAGCACAGTGGGGGCTTACAGCCAGATGAAGTGTAAACCAGCCTAATAATGCCTTTAGTCTGGCTCCCCTCAGCTGGCTGTCGGTCCCTCAAACAGTTTTAAACTACCTTTCAATAATGACTTGGGGTTTGATGTGAACAAACGATCACTCAGGTGAAGGGTGATCGAACGACCGAAAAAAAAAAAAGATCGAATTCAATATTAAAGGGCAGCTACGCCCAGAATTCAATGCCCAGTATTACTATATTAAAATACTGTCATTTATAAGGACGGCATAGAATCATTAATGTATGTATCATTACCGTTTGATGACAGGAATTCATAAAAATTTTTTTTTTCTAAAAATTTAAACAATTTAAAGTTATTATTAATACTTGTTGGTTTATTTACGGGATGTTTTTTTTTTGATTTCTCAAGAGATACCTTTCCAATTAAGTTAACCTTATATGAGCTTTTGTTTCATTTGTCACGCCCTGATTGATATGAAAGATGATTCAATTAGGTCAATATAACAGGTGTAACTGCTGAAGTGGTGAGTGATGAACAGCTCACACACATTTCTGCACCAAATTCAAATTTCAACAGTCATTTATACATGAACATAACCGATTTTTTTTTTTTAAATATAGATATCAAAAAAGTGCCACAATGAATTGAAATGAGGGTGTTATTTATCTGTTTTAGGATTATGGTAGGTTTTAAGAGGGATATGAGGTGACGGGCAGCCGCTTGGAGTGGACCCAACCCCTGGAACTGGTCCAATTATCCCTCTTAATGCCATATAATCACCGTCCTCCCCAACTAACATATAAGAAACCGCCTTTATACAGACACATCTCAATAAATTTATTACGGCAATTCAAAACGATTCATCCAAATTATGCCACTAAATGGCCCATTAGGCGTTCGTTATCAACCCAGACCCCGGTGTAATTAGCCAAATAAAGATTTGTAATAGTGGCTTTCATAAAAACTCAATAAAAAGCAAACTATATTTTTTAAATAATAATTGAAAATTGATTATGACTGTGCCTGGTGAGATTCCTAAAACAAATGTTAGTTAAGAAAATATTTTTTATTTGACTTGGTGACATTGTTCTCATAAGTTCGCCCTGCATTCATTCAGATGGATAAAAAAATAATAATAATTAATTCGACAGGGCATTTTTACGTAAATACTGGTATATCTCTTATGCTGTTTCAATATTGCAGAACTTTTCTCAACTTCAAATGAATCAGAGCTTGTTTAAAACGAACTAATCACAAAAATGCATAAAATAAATAGTAAGAAATAAAAAGGTATTAAGCAAAACATAAGTAGTAACAACAATTACAAATTATATTAAAATTTTTAATTTGTGTAATTGAAGAAAAGTAAAGGAACATCTAAGAGATTATCAATGAATTACAACAGACATTAAACAATTAATTATGCTGCATTTGTTCAATTTAGGTCAAATAAGAGAATTATAAAAACGTAAATAATCAAATTAAAGAACTACAAATCCATATTTCATACTTTATCATACATTTTATTTTTATTTCATGTGAATTACCATGCACTTTTTTGTAACACGTATCTATTGATTAATTGCTATTGATATATATACATTTATCTATATATATTTATAAATGATCAAACCACAATAAGAAATGGGAAAACAAGACTAAGATCTTTCAACCGTAACAAGCGGTCTTCGTCAGAGTCAAAAACCAACTGATTGTTATTTCACGTGTTTATGTGAAATCTTTTTATATATCTATAAATTTATAGGTATGAATAGTAGGTATCTATAGTAGGTAGGTATCTATAAATTCCTATTGATCATTTACTGTAATCTTAATTGACAAAAAACTGTAATAAATTATTTATACTTAGCTTTGATTTTTGAATAAGGTAAGTTTAAATACCACAGATGTTGTTAGTTACAATTTACATTGATGTACTATCTCATATTATAAATTTTATTTCTCACTCGACCGGTTTCGGATTAGGTCTTTAATTCTGGAGTAAACTCCAGTTTTACAAATATTATTTAGTGCTAGAAGATGAACCATGTTGAAAACAGGTGAATATTGTTTTATTCAAACTGTAGATTGAATAAAAATATTACAGTTAGAGAATATGGGTGGAAAATAATATTTATTTTTTCTAGGCTGCCATTACCCTTCGCAAAAAGTCAATATTAGTATAATTCCCTTTTCTGTGCATGAACTAAGCCAATAAAAAAGGTAGACATTCAAGTATCAGAAATAACAAAAGAGTGAGGAACCAGTACATGTTTAGATTGAAAGTGGATTTAAGTACCTCAATCAAATAAAGTATTTCAATTTAAATTTGAATAGAATGAAGTATTAATGATGGATGAATGCAAACAAAAAAAAGAAAAGAAAAAAGTCACACAAATAGCTGAGAACTTTGATAAAGGTTGGTCAACGATGTAGAAAAATTTAAAACATGGTATGAATACATATTTAGTTATCAACGTCCAAAACACAATAAGAAATAAGGAAAAATACTAAAATCTTTCAACCGTAACAAGCGGTCTTCTCCAGAGAAAAATACAAAACAGTTGGAATTTGACACTTTCACGTTTTCATTGTGAAATATTGTTAATGTTTAGCTATATGCATCCTATGAATATGAAAAGCTACTTTAGGGAACTTCAAAACGTAGAAGTCCATCAAAATAATTTTTATTTCATAATCGTTCTACCCTGTACATTATATAAAATAATGTAAGAAATAGAGCTTCACATATCCAATATTACACATGGATAAAGGACTCCCTACATGTGCCATTGGTTTGTGGTGGTTCAGAAAGCGGTTGGTGGGGGCGTGTAGCAATTGTGTAGCACTGATCGACCTTTATTAGCAGCTTAGAGCTGCAAGGGTTTGTTATATTCAGCCAGGAAATGCTTTCTCCTGATTTCTGCTAATCTACAGCTTTCTGTATATTAATATTAGCTTTCTGTATATTACTTTTCTGTATTTCTGTAATTTCTGAAAAATTAGTTAAATATGTTATTAAAGACTATGCAACTGTTTTACAGAACACCAAAAACTGTATGTAGTTTTATTATATCTCAAATACTGAAAAGGCAAAAGGGTACATACTCTATTATGGGTTCTCTCACCAATAAATAACTTTCTTGGACAACAACTAAGAGATCAAAACACTTTTTTTATAAGTTACTTTTCTTCAACTGGTCTTTTCTATATTTTTTTTTTAAAAACACAACTTAAATTTTTAATATATTCTTAAAAAATATTGGTATATAAATTATATAATATTGATACAGTTTCTCAACAACTGATTCTTAAAGTTCAAACATGGACTTCTTTGAACTTTACTATCATAATGTTATATATTACATATCAACATCCAACCACAATAAGAAATGAGACAGTAATGATTGAAAGATCTTAGTCCTTTTTCTAATTTCTTATTGTGTTTGGACATTGATTTTCACGTGTTTATTGTGAAATTTTGTGATTTCAAATATATCATGTAATATATAATTATAATATATAATACATAATTATATACAAAAATTAACTGTTAAAATTTGATAACTATTGTAGCCATATATCAAAACTGTATAAAATTTTGTTAAGACGTGAAGTCACACGTTTCTAAGTTTAATAAAACTAAGATTAATAAATACTCGATGAAATGATATGGAAGATTCTAGACAAACGGAGGTCATAAGATAAAAGAAGGAGTCCATATTAAATGTTGAATTATGATAAGCCTTGGATAAGACGAAACAAAGCACTGAGACTGACATTGGAAATAAATACCGACAGTTTATGAGACTCTGCCAAGGAGCGTTACTAGCCGAAAACCCCTAGTTTCTTTTTAGATTTTCACGTTCCTTTTATTTCCTGATTTGGTTTATTTAGATGTTTATACTCGTATTTGAAATTTTTATATACAATTGATTTGAAGTAATTAAATGGAAAATAAATTGAACTTATATTCAATAATTAAATATTTAAGGTTATAAATATACAAAAATTAATGTCAACCCAAGTGAGCATATCATGTAATAAAATATAAATGAAGAATACATAAATCCTATAATATATAACAAACGAATTAGACCTTTTGCAGAGAAGTCAATTCATGGCTTAAGCATTGCTTAGAATCTAATCCACCACTTATGAAGACCTAAATAATCATGACGCCATATTAATATTTAGCTCTAATAAAAGTAGCTACTACTCTAAGAGTGTGAGGTCGTTGCTTTTCTAACAAAAAATAAATATTGATTCATAGAATTTGGATGATTTGAACTTCTTTTGAACTATTTCGAAAATAAATTACTAAACTGTTCGCCACTGGATGCCAGAAATAACAAAAGTTGACATTGAATGATGTAGAGGAAGCAATACAATAAACACTGAACTATTTCTTACAAAATAGTGCACAAAGCATTTTAGGAAAAAAAATTATAAATTTAACAGCATTGTAAGTGAAAAGTCCAGAAAAAAATATGTTTATCGTTTTCATAAGAGATTCTAGCAGGTGCTTTAAAGCGTGTAAGACATATAAATGTTTAGTAAAGGGATGTTGAGACTGAAAGTAAAAAGATTTGAGTCTTAGAGGTTCTGATTTAAAGACCACATCTAACACAGGTGTCACATTGGTGACACAAAGTAGGCATATGCCTATATATTTAGAGCCTTTTCGGCTCCTTGAAACAATAACCATGGATCATTTCTTAACACCCTCCTAATTTTCAAAATAAATTGTTGCTTGTACAAAATAGGTTATACATAACAATTCGAGAAGAAGAAAACATCTTACTTTTGAATAAAATACTGCGTCAAGAAGTTTTCAATCTTGTTTAATTATCTCTTTTATTGCTATAATATTTAAAAATTATCAAATTTGTATAACTGTACCATAAGAAAAATTATAGTGAGCCAGAAAATTATTAGAAATTATCCTTTTTAAATTAATGCAAACACGATAATTTTACAGATAACAGCTTATTTATTCGTATAAATTATATTCATTTTTATTTCTTTGGTTAATTTTAAAATACTCCAGTTCACCTAAAATTTAGTATTCATACAGAACAAGACAGCATTTACAACCGGTTTACCAGTAACTTAAAAGAGAAAGACTGTGAATTTAATTCTTATTATTACCATTATCATCAGCGTAAAGAACATGAGATTATGTTAAACATGATTTAAGTATATATCAAATAATCTATACAAGTGTAATTAAAATATTGAGTCTTAGAGGTAATCTCTGATTTAGAGGTCACTGAAATGTGGAAAACAAAACAAAAAACTATTAGAATTGACACATTGTTACTAAGGTTAGAAGTGAAATCTGAGAGGACAGCTAGACATAGGGTGAAAGTGAGCAGGCGAAGAATGGGAGAGCGCGATAATAATATTGAAAGGGGGTGTTGTATATACCAGTGATGAAGAGAGAATGGGACCAACAGAGGAAATGGAAACGAAAGATCTAAGCATGCTTAGAGGTTTATATCAAAACTTTCAATTAGAAAATTAAAACCATAATTTTTTTCTAAAAAAAAATCACTTTTTATAATTTTCTAGTATTTATTTCAAAAACTAGATAATTATCTTACGTTTTTTTTTTCATATCGATTTCAAGAAGTGTTACTAATAAAACAAGATTTGAAGACCTAATTTATAAGATCTATTCTCTAAATAAGTAAATTACAGACGACTTTTTCAGAATGTTACAAATCATAATTAATAGAAGTGAATCTCTAGTTAGTTGAAAAGTAGGATAACATATATAGAGGCAATAAGCCAGTTTATTACAATTGATTAGTAAAATGATATAAAGCAACTGGATAATTTTGTTATGTATTGTTAATTTCATTATAATAAATTTAATCTAAGGAATGCATAGAAAGCTTTAGAAATAAATTATAACTATTAAACTACAAATTCACACGAACTAACACTTTATTAGTTTTAAGACTTTGTTTTTGATCAAAGGGAAGTAAAGTAACTTGTATTTAAGGTTTAAAACAGGTATTGTGTAAAAAATATTGTATTCAATGAATGTGAAAGTATATATAAAAAAAGATAAAAAATAACATCGTAGGACATGATCTATGAACAAATAGGTACAGCTTGTATTATGAGACGTAATTTTCTTCTTTCCTGTCAGGGAAGCGTGAAGGCAACTGATTAATTCATCATGAGGTAAAATAAATGTCTCATAGTATTTTAAGCAGAAACTGTATAAAACAATCTTCTAATGATTAATTCAAAAGCAAGTGATATTAATGAGTTTTTCTTTCTTGGACTGATGCGAGTTCAGTGCACTAAAGTAAGTAAACTAAGAAGTTTATTGTAAGTATTTACTTCTTCATATTCTAAGTTTATACAAATTGATAGCGCCATTGAGTTAAAATAAATTTTATATTTCTACAAACATAGCAAATTAAAAAAAAATAAATGAAATAAATAAATTAAATTAAATAAATAAATTTCAAATTTTTACAACCATAGAAAATTAATAATATTAATAATATTTTAATTTCAAAATATAAAAACTTTTCCATATTCCTTCTAGAAATGAGTTAATTTATTTAAACCACTGATATTTGGTTTTAAATACTATATATAAACTTCACTATTAGTAAAATATAATAGTCAAGATGAATTTAATTTAAAGATTTCTAAGTATTTACCCTTTTGTAGTCCCCTAAATGCACTTTGACATTTTTTTTTTGCCTGAGTGTACGTGAGTGGGAATGTATTTAAAAAGTTTGTGACCATGCTTACAGGTCAAGTCAGCCATGAGTTAGTGACATTCAGCATATATCAATATTTATGGTTATTATAAGATTGTATAGCATTTGTGCAAAACCAATTAAAGGTAGCGGTAAACCATTGTAGAATATATGGAAAGAGTTTTTTATTCTCCTCACAACTATAAAACGAAAATTTAATATATTATATCACTAAACACACGAATAAATATTCCTATTTTAAAAATTTTAAATTTGGTTCAGTCTATAACTTACTTTACTTAAAGAGAACATAATACCAAAAGAAATGTCTGTAATCAAATTCATTGTTTTATTAATTGGCAATGATCATTACTTTACTATAAGAGTGGTAACCTTATGACCATAAAGTAACTATGTTCAGTTAACTAAACAGCTAATTCTAGAAGTTGAAAATTGTTTGAATTATTATCGAAATAAAAATAGCATTAACAGAAAAAAATACAAGAATTTTCCAATAACTGGAATTGTCAGTTTCGCTATAAATTGTAATTTTTTGCCGTATGATCCATTTTAACGATTTTAACTGCCACAGAAGTCACTCATTTCAATAGATAGTAATAAAATTATATCAAAAAATCTGGAGTGGCCTACACTCTACTTTACTATAAGTAACTTAATGTCAAATTTCTTGAGTATATAAAACATAACGTCTCATTTAAGCATAACGTAAACATCTAAGTGGGATATAATTATTAGCCTTTCATTCCTGAGGTAGTACAGATAGTGATTGAAGGACATATCAATTTATAAGCTTATTTTTGTACATCACAAATAATTTATTATTTGCAAATAATTTCATTAGTATAACTACAGCAGTAATAACATTTTTGAAAAACCAAAGTGAACATTTCTTGAAACGATTTATTCTCCTACAAGAGAACATGGCTATTGTTCAAATAGCCGTAGATTCTTACATCGTTTACTTGACATCCTTATTCATTGAATATTAATGTAAAATTTTCAAATCTGAAATAGTAAAATACCCTTTTTTTCTCTGAAAAACATCTTAAACAGCGAAGAAAATGTTCTATTAAGGTGATTTGTTAATTAAAGATGTACGATAATTACAGTTATTAATCTCTAAACGAATGATTTATATTTAGAATTATCTTTTACATTTTTGGTTTTTAACAGAATTATTATACTGGGAATTTTATGGCGTCTTAGTATTTAATAAGATCATTTTCCTTCCCCTTTGTCAAATAACATATATACGAATTTTTTCTGAGTGTGTGTTATCATTTTCCTGCACAATATTATTCCTCTTACATCTCATATAAGTCAATAAACAATTTAAATTGTTCCTTTATAAATATCAATTTTATCTCAGTGGAATCGCTCAAAAAATTTCTAAGTCAATGTAAACAATGAACAAAAATATAAAAAATTCGACAAGTATGGCAGGTGATCTCTTAGTCTAAGATAAACAAACAGTTTTTATAGCGTTATTGCTCTTTCCCATAATTGAAACTTCATGATTTTTTTTTATGAATTGCTAATTTTTTGTTCCATTTTTGGTCAAATTTTCATTACTTTTTAATGAGCCGTTTAGCGTCAAAAAAACATTTTCTGAAAACAGAAATCGTACTGCAACGCCCCATTAGCGAATGTAATTTTGAAAAAAAATATCTCAACTCATTCTACACATAATGTTCTATTTATAGGTATAGTTTCATTCTTGTTCGTCAAACAGTATGACTTGTATTGCTCTCACAAGCATTGGGATTGAATTATAAGTCAAAATTTGTACATTTTATTGAAAAAAAAATATTTTCCGTGGTTTTAAAATTCTGAATATATTTTTATTTTGTTCCATTTGTAACCTCAAAGATAATGTCAAAATTTCAAAACTCTAGAGTTATCAGTTTAGGAGAAATAAATGTTTTAAAAAAAACGGTTTTTGGCAAAAAAAGTGACTTTCCAATCATGCATAATTCTTCCCAAACAATAGGGATCTTCTTCCTTATGGGGCCGATTTTTGTGTAAAATATCAACTTGATCCATCAAAGATTCTGAACCGTAGCGTGGTAACAAGCAATGCTAACACACTCACCCACCCACACACACACAGACATCATCGTAAAAACGTCATAAAACGACTTCTGGTACCTCAAAACATGTAATTCCGTCAAAATCTCGAGATCCAATTTTTTCACGATCACTATACTTTACTTATAGTAAAGTAAAAATAGTATTTTGAGCCGATGAGCTAAATAACGTTTTATGGATATTATAATGATGGAAATGTGCATTATTGTATATTTTATGTTCTCAAAATATCTTTTCTAACATTTAACGACTCCCTTTAAAAAGATAGTATATTTGTATATAAAAACTACCAATAATTAGTTATTTAAAAAAAAAAATTCAGTAACTTTGACAACATCAAGGAGGAATTAAGCCGCAAAATCTGATAATGGACTTGGAATATTGGAATATCTGCTGCACTTGTAGGGTATTATTCACTTTTAAGGTATAACGAAAAATATTTCAAGAGTTATCCGTTTAATTCGATTGATAATTAACGCGTTTTAGTTAAGTATCAGGTATACGGAATGCATCAATCAGGATTAGTATGAAGTATAATTAATACATATACCATATTCATGGCACGAATAAAATTAATGTTGAAACTTTAATGAAGGTACGGCATTAAAATTATTGTATGAAAGAATACTGCCTGTTTAAGTGAGATTGTAACTAGGAGCAGTGATATTGGTGGAAAGATCTGTCTCAAGGCAAAAATTTCTCACGTGGCTCTGATGACAAGAGTTGAAATGGTAGAATAATATTTGCCTTTGTACGAAATTTCTTGATTAAGTTCAACTTTTGAACGTTTTTTCACATGTTTATTGTGTATAGTGTACATGACTGACTGTGTCGTTTTCTGCCACATTGTGTCTCTACGTGGGTACTTGTTTGCATGTTCATGAGAGAGTGAGTGAGATAGAGAAGGAGTGATAGAGAGTGTACTGCTAAAGGAAATCCTATAAATCATTTCAGAGTAGGTTTGATTATACCGTTTTAAATAAAGAATCACGTTGCTTAATGGCTTTACTCCAATCTGGTCGAAGTGTCCTTGGCGAGGATTCTGCTCAAGCATGGGGGACTTTTATGTCTAGCACGTGCTGTCTGCAACCTGGGGTAGACAATTCTTATCTACCTAATCCTATTTCAACTTTACAACGTAGGATTTTTTTTTCCATTACTTACACAGAAAGAATAATTTTTAAATAATAAAATTATCCAAGCGTATGGACAAATAATGTGACAACTGCGGTTGTTTAAATAAATAAATAACTTAAAAACTAATATTAAAGTTAACAATTTATGACTTGCTAGAGTATTTATAAAAGGTGTTTACCATACAATTTAAAGAAAATTTGAACTGCTTGGAATACAGAAAATTTTTTTCATAGAAGATAAAAATCAAATTCTGCAGTTAAAGGGTTAAATCTACAGAATTTAAAGTGTCTGTTTTCTAGTGTTTATATTCAGAAAGTTGTTACAAGCTAATACCGGATTGAAGATGGGTGGTACTATTGTGATTGTGTGTAAATCATGTATCCACAAATCAAGTCCGGATTATCATCTGAATGTCATTAATACTCTATCGTTACCATGGAAGCAAGAAACGCGCTATGCTTATGAATGACAGCAGATGCACCACCTCTTGTGGTCTATGTCCTTCACTTAGACGGGATCATTTTCAATTAAACACAATATGTAAGAGGCTGTCAATCGTGTTGGAAGGTGTATTGATGGCGATAGTACAAAAAGACATAAGCACCAAAAAAGAACGAGTTCAACATAACTATGCATCTTTTCTCAGTTTTCCTGCTATTCAAATGCATCATATTCAAAAACCTACCGATTAGTACTCAAAATTAAAAGCTCCTACTGATTAGTACTAAAAATTAAAAGTTCCTGCAGATGGACAGACTCTAAAAGTAGACTAGGCAAAAAGAAACATAAAGTTATTATCCTTATGTACTCAATACTAATAGTAGTTTCAGCTTATGTTTATTATTTATACTAAGGTAAATGGATAGTACAAAATATCCATCCAAAAGAAGTTCTTTTGTTGTAACTACCCTTTATTTATTCTACTACCCTACCAATGGAAAGAGTAGATTTGTATGTGTGTGGTATTTACTCATACCACTGATGGTAGTTAACAAAACTATATAACTATAATTAACACATGTGATGTTTATGCATAGGTCATATTCATGAACTACAATACAACTTACTTGTCCAAATCTATTTCTGCCCAGTTAAACACAAGTTACAGGCTTTATCAAATTCTGTGATAATACTCAAATAATAGTTAAAAAACGTTAGTTGAGTTGGTAGCAAACAGAATTTTTTCTTTTTATTTTGTAACTGCATATTTGCAGATGATGATTGATTTATGTAGTGATTAACGGAGTTGTCAATCAGCAGCAGTTGATGTAGTACAGTGATACTAACCATTATTATTAATATTTACTGTCATTACAACTTTATTGACCCTATACATTTTATTAAGTTTTGTAAACAGGAAAACGATTCAAAAGGACAACAAACGTTTCAAGGTGATTCACAAACATGTTTGGTGAATAGTTCTGTGTTTGTGATTCACCATGAAACGTTTCATTAAGTTTTGTCACTTTATAATCCCATCATATTATAAATAGCAAAAATAGAAACAAGAAAAGAAAAAAATAACAGAAATTACAGGCAAGGTATGTTGTATGAACATTTAAAAACACTAACATAACTTCAATTATCCATGTGACAAATAATTTGATTCATGATGTAGCTCATTCCACACGATCGGTAGCTCAGCAATAAGAATAGTAATTTTTTAGTTTCGGATACCAATCCTTTGTTGATAACTAGTATTGGAACGATTAATTGGAATCGTTAATCCGTAAGAATGGTGTACTTTTGGGAGAATCGGAATGGGAACAACACCGTTAAATAAATACCCTAGACTTCCAATTCTTTCATTAAGATTCTTTTAAATATTTAAGCTATTTGAACTGTTACAATACTTGTATTTGTTTGAAATGAGTTTAGTGCTGTCATAAATGTATAATAAAAAAACTGTTGATGGCATATTTAATATGTTGTATTGGAAGTTTATTATTTACTTCAAAGATAATCTTAATGAGTTGCTTTATTCCGTCACATACAGAGTTTTAGGTCCTCATAGATTGACGTCCTAACAAACAATCACACTATTTTAGGTCCTCATAGATTGACGTCCTAACAAACAATCACACTATTTTAGGTCCTCATAGATTGACGTCCTAACAAACAATCACACTATTTTAGGTCCTCATAGATTGACGTCCTAACAAACAATCACACTATTTTAGGTCCTCATAGATTGACGTCCTAACAAACAATCACACTATTTGAGGTCCTCATAGATTGACGTCCTAACAAACAATCACACTAGTTTACCTAGTATGATTAGTAAACTACCTAACTCAGACTAGTTTACAGCCAGTTACATTATAATATTACTGGGAGATGAAAAATGAAGGGAAAGTGTACATAATTCAAAGGCTTAATGACACGCGACTCCAGTACCAGATATATGTGTTAACGACAGTTAGAACCTAAAAGGGTGTGTGGTAATATTACATTGATATTCATCATTGAATAAAATCACACAACACACATGAGTAAGGATATTGAAAACAACGGTACATACATTTACTATTATATTTCTTACTACTCATTAAATATCTTCATTTATTTAGGCATAGGTGTAAGTATTAACCCAGTTAATAAGGTAATGTAATGTAGTATAGATATTATTATTTTTATGATGGTAATTCTAACTTAATCTTTATTTTTTCTGACGCTTGTCAAGAAAATTTATTCAGATTGATTTTGATAATCGTTTCCTAAGCTATCTTGAATATCACTATTCATAGCTTTGCTTAACTGTATCTAGTTTCATTAATAATTTTCCTGTCATTTGTTATACAGTGAACAAATAAGGTCAACACAAGAACTAATTAAGATGGTTGAGTTGCTGAGTCTATACAGCTATGGAATCATAATCGTAATTGGTATTGGAACGTCCCAAACACTAGTGACATTGCAAGGCAAAACTTGCTCGAATCAATATTGATGGGGTTTAAAACTTTCTAAATATTAATTACGATAATTTGAAACAAGTTTAGATGAAGCTTAAGAAAAAAAAAATATTTAATTTGTTAAAGAGAGTTAAGGAAGATCCATATTAATGGAATCAGTTATTATGCCAATTAGAAGTAAGGGTCAAAGCGAGGTAAGGGACTTGGAGGGGTTGTACGAGATTAGGCGGCTGATTAGATATAATAAATTCAGGGAGGCAGGGTGTCCTTTGACTGGAGACCGGGTGAAGAGTAATGCCTCAGATAAGAGGGAAAAGGAATCACAGCCTTCCCTTCTTGCTTCCGTATTAAAAAAAAAAAAAAAAAAAAAAAACCTACCACGTTTCTAAAACTTCCCCATTGCCTTATACATCAGAGAGAAAAATCCACGGTCTGCAAGGATTATTGTAAACGCTGACTTGCTAAGAAACACCTGCGATATGAAAACTGCTTTGATAAAATGAAAGAAACACTTGAGAAAAGTTAAGGCCGACTTCTATATCACCTCGTTTCTGCACCTGACTTACAAGGAACTACCTCTAAACTCCTGCCTATCTGCAGAAACCATGTGCTATGCAAATTATGGCTTACTCTCGCTTGAAGGCTTTCCTGTATTCAATTATATGTAGCCTCTTTAGGACACAAACTTTCTCAGTCATTTATCATTTTGAGTATTAATCACATTTCACTTCTCTCCCTACGAGCTTTAAAAAAAAATTAAATAGAATTCCAAATTCGATAATAATAAATACATAATGACGTCTCAACATTAAATAATTAGTATACATTGAAATATGACATAAAAAATTTAGAACATCATTGACTCATATATATATATTCTCTTGAAACTCCTAGGATTGGGGTGGTGCGTGGTGGTATGGAGAAATGCGGCCGTCGCCTCTGCCATACCTGTCCTTTAGTTAACCCTTCACCTTTCTTCTCCTCACCAACCAACTCTTTCCGCGTCCCACCTAACACCTCCTGCTCTTCCAGGAATTGCGTCTACCGACTGAACTGTAGACAATGTGGAGCTTTCTACATTGGTATGACTTCTACCAAGCTCAATGAGCGTTTGAACGGCCATAGAGCATCGGTCGGTCAGCGCAAACAGCTCCCTGTAGCTATCCATGCTAACAGTCATAACCTTTCTTTTAATGACTGCTTTACTGTTCAAATAATTAAGCTAGTGACCACTGATGACCGTAGTTTGACATTAAGAGTGTCTGAGGAGGCCCACATATGGTTATTGGGGGCCCGATCAGATTCCGGTTTAAATCAGAAGCGTTAACTTATATATGTTTTTCCTTTTATTTTTAACTTATATATTAATATTCATATAATTTTTTTTATTATTTCCTTTTTTATAATTTTTAATTTTATAATTTTTTCTATTGTTTTTGCTTTTTCCATTCTCCGACGTTTGGTGCCTAGCTCCTTTTTTACGCTAGTGCTGCTCTCATCGGTTGACTCTTTATTGCTTCATTCGCGCTCCGTTCTTCGACGTGGGGAGATCTCTCTCACTTCGTCCTCTCTTCTAGTCTACTCTCTTAATGACGAACAACAGTTCGAAATATTGAATTCTGTAAGTGTTCTTTTTATTCTCTTTTCTGTGTCGTGCTTTGTGTAATTTAAAGTGTTATATATATATATATTATATATATATATATATATATATATCAATGATCAAACAACGATAAGAAAATGGGAAAACAAGACTAATATCTTTCAACTGTAACAAGCGGTCTTCGTCAGAGTCAAAGATCCAACTGATGAAGACCGCTTATTACGGTTGAAAGATCTTAGTCTTGTTTACCTATTTTCTTATCGTGGTTTGATCATTGATTGTTATTTCACGTGTTTATGTGAAATCTTTATATATATATATATATATATATATATATATATATTATTTATATTTTATTTATATATTAAATTATTAATATACACAATTGATATATATATTATAAATATTTGAACATTTATTTATATTATTTATGTACAATATATAGATATTTACATGTTAATATTGTGAATAGTTTATATTCCCATAATTCTATTAAGATCTCTGTAGGAGTAATAATGAATGATTTATATTGAATATAACTTTGTTTAAAGTGTATTCGGTTATCTTAATCGAACACAAATAATTACAATATGTGTAAACTTATAGATCACTGAGAAATAATAATGATTATTCAACTGTCCAGTTCTGAATTTATGATATAAAAAAATAGATGTTATTGGACCAATTTAGTTTCAGTTGAATTAATAAAGATTTAAAAAAAGAACTCTAGGAAAATCAGTTAAGGAGGAAAGAAGAACAATTATGAAGTGATTAAGAAGTACAAATGAAAGAGAATTGTAAGACTGCATGGCGGAGTCATTATCTATTTAAATTAAACAGGCTGCATAGATACCTGCTTATTGCAGTAATCTACCTGGACCAATTCCACTTGCTTTACTGCTTGCTTTAGAGTTAAATCTTTCTTTACTGGAATATTTATCAAATTAAACCTCTAAAACTTTTGCATAGATAAGACTTAAGCAGACTGTCCCTTTTTAACAATTTGCCAAAACGATATTGGAGTTAAACATTCATTGTAATTGGTTTGAATTTATGCTCTAACTTCTTTCAAAACTTAAAGAGCATAGTAAATTTAATAGTCTCAATTAATTAAAATTATTATAATCCTGTATTCCTATTTAAATTTTTATTTATTAAAAAAAATAGAATTATTTTATTTAATAATTAAATGATTTAAATTAATAATTTTTATTCTGTTAGTAAATATTGCATAAAAAGATGGGAAAAACTATGACAGCTTGAAATTGTACATCGATGATAATTATAATTATAATTACACATAATTATAATTTCTACATAATTATAATTAAAAATACGCTTTTATATTTTTATCCGTAATAATAAAAAATAATATTAATGATACATAATAGAAAAAAAAGATAAAGATGAAGAAGCCAAAGAATAAGGCGGAGTGCCCTAGTGACTAAGGTCGTATGTCACCTTCCAGACACGTAAGTCCCATTCCCCTTCCCCTTTGTTGTTTCTGTTGCGCAGATTTGACATTACATGTTATATCTGACATTACATGAAACAAACAGCTATCCTGATTAATAACGTATATCTATTAAAAAAATATGTATACGTATTTATATAGACACTTTTTCGATGAAAATATGATTCGAATTCGACTAATAAAGGTCGATGTAGATAAAAAAAAACATTGAAAAAATAAAAACAAAGACTTATAGTCTCTAATTCTCAGTTTAAACCGTCTGAGGGGAGATAAGTGACGGAAACCAATTGCACTAGTATAGAGATGGTTGGAGACAAAGTGTGTGTTTTTAATTTCTTTATGTTTCTTGATCTACTTTCAACTTTATGTATATACATATATATATATATTTCGTTGAACAACTGACCGTATTTCACTGATATCATTTTTTTCACCAGTTTTTCAAGGTTTCTGAATACCTTCTTCTTTCTTTCATCCAAACGTTGGAGAATGTTAATTAAGTGGGAACCGACATGTTTCGACTGGCTTCCAGTAGTCTTCAGGGTAATTAATTAAAAAAAAAAAAGAAAATTATTAGAGTCTTTAGAGTTGGTATTAAGACACAGTTTACAGTAATAGTTTAAAGCAGCTCCTGGTCACGTTGCTATATATATACATATATATATATATATATATATATATATATATATATATATATATACTTCGAATAAAATGAAAGGTCCATGTGGACAATAAACACTTTAACACAGAGAAAAGAACACAGAAAGACACTACAGAACTCACTTCGATATTTTGAAGTGAGTTCTGTAGTGTCTTTCTGTGTTCTTTTCTCTGTGTTAAAGTATATATATATATCAACAAATCACAATAAGAAATGAGAAAAATGACTATGATCCTTCAGCTGAAACAAGCTGCTTCGTCCGACTCAAACCTCAACTGAAACCAAAGATGTAGAAACATCTGGTAAGAGGTTGAGAAGAGTGGGAGGGAAGAGAGGTATTTTAAGGGTTCATTAGTTGAGCAATACGTACTTGTGTAGTATTTACTAATTCTGAGGTAAAATAGATAAACAAACAAACATCGTTTGTGAGGAAACTTTTGTTTGTTATTCCATTTTACCTCAGAATTCTAAAGGTTGAAAAATGCAGGAAAAGATAATTGTCTAGGAAGAGATGTTAGGGTAATCAAAGAAGTATAGGAAGAAAAAAGTAAAAAAACTATCAGCAAGCTGTCAACCCTTTTAAATCAGGCAATTGGCCTCTTCAGGACTGAATCATGTTTGAACAAACCGTTACTACTGTTTATAACATTTGATCTATTAAACTTAATCAGAGAGCATTCGATCATATTTCTTAACAACACCGATTATTCATACGTAATCATTTTAGCTCCTGTCCGTTCAATATGATGATTGTCATTATATACATGGAAGACTAAAGCACCACTTTTTTCTGTCTACTTACGTTGTATTTGTGTTGTTTGAGGCGTCTTTAATAATTTACTAGTTTGATCAATAAAAATTTTACAGTATATTTTATACGGGACTTAATAAATACCCCTACAATCCAGTTCCCTGAAAAAACCGGTAAATCATTCGGAACACGTGTCAGTAATCCACAAACTGTTGGTGAACCACAAGAAATATTGTGAAACAAAGAGTTATTATTGAAAAATATTACGAATATTACTGCGTTGAGTCATATCAAATAATGAGAAACTTATTTTATATTAACTAGTTTATATTTTATTTCAGAAAATGGGGAAGTAGATTCATTTCTGATGTTTGGTCCAACCATTATGTAGAAGAGTAGCGGAAGGAAGAGAATATGCTTGCGTGACTTTAGTCGGCATCAAGTGTTGTACCAGCATCCTGTCTTCTTCTTCCTGCTGATGGCTATTCTACCGATGAATTAAAGGCTATGCTGTTATATTATTATATGCGTGGCATTTTCAATATAGTATTGAGAGATTACAATCCTGAGGACCGCAATATCTATTGGCACTGTAAAAGTCCGCGTCTAGGAGTCGGTGAAAGCTGAGGGAAAAGCCTCAAAGGATGGAGTCAGAGTTGAGTTTTGACCCAATACGCGGCTTAATCATTCTCAATTGGATGTCTGAATGTCGCGATCCAACCGGCACTGTATAACGACCCAATTAAAACCACAGGACAGCTTGAATTTCAATGGATTGCAGAACAAACTTCCCTAATTGATAGAGTTGTGTGTAGTTGAGCTTCACTTGAAACAAATACACACATTCATCATCAAGCGCCATTACGCAAATTTATCAAAGAGGGAAATAGTTGACGAATATTCAATAGAGAAATACAGAGTCATCTTTGAACTATAATGTCATTTCAGAGAATAAGCCATCCGACCCTATGGTTATTAAACCTTATATTACATGTTGTTCTTGAGTAACAAACTATGTTATCGTATTTGAAAAAAGGTATTGTTAAATAAATAACCTAAAATGGATGCACTTTAAAAAAAAGAACATAATACATTTTACTAATCCAATTAAAAAAAACTGACAAAGCAAAAAAGCCAATTTAAGTGTGACATTTATGTAAGGTGACAACAATCAATTCAGAAAAATATACAAGAATCGGGACTGCAGATTGCATAATTTAGCTCTTAAAGACACTCGAGGAAATGGAAACCTAGCCATAAACGGTTTATAATTTTTAATCGCCTACTACCATGCAACCTTTCTCCCCGGAGTTAATTTTAGTGATTAAGCAACTTTAATGTTTCTTGCAATTGGAAAAATATTAATAATGATAGTGTTAATCTAGGAAACAGGATCTTTTCTAGTATTCGAGTCTTATCATCGTGTACTGAAGTGCAATATTATGAAAAAAAAACCATCTTCAGAAACTATTCATTTAACATTACTTTGTTCTATTTTGCGCAATCAATACTTGTTTCATAAGTCTACTAACTTTTAAAAGATTTGAAAGGGTACATGAATATTTGCTGGTGGGTGAGTATGCATTGTGTGTAGAGGAAACATGTTCCTTTCTTTAATTGACGAACAGTGAGACTTTTTTAGTTAAAATTCTATTATGAGTTTACGTATTGTTCTTTTATCACTCTTCTACAAAGTTTTTCAGGCTGTGTGTGAATACGAGTATATATAGTTACATTATTCACATGCATAATAATAATCCAAGGAGAGCAATAAACAACCACCTGTCTATTACTCAAACTCTCAATAAAACTATTTAAAAAAAATAGATTTAGAAAAACCACTCTGACAGTTTTTCAAATTCAGGTAAACGAAGACATCAAGACCAAACGAACTTGTGAAACAACAATTGCCCTGTGGAGAGTAACAGTGTTGTCACAAGCGTTTCCTTAACAATTATGATCAAGATTAAATGTTGAATGAATAAACACAAAACATACATTAAAGACTAATTTACTAAAGATAAAATGTTTAATAAATATATTACATAAAACAATGAAACTAAATTGAAAATTACATTAATGCAACCAAATATTCGACTATTCAGAAGCTCAAGCTAGGATAATGTTACTGTAAGAAGGAATTTGTCATAGAATACTCAACCAAATATTCCACTACTCAGAAGCTGAAGTTATTATAATGCTACTGTAAGAAGGAATTTCTCACAGAATATGCAACCAAATATTCGACTATTCAAAAGCTCAAGTTATTATAATGTTACTGTAAGAAGTAATTTGTCATAGAATATGCAACCAAATATTCGACTATTCAAAAGCTCAAGTTATTATAATGTTACTGTAAGAAGGAATTTGTCATAGAATATGCAACCAAATATTCGACTACTCAGAAGCTGAAGTTATTATAATGCTACCGTAAGAAGGAATTTCTCACAGAATATGCAACCAAATATTCGACTATTCAAAAGCTCAAGTTATTATAATGTTACTGTAAGAAGTAATTTGTCATAGAATATGCAACCAAATATTCGACTACTCAGAAGCTGAAGTTATTATAATGCTACCGTAAGAAGGATTTTCTCACAGAATATGCAACCTGCAGCAATTATTAATGGGGAATTAATGGGCCAGCGGTTATTGACATGGATGCTTGATAATAAAACAGAAAGACAACCTTGGCTTTTCCAATGTTTCCCAAGATAAGTGAGTGAATATCAGAAGTAGAAGCTAAATTTTTGATAGAGAAACAATTACTGAGAATACCAGAATGTCAAGAGTATTAGCTATGAGAATTTGGCAAGGTGTGAAAGGTAAGGGAGAAGAGAATAATATGGAGAAAGTTCTCTTACCGTAGCTCCATGCTTCTGTACGCCAATAGATTGTGTTTGATGAGATAGGGAGACTCAATAGAGGTGGAAAAAGGATCAGAAGTAAGAGTGAGAGGAACCGTTGATAGAACCAATCTCTTGAGAGCAATATAGGAGGGAAATCTCGTTCTAGGAGATCGTTACTAAGTGATTTGAAATATAAGTCGTCGTCATTTCAATCTGTTGCAAAGACTGAAATTATGAGGGGAGGGGATCTGAGGATAGACTTGATAATATCGGCCAGTGTCAAGTATTGGAAAATAAATGACAGATTGATATATATATAGTCGGTTCATTGGAGTAACACTGCTCAAGGTAATGTTTATATCAATATTTGTATATGTTTTGTATATATATATATATATATATATATATATATATATATCACAGACTCAATAATATATCGACCGTTTGATAGAATAGATGTGTTCTCTAATCGGGATTCGGGTAATTTTCCAGGATAACAAATCAAACTCTTGTTGTCTACGTTTTGGCTTTATTTAAACACCTTCTTCATAGGAAGAAGTATGAATTTTTTAAATAATGTAAATTTCATTTTCTTAGTTAAAAAATTCTTCTTCTGCCTATGAAAAAGGTTTTAAATAAATCCGAAACGTCGGCAATGAGAGATTGATTTTTTATCCTGGAAAATTAGCCGAATCACGATTAGAGAACACACCTATATATATATTGTTAAATAACGCCCCATATTTAGCTTGTGTCTGTTTCTTACACAATTTCTCCAGTTTCCAAAATTCCTTTCTCGTCTCTTCATTAAAACTATAAAGCTTATCACCAATATTGCTAGTCCACATGTTTCGAATGTACCACATTCATCATCAAGACAATAATGAGAATAATACTAGGATTGTTAGTTTATGTATATAGAGGTGGATTACTATTGGAATGTACACAGGACATTGCCCTGGGTCACGGGGCATTATGGGGGATTAAGGAAGGGTGGTTAGACTCACCTACTACCTGGCTAATCTTGTTCGGCCTGTTGGAAAATAGTTTTAAAATTCCAAGGTAGGAATTCTGGAAACTGGAGAAATTGTGTAAGAAACAGATACAAGCAAAATAAGGGGCGTTATTTAACAATATATGTTTAATTGAAGGACTGCTTCCAACTTTTACAAATATATATATATATATCCACTCACAAACGAAGAAAAGCAACACACAGTGAAAGAGACACACATACAAACTCAAACTTTCGGATGAACCGTCTTCAGGAGAAAAGAGAATGAGCAACCAAGCACGCCGGAAAAGCAACGGCCAGAGGTATGAAAGTTTGAGTTTGTAAGTGTGTCATTTTCTCTGTGTGTTGCTTTTCTTCCTTTTTGTGCTGATTTGCGTCCAGTTTGGATCGTTTTTTCGTATTTTAAGTGAGATATATATATATATATATATATATATATATATATATATTAAACTTATTTCATATTATTATACATAATGACAAGGTAGAACATTTAAGATGAAACTGGTAGAAAATGAACCGAAACTTTCTTAAATATTTTGATATACTTCGTTATAATATTTTGATATTGGTCGCCATCAGGAGAGAAGTAGTTGGTTAGGTGCATTTACATATTATATGTACATATTATAATTTGGCACAAAATATTTTGAATATACATATTTATAAAAAGGAAGTGACTTCCATGTTTTTGAGTAACTATTTTAGAATATTTACTGTCAACTGATATAAAAAGACATCCAGGGACATGGTAAACTCTTCTTACTTTAAACAAGTTTTTGTACTCTCCAATCAAAGTTAGTATTATAAAATTGAACGTTTACAATAACTAGCATAAAAAAGAATTTTAGTAATTAAAGGGAATAAAGTATTAAACAAGACCACAAATACAGTGATAACAGGTGATAAAAGAAAGAAAATACACATCTCACTAGTGAAACTTATCGCTCAGTACCTCAACTGACGGTACTCTTGATAAGTTTAGATCTAGAATGAACATTTCTAGAACTAAGAACTTGGCATTTAAGTAAAAGGCATTTCTTTTGATACTTTGAAAACTTTGAGAAACACTAAAGAAAAAGAGATACTAGGGCTCACATTCAATATTTCGATGTGAGATGTGAGTTCATGCGTGACGAATAACTTTGTATAAAGAGGTTCTTTGGATTGAATCAGCAAAAATTTATGTTGCTGCCATGCTAGGTTTTTCTGAAACAATAATTATCCTCTTATTTGATCTATATTGCGTGAAATCTAAAATGTCAGCCACAGTTCGAACACAATTAAGTCGAAGGAGTTCATAGTTTTAAACTTGTGTTAAAAGTGTGATTAAGTCATAAAAAGTACCCTAAAGGAAGCTGCATTCGAAGCAGTTAACTATCTACTCTCCAGTATAGACTTAAGTACCTCTTAACTTACTTTTATTTCATGACGTGAAACTTCGTCAATATGCAACGCGCTGTGAAGGGGCATGTAAGAAGAAAACAAACTGACTCATAAAATGTTCAAGTTGATTATTAAAAATATTAAAAACCTAAGTTACCATCCATTGATAAAGTAGTCAAACAGTCTAATCAAAAACCGAAGAAGGAAGCGGGGCAAATCAAATTGCAAGTTAGTGAGAGAATACAAAGAGGTAAGGGGTTCGGTGGCATTGGGTTTCAACCAATCAGCGTTGTCTGTTAACTTAGCCAGTGTGCCATTTGCATCCTAAGGAGCCCTGGCTTCGATATTCCCTATTATAATTAATAGGGCGACCTACAGCTCGTTAGCTTAATTCTACTTTAACGATGTCAGTCTAATTACACCAACGACATCATACTCGATTCTTTTATGATTTCTAACTTGAGACTAGTTAGATTTGTTTTAAAATAATTAACAAAAATTAATATTTTCCCATGAAGCAGTTAAAAAAATTAAAATGGTGTATGACTAAACTGTTAATCATAAAGAATAAGAGTTGAAAAACACAAACCAGTATCAAACAATAGATAATCGTAAACTAAAGAATATATTGTCGATTATTTCATAGAATCAGAAGGCTACAACCAATAAAGTTAAAACTATCTCCTTAAATATATTTATGAGGTATTAATCATATTGTTTGACCTCCTACGATATTTGCCATGTCTCACTAGTACATTATTAGCAAATAAATATTTCCAATACACCCTAGATATAAATTGACAAATAACATTCCAAGTGAAAGAACAGTAAGTCCATGGATTTGCTGGTACACCTCAAGGTATTTAGTCGTGCAGGCTACATTTAGGAAGCGAGACTACAACTTCTAAATCAATACAATCGGAAATTTTAATGTTTTATTTTTACTTTACTACATGCAAAGTATAGTGATCGTGAAAACAAATCGATCCCAATATTCTGACGGAATTACATTTCATGTTTTGAGGTACAAGAAGATGTTTTATGAAGTTCTATCGATGGTGTGTATGCGTAGTGCGTGTGCGTGAAAGTATGTGTGCATCTGTATGTGTGCGTGTGTGTGCGTGTGTGTGTTTGAGGGTGGGTGGGGGAGTGTGTATTCAAAGATTGTGGACATGCTACGGTCCAGAATCTTTAAGTGGTTATATTGATATTTCACACAAAAATGTGCCCCAAAGTTTAGATGTCCTTTAGGTTGGGAGCAATTATGTATGATGGAAATATCTATTTCTTTGCCAAAAACCTGTTTCTAGAAATAATTTTTATTCTCATAAACACAGTCTTGAATTTTTTGCATTATTTTTATAGTCTCAATAAACGAAAAGTATTCTCAGATATTTAAAGCACAAAGAACCTTTTATTGCGCTCTTAATGTTTCTTGGAAACAAGGGACCAAGAAAGAAGAGGTTAGGAGGTGGGCTGTAGATGGTGGTCGGCTGTCAGTAATATTTCAACTGGGTTGAAATGAGGTATCCACAAGTAAGCCAATGGCAAGGCAAGCGAGGGATCGGATTAGGGCATTAGAGTAATGCTGGTAATGGAAGGGACCTTGCAAAAGGCTTTTGTTTCCTAAAGAGAATAGAATATCATCTAACTTGGAATTTCGTAAATATGTTATTCTTTCTTTGGTTTCTCTATTACTTGAGATTTATTTGAACCACACAAATATAATGTTTGTTCTGTTTATATCAGCGTTTTGGGGCAGGAAGAATAAATATCGAGTCTGAATTCACGATTTTGTATAATTGTGCTCCAGGTAGATTGTTTGTAGTATCGACATCTTCAACTCCCATTACCCTAACATTCGGATATTGACTTCCTGACGCATAACTCTCCCTTGTTCCTAGAGCTAGAGTCCCCAGGGCTCACACATCTCTACTTTTGACTCTTCAGTTTCCCATTAACGTTCAATTTCTGCTCCGATAGACCCAATTCCAAGACAAACATATTCAAGCTTCAGTTCATAACTGTTTCTCTAATAGTCTGAGTATTGTCCATCTTCACTTGATTACTGTATATTAAAATCTGCTATTAACACTATTATCTTCATGTTTTTCTAAAACCCTTTGAAAAAGTTTGAAAACAAAATGAATTATTGAAAAGAATTATGTTTATGGTCATTGTGTTCTTATTGGAACACATTTGATTGCTTACCAAGGTTATTTAGCCAACAATAACACGTAGCATATAATTCTAAGTATAATGCAGACAATATATGTCTGATAAGACACCAAAATATAGGAAAGTAAAATCTGTATTAAAAAAAAAACAACATTTTGGAGCACTGTAACTTAGAGTGTGATGAAAAAGTTTCCACAGGATGACTGATATACCTATTTTGAACAATAAGATTTGCAATTACATGGGTATAGGCTCAAATAATGATGTACTAAAAGAGATAAACATTAAATATGTTAAGATTTAAAGTTATTAAATCTGTTTCCCTCTTTCATAACTGTATGTTGCTTATATTTAAAGACTGCAGTTCGACAGGGGTTGTTGTAAACAATTATAGAACAATACACAAGCATATATCGCATAGATTCGACCTTTCTTAAATTGTTTCATCCTCGTAATCTTGCTAGAGGCCTAGATTTAATTACTCATGCCTAACAGTGAGTCACCAAACAGTGTTTCCAGCCATTTCGTACTTCAAGTCATTCAGCTTATTCAAGCTTTATTCTCGATATTATCTTCGCCACCGTCAAGTCTGTATCCAGGTCCATTCTCAGTAATGTGAGTAGTTTGTTTGATATGTGACTAGTTATTTCTGATATTGTTCATCTCTTTTTTTTTTTTTTTGTTCTGTAAAAACTAAATGCATACGGTAGTTATGGCGTTTTGAATCAAAACTGAATACTTGCGAATAATTTTCAAAGTTCAATGGACTTATAAATACTATGATAAGCTGTAAATTAATGAAGCAGTGACATAGCTGACAGATGATGGAGTGACTGACAACCCGGAGTTCATCTAATCAGCAGGCTGTTGAATGGACATGGTCTGGAGCTAGTCGTGCGCGCAGCAAGATATACGACCCTACATTAATTCTCATTCTAATATTCCACCTATAATAGTTATTTGAAACAACTCCTCCAGTAGATAAGGTTCTATGAATTACATAATCATAAGTTTAATTATCTACCATTAAAAACTTCATACAATTAATTATGTATCATATTAATTTATTTAACTCAACGATAATAAATTAATGATTGAAATTATAATTCTAGGTCCAGTATTTATCATGAACAACTCAATTACGTAAAATATTGAAAATTTTTACAATCTTATGTTAAATAATAAACTAAATGAGAAGTTAGTTAAGGCAAACTTAAAAAATTCTAAATTTTATCAATGATTGTACAAAAAATGCAATAATAAGCTGAATGTACTGTTAAGTGAGTTTCAGGAAGTCATTCGTGAAGTAGGGTCATTATGATATAGGAACTTTGCAGGGAAAAGTAAAAAATGATGTGGTGACTAATACACTTGATTTAATACCATACTAGCAAATTCATGTGAAGTAAGAACTAGGTCTAAAGATGATCAGCCCCTAACTCGGACATGAGAGAATTTTTTTTTAATTTAGAGGTCGGGATCATATTACTTCTCACAAGATTTAAAAATGTATTATGTTGTTGCTCATACAAGATTCTTTCAGTAAATAAATTTGAATATGCTAAAACTTTAGAAATGTCCATTTAGATCTAACTTTAAGAAGTGTCAAAACGACACATTTGGATGTGTGTTCACTTGGTCAAGCCCGCTGATATTTTTGTGACAAAGTATGGATTAATGCGATAAAACAGTAACAAATATAGACTATACAATAGTGAAAGCCATTCGACAACACAATTTTACATTGATTTCAAATTTAAAACTTGCTCTCAAATGTACAAACGAAAACTGCAAAATAATTTACATTTTCTACAACATGATGCATTTATGAATAACGGACTTATTAATAAATTTATTTAAGAAATATAAGTTCGTTTAAGGTGACTGAAACACATAAATACTCTATTTACAGTTTGATTTTCTTTTGATTTGTATGTGCATTAGTGTTTGATATGTAGTAAATATACATATAAAAAAAAAAAAGAAGAAAATGATATGATATGGGACCAAGAAGTTTTGAGACTTTACGTTGGAAGGAATGTTTCTCTCTTTTTCGTGAAATATCAAGGGGAAAGTTTATAAGGTGAACATTGGCTGACGACAGGGAGAGAAATGGAAGACAAAACTAGCAACAGAGGAAAAAGGCGTAATGAGCGTGTAAGGGTAATAAGATAATTGAATTTATGTGGTCCGAAGGGGTGAGAGGGGGTGAATTGATGGGCTGCAAGGTATACGTGAGGCAGCAGAGGGGGGCCTTGAGAGAAATGTGCCCACACGGGTCGCACTCCATAAGTGGATGAATAAACAAGAATGGAACAATACTCGGCCCGCAACACAACTCCACTCTTGTATTTACTATCCCCCTTATTATAATTCATCTCATTTAGAACAAACTTTATTTAACAAAAAAACACCTCATACACTACTACTAAGCACTTAAAACATTGTAAATATTCTTTTACGTTAAATACAGACTTAATTATATTTGTTCAAAACTTTCAACCAAATTTTTGTTATTCAACGCGAATTATATTTAAAAAAAAAATGAATTATACCAAAAATAAAAGAAAGTACATTAATGTATGGACATTAAAAAGTGTTTTCAGTATGTGATGGCTTCAGCATTTTCTAAACTCTAACAACCTTTACTGATTATACGATGAATATGAATTTACAGTTTCTATGAAAAATATAAATAATCCGGTGCTTGCATTGAAAAAGAATCTCCTTTGAAGTAGTCATAACAAATAAATATTTCCTGACAAGTTATGGTAATATTACGTTGAATAATGGTAGAGCTACTGTTAAGGGAGGATATTGATTGCTTGCTTGTAGTGACAATGCAGGACCCACTTAAGGCTAATTTCACCAATTCAGGCCATCTTCACCTTTATTTAATAATGGTCCCTATGAGGTCCTTCTAGCTTGAACACACCAAAGGAGCCTTAACGTGTCAGCCTGCAGTTCAATTATAGGGATCAGTGGCTTTCAAAGTGTTGTAAACCAGTAATGGAAGTTAGTTTGACTCCATCACCACTTGGCACTTCAGACTGCTATTAACATACGAAACTGTACTAGATTAATTCATGGTAAAGCACTTAAACATTTATATCTTAGCTTTCAAACTTAAAGTTATTATCGTTGGTTAGGGTGGTATAGTGGGCTAGTATCTTAATAGTATTCTATTTTCAGTAATTTTTAAAATAAAGGAATCAGGAAAGCCTAGTGTCTTATCAAGATCTGGTACCCATTCTCACCTTCATCCTTGATTTTTTAACGTAGAAAAGTGGAAAAATCTGCTCGATTATCTCATTGGGACATTAGGCTGTTATTCCCGAGCATGTAAGTTCTCAAGTAATCGTTAAGGATCCCTACTCTAATACACTTGAGTTAAAATTTATGGCTCTCAAATCAACCCACTAACGTAGCTCACCCAAAACTGGAGTGGGTACCCAATAATAAATGAGCCACGATTCCCCCCCTTTCTAGAAATATCACTAAAAGGTGAAAGCTTATATGTGTGGCATTGGCAAGCAATCCATCAGTTCTAAGACACAATACCGTGCTCATTCTTTATAAAGAGGCAGACATTTTGAGTTAATTTATAATCAAATAAATTGATTATCCGATAGAATACGTCAAATATGATGTATCACTGCATAAAGTCTCTCAGCGTTGATTGGGTCTTCATTTTGTCACAGAGGATGGTTTTTTCTCATGGTAGGAACTAAGAAAGACACAATAACATCTTTAGCAGCAATGTTGAAACGGCGTAGCTTGGGTCGGTAACTGCGGCTGAAGGGCCTGCTCAATCGTAAACCGGCTTGAAAGGCTCTACATTCCCTAAGACTTATCAGTTGCCTTTCTTCTTCCAGTTAGAGACTTGCTATATCACAACATTACTCATGTCTGTTTGCAAGACACAACGGCAGTTTTTGTTCCTGGTGATATGAGTTTGTTATCACAGACGGATGATCGCATACGTGTGCATCCTGAGTGCAAAATTACGAGGTCTAATTTTAATTCATCTCGTAAAGAAACTTTACAATAGTAAAGTACTTTACAAATAGTAACCGTACAATCAAACGGTTACAACAAGCTAAGTTAGAAAATAATGAGATGTACAAAAACGCAACAACAAACTAAACCATTGATATTTAAAAAAAAATTATTACTTGAAAAGCAATAATACGTCTTTAACTGCTGAAATGACATCCACTTGACTATTAATTTACCAAGAAACAAGGCAAAATATAGGTCATTACAATGTATTAACAATATACTCGTAGTTTTTATATTTCAGTCATTATTCATAAGTTTAAAAAAATTATTATTGAAGATAACTATTCCTTATGTATTTTAACAAAAACAACCATAGGATATATATCTAATACATAAATAATTAAGGGCCTACAAGTGTGGTGTGTGTGTGTGTATGTGTACAGCAACAAAAAAATTATTGGCAGAATAGATTTAATAGCAAAACAAAACAGATGTAGAAAATCTACGAGTATGTTATAAACATTTTCTTGTACTCGCATTATGCACAGACAAAGGGAAATTGTATGAATAGTTTATTAGTACTGTTAAAATAAAGCATTAATGGAAATAGTTTCAATGAAAATTCTAAAAAAAATGTTATTCTTTTTTTAAATTTGTAATTTACAATATTTTTGATTTATATTAATACATTGGTAGTTTTTGTCAGGTGGTTTGATAACTCTAGTAATCAATAAACAATCAGATTTAGTTTAGGCGTTTGGCAAGTTAATGGAACGCTAAGCGTAAGGTAAGCAGAAGATGTTGATGTGAGGGGCTCTACAAGGCTGAGATAAGGCGGTGAATGAAGGGTAGACAAGCTACTGTGCCAGAGCCTCCAGATACCAACTACCCATACATTATTCATTAGCCTCTTCACTCATTTATATTTAGCCAATATAGGCTAATACCTCAAGGGAAGCTTCCTTCTCTTGTGCAAAACAGGTAAATATTTTATTACTCATTCGGTAAGACAATATATAAATTAACCCTGTTAGTCTATAATAGAAAATACAGTTTTCAACTATACCGATGAAAGCAAATGAAATAAAAACAAAATTATGAAAGCAACTCACTTTCAATACGTGCCATCTATAATTTATATTACTAACAATCAGATAAATATACTTAAATGCCAATTATGAGTTCAATCGAACTACCTATATATCTCTTTACCTGGAAGAAACAGACTACAAACAATACTAGAACTTCAAGATAGTGTAATCCTGCTTACCTGCGTCACGTTAAGCAGGTAAACATGGATGCCCTTTTTAAAAAAATTAACGTAGAATAATAATTTGACACAGTCAGAGTAGATACTCTTGGGTACATGGTCCAAAAGTAGCTGAAAGGAAAAAGTTATCTATGGAGACAATTCCAATTAATACAATATACTATATTAATTTCGTAAATGTTAAGTTCTATTATTTACCACATTACTATTAGTTGAGTTTATTATAATACATGAAATATATATTATTATTGTAAAAAAATGATTTTGATAGTTTGGAGAATTCTAACGATTTAAGGACTTCTAAATCTATTAACGGTTAATTCTTTCGTGATATAAGGCTTTGGGTGGGCAGATGAATATATTTGTAAAGTCTTGTAAATGAGCCTCACAGAATACGGTTTTACAGAAATGTTAATGAAATGTGACATGTATATAGTCTCTGGTATCGAAAATAACGCCAATGTTGTGGGATAATTATAGATCATCAATAAGTTATTTTTTATCAGGTTACCAAGAATTTCCGCTCACGTCATTCTCGAGGCTTTAGGTTTTGTCTGGCTTTTTTTGATACCACACAAACAACATTCTAACATGGGAGTCCTATATTTTGTCTAACTCAAGTGTATTTAGAGTAGGGATCGTTAACAAGTATCTGACATAATACAGTTTGGGGGCCGAATGCTTAACCTCCTCTCCGAGGGATGAAGTGCTTAGATATATTCACCTACCGCGAGTATAAATCAAGGGCAAAAATGGGCATTGTATCATAGATCTTCAAGTCTAGAGGTGAGAACACAGCCATATGGCTAATCAAGTCCTCCAATTGTTTTTACTACAGTTTAATAAACCTTCTATGATACACTGTAAAAATAATTTGCAGAATAACTGTTAAGCATGAAAGGTGTTCTATTTATAGGCTCTTGTCACAAAATGTAGATTACCAACAATGTAATTTCAACTAACGTCACTTTCAACCAAACTCTGGCACAAACAAGTTTAGAATATCTATTTTATTAACAGAAAATTATTACTAAAAATTATCGTAATTTATCAAATCTATATATAAATTTTCTTCGTGGCTCTGTATGTATGTATGTATGTTTGTACCTTATTCATTCGGCCTACAATGGACCTTTTTCAAAACTTCTTTTGAAAGGCACTTTTTATAGGTCTTGGGGAGGTTTTAGGCTATTAAACTCTGGGGGGCAGCCTAACCCAGGCCCCCTAGGGCCCAAAACCTCAAAAATTTGCCAATTTTTAGTTTTTGCATTTTTTCTCAAGAAATATGGCGTCTACGGCCTTAATGCATAAAATATGAAATGTTGGAAATAAAAATCGAGCTCTATCTATATATAAATTCTCTTCGTGGCTCTGTATGTATGTATGTATGTTTGTACCTTATGCATTCGGCCTACAATGGACCTTTTTCAAAAATTCTTTTGCAAGGCACTTACTATAGGTCCTGGGGTGGTTTTAGGCTATTAAACTCTTTGGGGCATCCTAACCCCGGCCCCCTAGGGCCCAAAAACCTCAAAAATTTGCCAATTTTTAGTTTTTGAATTTTTTCTCAAGAAATATGGCGTCTACGGCCTTAATGCATAAAATATGAAATGTTGGAAATAAAAATTGAGCTCAAAGTTATATAATGATTTTTTGCTCTAGGATGCTTGTTTCATAGCCTAGGTACCACTATTCTCCTGAAAATGTTAAAAAACGTCCAAGGGACTGTAGATCATGAATGAAGAATCGTAAGACAAAAATGCATAAAATAATATTGAACCCAATTTTCATTTCGATCATTTAAAAATTTTATACCTTAAACTTCTAGACCCGGGCAACGCCGGGTATTTCTGCTTGTTATAAATAAAAACGACAAAGTGAAGAAGTACAAAACTGTAGAAATGTACTAAATTCCATAAAACATTTCGTATATTTAGACATACCTATTGATTATGAAAATTAAAAATGTGAAAGAATTTTTTTTATTTTTAATGACATCAATATAAAAATTGTTTTTCAAATTATCTAAGTATAAGTATAATGCCATATAATGATCAATGGCATGGATGAAGGAATGCGCTGTTTTACCGGCAGATTCTTTACTTGGTAGTGTCTTCTTCCGCACTAAGGAATAAAAGAAGGCATCAATATACTGGCGGAGTTATGTAATTATTACTGTTGTAATAATTCAATATTGTAGAAGCAACAATGTTCTTAAATATACTGTTTTCATTTGTATACCATCGATTGTGTTGACTATAGTTTACAATAGTTATCAAGATTAAGTTGACTGGAACAGGACTCTGATTTCATCTTCTCTGTGATACCTTTATTATGAAACCTATTCTCCTCTGTATATGGAGATTGTGAGAGAAACTGTATTCTGATAGAAAACCAAATGAGAATAAAGAAATCGATATAGGCAGGAGTAGAGCAGGGCTCTATGCATAGTAAATGGAGGTCCTTAAACCAGCCACAAATGTAATCAAGCTGGCCTGTCCGGCTTCGAAAATATTACTCTCCGCTACACCTGTATACCCCTCCAATATTCTTTTCACACTCATCTCCTGCCCACAAATTTCCATTGTGCTTTATTTAATATTATTATAAAACCAATTTCATGTTATTAAATTTCTTTTCTTCGAAGATATAATTTAATTAATCATTTTAAGCCGTTTCATATAAAGAAACATTATTCAGTGAAGTAACATGATCAATTAAAATAAACATATAAAATAACAATATACTTTCCTATATTTGCAATGTGGTAATCTTGTTCTTTGATTAGGATTAATGTTTCATTTAAAAAAAAATATGTAATGAAATATATTTTATAGAATTATTCAACTGGCATGCAGTTAGTATACTCATTGTGAGGTACTCTTATCTTGAATATAAAATAGCGATGTAATATTTTTTTCACTGTTATAATTTATAGTATTTGATATAATGAAATGTACTATATAATACTAACATTCTGTGACTCTGAATGGAATAGTATCAGAAAATTTTCTTATATATGTATAGGTGCCAGTAAACACAGCCATTCAGTATTTTTATATACCAGTATCCGTACATACTGTAGTTCTCGTTAATTTTTGTTGTAATATATTATTACACAATCTTATTCACTATTTTGACTTGTAGAAATGTCACTGTTTTTGAAACTATCTGTTTTCGGCAATATCAATGGAACCTGTCAAACTTTATCCCTTGATTTGAAGCTGTCAATACTTCTTGTCAGAATGTATTTTTTGATATAAATATGAAAGTATTAACAGATGTATTTATTTATAACTGAACATTTAAAGTATCAGTGCATAAACACAACAAAAATTGACGTGAAAGTATGTTGGCACAAAAAACATAACATAATGTTGACGGAATATGTAGGGATATTTATTTTCATAAAAACAAATTTGCTTTACATTTGTAATATTTATTATAAATATCAAAACTAATTATACTATTATGTCAAATAATTCGACCGACAATTAGGTGCTAATAAGTAAAATAATTGACTATAAATAATGTTTTGAATTTGACTCTGATATCTAGAACCTACATTCTATGGATATCTTTAATTATTTTAGTGTCTTTTTAATTGTTTTGTAGTTCAGGGCAGCGCAACAGTAATGATTAGCCTCAGTCTAATTATAATTAAAAAGGTATGACTATTTCAGGAAATGCTCATCGTAATGCCTAAATGTTCTGCTTTGTTTGTTTATCAATAGTGCCCAACATACATGATTTAACTTATGAATGATTAACAAAATAATAATAAGTAGAGATTAAAGAAGTTATAAGCACCACAATTTCTTTCCAACTTATCCTCTAATGGATTTTACTAATGCAAGAATGAGCCCAACAATATTTCATTTCTTTTAATATTTAATACACCAATTAGAGCTTCCTTAAAATATTCACGAAATCTAATTTATAATCATGTCGTGGTTTATTTTCTCAATTCTGTTTTAATAATGATTTTTATTTCGGATGAATAGTGTGAAATAAATTTCCTCGTATTATATGAACTTCTATAAATCCTTTATCATAAGTATGTTCCATTTTGTCCAATCTTGAGAAGAAAAGAGGTAATAGATGAAATATTGTTTTATAATCAGCCTCTCCTGATTCGTTTTTACCCAAGAATTCCTTCAAAATGAATTTAAGAAGTTAGGACTATTTATGGATAAATCATTATTTTGACTTACAGTTTAAAAGAATTATTCGAAGAAAAATATTATTTGTTTCATATACTGCATGTATGAATCAATGTATGTAACATTGAATGATTCATAAAAGATTTCTAACCAAGATTATTTCTGAAACCTCTTTGGTCAAGATAGACAGTTTTGAAAGGTTCATATTACTTGACAGTTAGTACCCTCCATGAGATATTGACTGCTGATAATTTCTTAGGAACATCATAGGCCAAGTGTATATATTTATAAAATAATACTTTTTCGTTGGAAATACGATCCGAAACGGACAAATATAGTTCAATAAATGAACTATATTTATAAAATAAGATATTTTAATACATATTATGACAAATATTTTATGATCTCTCATATGTGAATAGCTCCTATTTGGATCTTTGTGCTCCTAAACATTCCAGTCATTGCACATCTATCATATCAGGCCAACGTGTTTCGGTGTGTTACCCTTTAGGCAGGCAACACGATAGATACTACATCGCGCATGTCACTGGTTAAGTCATTTTCTAGTTTCATATGAAATGGACTTGGTGGTTGAGTCAATATCTTTCTGTGTTACTCATTTCCGTTTTCTTTTATTCTATGTCGTACACAAAACCCAAGAAAGTTTTTGAGTCTTCTAGTGAAAGATTGGCTGTACATTTTGCTTACTACCATCCCAGTTCACATCTCCAGGGCATGGCGCTTCCTGCTATACGATTCAGATGTCTCCAGGACATGCCTCGCCGATTCTTCTGCCATACCGCAGACACATTTTGGGTTGTCTGTTCTCTTGAAAAGGTGAAGGTATTCCTTAAAGTCTCCATGGCCCGTGAGTACTTGATTCAGCTAGTAGCCAACATTTACGTATATATCGTAAGGGAAAAATAAAGAGACAGATTTACGCAAAGAAGTGTTAAGGTGGTAGCAGTTAACTAAGCTAAGAGCAATTTACTTCTCAGTGACAGTACGAGTAGTTGATTCACTATCAAAAGATCTATAACATGACCTTTTGCTTATTATATCATGGACAACAGTCTGCAGCAAGATCGAAAAATGAATCATGAAAAAAGAGCATTGACTGCATCAATACTTAAAAAAGAAAGTAATATTTTTGTTGGAAATAAGCAGAATAACAACACCTCTGAAGCAAAAATGTTCTAGATAGATCACTCTTATCATGATAGTTTCCTTGAGTTTCATCGGAAACCTTTCTGAAAAGGTTATAAAGTTGTCACGATCTTTGATTAGGTCACGTTGACAACGTTTATGCCATAAACGTTGATTGAACTGAACTCATGCGTGTATTAGGGAGCTATACATAGAAAAATATTTCAGTCCTCTGAAGAATAAAACTTATTTGCATTTTTGGACAGAAATAGCGGCAATACCCTGATCGGGATAGTTATGTTTGTCGAATTAGTGAAATACGAGTAGTATCTTTTACCACCTACCACACATAGGAATGTTAATGTAAACTGATCAGTTAAAATGACATTATTTCATTCCTTTTTTATGTTGAATTATATAATTAATAAACAGTAGTTATCTTACGACTTCTAGAAATCTACAATGCTCCTCTAAACATAAAAGTCTAGTTTTTAAATACATTTAAAGTATTTTTCCAAGTGATTTTTTTAAAAGCTAATATTAAAAAAAAACTGATTATTATGAGCACAGTACTAACAACCGTACATTCTAAGATAAATATTTAATCAATATCTAATGATTTATCTCTGTATGAGATACTGAGTATATCATTATATCGGAGAACTATTTGAATGATTCCAGTAACCAGATAGTAATTTTGAAAATAGCTCAAACTATTCCTGTAATATGCATGACAGGTTAAATTGGTAATAAATAAAAATCCACTGTAAAATTAATAAAAACCTGTGTAGTATTTTTTGCAAGAGGGACGTAGCAAGGACTGATATAAAAAAAAACTCAACAGATGGAATTGACAGGCGCTTGGCAATCAAATAAATGAAATTAAATTTTAAATGTTCATACATTTTGCCATTTAATTTACAAATACAGTCAAGAACAACTTGTAATAAATTGTGAATTAAAAACCACTGATCATACGTTATATTTATATTAACATATATAATTTTTAAGGGAATTGTTTTTATCATTAAATGTTAATTTTCTGGGATTTTCTTTTGGTTCAAGTTTTTTTATTAGAATCAGTTGTGCAATCCGTAATTTGTGGTATTTACTCATTCTGAGGTAAAATGGATAAACCAACAAAATTTCGCAACGGATCTGTTTCCTACTAGTTGTTTTCACTGGACCAACCCGTCAGTACCACATCCTTGGGTATGTCTTGAATTCTCTTAATTGAATTTTATTATTTCACTCTAATTTTTGTAACTAATTAGATATAATTTGTATTATAGTATCTTCCTGATGATGAACACAAAGTGTTCGAAACGCGTTGAATAAAACTTCATTTGTGTGGAGACTTTTGTTGGTTATCTTTTTTTATTAGGTGGTAATTTTTGACCTAAACCTACCGAAAAATGGTGCTTTTTGGTATTGAAGTGATAATATCCAAAAAGTGAAAACTGCTTGGATGGAAGTTTTTTTTTTTAATCAGTGCTCTATAATATTGATTTTTTTTTTAATTGTCTCTGTGATAACATCTATGGAACATAAGAAATGATGAGATGAGAGCAGCACTTTTGGTTTGTGCAGCTGGAGATAACGTAAGAAACATTTCACTTTGCAGTAAATGCTTGTTTAACCCCTCCCACAAACCTCCCTACGAGCCCCCCCCCCCCTCCTTACGTCTGTGCGATTCCCTGGGGGCCATCCATCTAAACAACTTCTTTCCGAAATTAAAAACTTTTTTGAAAAGGGAAATTGAACGTTTTCTTACTTTTTACAAATAAAATCCATCATGAACTTGATAAGAAATGCAACGTATTCTCTTTTGGTTTATTTTCCCACTACATATTGTTGTCATATACTTTATGAAAGTTGGGAATTGTTTAAAGTGAATGAACATAATTCAATACTCTTGAAACTTTTCCCAGCTACTTCTCCACTCTCCACATTAACATACTACCCTCCACATTATAATTGATATATATTTATATTTTATCATAACTCTATGCACAATTGGCAATTAATGTTTAATGCTCTATTTATTAATTTCATCCACACAAAGAAAGGGCTTTTCACATTCAATACTGTTTGAAATGCAAAAATGTTTAGTTTATATGTTGTATTAAGACACACATTTTCCTTAACAATACTTTCGATATGTATAGTACATATTAATATTATATACCTGCATATTTTTATAAATGAATTTTTTTAGGTAAAGGAACATAAACTGGGCAACTTATGGCATTAGTTTGCAAATAAAAGTGTGGTTTTGGAGCCAGTTTAAAATATTCTCTCTTTTGCATCAGGGATAATATATTTCACGACCCTATTTAGACTTTAGCTCAGCTTTCAGCCGATATAAACTAGTAGTTTTCGGACTGATGAAAAATTTACTTGCCTATTCTGATATCAGTAAAATTGTAACTGTTACTAAGGGATATACTTCTGAAACCCGCTTCAATTATGACTCTTACTATAAACTCCTACTTTGGATATGGCCCTGACGCAGACTCCGAATGTGATTGCTAATATGGCTCCTGATTTGTCATGTACTGTAGTTCCAGCTAGAACTCCTTCTCCGTGCCTACTGCCACTTTAATTATTGATCCAAATAAGTAATTGTCCCTAACTTCTCTTCCAACTTCAGTTCAACATACTGCTCCGACAATGAGTCCCCTTATTGTTTCTACCTTCTACTCTGGCTATGGCACTAAAACAGGCTACTTCCTCGACTCTTGTGACTCTGTAAGAGTGTTAAAGAGTAAAAGCCAAAGGATCTGTCTTTCGCTTTTACTCCTATAGATGATATAACCCTAATCCCATCATCAAACCTGATGATGCTTTTAGCTATGCGTCTTATTCCAGCAGTGAATTCTACCTTGTTTCTTATACTTCCTCCAACTATGGGTAAGGGCTTATCCAATTTGATAAAGACTCCGTATTTGACCCATACTGGTGCTCCAGCTTTGTTGATTATTCAAACTCTAGTCATATTAACTTTAATTAACACCCCACCTCTGCATAAAAAAAAATCATTTGCACTTTATTCTATTTAGACTACAACTGAACTTAAAATCCAAGATTGAATCCTACTTAACCATTGCAAATTCTATCTAGTCTTCTAAACAACGATAGAAACAGAAATGTGAGTTCGTATATATTTGAAAAATTGAGTGAAGAAAGAACCAGTGATAAAAAAAACTGCTACATAAGAATAGTAGGTTTACAACTAATCAATGTGACTGCTCTGATAGGTTCTAATGGGTGGGACGCAGGAACTGTACTTAGTAACACGTAACGCGCTCCCTGACACGCACTTCAAATTACATGTTTCGCCAGTCGCACCATCAACCAGTAACCAACCATATTTCACCAAGTAGTTAGATCAGCAATCATAACAAAGCAGAGGATGGTATTTTTAAAATAAATTTATTAAACTTATTTAATCTCATATTCACTGTCGTTTAAAATTTGCATCACTTACAATGTTTTAGTTGAATTAGATATGTATTATTAACATCAAATGTTTATTATGTATATAAATATTGTCAAAAATAAGACCTTATTTGGCTGAAACTTGTTTTTTTTATAAGTTTCTCAAGTTTTCTAAATAACCTGCTTCTTACTACATCCCCAGTATATAATATATTACCAATCGTCGACATTTTAAGTGAATCCATGTTTCTGCTGTCATCAGCCAATATCAATACATAAATTCGTTTTGAAACAGATAGTTCCATGTTTCAACCAAATATGGTCTTATTTTTAACAATGTATGTATATAGCAAGGACTGCTACCAAAATTAACAAATAATTATATAAAGTATATAATTATGCAATAAAAATATAATTCTACAATAATATTGTTTTGGTTATTATTTCCCATTGAAATTCACGAAATCAAACATGTTTTTCTGCTAAAATAAAATCTCATATAGGAAAAAAGTCATTTTTAAAAGAAACCTTAAAAGTGAAAAGTATAACTTAAAATGCTTCAAACTACTCAACAAAGGTCTTTTTCTTGATATTTGGTCAATAGTTGTTCATAAACATTCTTCCTGATACATATAACGATAATAATATCCTACAATGAAAGGTCATTAATGACTGACTAACTCGTAAACACAGAGCAGAAATAACTGCTGCTAGAGATATGAGTATAAACTAGAATGGACAGTGGATCCATTCAATAACGTTGAAGAGCAATCAAAAAGTACATATTTTCCAAAATTTATATATTTCATAACTTTTTAGATGTAATTCATCATTCAAGAGAAACTGCGATTTAAACTCCGCTGTCTATGCGGATGTTCAACTTTGAACAAAGCAAAGGAAATAGTCCAAACCTACTTGTATCACTGCAGTTTTGAATAATCCAGTAGTACGGTTTTGGAACAAAAGAATCTCCTATGTTTATAGTTAATTTAAGATAAACTTACAAGACACAGGTAGTTAATCATTAATCTGAAAGATATTTTAACATCATTATTACTGATTAGGATAAATAAAAAAAAACGGTTAAATATGTATTATTCGTTTGCATATTAAATTTTCTAAAGTAGTTTTAAGTTTAAAGCAGTAATGATGTGATATATGAGTAGGTGATGTACACTTGTCCAATATTCTGTAAAAATGGGCATAGTTTTTTTTTTTTGCTTTTAAGTTGATATTTTGATTTGTCCCTCATAACGGAGTAAAATGAAAAATCACTATCGCAAATGGAAAGAATTGCTCCATAACTGTTTCAACATTCAAACTATGATTATGATGAATTTTAACTAAAACGTAGAATATATGTCACATATTCGTATCAGATTTATTGAATTCTATGGTATTCAGTAAGTATTATAACAAAAAATAATAAAAAATTCAGCATATTTTCTTAATAATAAAAAAAAGAAGACGGATACAAAAGAAGTTGAAGAGGAATGAAGCTTATGCGTAATGGAATGGACAAGTCTTTTCAATTCAAAGAGAAAAAGAAAAAAGGGCATAATACAAACATCTTTGGAGATGAATAAATATTGGCTGCGAGGAAAAGGTGCTTTCCTCCCATCACAGCCTCAAACTATGAATTTTAAATTTCCTCCAATTTAGCAAAAAGGACAAATGTACATGTTTTTTCAAAAAACACTTTGGCAACGCATTCAAACCACTTACTGTTCACTTTAGAGTAAACATCTTATTCTTCTTAACCTCTATGATTTATACCTTTACCTGTATGGAATCTTTATCAATAAGAGAGTTGAATTGTGGTAATGCATAAAACAAAAATATATGCCCAGAAGTGCCAATCTAAAATTGGTTTACTATATTTATATAGTATTAACCATACTGTACACCAACTGCACAATATTAAGCTACCACTTCTCTGTGAGTTAGCGTATACAATACACAGACTACAATACTCAAGTTTAACACATGATGCATAAACTGTTATTTATTTAAATAAGTGGATACATGTATATATCTTTATTGTGACACTTCTTCAGACATGTACATATGTTGTGTGTGTGTGCAATAGAGTGTGTCTTAGTGTGTATGTATGTATGTTAATATCAATGTAATATTGCAAAATCTTTAGAAAGGGAGATTATGTATTTGTAAATAACGGTTTATGAAAATAATGCTACCGTTTTGAGCGGCTACAAGGCTCCTTACATATATATATATGTTTCACATTAAACTATAGACACGGAATAAAGATAGGAACAAACTTACTATCTCTAATTTTCAGTTGAACTGTCATCAGGAGAGTTGAGATAGGGACACCATGTGGTTTAATCATTGATTGTTATTTCACGTGTTTATGTGATTTATGTATATATATATATATATATATCAACATGTATATGATTCGCGCTCCGTCCTTCAACGAAGGGGAAATCTCTCTCACTTCGTCCTCTCTTCTAGTCTACTCCTGATGACGAACAACAGTTTGAAAAGACTTACGGTTGAAAGATCTTATTCTTGTTTTCCCATTTCATATTGTGGTTTGATCATTGATTGTTGTTTCACGTGTTTATGTGAAATCTTTATATATATATATATATATATATATATAATATATATTATATATTAATTGCCTTCCACTGGCACTCCTGAACGCCCATACCTCTTCTTCTTCCCTCCTATTCTCTTCCTGATGACGAACTTCAGTTTGAAGTATTGATCCAGTAAGTTTTCTCGTTTGTTGTATATGTTGTCTTTTTCGTTTATATATATAATGTGTGTGTTTGTTTGTTTGTTTGTGTGTGCTGTATGACTGAATTGATCAGGTGTTATAAATAATATGCTGTAGATTAGTGAAGCGTACATGAAGGATCGAATGTCAGATCAGTGACCTGAATTTTTAACAAAAGCATCGGAATGAAACAATTTAGGTATATTGTGTATCAATGTACCCTATAAATGACTCAATCAATAAAAACAGAAAACAACTAAAAGATTAACAAGCAATATTTGAAAGCCATTGAAACGCCTTTGGAATAATTATGGCTTGGATTTATTCTGTTCAAATGAAAAATGACAAATTGAGAGAATATGTAGAGCGTTGTGAGAGAGCGATTGGGTATAAAAAGCCTTCTCCAGAGTCTAAACGTGTTTCAACATTATTGCCGCTGTAAAGGAACACATATTGCCACTTTTAGAGAGCAGCTTTGATTTATTACTCGCTGCCTGTAATTGTACAGCGATCGCTGTCAGCCCGCGCAAATCTCTGCGCGCAAGAAATAAGGATTTATATGACTTTCCCGACCACCTCTATAGTTACTCGCGTTTTCTGTTATTTAATATTAGCTTGTTTCAAATAAATTTTAAAAATGTTTTATACCAAAAATTTTAACTTTTAATATAGTAACTTGATTGTAATTCATTATTGAATCAATTAAAAATATTAATAAACAACATTATATAAAAAAATTAAACAATTTGATTATATTTATCAATAATAATTTATTATTTCATTAAAAATAGAGATGAAATTTATATTATTTGGCATTATTGGAACATGAAGAACAAATTAATTAGTTGACTCAAGTTGCACCCAATCAAATCAACTCAGTTATTCTGAGTAATTTGAACATTTCATTTTAATTAAACTCCGATATTAATAGCATATTTGGATTTTTGTAAATCGATGTGTAGTCATAACAGATATTTGCTTTTATAAATGATTTATGTTCAATCTAGGTATGACATTTGAACTGAGTATTATTGAAGTATGTGTTCTGTCGATTATATGAGTTCAAGAACGGACTGTTTCTCTTCATAAATAGTGGATTAAACCACAGTTTATGTCATAATGCACTGCACTTTAAATAAAAAATGATTAAATAATAAACGCACATTAAAATCAATATAATTTTTTCAATAAAAAGTTTTATAATGATTAATACTGATCGATATTTTGCTGAATATTCATTTCTGGTTAAGATTAAATCAAGAATTATGAATTTCTTTAACGTAATTTAGTCATATTTCTAATAAAGTAAATTGAAGTCGTTTGACTTCTAACACTAGTTTTTTTTATATATTGTTTAATATATAACGTTTCAATTTCTACTAAATATTTGATATACGATCAAACTATGTAGAAGTATAATCATTTTTGTACGGCCTAACTTTGATATATCATAATATATCTGTAAGATGTATGATTAAATGATAAAATAAATAATTATACCGCTTAATAAGTCTTTTGAAGAGAAGGAAGGTAAAAAATATATTTCATTATCCAACAAACAATAATAATAAAGAAACAAAAAAATGAGGATAAATCATACATGACATGAATGTATTTGTATTTAACTGAAAAATTCATGATTAGTAATCTATAAGTTTTCATTTCTTTTTGTAGTTAACTTGAATTTATTGACTTGTCATGGTTCTATAAAAGCAAAATGGTTATTTGTTAAAATTACATGTATCAGAAAACATCACTAGCTACATTGGCTGAGGTCTCAACTAACTAACGCTAGACTGTTGTCTGAGGTAACTAGTCTACTCGTAACTTGTAACGTAACATAACTTGTCTAAGTTATTAGACACGTAGACCGTTTTAGATACATTAATGGAATAAGATGCGTGTAATACTTAATGTTGTAGATTAACAATTTCACTGTTTTTCTCTGACTTTCTAAGCATGAGGTGTTCACTCCAGTCATAAGTAACTGCTTTAGAAATTATAATTCACGGAATTACAGTAGCTATTTATAAGTACAGTATGGTTTTATAGGGAGACAATAAGACACCACCCCACTATATGCTTCAATATGCAACACCTTTACTTCAGTTTAAGTTGTCTTAAGTTGAAATTCTGTTAAAGCTCAAAGAACATTTATATCCGGTACGTGCTTTTGGAGTATAGGAGATGAAAAGCCTAACCACTTAAGCTTTCTGTGAAACTTATAACATAGATTTTAATTAGTCAATTCGTTTTCATTATGCTTAACTGATTATTTTCAATAAAAATTATATATTTTGAGAGTGAGATTGCATGGATTCATTATCCCAAGATCATAATACATAGGTCTTAGACTACATAGATTGAAAGAAATGATTTATTGTAATATAAATGATAGTATAATGTTCAAAGAACTTACCTGTCGATATAGTCGCCTTCAGCCCTAGCGATTTTGGCCATTTCACTGAAGACATATATTCTCGACGAGCCCCGATACCACTTTATGCTGTGCAGATTGCTGCATTTTTCAGTGTTGACAGAACATGGTAACTTCACTGTGTCTCCTACTTCACCCCTCATGTCGCTTTGTTGGAGTTGCCAACCTGAAATTATAACAACAATTAATTTAAATGATTTTATTTTTGCTTTCAATATTTATTCTCAGAGAAATTCTTTTTTAATGTTTTTTTGAACTTTGATGTTTTTATCTCACTAGAACATATTATTCATTGGAACATTAATTGATTTATAACTTAACAGAGAAACTCATTACAAACAATTGCAACTACTTCGGACTAAGTTGTCAACGAAGTATATCAAGTTGTATAGAAAAAAAATCAAAGTGTTAGAGGTGAGATATTTATATCAAAGTTTGGGAGTGAATTTTTCATTTCGCTGTTATTCATGATTATCTTTCATCTCTTTCATAACCAATAAACATAGAACTATATTGTGCTCAACATAGTTATTTCTATAGAATCAATTATTCTTAAAAACTACCTGACACCTGTAATTTCTTGCTCGTATCGTCAAAAAATACATATTGAGAAGGTATAAAGATGGATAATTACTTGCATAAAGCATGTTTTTTAAAACAGAATGAAGTTAAACACTCGTGTTTCCTTCAGGTTATGTATTCTTAAAGAGAATTTGAAAGACTGGAAGTAAACAGGAAGGTAAGAGAGCTGCTTGTAAGATGATAAAGAAAGAGTTTTTTGGAAGGTAGATGCATAGGACTGCTAGGAAGATGACAGCAGTCCCCTTCTTGAGGAAGAAGACTGTTGCAAAGTTGAAAGATAAAGGGCCGTTGGAAAGGGATTACACATAAGGCTGCGGGACAGATGAAAAAAAGGGTACTGGATAAGGAGTCGTTGGAAAGGGATTACACATAAGGCTGCGGGACAGATGAAGAATAGGGTACTGGATAAGGGGTCATTGAAAAGGGATTACACATAAGGCTGCGGGACAGATGATGACAGGGTACTGGTAGGAACTTCAAAGACACAATTCTTTTGAGAAGGCAAGAGATGTGCAAGGAAAACAAGAGACAGAGACCTTTTGAGAAGAAGTAAGAGAAAGAACTTGCCCAGCACTTCTTATGCAGCAATAATTCAAATCACTACATGAAATATCAGAATTTTTTATAACCCAATGTGATGAGTGATTATTTATAACAAGTTACAATGAAAGTTACAATTGTTATGACCGTTGAATATATTATTTATGGTGTACTCTCTAATGACTTATCCAATCCTTATAATGAATAAAAGAATTATTCTGTCTAATACTTCATCTAACTGAATTACCATAACTTTTTTGATGACCTAGTTTTGTTAATTGTAGACACCACCTCCTTTATTTAAGTATTATTTGCATTTATATGTGACTAGCATGTTAAAAATATAATCCTAATTAAAATTTGAGAGGAACAGTACGTTTACGAAACACTTCTTTTTGTGAGCTAAAGTACTTTAGGTATGGACTTCCGAAACAATTCCCAATAATTGAAGGGCAGGCGGACAGGAGATTATATCACTTTGGAGCTACTGGAAAGGCAGAGGAAAAGGATAGTATATCACCTTGGGGCTATTAGAAAGGTATAGAGAAATGAGAGAGCCTTTGAAAGGTGGAGTCATACGATGCAAAAAATGCACGGATGAATTGTATATAATCAAGGAAACATGCTCTAAAATAAAAAAAATAGTTTTAAAAACACGCAAGTGTTATATCTTTTAAACATAATAAACCGATATTATTAACATTTTCTTCAATGCCTACAAACATTCGAGAGTGAGACATTCAGTTTTCTTTTTCAGTTTGCACTTGTTTTAAGTACTAGAGCTATTGGTTAATTGTGAAATGTTTGTTTATTGATGCTTTCAGACAAAGTTCTATGCAACTTTAATTGAACAACATGATGGTGATTTGAAATCCCGTTAATTTGCAAAGGATTGCGTCTATCCTTACAGAGTACTACCTTGGTTTGAGCCTGATAGAATTAGGCATTAGACCTTCTCAGGGCTAAGTAATGGCTAACCTTTAAGAGGAGCTGATAAGGGTTCATTAAGCCTGAATGCTGCTCTCTGAATAGACGACTACCAGCGGAGGCTTACTAAGTAGATCTGTATCACAAGGGTCAAATAATAAAAGACGTCAAATCAAAGAGCGACTGAGATAAAACATGAAACCTAAAATCCTACGTCTAGAAATAAATGTAAAGTTTGTGTTTGTAAAAAACAAAAATAAACATCTTATATAATACACAGAAATAAGCAACAAACGCATGCGACTGTTCTATCAAAGAAATAAAAAAATTATCGTCTTCATTTGATATAATTTATTTCATACATATTATATAACAATCATTACCTAAGACTAATTTTTTGAAGGATCGATATTTTAAAGAGTAATTTCTCACCGGAGATGTATTCAGTTTGACATTATCAGTCAGATTTACCCAATAACCCTCTCTTATGACCTCCACCTGATAACATTTTGTTGTTCAAAATATACCATAGACCATATTATGTTTTCTGTTCTGCTTAGTATTTTCGTTAATTTTCAGTTTTATCATACCCAGTTTGACTATTTCTCTATTTATATAATATATAACAGAATAAAAATAGCAACAATGAATCAGATTTCCAAATGCAAATACAATTTTAATGGGGTTTCATTTTTCTTAAATCTACAAAAACAAAACCAAAATTAATAATTGAACACACGACAGAAGTTGTCAAATACAACAAAAATATTTTCCTGATAATATTTCAGAAAGTTTAAGCAGTATAACATTTGAACAAATAATAATTGAACTTTTAAATACGATCAATAAAAATAAATCAGATTGAAATGAAAAAATAAAAGAAATCAGAATAATAACAAAATAACCATTTTTTAGTGTCAAATATAAAATTATTTTTGGAATTTAAATATAATTCTAATAACTAATTATATTAAATATTAATACAAATATTTCTATCCATTCAACAGTAGATTCCTATAATTTATTTATAGCACTGATTACAATATCACACTATGAATATTTTAAAATGAGAGATTTACTTTCGAATATATATAGAGACGATAAATTGTTTTTTCTATCAGTCTTCTATGCTTTATGCTTCAGCCAATAAATTTGCATTCCTGTTTAAAATCATTATGACAAATATTGAACAGCTTAATTCGGAATGACTTATATTTCATTCTCGGGAAATGTATAATTCATGCTAGAATTGTATACATTATTATGAAAAATTACTGAAAATTTTGAGGGAAGATACACAAATTCTATGTAAGGTTTCGTTAGACAGTCATAGTAATGATTGCTATACTAGCATAATACCACTGAAATGGAGCATTTCTTCTCCTGAGGACAACAATTGACGAATATCTATATGGGTTTTGCAAGTTATTGCTTGTGTTATGTTCTTTATATTATCATGTTTATAGTCAAGTCACATAATTTATGCTTTGTTTATGTTTATATGTATAATATTTTGGCCATAGTAACTATAAAATTAGGGCCAGGTTTGCTCAGTGGTTAGCGTACTCGCCTCTGGGTTGGTAGTCCGAGATTCGATCCCCACCTGGCCCTCGATTTATTCATCCGGGAAGCAAAGAAATCTGAGTATGTCATCCCTCGGAGAGTCGTCGGCCCCGAGCCTATACGATGTCAGGTACTGAGACCGTTCATTTCGAATGAACCCTACTCGAAATGCACATGAGTTATTCAAAATTTCAACATGTTAGTTGTTATACATGTTTTAAAGAAATAATACTCACACTAATAAAAAAAAAAACCAGAAAAATAAACTTAATTTGGACTTTGATGAATGAATATTTACTTCCCGATTAGATTAAATTAATTTTTTCGAGATGTTACTTATGTAGCTGGTACTTCGTCTTATATATATATATCAGGGCCCTGGCAATAGAGTAAATAACTTATTTGCCGGCATGTTCACTTGTTCGTTACTTAAGTTTTTGTCTTTCATTTTTAAACATACGTGTGTACTTAAAGCGTTTTATTAAATATCTACAAAGAAAAGTTAATTCAGTTTGCTTGGTGTATGTGCTATGTATAAAAACATAATTAAGCCATTCTGCCAGGGAAGATTGTGTATTTTTCTAATTATTTTACCAACAATCTCAGTGGTAGTGAAATAATATTATGTTATTTTAAACGATACTAACTTCCCTGGAATATATTCATACATGCAACAATATTCTTACTTATACATGTATAAAATCACTTCAATATTTATTAGAGCTTAAACATGCATACATATTACCATATTTACTGATTATATTTGCAAACTGAAATATAAATATGAAACCATAAGAAAATATAAACTTACAGATTCGAAATAAAGAGAATAATGCCAGTGTTAAGTAAGTCAAAACATATCTACACATGAATAATGGTTGCCATAAATTAACCTTTAGTAACTATTTTAATAACCACTTAAATAATAAAGATGATAAACAAAGTGGACAGATCTGATAAAGTCTGACAACTTTGACAGATGAAAGACAGGTAAAAACAAGTTAGCAAACATCGCCAAACAAAATAAACTGCAAGTTTATAAACTACACATACTAAATGTGCACACAAGTCATAGTTTATGTTGCTATATTAAAAAAAAATGCTTATTTATGTTAAATAGTACTTTCTTTCTCATTGAATTAAATATAATTTGGTGTTACAAAGTTCATTTAATGTTTTATGATTGTTAGTTACAAGTAATTTGTCAGTCATTCACTTTTTTAAATATTAATCGTGTATTTAACAACCAATTCTTCTTTAGTAGTGGAAAAATATTTTCAATTGAAGCTTATTGCAAGCATGTATATAGGAATTGAATGCATTTCGTCTGGGATTAACCTTGCAGAACGGAATTAGTAACTTGAAATGAATAATAGTAAGATTAATTAAATAAGAGAGAACGACTAATGTAGTAGATAAGGAATTTTCATTTTCAATAGACCTGCTAATATTAGCTTCAGTTAATTAGGAATTAATTAATTAATTAGGAAAACATAGTCAATTATTTATTTTTTGCACTGACCAATGGTGTTTAAACGTAGACGGCAACAGTAAGAAATATGAGGAGACTCCGGGCTACAGAAAAAGCAATGGAGAGAAGTTTATTTGTAAGGAATTACAAATCAGGACAAAATAAGGAGTGACATAATAAATAGAAAAAGAGAAATGAAACATATTTTGATTACACTATGTGCACCAAAATGGGAGGGGGTAGGAAATGTTAAGGGGAGGGAGAACGCTAAATGGGCAATTAGAGAACACTGAGGGTTGTTCTAGAGAAGCTAGAAGAACAGTGGGAAGACAAAGAGGAAGATGAATTTAAAGAAACAGCGAGATCAATGTGGTTCAAAGTCTCTCAAGAAAATAGATGGCATTGGAAGAGAACTATACCCAGAACTGGGCCTAGTTTCACATATATGTTTACAAGTTTACCAAAAGAAATCTGTTCTTTTATTAACAAATTGTAATTGGTTTTGTGAAATAACTTGGTCCTATTATCCTAATATTAATGGTTGTGCAAGCAATAATTTGAGTTACTACTACAAAAAAACCCCAGGGTGAAAAAATATTAATATGACAGCCATTACTGTTTAAAATAAACGTATATTAGTTTTATTATTCCTGTATTGTACGAAATTTTTTTTAAATTTCAAATAAGTTATAATTTAATAGAACTAAGCTATAAGTATCAGTTTTTTGAATTGCCATAAATAGATATAATGTATTTATTTGGCAATTGAGTTTATGGTTAAGCATAAATTTAAAAAATAATAATGGTAAGATTTAGTGTGAATTTAATTTAGTTCATGATTGTACCAACAAGAAGAAGACTAAGCTAGTCTAATATTAATTAGCTTTATTTTAGATTAAAATAGGCTTGGTTGGTTACTACATTTACCCCACAGTCAGAAAAATGCAAAAACTCAATCAAATGCTAAACACCTGAATGAATTTTTATTATTCTTTAATACTTTGTGGGCTTATATCAAGTTGCAAAAAAAAATGTTTATAATAAATGTTGAGTGGCAAAATATGAAGTAAAATTTTCAATTGGCTATGTGCTCTCCACTATCAATAAATAATCAGAATTTTTCGACATTAATTTTGTATTGTATATCACTTATAATTTTTAGAGGTTTATATGTGAAGATGTTTTATCAAAATTCCTGTCGAACTCTCTAAAACTAATGAATGATACTGGTGCAGTTCATTAGCAGCGTACTGACTATTGTATGCGCCCATTTGATGCTTATGACGGAAATCTCTCTAGATCACTCCCAGTTACTGGTTTTTTGAATATCACGCCAAGACTCATTGCTTTGTGCATTTAATATTTACTAAAATAAAACAGGAATTCTTTCCACCTTCCTCTCAGCATAATCAGTTGATTAAATTTAATATGCATTGTGCTCATTTTACTGCTTTTGTTTACACCTTTCCGCCTTAAAAGGTAATTTCCACTCGCATTAAGATCTATGCATATTAAATGTAAATCAAAAAGCAGGCCGACTTGAAACAGGTATTTTATTGGACTGAAAAGATCTCAAAAAGGGTCATTTTTTATATCAAAATTTTAACATGAATATTAAACTTTCATTAGTGTATATTTCGTAATGAGACAAATGAAACTAATACTTCATAAAAATACTGAATTAGTTAATTATCTTTGTTTAGAGCACCAGTATAACTAACTAAGTTTTTTATTTCTCACTAACATGTTGCGTTTTTTATTATTTTTTTGTTTTCTAGAGGACTGAGCGACTTACAAAGTCAGCTCACTCATGCTATTTTCTCGATGGTATATTGTATCTCCCATTGATTCTACATTGGAAGTCCTAAATTTTACCTGACTCAAGTGTGTTTAGAGTGGAGATCTTTAAGAGTACGTGATATCGTACCAATGTTTTAACGTCCCCTGTGATGGACTACATGCTCAGATTTAGTCACATCTCAAGTGAATAAATAAAGATGGAATGGGTATTGAACTCCCGAGTTACCAGTTCAGAGGCCAGCACGTTGTCTCTGAGCTAATCTGGATCCCTCAAAAGTGGCACTATATATCTTATAACACATATTAACTCATTAAATATTTTCAATTTCGTTCATTAAAGCTCTAAAAATCTATTTTATTTCAAGTGGATTCACTCAAAAAGTGAATGTATACAATATAAATAAATGGCAAAATAACCGACAAGTATAACAGGTGATCTATTAGTCCAAGATGAATATTCAGTCGTTATAGCTGTACTTGCATTATACGTTTTGCGGTAATTAAAATGTCAGGACTTTTTTTTTCGTAAATCGCTAATTCTCTGTTCAATTTATTGATAACATTTCATTGCCTTTTCATAAGCTGTTAGGCATTAAAAAAAACATTTTTTGAAAATAGAAAAGGTACTCTAACGCCATATTGGTGTATGCAATTTTGAAAAAAGTTACTTCAAGTTATTCCCCATGTAATGCTCAATTTATAGGTATGGGTTTATTTTGATCCGTGAGACAGTATGTCTTCCATTCTCTTCAGAAGCTTTCAGATCGAATCATAAGTAAACGTTTTTACATTTTATTTAAAAAATATTTCTAGCTGTTTTTAAAATATAATGATTGCATCAGTTTTTTTGTTTATCACTTTTATGATAACGCTAAAAATTTTAAGACTTTTAAGTTAGTAATTTCAGAGAACAAAAATGTTGTCTGAAAACACATTTTGGTGAAGAAAATGACTTCTCTATCACGCATATTTACTTCCAAACATAAAGTTTATTTGTGCAATGACGTCCATATTCGTGTAGAATATGACTTTGAACAATCAAAGATTGTGGATTGTAGTGTGCTCAGGAGCTATTGGATCATACCCGACCACCGACCTCTTCCCCACCCACGCCCCCGCACATCTCATCAGAAAAACATCATAAAACGACTTTGAGGACGTCAAAACCTGTAAATCTGTCAAAAAATCTCGAGATGGATTTTTTTCACAAACACAATATTTTACTCATAGTAATGCAATATTATTTTTTGATCTCATTGTTAAAGATTTAATATTGGGTCGAGTTTTCAAGAGAAAATTTAATTTTCAGTGTACACAAGGGCTCTTGAAAGCCCTGCTATCGATTCTTTGCTGTTGATAAACTCATCCATGGTGAAAGCAGTCGACAAGAAAATTGTTCAACATTTTGCCACTAAATTATTAAATCTGCTTAAATTAATATTATTCAAATTAATTCCATTATAATTGCCATTTCCATTAAAACTTAAAATATTTTCAAAATCATGTTTTTAGGAAAATATATAATCCGCAAACTTTTTAATCAATCTCATTCTCTTGTTAGAATTGTAGGGGAATTTAAAGTTAAACGTTAAAATTTATTTGGTAAGAAGAATGAAAAAGACACTTATTTGTATACAATAAATAATCTACTATATAAAGCATAAAAAAAGATGAGAGAAGCCAAAGAATTGGTCTTTTTTTTTTTCTTTTGAAGAGTGGGAGGTTCACACTTGGCCAAATCTCACGCAAAAGTTCTTCTCGTGGGAGATAGCAAATCTTATACATGTTATTTCTCAGAAAATATGGAGTTAATACCGTTGAATCTGTTACTGAATGATGTCGGGTACTTGTTAAAGATGTTTACTCTAAGAATGAATAGTGACATAATTTTTTAAACATTTCAAGTTTATTAACCCCGGTAACTCCCTTCACTTAAAGCTAAAACTGGTAGTGAATTACAAACCAGTCAAACATTGGCTCCATAGAACAGTAGTAAATGTGAATTTTGTAAGTCATAATTTATTATCATAATTAATTATAAAACTAAAGTATAGTGATCATGAAAAAATTCAATTTCGTGAATTTTGATTGATTTACAAGTTTAAAAGTCTCAAAAGTCGTTTTATGACGTTTTATTAATGATTTCTCTCTCTCTCTCTCTCTCTCTCTCTCTCTCTCTCTCTCTCTCTCTCTCTCTGTATGTGAGTGTGTGTGTGTGTGTGTGTGTGTGTGCGTGTGTGTATGTGTGTGAGTGTGGGTGGGTGTGTATCCAAAAGCTGTGTTTACGCTACACTCCACAATGAATCAAATTGATATCATACAGAAAAATGGGCCTCATAGTGCAGATGAACCCTATTCTTTGGGAGCAATTATGCATGATGGGAAAGTTACTCAATATAAAAGTATACTATATTGTATTTCGTAAGCTTAGTAATGAAAAGAAAAAAAAATTAAAAAATTGTATATCAAAATTGAAACATTTTGAAATTATGTTCTGAATAGTGCCAGCAGTAATAGTCATGTTGGTTAAGCCAGTAATTCCTAAATCACGGAAGTTAAGGATCATTGGGTGCTGTTCACACATGACTGTGAGCAAATCTCACCATCTGCTATTTGCAACATTAGTAATGAGAGCAGAATAAAAAATGAGTCATACATTTTACTTTGTGGATAACAAATAAGGTAGCAATACAAATTCCCAGAAGTAAATAAAACAATAAACACAAATAGTCAAATGATGACAGCATTAATGGGGATGGCCGTGATATGGTATTCAATCGATGCATACGAATTAGATCACGTGTACAATTACGATATGTATATAATAATGTACAATATTTCTATTTAATCTAAAATGGTTATAATGAAACATTACCACTTAGAGCTTATATTTATAATACGTGATAAATAATACCTTTTCATCTTCCATCACAAAGGGATCACATGTTGTTTAAATATATTTACAATTACAAATGAGATGGATCCCATTATATGGTTGATCCATTTAATTCAAGTTCTAAATATTTTTTTAATTTAACTTGGTCTAAATTTTAATTAAAACAGTTTTGATTATAACGGAATTTTTGAAGACTAATTTTAGAAAAGGTGGACGAAGAGTTAATTCAATTTAAGCCGTGTGGTTTCCTTGACTTTTAATCAGGTCTTGAACTGCTTAAGTCAACAGTGAAAATATTGCAGTAATAATTGAAAGTGTTTGGTTCAGAAATACCATTTAGACAGGGCTTTAGCTTTAAAATAACGCCACTTCTGAATAAGGAAAACCAAATTACCTTATTACTTGACTGCAAGCAAAGTAAAGTAATTATGAACAAATTATTTTCAGATTGTTAAGAGGTATATATGTTCTCAGAACTTGCAAACATAATTTTAATATTTTACCATGATACAAACGAAGATGATGAAGTATGTACATATAAATATTGATAAATGTATCGACGGTGAAGCAGAAACAAAATTAAAGTTTATCAAGACTTGGTCAGTTTTTCATGTTCAAATTAAACTCGCATTGCCAACGTTTCAGTTTTTTTAATTTAAAACCTTTATAATAGGCCTACAAAACAGAGGAAGTATAAGAAATAATTTAATCATTAAAAAATCAAACATACATAAAAAGCGCAATTAGTTACAAATAATAAATTGCAATAGAAATTTGGAAAATAGGTCAGTTAGAGAACTTACAGAAGTATGAAATTTTAAAACAGAAAAACTAAGTATTAAATTAGAAATAACTTTTCTAGTTGCTCGCTTTTTTAATACATTATAATATTAAATTATGTATTATAATAATATATAATATATAATAATTAATATTATATATTATTTAAAATATTAAATATGATACGGAATATTTCTCTTTTTTTTTTTCAATTTTTACGAATTTACGAAAGCAATATTATTACCTGATATAAGTTGTTATTTTACATTATAATAAGAAATGTGCAATATTCATTAAAAATGTGTCATAATCTCGAGATTTAAGTACACTGTTTGGGATACCGAAAGTATAGTGTTAATGTTTTTCCGATTGTGTCTGGCTGTGTGTGTGTGTCCGTGTCTGTGAGTGCGTAGCTGTATTTGTGCGAATGTGTCAAACAGATCAAATGCATATTTTATCCCGAAACTGCCTCTATACAGTAGATACTGTATTGTTTTTGAGCAATATTTCTTCACGAGAAAGTTACTTTTTTGGCCAATATGTCATTCTAGACACTATTACACTCTAGACAAATTCTAGAGTGTAATTTATTGTAATAATGAAACTAACAGCAGCATTATATGAAAAGAATCCCAGATGTTTCTAATAACCTAAAAGTTCCATTTAGCCTTAAAAGATAAAATTTGTATTATTGACTGATTCCAAAACCTTGTGGACACGATACAAGTCTCGTAGTTTGACCAATCATAATAAACTGAAAAGTTAACTTTTTATAATTATATAACTCCATTATTTGTTGTTTTTTTTAATATTTACTTGTTTTTCAAATAGATTTCTTTTTATTACAATTTGGTTTTAAAAACTAATGGTTTTTAAAGCTATAATAAAAAATATGTTTAAAGAATAACATCGTAGGTGAGAAGAATACGATTCATGAAACTAAAAAAGGAAGCACAAGCCAAAGTTGCATTTTATGTTTTCCGCCTGTGAGGTATAGTTGTCTAAACAGAGAGATGTAATCAGTCTGCTTGATTCATCTGCGAGTCTAAAAAGTCTGACCGCCAGACATATAGTTCAAGGTGTTTTTAAGAACCACATTGTTGTTGGGTAATATTGATGAAGCTAATAATTTTGTCACTTCTCTGGACGATAAAAAAAAGTTCATATTAAGCATCGACTTAATATGGATATTTCATGAACTTGCATTTATAATATATAGTAATAAAGTGCAATATTAATATTAAATTAGTAATATTATATTGCAAAAAAAACTTTTTATCTACTATCTGTAGTAACATGAAAGGTTTATTAATAAATCCGCATCTTCAAAAGTCATAGGCATGCTCTTAAGGATATATAACTAACACAATTAGCTACCTAAATTTATTTAATAACACTGAAAAATTTTTAAGTCCAAAGAAATCACTCTAGGCTGGTTCTTAAATTTCAAAGGAACTTATGAAAACGATACATTGCAATCTATTAAACGAGAACTAATATAAAGATGTGTTTATCCAACTATTTTAGGACAGACCACAATGTTACGGAAAGAAGAATTAATGCACGGAGAGTATATACCACAACTTAACTTGTAACAACTAATGTCTGTTCTCAGGGAATGTGATCACTCGTGTTGTGTTTATTAGTTGTGGATGATCTACTGGGCACATCCTGGTTACGATACTGTCTTTGAGGTTATTCACCACGCTCTGAGAATGCCTGAAGGATAGGTAAAAAGATTTCGATTCAAAACCAGTTAAAAATGGTTCTTATACACTTCCTTAAGTGAAAAAAGTTGGTTTCAAACACCTTTATATAAGATATACTTAACTAGAAGTTTCAGATATACGAAAATATCATAAAAGCTTAGATAACATAAATTAGATAAATTTTCTTTAATTTTTTAACATAAATAACATAAACCTAGAAAAGTCGTGCGGCACATTCGAAATTCTGATATACTTAGTAACATAGGGATATTGATATTCATTAAGAAACGAAGTCAGCAGGTTCAGATGGATTATGTGATTTGATAAAAATTTGGTTTTGATGTATTCAATTCTTTGATATACTTTTAAAATAATTTACTGGATGAAGATGTAATATATTATGTTTAAATAGAATTTTTGATTTTCCTACATACGCTTTAAAGACATAAAAAAATAAGCTTATTGTAATGTCTTGAAAATTTTATGTGAAAAATTAGAAGTGAGGAATAAAAAATGGATGATTTGCAAGTGGAAATTGTTAGACACATTTGCAAAGAGCTGTCACTATAAGACGATTTAAGGCTTCAAAGGAATTTTATTTTCCTCCCACTTTTTCCTTACCTTGCATCTGATATGGAACCATGTAAATCAACTAACAGACCGTGCCTTGAATAAATTCAAAACCCATGCCTGGAGCAAGTTAAAACCGGTGCCATCTTTATGATTTCAGTCGCACCCCCCCGCAAAGCAACCACTTCTAAGATACATGATCCGTTTAATGCACCCTTCTTACAAACTAAATCATTCTTGGATGAGACTCTGTTCAACGTCAAGTTACTTGCTTCCTTCTTCTTACCCTAATCCTCCTTTAAAAATCAAATATAATGCTCAAAGTTTTACTCCCTCTTCCCAACCTTCTCAACAATGCCTCCTCACCCACCCTAAACTACCACAACCCCTAAACGGGAAGAAATTTTATATTATGCTCTTAAAATATTCTCTAAACTGTAAAATATTTTCAAGCAAGATGATTAGGCATTCTATTTAAATCCTATTAAATTAAGACCAAGTATTCGGAAAGTTATTTTAAAGTTTAATCAATACTTGAATTGAAATATTAAATTCGTATAAAGGAAAACTTTTAATTTTCAAAATTAATTGAGTTAACTTATTTGAAACAAACTTCTAGGCATTTCCGTAATTTGGAAGTAACGTAAATTAAACTGCATATTTTATTGTTTGCACAGCAACGTATAATGGCTTTGAAGTCAGCCTTTAGGTTGCCTTTAGAATACTGAATACACAGAAAAAGTTTGCAAGTGCAAAGTTAAATATTTTTCGCCTAAAACAGTACATATGTTATGTGGCATGTATAGAGGTTTTGAAGAGAGGAGGTTTAAGAATACATAGCATGTGCTTTACAGCTAGCCCATTTCGAGAAATACCCCACATCCGGTCGGTGCTGCCCTACAGCCCCGAGACACGATATCCTTCTCTATACGCACCAATATCAAATCGTCTTGGCATCTTAAACCAATGTCTTTTCTGAACAATAACCACAAGTGAATAAAGAATTTTCATTTAGTGAAAACCAAAACGCCCCACATGTTCTAATACAAACTTCCATTGCAACGGATGACAGTTAACATTAGGGCTGTTTTGAGGAAAATGCAAGACCGATTCCGGGCCTTCCTTTCCAACGCATGGCATATCTAGATAATTCAGTTACGCTGTATTACATGTTCTGAATAATAAAAATAAACTTTTTAAAAGCTATGATGTTAGAGTCAAAGAACTGAGGAGTGAGATATCAAAAGCTGCTGCTGTAATCTGACCGTTGGGAAAAAATGGAAATAAATTCATCAAACGGAGCAGTTTTTTATAGCTTACTTGTTAATAATGTCCATTATTTCAGTTTGTTTTTTTTCATTTCTGTGACCTGGAGATTATATCTCTGTAAGAAAAATAACCAAATTACAAGAAAATGCAACTACCTATTTGAAAAAAAAGTAAACTTTTATAAACTTGGATCAAAAAATGGCCACCTGGTAACCGTAGAGAATGAGAAGTAATGGTTGTAACAAGTGTAATTCTCTTTATTATTAAATTCAACAATACAAAAATGCATACGTAATTGCCATTTAGAATGTTCAAGTTTGATATACAAGGGCCACTAGACTCTTAGGGTCCTGGCGCAATGCATCAGCCTCACCCGCCTTGCGTGGTCTGCTTAACAGCTTGCATTAAGAGGCCAGGCTAGCTCAGTGGTTACGTGCTCGCCTCTGAACTGATAGGACTGGGGTTCAATCCTCACCTGGCCCTCGATTTATTCACGCGGGAGGTGAATAAATCTGAGTGCGTCGTCCCTCGGAGAAGGACGTTAAACCGTCGGTCCCGAGCCTGTACGATATCAGGTACTCGTTACAGATCCCTACTCTAAATACATTTGAGTTAGGCAAAATTTAGGACTCCCACTATAGAATCAATCTTCATTGTGTGGTATCACAAAGGGCCAATGCTCGGCCTACGTGTGTTCCCTTGTGGAACTCCCACTACAACCTAACCTAACATAACAGCCTGCATCCAATGGCAATCGTTGCTTTCAGCACGTCAAGTAAATCCCTCACAACCATACAATAACATTATTTTGAAATCAACTTTAATAATATTTATTCATTATTTCATAGAAAAAATGTCATTAGGTTTTCATTTAAGAGAAAACAAAGAGCATATTTAAACTTTCCATTATTTCAGATTACCATAATTACTTCTTGATATATTTGTAAATTTCTCTACCTCTCAGCAAAGATAGTCTATTCCAGGACACAAAGGCTTGAGTGTTTCTATAAACAACACTAAGTTACCACACGTGTTGTTCATTCCTAGTAGATTAGTCAAAGCAGCTTGATTAAAATATTCATGAAATGTAAGCTTCAAGTGTGGGTGACCACAAAGTATTCACACGAGAAGGATTTCAGCTCCCACATCAGTAACATAACGATCACAGATTAACATCCAGTTTCCCTCAAACAATTAATATTTATACACACCCATCACTTCAATATATTCCACTCAAACAATTATCAACACTACATTAATTTAATTTTACATATTTTTTTATTCTTATACAACTGAGAAATTGTTTTTTATAATTACATGTTTAAACATTATTTCTGCCACTATTTGCTTGTATAATATTCTGATAATATCAGTAGACATTTATGGTGATAATATTTATGTTATTATATGCGTTTTATATGGAAAATAATAATAAAATTATTATTTTAATTATTCTTATCTAAATTTATATCAGAAATATTTAATTATACATACTGATTGGATAAATATGTGTAATGGAAACACGCAATCCATATGACGTAGCGGGTGAATATTAAACTGCCTTACTTCAGGAATAATCAGACTAATACTTTATAACAAGCTAAGCGGTGCGCGATTGCTCTTGAACATGTTTACTGAGACATAGTGTCTCCAGCCGAGCTACTCAGATGACCTGATCTGGCTTCTTAGTCCTAACACAAAGCAACTATTTCCTACTCTTCTAAGGGCACTTTCTAATGGTTTAAGGCTTCCATTTTACACCATACATGAACCTTATCTCACTTTTTTCTTATATCTTTACAATTAACATACTCTTGTTTGACTTTATTCTTTTCTTTGCAAACGTGAGTATATACACTTAATGTGAAGATATAAGCATAAATAAGAGCTTTGTTATATAGAAATATAAACTTTGTATAATTGAAATAAATCTTTTATGTATTTAATATTAGATATTATATGTACTATTATTTTCAATCATATATTTAAATCAATAGGCACACTAAATTATACATGTTTCCTCGAATCATCCAACGAGTAATGATGATTTCTAAATTTTGAGTGGGAGTCCTAAATTTTGCCTAACTCAAATGTATTTAGAGTAGGGATCTGTAACGAGTACCTGATATCGTACAGGCTCGGGACCGACGGTTTAACGTCCTTCTCCGAGGGACGACGCGCTCAGATTTATTCACTTCCCGCGTGAATAAATCGAGAGCCAGCTACACTGAATACTTTTTGTAGTTCGACCATTGTTATAATTATAATTATAAGCAATTTTTGCATAAAATGATAAACAAACAGCTACACACATACACACACACACACACACTAACAGGAAATCACAACATTGAAATTTCATTACTAATTCGTCTCAAAAATTTAATTTGCATAATATTCTCTCAGATACTGTTTGGCAGATTTAGCTGCAACAACTCCACAAACCGGAGGTTTTGCGACCCAGCCAAATATGTTATGGTTTTGTTGCATCGCCACCTGATAGCAGAAGAATCGCAAATACAGAGAATGACTAAGGACTTTGGGTGAACTGGAACGACTAGGGTTATAAATATATATATAAAGATTTCACATAAACACGTCAAACTACAATCAATTATCAAACCACAATAAGAAAATGGAAAACAAGACTAAGATCTTTCAACCGTAACAAGCGGTCTTCGTCAGAGTCAAAAACCCAACTGAGTTTTTTTGTTTTTCAGTTGGGTTTTTACTCTGACGAAGATTGCTTGTTACAGTTGAAAGATCTTAGTCTTGTTTTCACCTTTATTGTTGTGGTTTGTTATATATATATATATATATATATATATATATATAGGTGTACTCTCTAATCAGGATTCGGTCAATTGACAATTCACCCAAGAAGTTGTTCACATCCTGATGATGAGTGTTAATCATTTGAAAGGATTCGGTCAATTGACAATTCACCCAAGAAGTTGTTCACATCCTATGATGAGTGTTAATCATTTATAGGTGATATACGAAATTATATAAATTATACGTACGAATTATATAGACGAAATTACGAGAGTATTATTTAGAAAAATTGAAAAACAGGTATCAGCTAAGTTCGGTGTCATTTTCAATAATGTTTGAGTCAAGGAAGGACTGCTACCAAAATTTAGAAATATATGTATATATATATATATATGGATTAATTTACCACAATGAAAACAATTTTTTAAAACAATGCTCTAAGGCCTTTCGTTAATATATCTTTTTTTTTTTTTTTTTTTTTTTTTTTTTTTTTTTTTTTTTTTTTTTTTTTAGTGTTCACTTGCTCTCCGAAGATGTATTAACGAAAGGCCTTAGAGCATTGTTTTAAAAAATTGTTTTCATTGTGGTAAATTATGGTAAATTAATCCATCTATTATATCAAGTGTTATTTTGATTATTATTCATATATATATATATAAACTGTAGAATGACATAGAAACATTACCATTTATTTAGTACATAACAATAAATATCAAATTAAATTTATTTATTACTTATGATAAGTAAATGATTAATATTATAACAAGAACTCATATACTCTGAAATTTTCCTTTGTTAGAAATGTTTAATAATGGATATATATTAATTATAAAATTGATGTAAAAGATATTTGTTGGTCTGATTTTATCTAAAAGTAAGTAAAGGTTAAATGAAATTTATAAAATTACTGATATTTGAGGCCTGGCTGTAACAGGCATTGTTTTATTTTAATTGGAAGAATGGAAAAAAAAGTTATATTCAGTTTGGTAAAATTTAAATGCAGGGTAGATTTTTTACTTAATTTTAATGGATAAACATGTGTGGAATATTTTATGAATTTTTTTTAATTAATAAAAATATAAAAGATAACAGGATTATCAATATTATTATTATTATTAAAATATCAGTTATGAAGATAATAAAACAGTTTTATTGTAAAAAATCCAATAGTAAACTGCATATCCAGCTATAAATTCAACAAATAAATATGATAATCTGATAGCATATGACCTAGTCCATGAATATCATCATTGATTGAGCTCTTTACTTAAACTTCTGCAGAATATAAACTAAAAATAAAAATAAAATAAACTGATTCAATATTTCATTTGAATTTATAATCTCATAAAGTGACTTATATTACAAACTTAATGTTTCATCATAATGTCCACAATTTGGCTGTGCACAAGATAATTAAACTGTATAACTTTTTAGAGCTTGATAAATAGTACTGTCACAGACCAATGGATTTGCTGTACCAACCAACCCCCGTGGTTCGTAAGTACACTATTCTTTCTGGCATATACAAATAAATTTGAACATTCGACTTTCAATACAAGCTTGCATCAGGAAATCATGTAGTTCACTGTATCGATGCAATTAAACGTACCTACAATACATACTACAAAAAAGAGAAGGCAGTTTTTCAATAGTATGAAAGTTATTTATCATATATATCAAATACTAAATTATTTAGTATTTTTCAGGGTTCAGGCATCTATTTTCAAAGAGAACATTTTGAAATAACGTTAAAAAAAATTACTTTGTTGTTTATGAGAAGGTATTTATAGCACTATGTGCTAATTAACTAAAGCATCACTATACTATAGTATTGTACTCTAGCTCTATTTTACTCTGGATTCGTAAATTTTCCTTAACACAAATAAATTATAGTTTTTGATTACTCAAGTATAGAAATGTTTGTCAAGACCGTGTAGACGTTTAGATGTATTTATACTCTGTTGAAAGGCATCTTGAATAAAGCTTTCTATCCCCTTCATGACAAATATAATGTCATTTCTGTATGCGAAATCAAAACGTACAGCTTTTGGAATTCATTCTGTTATCTTGGCTGTAAATGCCACTAAAAATACTCAGCAAAAAGTTGAGAACCAAATGAATTTGATTTATAGTATTTAAATTTCTGAAGTGTTGGCCTCATTTGCTTACAGGGGGCAAGTCGGTATGAGAAAACACTGGAAAATATTGCTTTACTTAAAAAAAAATTGAATTATCTATATTACTATCTATCTATCTATATATATATATATATATATATATATATATTATTATCTATATTACAATTACAAGCTAGAGTGAACTTTGTTCTTTTCATAATGATATTGCTTTTGTTCTTTGAACTTGGTACACCAGAGTCTCCTAAGCCATTTCAATATCAGAGGTACCGTACTTCTTGGTAAAGTAACAAAAAAACCTAACTCGTCACATAATATCAGTTCAAAGACAGTTAAGCTTAGGATAAAAACAAAGAGTGTTCTAAGGTCTAATAAAGTGAAATATCCAATCGAAAACTCTAAGAAACATTGTTACAGGTAGGGATTCCAATGTGCTGCCGGGAACACATTTATTTCCATCTTTAGAATGCAGCCTAGTCGGCTATCTTCTGGCCAATCACACAGAATCTGCAAATTTCACAAGAATCTTCAGTGAAAATATGATTACGGAACACATAAATAAATGTCCTATGCTTGTTATAAACAATGAATATCTAAACACATATGAACACATATGTTTACAAATCAATTTCACCAGTTTGAAGTCAGATTTTTAATACTTGGACGTGAGGCCTCAATGACAACATCTTTAAGAATCGATCAACATCTTGAATCATATTAAGTAATTTTTTTAACACATCAGACCCTGAACTGTTTAACCAACTCCCTTTCTTATTTCTTACTTCACATTTAACTTTATCATAACAACATTTATGATAAGCAAATTAAAATGTAAAGATTCAGATTATAAATTCATACCAAGATCTGCTGTTTCTGCGGAATATTCTTTTACATATCAGCATATTTCTTTTGTATAAATACTGAAAATATCATTAGTTGTGCAATCTGCAATTGTGTGGTATTTACTCATTCTGAGGTAAAATGGATAAACCAACAAAAGACTCGACACAAATGAAGTTTTATTCAACGCGTTTCAAACACTTTGTGTTCATCATCAGGAAGACACTATAATACAAATTATATCTAATTAGTTATAAAAATTAGAGTGAAATAATTCTCTTAATTGAATTTTATTATTTCACTCGAATTTTTGTAACTAATTAGATATAATTAAGTATTATAGTGTCTTCCTGATGATCAACACAAAGTATTAGAAACGCGTTGAATAAAACTTCATTTGTGTGGAGACTTTTGTTGGTTTATCCATTTTACCTCAGAATACTGAAAATATATTCAAAATATATATACACAAATATATTACTTTAAATATAATGCTGGTTCTCAGAAATAATATAAATATATGTTTCAACATTTAAAATGAAAAACCAATATTGAAGATATATGGAAAAAAATTTTTTTTCTTTTGGTAATTTTAAAATTATAATATGAATTTCATTCCAATCGTGCATGTGGGAACAACGCAGTAGATAATGTATGATCTGTGTGTTTAGTTTCGTTTCTTTTCTGTTTGCCATGTAACTAAATATATTACGGCTTAAAAAAAATTCCTGGAAGCAATAAAAGTCAGTTATACTGGAAAGATATTCAGGGTTTTGTGATGTAAAACATTGGAGTTACAGATGGGGTCGTAAGAATCTGCTCATTACCTCTTCATTATCTGAAGGTCTCTTCTGTTCCCAACTACGATTGGCTCATCGAAACCAACTTGGACCAATGTTTTCGGATGCAAATCCTGTGAAACCCTCGCAGCTGGTCTACAGCATTAAGGTTATGACTAAATAGACTCTTCATAGTAGTCTCATGTTACATAGTGTCAATAGTGTCTCTCCATCTACTTTCTGATATTGACTTCAAAACAAACGAAAATAAATGAAAATCATATAGAAACATCAACATGAAAATGGACTATTACACATTATTGAATTTTACAGATAGAAGTACATATCTCAAACATAAATGAAATATAGTGAATTATTATATAGGCAGTAATAATCCATTTTCACTTGGATTATTACAGCTTGTAATTTCATTTGCTTTTTTTATTTTGATTATTTTTTTGTTTATTTTTAAATATAATTTCTTAATAAAGTTTGTTTTGCAGTGCTAAAAAAAGTTTTAAAATAAAACCAAATTGAACCTAAGAACAGATTGCATCCCGATTGCAAGATACACCTATTCCATGAAACAGTTGATATATAATTGAATTTGTTTTATATATATAAAATCTTTTAGTGTTCTTTATATTCCAACGTTCATCTTACATCGTTGTTTAAAAATTAGTGAATTTACAGCAAGCACGGTATTCTCAAAACCATACAGAAGAAACCAAAAATAAAACAGACAAATATCATATATATCATAATAGCAATAAGATTTCCCAATAAATACGTGACATAACAATCAATGTTCAAACCACAATAGCAAATGGGAAAAAGGACTAAGATGTTGTATGGGGCTGAATATACTATCATGCCTCCCACTCTTCCCAACTCCACACCAGATAGGCCTACATCTTGGTTTCCAGTTGGGATTTGAGTTTTGTCAACCTTGACACTTGTTACGGTTGAAAGATCTCAGACTTTATTCTTATTCCCCATTGTTGTTTGGACGTTCATCATAGTAGTTGCATTTTAAACTCAAAGTTATTAATATATTTAATTCAATAAAAGAAAACTCAAAAAACTGTTTAAATTGGGTCCATATAAAGAGATGCAAGAGTATTAAAACTTGTTTGAAGCTTCACACTACTAGGATTTTGCAGTATATATTGTTATTTCAGTTGATGATTTACTAATTGAGTTAATTAAATGGGATATACAATTTATTTAGAGGTTGTAATAATTTGTAGAGGCTTAATCGGAAGGGCAGAAGGTGCTTTGAGTCTACCAAGGGTGTATGTAAATAAGAAGTTGATCTGAGAAGGTAGGCTGGGGCATTAGCCCGTGAGAAATATCGACCGTCTTCGGACGGGATTACTGCCGATCCTGCAGCCAGCAGAGATTACTCTGGTCGCCAAGCCCCAATCTGACACCGCTACCCTTTATTGTCGGCATAAACTTGCTCTTCTTATCTTAATAAATGTCCCCCTCTCCCTCCCCGCCGGCAAACAAACACCCTCGTGTCGTGTTTACGCGTCGCCACCTCGCGTGATGCCTACAACTTCTCCTCAACTTTCATTTAAAACCACAACACATTCGCATAGAAATGCGCCATTAACTAATCAAACCTTCACCCGCAATTACTATTAATCCCATATACACGTATAAAGGAGATATAATTTCACTAAAATAGCGTATGCTTTCTAAGGAATTGGAAACTAAACCTAACTACAAGACACATCCCCAAAACATAAAACGTAAGAAACATAATACCATCAGATATATATCGTTAAACACAAGAGTTTTTTTTTTACAAAAAACCACTTATATAATCATTTTTATTCTCAAAATTAGAAATTGAGAATGAAATCTAATTTTAATTTTTGAAAACCATTAATATATATACCATACATCTATATGATTCGTTGAAATGGTGACCAATAGGAGAGTAGAGTTAGTAGGTCCATGCGTGCGGTCCTAGTTACCCGCTGTTATTCCGCCAATGGTTATAGAGGTTGCACAGTCCCTCTGTGAAATAAGATTATTGGCAGAAAACATGAGCCTCACTTTGCAGTGAACTCGTGTTCCCTTTCTATTATTGTTTTTTGAGGTGGTTGGGTGTTGGTTTTGTCTACTATCTGCTACGGAAATTGAATGTATTTTAATTGATACTCTCATTTGTCTTCTATGTAAAGCAGCCTTTGTCTTCATGTCAATGGGGGTAGAGGTGTACAGTCCCTCTTGATTAAAAGATGTTGACACTCGACTCCAACTTCTTCACATAGCGACCCATTCGAGTTATTGTTTTGATATGTTTCCTCCTCAGCCGGTTTTTGTTACTATGATTCCTCTTTGGTGTGTTGTTGTTACTGCTATTGCTGGATGGCTGGTTGAAGGTGGAATATTCTGCACTGTTGACCTGGTGGTGGTAGCTGCGACATGTTTCAACCATTCCCTGGTTATCTTCAGGCGAAGATATTTCTACTCTCTGGTTATTTCTACGCTGCTATTGGTCATCATTTCAACGAATCATATTTCTTAACCCGGACAACTCATAGAAAACTATATATATATAAAACTAAAGTTTGAGTCGGTTTTTCAGGTTCAAATTAAACTCTCATTGCCAACGTATCTGTCTTTATTTAGAACCTTTTTCAGAGGCCAGAAAACAGAGGAAATATAAGAAATAATACAATTATTAAAAAATCAAACATATATAAAAGTGCAATTAGTTACAATTAATAAATTAGAATAGAAATTTTTACTATAGGTTAGGTGAGAAAGCATACAGAAGTATAAATGTTGAAACAGAAAAACTAAGTATCTAATAGTTTTGTACCAAACGCAAAGTACAGTTGTAAGTTTTTGTAAAGGACAATGTAAACGAAAATCAAGCTATTTTTACACCTTTCATTCAAAAATATTGGTAACAAATAATCCTTGTCTGCGATCATTCCCATCGATTCATGGCTAAATATTATCAATATGCACTGGTTATTGTAATAAAATTTAGTAAGTCTACACAATTCGTAATATTTACTTGCAATCAGTCCTACATGGAATTAAATTTTAATAAAAAATAAGAGATGGTCCAACAATATGTGAGATGGTTGATATATATGTATACGTGAAAAGATTTCACATAAACACGTGAAATAACAATCCATGATCAAACCAGAATAAGAAAATCGAAAAACAAGACTAAGATCTTTCAACCGTAACAACCGGTCTTCGTCAGAGTCAAAAACCCAACTCAGTTGGGTATATATAATTGGATATAATTCTCAAAAAACACCATCTAACATTTTTCCTTATTTCTTGGTAACTTCAGGACTACATCGTTACAAAATTAATTAAAATAACATAAAGAAATAAATACATTCATATTTTTGGTAGCACAGAGGTTACTAAAGATAATATTATTATAAACTTGCAGCCTACCTCCTAACTTGTTTGTGGAATATCTAAAATTTATTAAAAACTATGTCAAAAAAGAAACTGGAAACAGTAGTTATTAATATATATTTTTCGCTTTGGTTATCAGTATTCGGATTTTATTGAATATTTTTGGTTGTTTAATATGAATCATTTCTTTTATGATCTATTTTCTTTTATGAATTATTACTTGAATATATAATATATATCTACATGGTAAATTAATATTATTTGCTTTTTTTTTTTTAATATAAAATGCAAAGGGGGCTCAATCCACCGAACTGGTGACATCAGCAGAGGAATTTAATTTGATTTTCAAGAGGCTCGTTGCCGTTACCAGACAGGCTAATTGACAGGTGACAGGCTGGGGGATTTTCAGATGTTGCTCCAAAAGCGCCAGACAAATTTGTCTAAAAACCAATTGGCATTGCACCGCATATCCTGTCTCGTGTAAATATCAATCAGCCTTTACTTATGCCTTCGCATATGCAAAACTTGTTATGCCATGGGAGCGATGTTAGCACGTCTGGCGACAGCTATAATTACATTTTGTTCCTTTGTGAAATGAAACAAGTCGAAAAAAAATATTTCCGTTCCCATAGGAAATATATTTATTTATTTATATCTCCTTCAGCAATGCAGAAATTAAAAAAAAAATAATTACTTTAATTTGAGATGAACTTTAAGAAATACAAAAATGAAAGAATTGTCTGGATATTTGCATTAAGAGCCTATGTCATAACTTTTTTTTCAAAACCGTTTTTACATGGGACATATCTGCATCGTTCAGAACATACTCATACCCTACGCTGTTTTTCAGTTAAAATATGCTTATTTCATTGCGAATTGTTTTTATCTTACTACCAATAAACTATACCGACCATGAAAGAAATAACTTTTAAGATTTTGACAGTTTATACGTTCTTTTTATGTTCCATAAATCTTTATTGGTCTTCTATTTGTTGACATTTCGATTGTGAGTGTGCATCCAAAACTTTATATATATGTAATGTGTTTTCGCACTGCCAGCCACACCGTTTGACAGATCAGAATATTTTTCAGCAAAGTTCTTCACTGGAAAGATACCTGTTGTTCCTTCTTTGGATGTAATTAATTATTCTTTATATTGTGACTTCACTTTTCGATTATTTTTATTATTTACAAACGTGACATTTTCTTTCTATTGTATTATTATTTCTTAATTTTAGTTACTTGTGACATTTGTTTACTTTAAATTAGATCTCTTAATTTTAAAAATATTATATATATAATAATAAAAAATCAATATTTGTATGAAATCATACATATATCTGTGTGTTGAAACCACAATAAGAAATAAAGAAACCGCAATAAAAAAATTATTGAAAGATTAAGATATTTCAATAAGCGACTCTGATGAAGACCGCTTGTTACGATTGAAAGATCTTAATCTTATTTTTTCCTTCTTATTGTGGCTTGAAAATTGATTATTATTCACGTGTTTATTGTGAAATCTTGTTATATATATATATATATATATATAATCTATAATCAAACTACAATATGAAACGGGTGAAAAAAGGCTATGATCTCTCAAGCGTAACAAGTGGTCTTCTTCAGAGTCAAAACCCAACTCGCACGAAGACTGCTTGTTACATTTGAGAGATCTTAGCCTTTTTTCCCCGTTTCATATATTGGTTTGATCATTGATTGTTATTTCACGTGTTTATGTGAAATCTTGTTATATATATGAAAGCAAATATATAAATGAAATTAAAAATCTATTAGCATTGTGTAGCATCAGATATGAAAACTTTTAAAATAAATAATTTCATACTTCAATAAAATATGGAAATATACTATTCTAAATAGTGTTATCATAAAGTTTTGTATTTACATATACTGTTTTTACATAACTTCTTTGAGATAATAACTACATTTAGTTAAGTGGGGAAACTCTGTCTGACCTATGGGCTATCCATTACTATTAACTAGTACTAGCCTGTTTTGGCCCCGTTGAGCTGAACAAAAAATACGCATATTATAATAAGCATGATCAAAGAGTTGTTATTGGTTTAAAATACTAATTTAGTTGTTTAAAACTTATGTTTCTGTAGCGCACGTAAGTTAAGTTTTAAGTGAATCAGAATTTGTTACAATTAAAATACAAATCAAAACAACTTAATGCCTGCTAATAATTATAGGATGAATTATAGAAAGGTATAATTTGGAAATGTCAAGAGAGCATAACTTGAATAGAAGTCAAATATGAATTGATCCAACCAATCATTCCACCTCTAAAACAAGACTAATTATGAAAGTTGAGAAGTGTGAGAGTTGGTGCCATTACTATTAATTAAGGCATAATTCAAAATTTTGCTAATGGAAAAGTGTCGATTAATTAAAAATATAATATAAATTAAAAAGTAAGTAACATAAAGCTTTCTCGATGGTATGCCAACACCAGTTACCAAACTGTAAACAAATATCCAATTTATACAGTTGTTTGAGATATTGAAACTTTAGATGACGTCAAAAGATAATATTTTAAGAATAAAAACTTGAAGTCAATAAAATTTATAATTGCTTATGTGTTTTCAGATTTGAAAAATATTTCAACCATCAATTATGATTAGCTTTCTATTAGTTTCTCAGAGATTTTATTGTTCATACCTTTTTGAAGTGAGACAGAGATGTGATCTATAACAATTCACCCTCACAGAGCTCTTAGTGCCCTAATTAACAATACAGCCCCCTTTTACTTTGTTATACAGTTATATGTTTTTTGTTATATGTTTAGTCTCGTGTACACAAGTTGTATGCCGTGCTAAAGGCATATTACTATTACTATTATTGAAAAACAGTGATTCATATTTTAACTTTTCTTTTGATTGTATAAGACATATTTTTTTTTATATTTCTCACAAAAAAAATAATTTGCTGTGAAATTCAACACCTAAGCTTTAAATTCTATCGCACAAATCCACAGTGGAAACAGACACTCAGACAAATAAAAATACTGGCAGACAATCCATTATTAATATATAATTAATATTGTATTAACAGAAATAAATATTGATGGGTATTTGGTATATTGGTGTATTCTTCTCAGATGTTACAGCAATGAATATAACAAGAATATCATTTCAATCGGTAAAATGGAGGTATTAACACAACAAAATAAATACAATGTATTAATTATGTGGGCTACAAATACATTTATCTATTAGAAAGAAGATTATAGACTATTTAAGTTTTTTCATTACCAAAATTTACGTAAGAAAGAATAAATGACATAAAATGTATGACACCCTATATACATATTTTTTCAAATACTCATTCTATCAATATGTAGAAATCGATAAAGTTAATAGGGATTTACATTTTGAAGAGGTGAATTGTTCAATAGAAGTATAATTAGTATTTTTTTAACTGATTGACTGGGGTATTAAATTAGTGGATATGTGGGGGAGTTAGAGGATTGCCGCGATATGAAGGATATGTGTGATTTAGTTTGCAATTTGGCCGACTGGTAAGCGGACTGGGGTCTGTCAGTGCTCCACTGATGGATTCGGCCAGGTAATGAACTGTTCTTGATCGATGACGGTCCACACTCACTAGACAAGCTCAACTTTCTCTCAATACATTCTCAAACACTCATTCTTATTTTAATTTTTCATATAAGTCTAGTATATTAATCTCAATAAATAATTAACTCCTAGGACTTAAAAAAATTTCGTACTTTGAGTCCACTAAAATCTATTGTTGATATTTCTGCCTTTAATTTTTACTGATACATATATATACGTTTCAGACAAAACAGTATATACAAAGTAAATAAAAACACACTTAGAGCCTCAATACTTACAGAGACAAGTGAGAAAGTTATATATATATATATAAAGATTTCACATAAACACATGAAATAACAATCAATGATCAAACTACAATAAGAAATGGGAAAACAAGACTAAGATCTTTCAACCCTAACAAACGGTCTTCGTCAAGTTGGGTTTTTGACTCTGACGATGACCGCTTGTTACGGTTGAAAGATCTTAGTCTTGTTTTCCCATTTCTTATTGTGGTTTGATCATATATGTATATATAACAGGAATACATATTGTAAATAGGAAAACGATCCAAAAGGGTAACAAAGATTTCACGGGAACTCACAGACACAGAACAAAGGAACAGACACTTACTGTCTCTAATTTTCGGATGAACTCCCAAGATGACGGTTCAACCAAAAATTAGAGTCAGTAAGTGTGCTTGTTCCTTAGTTCTGTGTCTGTGATTTACCGTGAAACGTATATATATATATATATATTTATATTTATATAAATATATACATATATGTATAAACAGTTTTTTATATGTTGATCTTTTAATATTGGTTATCTGGAACTCTCATGTCAAGTCATAACAGATGATAAAGATGTTGCAAATTGTTTGTAGACGAATGCTGCTAAAATTTGGCAAAAGACAAAAAAAGGAAGATAAAAGTAACTCAAAACAGTATTTATATTTCACTGTTGTTTTTGTATCAGCAGATTTTCTTTTACACTGCAATTATTTTTAAGGAGAATTAAAACTCTATCCTTAGAGATTATGTAAAATCGTACCTACCGTACATATTTGTTTGCATCTTCTGTTAAGCAAACTTCTTTGGACTATTAAAATAATACATATTAATTGACTGAAAAAGAAATTGAAATGCGATGAAAATATTAATTTATAATGGAGATTTTTGGATGATTTTAATTATTCTCTAGTGGTTATGAATATAATTAGGCAGCCATATTTTTATTCTCATCATTGCTTTGCATAACGTATTAATAAAATTTTGCCACCATTCTGAATAATTGACTAATAAAGTAATTGAAATCATCACTAATTACGAGGATGAATAATTTATGAGGAAATATATTGGAATAAGAATACACCAATACTCTATTATGCTCTGAAAAATTTTTAAGTAAATGTATTCATAATTGGGTTACATTAAATTTCTGGATGGAAGTAATTAGACTAAAAAAAGGGAATTATTTCAAAAACCATTGATTTAATGTACAGCCTGTTTATAACATATATATATATATATATATATATATATATATATATATATATATTATATATAATGTATTAATATATATATATATATTATATATAATGTATTAATATATATATATATATATATATATATATAAAATAAATTCAAAACGAAGGAAACACACGGAAAGACACAGACATAACTCACAACGATATTTCGACCATCGTCGTCATCAGGAGGTGTGAAGAGCGATGAGCGAAGAGTCCCGCAGGAAGACAGGGCGGTACTATGTCTGTGTCTTTCTGTGTGTTCCCTTCGTTTTGAATTTATTTTATTTTAAAAAAGTATGCTGGACCGTTTCTTTTAATTTGTTATATACATATATATATATACTTTAACACATAGAAAAATATATCCATAGTATATCCAAGTAACATAGCTATCCATGCTAACTCCCATGACCTCCCTTTCAATGATTGTTTCAGGGTACAAATCCTCAAACAAATCCCCGAGTCTAATTAGCATGTCACCCTTAGAGCTTCCGAAGAGGCATTCATATGCCTCCTTGGGGCTCGTTCTCCTCCTGGTCTCAACCTGTACCGTTAATTATTTTTTATTTTATTATTATTATTATTTATTATTATTATTATTAATATTATTATTATTATTATTTTATTATTATTATTTTTTTTATTATTATTATTTATTTTTTATTATTATTATTTCGTATTTTATATATTTTTACTTTACTATAAGTAAAGTATAGTGATCGTGAAAAAATTCGATTTCGAGATTTTGACGGAATTACATGTTTTGAGGTCCCAGAAGTCGTTTTATGACGTTTTTACGATGATGTCTGTGTGTGTGTGGGTGGGTGGGTGGGTGGGTGGGTGGGTGCGTTGGTGGGTGCGTTGGTGGGTGCGTGTGTTAGCATTGCTTGTTACCACGCTACGGTCCAGAATCTTTGATGGATCAAGTTGATATTTTACACAAAAATGGGCCCCATTTAGACAAAGATCCCTATTGTTTGGGAAGAATTATGCATGATGGGAAAGTCACTTTTTTTGCCAAAAACCGTTTTTTTTAAAACATTTATTTCTCCTAAACTGATAACCCTAGAGTTTTGAAATTTTGACATTATCTTTGAAGTTACAAATGCAACAAACGAAAAATATATTCAGAATTTTAAGACAACAGGAAATATTTTTTTTCAATAAAATGTAAAAATTGTGACTTATAATTCAATCTCAAACCTTGTGAGAGCGATACAAGCCATACTGTTTGACGGACAAGAATGAAACTATGCCTACAAATAGAACATTATATGGCAAATGAGTTGAGATATTTTTTTTTTGAAATTACTTTCGCTAAAGGGGCGTTACAGTACGATTTGTGTTTTCAGAAAATGATTTTTTGACGCTAAACGGCTCGTTAAAAAATAATGAAAATTTGGCCAAAAATGGAACAAAAAATTAGCAATTCATAAAAAAAAAATCATAAAGTTTCAATTACAGGAAAGAGCAATAACGATATAAAAACTCTTTGTTTACCCTAAACTAAGAGATCACCTGCTATACTTGTCGAATTTTTTGTATTTTTTTACATTGTTTACATTGACTTAGAAATTTTTTGAGCGAATCTTCTGAGATAAAATTGATGTTTCTAATGGAAAAATGAAAATATATTATTGACTTATATGAGATGTAAGAGGAATAATATTGTGCAGGTAAATGATAACACTCATTAAAAAAAAATTCGTATATATGTTATTTGACAAAGGGGAAGGAAAATGATCTTATTAAATACTAAGAAGCCATAAAATTCCCAGTATAATAATTCTGTTAAAAACCAAAAATGTAAAAGATAATTCAAAATATAAATCTTTCGTTTAGAGATTAATAACTGTAATTATCGTACATCTTTAATTAACAAATCACCTTAAAACAACATTTTCTTCGCTGTTTAAGATGTTTTTCAGAGAAAAAAAGGGTATTTTACGGTTTTAAATTTGAAAATTTTACATTAATATTCAATGTAGAAGGATGTTAAGTAAACGATGTAAGAAATCTACTGGCTATTTGAACAATAGCCATGTTCTCTTGTAGGAGAAGAAATCGTTTCAAGAAATGTTCACTTTGGTTTTTCAAAAATGTTATTACTGCTGTAGTTATACTAATGAAAATATTTGCAAATAATAAATTATTTGTGATGTACAAAAATAAGCTTATAAATTGATATGTCCTTCAATAACTATCTGTACTACCTCAGGAATGAAAGGCTAATAATTATATCCCAGTTAGATGTTTACGTTATGCTTAAATGAGACGTTATATTTTATATACTCAAGAAATTTGACATTAAGTTACTTATAGTAAAGTAGAGTGTAGGCCACTCCAGATTTTTTATCTTGTTTTCTAAATAAATATTGGAGGGATTTCTATTTTTCCTCTCCTCCGCTGGGGGGCAGCATTGCGGTGGTTCCACGAGTTACTCTGGAGGCCAGTAGCATTTTGCTTCTCAACGCGAGTACTTCGCACTTCTTCCCGATGACGACGGATGTCGAAATATCGAAGTGAGTTCTGTAGTGTCTTTCTGTGTTTTTTTCTATGTGTTAAAGTGTTTATTGTCCAGACGGACCTTTCATTATATATATATATATATATATATATATATATATAATGTATATAGAAAGCGCACTTTTTTTAGGCACTAATTGATTAGCATTCAATAAACATATAAAAAAAAAAATCTGGCAAAAGCATTGTTTAACATTAACTTGAAGGTTAAAATAAACGATCCCATGGAATAAATCTGAAGTGGCCTACACTCAAAATTACTATAAGTAAACATAATATCATACTTCTTGGGTATAAAACATATAATGTTCCATTTAGGTATAATACAAATGTCTAAATGTGAGATGTTTATTTATCCTTCATTCTTGGAGGTAGTACAAATAGTGATTAATCCACTTATAATATCCAATGATACTATGATTCATAAACACAAAACAATTTACAATTGATATTAAGTTTTGTTCAAGGGTACAATATATAGATTGATTAGAGCATTTTGTGAGACAAACTATCACAGCATGGAAAGCAGCAGAAATTTATGTTCATTGTAAATGTAATTGAATGGTGATTTTTTAAATGTAAAAATATTATTCCTCTTATATTTCATGTAAGTCAATAAATTATTTAATTTTTCTATAATACTTCCAAACATCAATTTGTTTCAGTGGATTCACTTTAGGATCAATATTCCAGTTCTATAGCTTTATTGGTCTTTGGCGTAAATGAAATTTCATTAATTCTTTTAGTAAATGGTTAACATTTCGTTCAATTTTTTGGCAAATTTTCATGGTTTTTTAATGAGCCATTAACGTCAAAAAAACATTTTCTGAAACCAGAAAATATGCTGTAACGCTCTTTTGATGAATGTAGATTTGAAAAAAGTTATCTCAACTTAACCTCCTCAGAATGTTCTATTTTAGGTGTAGTTACATTTTGATCCTTTAAACAGTATGACTTGTATCGCTCTCATAAACATTCAGATTAAAATATAAGTCAAAACATTTACATTTTATTGAAAAAAAAATATCTTCTGCAGTTTTAAAAATCTGAATATATTTTTCATTTATAGCTTTTGTAACTTCAAAGAAAATGCCAAAATTTCAAGACTCTAGAATTAGTAGTTTAGGAGAAGAAAATTTTGGTTTTTTTTTGGCAAAAAAACTAACTTTCTCATTAGGAATAATTGTTAGACTATGAGGCCCATTTTTGAGTAATATATCAATTTGATCCATCAAAGATTCCGGACCGTAGCATGACCACTAACTTTGGATACATACTCATCCATCCACAGACATCATCGAAAAAACATGATAAAACGATTTCTGTGACATCAAAACATGTAATTCAGTCAAAAACTTGAGATATATTTTTACGATCACTATACTTTATTTATAATAAAGTAAAAAGTTTAGATTTAGATTAAAGGTTCATATACATGAAAGGAATATGATTGTATATCACTAACGGCTATTTATTTGATGTCGTCATATAAATTTCCAGTAACAATTGACTTCTTCATTTTGAGACATATCATCACGAGAGAAAGAAGTCGCCTATTAGTAGAGAAAATAGTGCCACATTACCGCTTACGTTATACATCAGACGTTTTAAATCTGACTGTAGTAAACGTTATTTCTGTAAAAATGTTTAATGTGTGCAGAATGCCATACATTTGTGAGTCCCCTTATAGAAAAATTTAATGTTATGACATAAATTTATTTGTTTCAACCCCAAATCATCTATAATGCTGGCGTAAAGGGTAACTATAGACCATATCTATCACCATGTTAATATATGGACATTTATTTTTTAAATATTTATTCATTTATAGTTAAGTTTTCTGAAGCATATTAATTAAAAGTTATTAAATATTTATATATTTATTGCATAAAGACACAATCATATGAACTTCTATTATTGTATTAAAAATTCTTTTATCAGGTAAAATATAACATTGTTGATGAGAAATATTAGCTTGGTTTGAACTTTATATGACTGCTATTCTGTGATGATATGAATAAATGGTATGATGGAGAAATGACAGGGGTGAAACAAGGAGCATGTCACAAATTGCAAAGGGTAGTGGTGGCAATTTGAGAAGGGTGGTGAATTATGAGGGTTGGAAATGAGGTGGACTAGGGTGGACGTGGATCACTTGCGAGGGTGGAAGGGAAAGTGGCGATTAGGAAGGCCCTGTAGGGAAGGACTACATTAATGGCTGGGCAAGGAGACCGGTTTTGGGGTTGCAAGACAAACAGGCAGCCTTCCTTGATAAAGATGATCCGGCCAAGGGTAATTGGTTGAGAATGAGGTCGTTAATCAAGTGTTGAGGCGTAAACAAGACTAGTTAATCAAAACAGAAGCAAGCACTGCTGTCGTCTTGGGGGCTCTTCGCACCATTTACTACGTCAGGCCAATCCAACAGAGCGCTGCTGATTTAATCACTTTCATTGACTTGCCTTATCAGTAATCTATTCGAGAAATCCATCACTACGAGCTCCACTAAGCAGATCTATAACGCTATTATTGTAGCACTGATTGCATCTGTTTCAATCTCGAATACAGGAACCACTAAACCAGAAACTAGTCATCATATTCTGTTATTCAGTGTTTTATACCACATATAAAACAAACACTTTTCACATTTTAATTCACACTGATATTCAAAAGTTATAAATAAAATAAGACATAAAAGATCATTTTTTCTCATAACCTTTAATAAAAAGTTGTCGGTTTTTATTAAAGGTTCGCATAAACTTCCATCCTCATCCATTAAAGTAACTATGACAATACTGAAAAAATAAAAGGTCTTCCTGACAACAAACTGTGGTTCGAAATATTCATTCTAGTATAGTGTCTCGTTCCTTAATGTGTTCTACTTATTTAACAGTAATATAACAATGATCAAACCACAATATGAAAAGGGAAATAAGACTAAGATCTTTCAGCGGAAACAAGCGGTCTTCGTAGGAGTTGTAACATCGAAATGTAGTAGTGAGTTTTAGAGATTTCATTTCTGTGTGTTCTTTTGAAAATTATAGTTTATATATATATATATATATATATATACCATGGTAACATTAAAACGAAATTCTGTCCAGCAGGACAGATTACACTTAAAATAAAGTGTGATACTTAGACAGTGTCAATGTCGTCGCTCCGTCAATCCACTTCTTCTCCTGAGGACGACCACCATTACGGTCATAATGTGAGTCCTTGTTATGTTTCTGCCTATGTGTCACAGTTTATTTTAAGCATATATATATATATATTTGGCTTACGAGCCATGCAGAACTTATTATCTTCTTCTTCATCTTTTAACGACTACCAGGTCAAAATATTGAAGTTAGTCTTGTAGATGTTTTTTCGCTTTCTTTTCTTTTAATTGTTATATATATATATATATTTTTCTCTCAAAATTTGAAAAAACGATCCAAACTGGACGCAAATCAGTTCAAAACCGAAGAAGAGCAGCACAGAGAGAAAGAGACACACTTACAAACTCAAATTTTTTACTGAAGACGGATCATCCGAAAATTTGAGTTTGTAAGTGTGTCTCTTCCCTCTGTGTTGATTTTCTTCGTTTTTGAGCTGTTATATATATATATATATATATATATATATATATATATATATATACACTTTTTTTCGTTGGAAATACGATCCAAAACGGACAAATATAGTTCAATATAAACAAAGAAACATAGAGAAATCAGAAGAACACACTTACAGTCTCTAATTTTCGGTTTGAACCGTCTTCAGGAGAGATAAGAGAGGGAAACCAAGCGCACTGGATCAGAGACGGTTGGAGACCAACAGTGTTGCCGCATGCGCGCCCGTTCACAGAAAATAAGGTAGACAGGAATCAATTTATAATTAATTTATAATTTATAAAATAAAATAAAATAATGGAATATGAAAACAATAATATATAAAAAAGAAAAAATTGAAAAAATAAGGGAAATTGATACAGAGAAATTGATACATAAACAAAAGTGCTGACTAAGCTATGGTAAAATAAAATAAAACTAAGAATACAAATAATAATAACAAATGAAATAATTTAATAAAAAATGTGAAAAGGCAAGGAACTTTTAGACATTATCGCTTTAGATTGAGGCCAGGTGCACTGCGCGCACTTAATAGCCAAATATGGGCTTCTTCGGAGGCTCGTAGTGTGAGATCTTTGCTGTCAGGGGGTATTTGTCGCAGAATCTGTAGCCTGTAGCACTCATTAAAAGGGAGACCGTGGCTATTGGCATGTATGGCAATGGGAAGATGGGAGCGACTATTGACTGAAGCTCTGTGATTGTTCATACGGAGACTAAGCTTGGTAGATGCTTGGCCTACGTAGAACGAATCACACTTGGTACACTCCAAACGGTACACACAGTTTTTGGAGGTACACGAGCAGTCAGTTGCAACAGGATAGAGGGTGTTATGGGGGGGAGCTGTGAAGTGTGGTTGGGGATTTATAATGGGACACGTGAGGCAACCTCGACGTCCGCACAGTTGCGCTCCAGAGGGCAAACTGTTTGCCCTCGTGGAGGTTAGCTTCCTGTGCGAAAGAAAATTGCCAAGGTTGGGAGGACGTCTGTAGGATAGGCGTGGCGGATTAGGAAAGGTTTTGGAGGTGGCTGGGGAAGAGGATATGATCGGGAAAAGTTCTTTAATGATGGTACCCAGTCTGTGGATACCTGGGAAGTAGGTTGTTATAAGGTAGGGAGACCCAGAGGGAGAGGAAGAGGAGGTTGATGTAGGATTGTGTGGGGTCGTGGCAGGAACCAGTCTTCTTGTTAGGAAGGGGAGAGGGTAACCTCGCTCTACAAATTTACTTTTTAGGCTATTGATATGTAGGTGTTTATCTTGTAGTCTGTTACAAATCCGGTGAATTCGTATGGAGAGGGATCTCGGAATGGATTTCTTAATGTGGGGAGGGTGGCAGCTATTGAAGTGTAGATATAAATGGGGATTAGAGGGTTTAGAATGGACGGAAGTAATGAGAGAACTATTGTTGAGGGTGATATCGACATCAAGAAAGGTAGTGGATCTGTTGGAAATGTTATGGGTAAAGGAGATGGAAGAGCAAAAAGATTTGAAGTTGTCGATGAAGACTTCTAACTCGGAAATGCCATGGGTCCAGATAAAGAAGATATGTCCTCCATAACTCTTGCCAACTATATTAATTTAAGAACCACCTATTTTCAAAAACTACTCTCCACTCTTAAGATCCTTCTGAAAATTTCTCCCCGTTTCCAGACTTTGTCCCACCAACATCTTCTTTCGGGCCAAAAAGTTTTAGACTCACTTAGGAAATCATCACTAAAAAAATTTTCTTCATTATGTCGCAGCTATCTGAGCCTGGGTCTCAGCCTGCCTTTCCAACTTCCTAACCTCCCTCACTATAACACCCCATACCATACCTCAACCATACTACCCGAATTTGTATTAGCTCAAAACCCTCTGACCTCACTTTTAACCCCTCCACAACCCACCCTTAACCCTGAATTTCCTAGAAAAAACTCTGATCCTACTCCCACTCAAGACAAAACTATTTGTAATTTGTCAACCCACTCCCTCACCTCTGATGAAAAAAACCTCCTTTCAAAAGGACTTTCGTTCTGTCCCACTCCGAAAGTCCAACCTTTAAAACTTCTAGAGGACGTACAGATGTTCTGTAGGTCCCTCCGTTGGCAATATTACTGGAAATCCCGGACTGACCCTCAATCATCTGTCCACTCCACTGTGCATAGCTCTCTTAAAAAATTTAAACCTCCCTCCAATCATGAGCCTTCACCTCTTTTAGCCTCCCATCCACTGGAACTATTTATTTCACAACTTCTCAACAGAGTTTCTAATCCTTCATTCTTAAAATCCCTCAATCCCCCTGATAACCTTTCCCACACTGAAAGAAAGTCACTAAAAAACCTCATAAGAAACCGAAACCTCCTCATTATGCCAGCGGACAAGGGTTCTACAGTTGTGCTAATGGACCGCGATGTTTATCAGCGACTTGCCCGGGCGCAGCTGCAGGATCCCTTGTTTTACCAGCCTCTTCCTTCAGATCCTACATCCAACTTCCATCTAGAGTTGGTTCAACTCCTACACACCCACGCCAACCATGAGGGACTTACAGATGAAGACATTCAACTTCTCACACCTATTACACCCCGCTGTCCCACTTTTTACATCCTGCCAAAAATCCACAAACCCTTTCAAATGCCCAATAATCCACCTCCCGGGAGACCCATAGTTTCCAGCTACGGCTGTCTCACTGAGCGAATTTCAGCGTTCGTAGATTTTATTCTGCAACCACTAGTGAGCAGTCAACCTTCTTTCTGTAAAGATTCCTTTCACTTCCTAGATAAAATCAAAAGTGTATCCCTGCCTGAATCTCCCCCTTATCCAATCCTCCTTGTAACTATGGATGTAACCTCGTTGTACACTGTCATAGATCACAGTGAGGGCTTAACCGCTTTGCGCTACTTCCTCTCTTCCAGACCACTCCCTCATTCGCCATCCACTGACTTCATTATCACCTTAGCCTCCTTCGTCCTCAAACACAATGCTTTCAAGTTCGATGAAGACTTTTACCTGCAAATCAAAGGAACGGCCATGGGAACTAGAATGGCTCCCTCCTTTGCCAATCTGTTCATGGCTCACCTTGAAAATAGTTTTTTCCAAACCTGCCACCTTCTTCCCGCACTGTATACCCGCTTCATCGATGACATCTTCTTTATCTGGACCCATGGCATTTCCGAGTTAGAAGTCTTCATCGACAACTTCAAATCTTTTTGCTCTTCCATCTCCTTTACCCATAACATTTCCAACAGATCCACTACCTTTCTTGATGTCGATATCACCCTCAACAATAGTTCTCTCATTACTTCCGTCCATTCTAAACCCTCTAATCCCCATTTATATCTACACTTCAATAGCTGCCACCCTCCCCACATTAAGAAATCCATTCCGAGATCCCTCTCCATACGAATTCACCGGATTTGTAACAGACTACAAGATAAACACCTACATATCAATAGCCTAAAAAGTAAATTTGTAGAGCGAGGTTACCCTCTCCCCTTCCTAACAAGAAGACTGGTTCCTGCCACGACCCCACACAATCCTACATCAACCTCCTCTTCCTCTCCCTCTGGGTCTCCCTACCTTATAACAACCTACTTCCCAGGTATCCACAGACTGGGTACCATCATTAAAGAACTTTTCCCGATCATATCCTCTTCCCCAGCCACCTCCAAAACCTTTCCTAATCCGCCACGCCTATCCTACAGACGTCCTCCCAACCTTGGCAATTTTCTTTCGCACAGGAAGCTAACCTCCACGAGGGCAAACAGTTTGCCCTCTGGAGCGCAACTGTGCGGACGTCGAGGTTGCCTCACGTGTCCCATTATAAATCCCCAACCACACTTCACAGCTCCCCCCCATAACACCCTCTATCCTGGTGCAACTGACTGCTCGTGTACCTCCAAAAACTGTGTGTACCGTTTGGAGTGTACCAAGTGTGATTCGTTCTACGTAGGCCAAGCATCTACCAAGCTTAGTCTCCGTATGAACAATCACAGAGCTTCAGTCAATAGTCGCTCCCATCTTCCCATTGCCATACATGCCAATAGCCACGGTCTCCCTTTTAATGAGTGCTACAGGCTACAGATTCTGCGACAAATACCCCCTGACAGCAAAGATCTCACACTACGAGCCTCCGAAGAAGCCCATATTTGGCTATTAAGTGCGCGCAGTGCACCTGGCCTCAATCTAAAGCGATAATGTCTAAAAGTTCCTTGCCTTTTCACATTTTTTATTAAATTATTTCATTTGTTATTATTATTTGTATTCTTAGTTTTATTTTATTTTACCATAGCTTAGTCAGCACTTTTGTTTATGTATCAATTTCTCTGTATCAATTTCCCTTATTTTTTCAATTTTTTCTTTTTTATATATTATTGTTTTCATATTCCATTATTTTATTTTATTTTATAAATTATAAATTAATTATAAATTGATTCCTGTCTACCTTATTTTCTGTGAACGGGCGCGCATGCGGCAACACTGTTGGTCTCCAACCGTCTCTGATCCAGTGCGCTTGGTTTCCCTCTCTTATCTCTCCTGAAGACGGTTCAAACCGAAAATTAGAGACTGTAAGTGTGTTCTTCTGATTTCTCTATGTTTCTTTGTTTATATTGAACTATATATATATATATATATATATATATATATAACAGCTCAAAAACGTAGTAGTAGTTTGCTTCTCAACGCGAGTACTTCGCACTTCTTCCCGATGACGACGGATGTCGAAATATCGAAGTGAGTTCTGTAGTGTCTTTCTGTGTTCTTTTCTATGTGTTAAAGTGTATATATATATATATATATATATATATATATATATATATTAAGCATAGAATAAATATTAAAAGAAATGGTATTCTACGACCCACTGTAAATATTTTGATCTTCTTAATGGTATTTATCATGTGATATTGTAAGTAGACCACCGTCAACTCCTATATACGTGCGCAATAAATGATCAGTAAATATTTTTATTCGTGTTCTTGGTGTAGTGAATTCTTGTCATCGGATCTACATATGCTTTATTGTTCCACAATACCTAGCTGAGCACTGACTCAATTTAATGACTAAAGATACTGTTGTAACAATTATTTTTCCCTATATTCTGAAAATAAATCACTAAACATAAGCTTATGCAGGGATTTTTTTTATTCTGCCCCACTTCATCATAACTTTTAGACCTGCACACCTAAATTAAATTTAATTAAGGGATGGTGCAATATTGAATGGGTATTGTATGCTTGTTTAACGAATTGTTGAATTAATAAAATTACTTAATAACGGATAATTACAGCAATAAGAATACTTTAACGAGAGAGTATTCATAGATGAATGTAGCATAATTATAATATTGTCCGTAGGTCAATGAATAAAAACCTTCATTCCGTTATAAATGCGGTTCAAAGTAGAAGAACGAGGAAGCAGTGACAAGTTGGAAACAAAAGCCGTTTGCATTAAAAGACTCCATTTGTCGTAAGGGACCAGCGCTAAAGTGCAATATAAAATGAAAGTTTTTGAAATAAATCAAGTATTGGATAGGGGTCAGTCGTGTTCATCATTTGGAATTGAATCAAGTTAGGGAGCAGAAACAAAGATTCTATATGGGAACCCGTTTGACCCTACTACAGTGTTTGCGAACAGGTTTAGAGCCACGCTTCAATTCCTGAAAAACAGATTACTTCCCCTGTCACACCCTTAATTCCAAAACAAACAACCCCTCTTTTCGTGAACCCCCAACTCCACCCCCAGCCATACAGTGCGCTCTTTTATCCTGGGATCTCAACCACTAAAAATGCTAGCTGCTTTCCTTTCCTAATCTTGCTTCATGCAAATCCCACATGTAATCCTCTACAGGTGATGACACGCACTAATGGAATCACTCCGGATGTTTATACTGACAAAAGGGAAGAACAAATCTACAAATCTGTACAAAACCAGCTTCTATCACACAGGACGATAATCGCTAGCTAATCCTGATTTATGATGCAATCCAGCACAAAGCGATTAGAACATTTCATAGTACAATCAGAAATAAGACTTTCCTAATAATCCATTAATCTTAAGTAATTAATTATCCAGTCACTAGTTCGAGGCACTGCTCTAGTATAGGGCCATTAAACAGAATCCTGAATCATACAATGTATAACAGGCTCTCTATCCATGCTTTAGTTAATAACATATTTTCTCTTTCTTAAATATAATTAATGGGTACTAATTAATCAAAGTAAGGCTTTTTATATTGTTTAAGTTAAACTCATACAATCTGAGTTAAATAATAATAAAATATATCATTTGCCTTTGTGTAATAGTAGCTATTGAATTTTTGAGGAATCAGTGTTCTACTCAATAGATATAGTTATTTTTTATTGTTTGAGCTGAAAAGCTCCATCTAGGAAATATTTCTGAGAGTAAAACAGGTACTTATAGAACTTTATCTGCGTTTATATATAACACTGCTTTTTTTGTGTGTTGACTGAGGAGGTGGTTAGAGGTGACTGAGGATCAGCAAGTGCTAAGAACCATAGTCCAGTAAACTCTCAATTTTGTAACACCAGAATATATTCCCTTATTGAGTCAAGGGTTAGATATAAAGACTACATCGAGTCTCCTGATGTTTTCATCCAAAAAGTCGAAGCGATTTATTGCTCAGGCTTAGATGATTCCACAAAAACAGCCCCATCCGGTCAGGCATAGATTTTCTTTATGGTCTTGAAAAGTCCGTGTTCCTTTGAATAGTTTAAGTGCTAATTAAAGGGTTCTTAAAAATCAAACTGAAGTTCAATACGAGCTGGCCATCAGATACGAGTATTGTAAAATCACCTGCTTGTTTCGCCGGTGATTGATAGATTGATAATAATCTGATTGATTAGATGTCATCAATCAGAAGTAACATAAGTTACTAGCTGAAATGTCCCGCGTGTCTTAAGGTTTTTGGTCAAAGTTGATAATGTATTGTTAACTGACTACTTTGTATCATTTTTACGTTTTAATTTTTAGTTGTTATTGATTTCAAAGCACACTCTCACAGAATTTCCTTTTTCTGTGTAACATTGAACAACGATAAAAACTATTGTTCAATGGTTAACTGATACTCATCTTGACTGTAGGCAAGCAAGTTTACTTTCCTGATTCTGTATAGGGACTTCCAGATAATACTTTCTTTAAGCTTATTAGAGGAGCAAACTTCTTCTTCAAAGAGCAAAGGCAGACAGAATTATGACATACCTAAAGAGCCAATTAAATATTTTGTATGTCCTACATAAAATTTAAAGGAAAATACATTTTCTTCTCTGTAACTGAATGCCATTTCAAAAGAACTGTTTAATTTATAAAACATTTTGAGAACTAATGCATTATATAATGCATTTAGCAAAATAGAAACGTAGTTTGTATTTGATCATGGATGATTATTTACAATGCGAGTGGATCATTACACTAGGCAGATTATATGACAGTGGGAAAAGGACAAAGTTACAAAGGCTGTTTAAAAGTTTGATTACATAAATACGAAGGGTTCGTTTATAGGAGGATGTTTGGTTAGTTTTGGAAAGGGCTTTGAAAGAGAAGGACAGAAGATGGCTGTTTAATAAATAATAAGGGCTTCAGTGGAGCTAGAGCCAACCTATGCTGAGCTGATTAATATTTCAGAGCCTTCCAAATATGAAGGGCTCGAGGGCTGAGTACGACCTCACACCTTTAAGGGAGACGCCTCTCGTCCACTCCAGCCCTTCGTAAATCTATTATACTTACATGCGACAGTAACCACCATTCACAACCAATAACCAACTTTCAGCATAAACCACAAACACCACCTTACAAATCTCTTTTCTCATAAATTAAATTTAAATTCAGTTTAAAATAGTTTATTTAGATTGAACACAAAATAAAGAGAATGAATAGTAAATTCACAACTAACCATCAAAAAAAGGAACATCACATTCATTTTTTATAAATGTTGCAAATTAAATTGTTTACAAGAATTATCAGCTACAATTTCAGCCTTAAAGAAATGACTAATGATGGACACATTTCTTTCAAATTATCTAAACTGATCAAAAATGTCTTTTTGACTCAATGCCGTCTTAATAAAGAAGCAGCGTACATTACTCTGATAAACTGAATTGAAATAAGGTAAATTGTATACAGTGCTTAAACCCTTCAGAAATTATCGGAAATTTATTCATTACAAAATAAACAACACATTGATAATCCTGAACACACCCCTAAAAATACAAAACAAACACAATACAGGTCAGTGACGTACATAAATGAGTTGCCAGTGCCACTGACATTGGACATCGGACTTACTGCTTTTTATATCAGTTCATTAAACTTCATGTTAGTAATGATGGTAATTTTCACCACTTATTAAAAAAGAGTCATTACTAAATCTATATATATCTGAATATTTTTTTATCCACAATATTTCATAGAATTTTTAATAAAAAAAAAATTAACTGAAGAAATCTCAAGGTGAGGGCTAAAGCAGTGCTGCCGGGAAGTAGAAGAATAAAAAAAGAACTAAGAAGTCGAGATCAAAGAAAGAATTATAGAAGGATAAAGAAGAAGAAAACAGAATTTATATAAAGATATATTAAAAATAATGTTGTATTAATAATTTTTTTTAAATAATTATAAAAAAAATAATACACAAATGTAAGATGATAAAAAATATTAATAAAAATATTGAGATACAAAAAAAAAATAATAAATAAATGATACCTATCTTTATCAAAGCCGGGTTAAAGATCTTTGGTTACTGTCAATTTATTTCGAACAGTAGGGGTGTCATAACAGTTAATGTGCAGGTTGAGGTGGACTATTTGTGGGTAACAGTTTGAACAAGTTCTTCGACTAATATTTTGAATATACTATTCAAAGTGTAAATATTCTCTTTACTGAAATAACTTGATTGTCACAACTCACAAGATATAAATCAAAACAGATAAATCTGTGAAATACTGTCCTTAAAGAAATAGTGAATATATTAAAATAATATTTAGTACTGAATGCGGAATGTCAAGTAAAATAATTGAAATCTCACAGCAACGGTAAATCAAATAAAAAAAGTCAAGAATAATTTTCAAACTTAACTTCAATAATTTTCAGGATTTAAGGTTCAAAATGACAGTTTGCTGTTTGAGAAAAGCAAAGTGACATTAACAGTTCTTCTCCCTTTCTCATGACAAATCGGACTTCAGTTATTTTTTAGATTTAAAGTTTGATAAAACTTGCCTCATAAATAAGGTAAATTTGCTACTTTAAGCTGTAAAAGAAAAATAAATGACTGAAATAAACAATAATTGTCATGAAACTTCAGAGGTAACTTGTTGTTTTTTTTTTTGTTTTGTGTTTCTGCAGTTTTTTTTTTTTTTTTTTTGGAATTAATTGATGGTTCAAGGGGAATCTCATTTTCGTAGAAAATTGGAAAGTTGAGAGGCGAGTATGAAACATTTTCCTGGTTCAAACTGAGTTGGTAAGGGGAGTTTATGGATAAGCATCTAGAAATTCACAATTTAGTGGGAATTGTAAATTGGGATCGAGTTTCTGATAAAGGTTTGAAAGCAGTTTAGATGGTTTTTGGTGGGGGTGGGGCTTGGACGGAAGATTCAGGAGGTCGTTCAACAATGGGAGTAAAATAAACGGCGGGATTTGGAAAGAGGGTAAAGCGAGTCCCCCGTATCAACGAAAGCATTAATCAGCCTTCACCCAAGAGCACCCCCTCTTGGCAATTAACCTGCAAGTTATCTACCCTGGGTCAAGACAATAAGGGTCCTTTCTCGCATAACTCCAGACCTTGGTCCACTCAAGGAAATAAACCCTTCACAATTCAGAACTACCAATGTAGACTATTCTGGCCCGAATCGATCATTTAATCCCGCTAACATAACTTGAGAACCAGCTATATTCCATTTGGCAGAATTAAGCCAAATATATGGGGCATCTGGCTACCAACCCCACAACCTATTTCCCCCTTCATCCTACCTAATTACATGCCACTATTAATGATAGTATAATTTATGGCTATGCAGTCAAGAATCTCACCTAATTTTATAACGACTTAGATCAAGATATCATATTATTTATGATTTTATGATTGAGCATGATTGTAGTCAATATTAAGTTAGAGTACTGATACACAAAGTTCCAAAAATAATAATTATAAGTCGTTCAAAATTGGATAGCTTTCTGAATATTAATTACAACCTAATTATAAATAAGAGGTCATTTGATGTCAATTGATAGCGTGTTTGAAATTAGAAGTGGAAATTATAAGTTGGAATCTTGGTCATGACAGTAGATGTTTCACGCAAACTATGGAAAATCATCTGACCAATGAGAAGAAGTTAAATAAACTTACATCTGCCCCCCCCCCCCCCCAGCTTAGCAATGACAAGTACGCTTTAAAGACCTCGTCTCTAATAAGCAGAAGTATGGACTTTGAATGTTGACTCAAATAATGCAGCTCTCATTACCTGCAAGTCAGACAAATAAAAATCAAGCCATCTCTAGAACAGCATTAAAATTGAAACCCCAGAAAAACAAACACACTGCAAACATATTGAGGATGGGTATAAATCTCTCATAACAAAGAAGAAGAAAGGCTGCAACAAATTTCTCTATAATAAACCAATATAATTTTCTTTTTATTATCTATGATTACATATACTTGTAGTTCATTGACAGCTGAAAAAATTTTAATCTTATAAAATTATTACAGGTGTTTCTTATTTACAATCCTACATAATAAATAGTGTAAAGCTTGCTATTAGATTGTACCTGTCAGGGAATCAACAGATATAACTTAAACATCTCTTTTTTTGTAATTTTTTTTTTGTTACTTTGTAATGTAAATGACTTCATGGTCATTCAATCTAAAATATGCACCTACTCTGGATGTTCCCAACGGAAATCTGAAAACTTTACATTTATTAGCAATTAGAAAAATTGCAAAAATCACAATTCCTGTATTTAAATAAATTGCTACTTAATTTTGCATAGTATACTTGAGCACCATGATTGCTGTACAACAAAATAATCAACAGTGACTATAGTAATTTGGGTAGAAATTACTTTTCCAAATAATTATCCTATTTGTACGACATTGTTTTCATCATTTATACTTCAACTATTTTCCATCTAATAGAGTTTTTCTCGTATAAAAATAAACACAAAAAATTATATTAAGCAGCTAAATTGAAGTGTTTGGTTTAGAATTCAGAACAAAGGACACAGAATAACTTTTAAATATCAAAGTAGTTATTACTAGAGTGGTTAACAGTTATAAAGACCAAGTGGCTATAACTAGAGCCTCTCAGTAATGTATTATACTTGTTTTAAAACCATGTTCATACCTAAATAATCTGGGGGGCCAGGTTACCTCAGTCGTTAGCCTACTCCTCTCTAAATTAGTAGGTCCGGAGATTGATACCCACCTAGCCCTCAATTTATCCATAACGGAAGTGAACGAATGTGAACACGTCGTTTCTCGGAGAGGACGTTAAAACCGTCGGTTCCAAGCCTGTACTATGTCAGGTCTTGTGAAAGATCCCTACTCTAATTACACTTGAGTTAGGAAAAATTGAGGACTCACAATGTAGAATCAATGTGGCTCACCCATTACTAAAATGTGTAACAAATAATAAATGTGCCACATTTTCCACCTCTAGAACATCACTAAAAGATGAAAGGCTTATATGTGTAGGCGTTGAAAAACAAACAACAACCTAAATAATGTCAAACAATATTACATATTAATAAATATAATTATTAAATAATTAATATATATATATATATATATATATATGATCAAACCACAATAAGAAATGGGAAAACAAGACTAAGATCTTTCAAAAAAAGATCTTTGAAAGATCTTAGTATTGTTTTTCCATTTCTTATTGTGGTTTGATCATTGATTGTTGTTTCACGTTTTTATGTTAAATCTTTATATATATATATATATATATTTAATATATTGTATATTAATTAATTAATTAATATTAATTAATAATATAATATATAATTTATATTATATGTATACACGAAGGAAAGTCGTCATACCTCCTAAGATGTTCTTCGAGCGCTTTTGGATGTTGTTCATCTTTAATCTCAACTAACATAAGGATTTGTTAACCTAAGGAGAAATCGAAAATGGACAACGTCCGAAATCGCTGCAACTACTCCAAGAACATCTTACGAGGTATGACGGTGTTCCCTATTTCTTATATAAATCACACTAACCTTAATGCTAGTAACAATATTCATGTACGAGTAAATAATATATACATATAATAATACATTCCTGTTGCAGTAATGAGGAATACATTACTGTACAAACAATATTACATTTATAATTTGATGTCTTGTTTTTGAAAAGTTTTACGACTTGATGTTTTCTAATCATATTTTGATACTATTGGACAACCTCCTAATAATCGTAATATACAATAAAAATAACATGAATTATTAATAATAAAAATGGCAAAATTACACCAGAAGGACATTTATTAAGATGCAAGCAGGTTTAACATCGCTTATCTGTTTTATGTGCGGTGTCTTTTCTTATACAAATATTCCTTTACCAAGTTATGAAACCAATTTACCTTAATATACCTGCGCATCAATCACGGTGTTGATTTGACATTTTAAAATGTGCTTAGTTATTTATTAGAAATATATAGTACAGAAAACGAATTAAAATCTGAATTTCTTACCGTATTTATATTTAAGCCATGATTCCACCTTTTGCATCTGAATAACTTTTCCATTCGAGCGTATTTAATATTAAATCTAAAGTCAAATACAGGTGTGCGAGATTTACCATAACTAGAATATTGTTTTCAGGCAATTGGAATAATAGCCTGAAAAAAATATGCTAAATAATAGCATAGCATTCATTTAGCATATAATCCTTTCGCTTAGCAGGACGTGTGTTAATATCACAATGATAATAACGATGACCTTTCCTTATCATTTTGACTGATTCAATCGATTTAAGAGGTGCTGCTAAACATAACTGAAATATAATATCGTTCTACATGCTGACTGTTTACAAAATATATTATATCTAGCAATAAAGAAACAAAACATATAAATGAATAGTTGACATCTATGTTTGTTTGATGGACTATAAGGTGACAGTAAGTAAAAAGAAAAGTGTTCTTTTATCTGTTCATATCAACTTTGGCGGAAGCCATTTGTGTTGGCGGGTAATTTCTCTTCGAAACTAAATCGATATTGGCCAGGTAATATACGAACTCACTCAACTTCACGAAACCATTTCAATTCACATTTCACCATATAACAGCAAATTTCTCATAATTTAGTAATCAAATAGTTCATTTTGCTTAGAAAACGACCTTTTATTAATATATATATATATATATATATATATATACAACCTCTCCACCATAGTTCCTACCCGGTTCAGGTCAATTCCTCCTGTACCTCGAGCAACTGTGTTTACCGACTGGATTGCACTCAGTGTGACTCCTTTTACGTTGGCTTAACTTCTAATAAGTTGAGCCTTCGTATGAATGGTCATAGGGCTTCAGTCGGTCAACGCAGGAACTATCCTGTAGCCATCCATGCGAACTCGCATGGACTCAGTTTCAATGACTGTTTCAGGGTTCAGATCCTGAAACAGATCCCCGAATCCAACAATAAAGTTACCCTAAGAGCTTCAGAGGAGGCATACATATGCTTACTTGATGCTCGCTCTTCCCCCGGACTCAACCTCAACCGATAATTTATTTATGATTTATTTATTATTTTTTATTTATTTATTTATTTATTATTTTTTATTTATTTATTTATTATTTTTTATTTTACTTTTTATTTATTATTTTTATTAATTTTAATTTGATTTATCTACTTTTTTTTTTTTTTATAATTTTTTATAGTTATAATTTTTACTCGTTCCTTTTACGTCTTAATTTGGCTCTTCATTTCCTTCCCTCCCTTCCCCCGCTTGGTGGTAAGTGGTGGGGTACTGGCTGCGGTTTCCGAGTTCAGTACCTTCTTCCTGCGGGACTCTTCGCTCTTCGCACCTCCTGATGACGACGATTGTCGAAATATCGATGTGAGTTATGTCTGTGTCTTTCTGTGTGTTTCCTTCGTTTTTTATTTTATTATATATATATACAATTTCATTCATTCTTGCAATACAACTAATTTAAAGAGTATTATACATAGAATAAAATCGTCTTATAATTCTGTTCAGGCTTCAGCTACAAAAGTATGAACTATATTCTGTATTGAGAGGCCTACATTGTAATAATTGAATACTCTAATTAATATAGAATAGAGAAATAATAATTAATAGAATAGAATAGAGCCTATTAACGAGCGCGATACAGCAGCAAACTTCGGATAACAATGCTTACAAAGGATTTTAGTCACAGCAGTTTTCATCTTCAACACGATAAATATTGCATACTGTTCTAAAGTTGTTAACATATTTGATGTTCAACACTGTACTAAACTGCAGTTTATTCACAATGGAGAAGTCAACGAATGACTTACATAATAGAGATCATGTTTCACCGATTTTACTTTTTCGACGGACAGCATGAATAGATATCCTTCTTAAATGAAGAATAACGGGTCTGAATAAAATATGAACACTTGATCTATAAAAGAGCAGAAATTATACCAACTATTGGTTTACTGTGACCTCCAGAAACAGTACCAAATTATATTTTACTTCCAATTGCTTTTAGAAAACACGTTTTACTTATGTCATCCGCAAGATTTGTAAGAATAACTCTGACAAATAGATTAAAAAGCTGTTTTTTAATATATATACAAATCAAAATATTAAAACGGTCCAAACCGGACAGATATATAAATAACATATACTTATCAACAAAGTGTTTTATTTTGTATTTTACCAGAAGGAGAATATATTTGGATATATAAATGGAAAACATAACACATAAATGAAACGAGAACACTTACAGGATCAATATTTCGAACTGAAGTTCGTCATCAGGAAGAGAGTAGAAGGGAAGAAGAAGAAGTACGTGCGATCAGGAGTGCGAGTGGAAGGATAATATATATGTAGAAACCAAAGTAATAATTATTACTTTAATACTAATCATTCTTGGTTAAACAATGGCAAGTATTTTTAACCATGTCCAAAACGGAACATTTATACATAATGATGTAATCATGTTATAATTCAGTACGAGTGACCATGAAGAACGCACTGAATGAATTTAATTTTGATAGCCACTGAACTGTATTTCGATCCACTACACTACAATGGTGTTACAATATGTGTTTATATATAACTCATAAGACGTTAAACATGAATAAAAACATTATGCAAATACACACCATGTATATTTAATAGTTTGCTCACCGATAAAATTATGTTAGAAATCATTTTAAGTTCCAAATAATACCATTTTCGTTTTTAAAGATCGATTGTTTATGAACAATACCATCACCAGTTTTCGCAATATTTATTAGTTTAGTTTGTGCTGAACATAATCATTGAAAAACTTTAAAAGAATTAAGTGTTGAAGAGTTTACTGTTAATGGATGTATTTTGAGTTGAGACGGCAAGGGAAGACAAGAGGTTCTGGATGGCGCCCAGGTACGGAGCACAATCAGCTTGCTGGCAATAAGCCATACATCAGGCTGAGGCATTTCACATCCTCCTCTTACAAGTGCCGCTGCCTCCTACCAGTACCAACGAACACCCACATCATCAATCATTTATACCCTTCTTTACAGTTTTTTTTTTGTAATCAGAAAGGCATATTCATATTAAAAAGCAAAATGATTTATTTTATTTATCATATTATAATATTCCAAGTTGAATGAAAAGAATGACGACATTACACTTCACAGTATAAATATTTGCTAAATTATTCGAAATGAGGTAGATCCTAATGTAATCGCATCACGATAGTGCCTATTTAAGAATACAGAACTCGATATACTCTTAAATAGACACTATATATAAATATTAGTATAAGTTGGCAGGAGATTCTCATTTAAACATAAATGATTAAAATAAACGGCAGCTTTAAATAAACGACTTTAATACTCATCCTTTCCAGTCCAGAAAAATAAACGAGGAACAAGACAGTAACATCCTACCACTTCTAACAGGTGACTTTGGCATGGTCTACTGCTACGGTAATATCAAGAGCCATAAACCAGGAAACCCTTTAAGATTAAACATTAGCCAAATACCCACTCCCACATATAAACTGACGAAAAATCTCAACATAGCAGTAGCCCATGCCAAAGTCACCTGTTAGAAGTGGTAGGTCACCTGTTACTGTCTTGTTCGTCGTTGATTTTCCTGACAAGTTTATTAACACATTTCTTTATGTCCTCGGTAGGGTTCCTTGTAATTGTTCGAAATTTTGAGGTGTCGTCCAGGATGTTCTTCATTTTTAAAAGGTATTCATCTTTATTCATAAGCACATAACAGGCCCCTTTATCTGCCTTTCTTATCATGATAAAAAGTTGTCGTCTCGCAGTGTTTTTGCGGCTTTTCGCGGTGTTTCCTTTTCAAAAGGTGGCTGGTATTTTGTCCTCTGGTTATTTTGGATTCTTTCTGCATTTTTTCTTTTATTCATTAGTCAACTTTCACTTTCCCTTCTTGTCCGAGTTTGATAATGTTATCAAGGAGAGACTCAAGTTCGACTCCTTTTCCATAAGGTGTAGGTTTGGAACGACAGTCAACTAAAGAACTCACTGGGTGAGGGCTAATGCAGTGCTGCCGCAAAGGAGAAAAATAAAAAAGGAACTAAGAAGTCGAGATCAAAGATAAAAACATTTTTTTTAAAAAAAGGAGAATAAGGGTGAGGAAAACGAAAAAATAAAGAAAATATATACAAAATTATTAAAAAAAAATATAAATAAATAATATATATATGAGCTAAAAATCAAAGAAAAGAACACACACAGTAAAGAAACACACTTACAAACTCAAATTTTTGGACAATTGGTCTTCAGGTGAATATAGATAGGGGGATGAAGCACGCGGTAGATGCAACGGCAAATAACGGTTACAATTCCATATTTTGGCAAATCAAGTAATTTTTCTATCATACGAAATTGTCCCTAAACTATGCAGTACATCTGCACAACGAGGACCATTTTTGTGTAAAATATTAATTTAATCTATCAAAGATTGTAGTGTCTACAGAACTTTTAGATACCCACACACCCAAACACACACACACACACATGGCATCATCGAAAAAACATCACAAAACAACTTTGGGGATTTCGAAACATGTAATTCCTTCAAAATTTAGAGATCAAAATTTTTCACAATCACTACACTTTATTTAAGGTAAAGTAAGAAAAATATAACTTGATAAACATACATATATTGTATGTATGCGTATTTTTCGTATCTGAACACAAGCTTTGACAGTTTGAGTTCAACATGAAATTGACACTCTTGTGAAATGTTCCAGTACTATTAAATTTAACACTTCACCTTAACTGAATTAATCCAGCCGCCACGTTCGATTTAAGGTTGTCTTTGCTTTGGATGTATTGTAGGCTTCATTTATAATTTATAAGCATTGAAAAGAAATTCCATACCTTAAATTAGAAGACCTCCAGCGTTCAATTTAGATATGCACCTTCCAAATTATTACAATGGGTAAGTACCATAAGTACAAACTTAAGGGCCAGATTGGCTCAGTAGCAATGTCTCGTCTCTGAACTAGTAGGTCCGAGGTTCGGTACCCATTCTGGCCCACGATTCTTTACGAGGAAGGTAAATAAATCTGAGCACGTCGTTCCTTGGAGAGGATGTTAAAACCTTAGTCCTGCGCCTTTGCAATATCAGATGCTCGTTAAAGATGCCTACTCTAAATACTGTTGAGTTAGGAAAAATTTAGGACCCCAAAGTAGAATCAATGGGAGATGCAAATTCCCTCGAGGAATCAGCATCGGAGAGCTGACTTTTTCACTCCCTCAGCCCTGAACAGAAAAAAAAGTAAAAAACTTCACACAGTATATATCATTTAAGGCACTACAACAGGTATTTTTCATGTAATTTAAAAAAATTGCGGTCGTTTTCTGCTCTAATTTTTTTTGTCTAATAAAGAGTGGCGTGAATATAAAAAATGTTTTTATCAAGTTATATTATTCATTTGCACAAATTTTGATAATTATGTGTAGGACAGATCGACCATTAGCATGTAAACAATCTACTCGCATTTTTCATCGTTTAGAATTATAAAATGCACCGTATTCTCTTACTGTCAGATACACACTTGATAGAAGGGGATTGTTCATTATTTAGACTAGGAAAAATTCTTCAAGATTGTCTGATGAAGCATTTAAAACTAACAGAACTATCAATACGAGTAACTAATTTGATTCAGTTCGTCTCGTATGAGACAATAAATCCACTTGATATACATTGCATTCAGTATATGCCCACAGAGTGTATATATAAATAAATAAGAATAACAAAAATCAAATCGAAGCAAAATTGAAATATTTAAATATAAGATATCAGAAAACATGTTCTGTTTGTCAAACATCCAAGGGACTATTTTTCTTTCCTTGTTATGTTAAGATTCATATACGAATTCCAACATGCAACTATTTCGAGAAATATTCAAGATGAATTATTTAGAGTACAAGAAGAAGCATAAATTTTGGTAAAAAATTTTTTTAAAGTACAAAAAGTTATTAAATTAACTTTTTGTACAGTTGTAGATGGTAAATATATTTTTTGGTGTAATGGCTGGAAAGCTATGGTGCACAGCGATCAAAACAGGTAAATATAATTTAATTTACAATATACAAATAGTCTTTTATAAAACTAATAATGAACAATATTTATAAGAATTAGGGAATAGAAAAGAATAAGGTCTAGATGTTTGAAATGTTTTCATAATTTTATAGCTACCAGCAAATCTGTTTTAAAGGATTTACTTAATGGATTCCACGCTTACGATGCGGTGATATGTTTTTGCGGACACGAGTAATATATGTCTAACTCAATACTTATATAACGGCATTTCAACTTTGAACCGAATTATGGTTTGACAGTTTTGAAATAATAGTTCACAATTTCCCAAACGTGGTTTCAATGTTTCCAAATCAAGAATTGCAAGTTTCTAAATTACAATTACTTCCGTGGTTCCGAAGTTTTAAAATTATAATTTAAAATTTTCAGGTTGGGGTTTCGAAGTATCCAGATCGTAATTTTCAAACTTACAAATTATGATACAGAAGTTCCAAATAAAGGCCTTGAAGTTTCGATATCGTGGTTTAAAAGTTTCCAAACACTGGTTTTGAAGTTTCAAATCATGATCTCAAAGTTTCCATATTTGTGATTGTTTTGTTGCTTGCAAATCGTGGTATGTTTCCAAATCACCGTTTAGCATGGAATTGAGATGAATAATAAACAATTCTATAAATAATAAAATAGTATGAAACGATTTCTGAAACACACAACAATGATAAAAGGCAAAATCTGAGTTTAAAGGAGTTGATAGTGATACTTTTATTTAAAATGATTAGTCGTTCAGTGTAAAAAAATATATATAAAAATAAATCAGGAAAAGTGTACATTTACAGTTTACAAATATAGCTTTAAATGTACAAATTATTTTAAAGATAACAACGAGGCCATTTTTTTGCTGAATATCAATACATAATCTATTAAAACCTGAAATAGGATTTCGTATTTTGTTTTACTTAGATACAAAAAGTGGGTAATCTAAAAGACATCTATACGATTTTGTCGGCATGAAGATAACCAAATCAGTATGACCGTCCATCTATGGAACCTTCTCAATTAGAGCAAAGCTAATGTTGATCTTACTATTCAAATGTTACGAAGATCCCTGAATATATTTGACATGATGCCTGCGTGTGGTTTGCCGGATCTCTATTGCAAATATTATTAAACAATCCACAAGACCCACCAATTGGCAAGCCCTAATGACATTTGACCGTTTTATAGCCATTAGTGTGTACTGTACTTTAGTGTATTTGAGTGATTTTTTAAGAATTTAAAAGATTCATTTCCTTTATGGCAAAACAAGTATTAATTTGAACTCGTTTTTCTAAATATTCCTTCTTAGTACTGCCTTAATATGATATAATAGTTTATTAGAACATTGGGCTTTTTAAGAAGTGACTGAAATGTTACAGATTTCGGGACCGACATCATATCATTCTCTCAAGAGACATATTCAAATTTATTCACCTCCAATTTAAAAAAAAATCAAGGGTTAGAGTGAGCATTGAAACCCGGATCTTTCAATTCATAGGCGACTGCACTGCTACTGGGCTACCCTGGCCTCTATATACTGATGATATCTTTACAACTAAAAATAGCTCTTACAAAGAAATTAATTTTTGCGAAAGTATGAAATATTGTTTCAGCTAAAAAGTATAAAAAAGGAAAAGAAAATGAAATAAACTTTTATTGATTTTTTTTTTTTTTTTTTTTTTTTGACAAGTGAGAAAGAATGATACCTAAGGAGAAAAAGATGACCTCTTTTGAAGATAATGCCACGAGTATTGTTATCAGAAACATGTTTCATTACTTTCCAAGAATTAAAAAAAACTTGGATTATTTAAGGAATGCTAAGGGAAGATAAGAAAAGCGGAGAAGGCGAGGTAAAACATTATCTCTGTTAATATGAGAAATCAAACGATTTGAACACGCCCAAACAAAAAAAAAAACTTTTGGATTGCTTTAACTATTATCTTGATCAATGATAAACAAGAGTTTGAGAATTTGTCTTTTATAATTTTCATAAAATATTAATTTTAACAAAAAATAATAAATAAATACAAATAAGCATTGAAAGAAATCTCAAGAAAATCAAAATCAATAAAAAACGAATTATAAGGAAAAATGAATAAAGAACAAGGTTTATTAAAATTGCTTAATAAATAATCATTAGCGGCTGAAATGGATCCCACGAGCAGATCCACCGCCCAAGAGACAGGTAGATCTTTCTCTCCACTTCTCTATAGAGGAAGAGAGACAGAGACATCTGTACGTAAGTGAAAACTACTCACTCATTTAAATAAACTCCTAATCTTTTTGAACTTGATAAATGAGATAGGATACTAGAAAAACTAGTTGAACATGATAACCTTACACCAAAAATATTGTTCCATTATGTGTACGATTAACCAATTAAGAAAGTTGTAGAGTCTGTCTGTTTGTTTAAAAACCTATCTTATGGCTTTAGCGATAGATTACCCATTAAAGATTATACGTATCAATTTATTCTGATACATATGACTAAAGGTCTGCTGATATGTAGGTTCCATTTATGTATTTTAGGTAACAATTTCCATTTATGATTTTTTTATCACATTAACAGGCAGTTCTCTCCATATTCTATCTACTATTTAACCTAATGAATACCTATAGCTAATGATACAAACTCCTATATGAATGACTGGCGACATCACCTTTATATCTAAATGTGTAAAAGTCAAATAATATAAAATATAAGAAATTGTTTGCAAATTATTTGAATTTACAGTTATGTGTAAGATTAAAATATTTGAAAACTAAAAGATTTAGCAAAAAGTCTACTGGTTTCTAAATCGATAGAATTTTGATAAATAGTATATTGGTCTATTAAACGAAAAACCAAAAATCATGACGAAAATATTATCGGTTTATTATTTCCAACAATATGTATATGAATAGTTTCTTCTTAGGACTCAAAATTGAAAACTCTAAAATTATAAAATTTGGAAACACTATTTGTTTACATTTTGGCAATTACGTAGTAATGGTGCTTTTATCAAAGACGAGTATAATTTCTTTATTACAAGATGTCAAGCTGCTTCATTGCATTCTAAGTATAACCATTTAAATAATAGCAATTGCTACATATTATTTTATAATTACACTTCAACCATAAATCATAGATAGCTTTTATCCGTTTTAATGAATTCTATTTCTTTTTTTTTTCTTTCCTAATTCTAATAAATCTAGATTCAGTAATCGTTGTGGGAGTGTCTCCTTGTATGAGCTATTTTCTTTACTCGCAGACATTTGTAGGAAATTTTGTCTCCTACGAGTAAAAACTCGACCGTATTCCACACGCCAAGATGTTTTCTATTTTTATTTTAGTAGATTAAGAAAACATCATTACTTCTTTCATGCATTTTTATTATACATATCATCTACAAAGTTATTGTTAATTTTTTTTGCACTTTTTCTGTTTAAAAATAACTTTTTAAACACCTAAATTTAAACACTTATTTAAATACCTTTTAAATGACTTAAAATCACCTATATTGGGAAGGAACGGATTATTTATTTTTAAATTAATTTCAATGAAAAAAAAATGGCTTTGATAATATGAGTTAATCACAACACGAGATTGATCTGAGAACGCATTAAACTCATACGCGAGGTTCTATTGTAACTTGAAACTCATAACAGGTACTAACACATATATCAGTAATAAAGCACGTATATCAGTATTAAGGATAAAAAAAAGTTATTGTGAGGTAAAATGGATAAACCAACAAAAGTCTCCACACAAATGAAGTTTTATTCAACGCGTTTCGAACACTTTGTGTTCATCATCAGGAAGACACTATAATACAAATTACTCGTATATCTAATTAGTTACAAAAATTAGAGTGAAATAATAAAATTTAATTAAGAGAATTCAAGACATACCCAAGGATGTGGTACTGACGGGTTGGTCCAGTGAAAACAACTAGTAGGAAACAGATCCGTTGCGAAAGAGTGGGGATAGGCATTTAGGAGATAAAGGGACAAAGGCTTCGGGTATGCTTGAAAACCTTTAACCGAAATACAGAAGGCCAGAACCACTAATTTAGAGGAAAGAAACCTTTTTTTTATATATATATATATTTATTTATTTTTTAATTTATTCTTTGTGATTCTAGGAACAGTTTAAGAAATTTTGGACATCCTAGAATTTGATCATTAGGACATAGAGAGGCAGAAGGATTATTGATGACGGCCTTGTTTATTTTGAAAAAGCTTCCAAATTACAAATTTCTTTAAACTTTCTATTTGCATGTAGGATGGTAAGGTTCAAGTTTGGATCAAAGCTGTGATTTTGTGTGACAAGGTGTTTTGCAAAATGTGAAAAAAAATTCTTTATTATTCTTATTGTCATTTTTCCTTTGCAATTATTCATTACGGATTGCACAACTAATGATTTAAAAAAAAGTTAATATAATTCTTGCTCTTAATAATTTTGATTCGCCTGTATTGGGTAGGTAACTTGTTTAAAATAATGTTTAACATCTTGAAAACAAATACTGTAAGGATGTCATGCCAATTGTAATGATGTTCTAGCTACTAAAAGTAAGCCTTGTTTAAAACTCTGTTCTACTCCGCCCGCCATTCCTATTCATTTTTTTGTTTAATGCTAACTGGAGCAATAGCTCGTTTAACTTGGACCTGACCTGCAAAGCTCTACCCCCTCTTATCGTTCCTAATTTAATAAAAAAACTTTTTCACAACTCATTCTTGAACTGTTCATGGAAGCAACAGTTAGAGATAATAAAGTTTTCTGCTTCCTTCTATGTCTGAAACAAAATCATATCTTCTTATATTGGATTTGATTTATTTAAACTAGTTAAAATGTTTCCATTTCTTAAACATTCTCGTCTTTTCTTTTTCTTTTTGGTTGCCATAAATTGGCATGAAGATCTATTTTGTTAACTTTAATATAATTTTAAATCTAAGTGATTTATTTTCTTTATGAATAAAAAATAGCATCTTTTACAGTAGATAGATACGCCATAATCCTTTATAATTTACGTAATTTATTTAAACTCCTTTAGAATAATATTCTTTTCAATATCAAGTTCAAATTTATATTTGAATACCTACAAGTATTAAATTCCAATCATTTTATCAAATCATTGATGTATAATTCAATATATAATATACATCAAACCACTATGAAATATAATCAATAAAATATTAAATAATATGAAATGGGAAAAGAAGACTAAGATCTTTCCACCACATCAGGCGGATGTGGTGAGTTAAAAACCTAACTTATATATATATATATATATTTATTTATATATGATCAAACCACAATATGAAAGGGGAACACAAGACCAACAGTTGGGTTTTTGACTCCGACGAAGACCGCTTGTTACGGTTGAAAGATCTTAGTCTTGTTTTCCCATTTCTTATTGTGGTTTGATCATTGATTTGTTATTTCACGTGTTTATGTGAAATCTTTATATATATAGGGCTACATAGACCTATATATAGACCAGTTGTATTGGCTAAAACACCTTATCCAATTTCAAATGTATCAATTCAGTATAGGTAGTGATTTTTATCAATACATATACAGATAAATCAATAAATAATGGTAAGCATTCTCCTGAACAGTTTTGCTTTAAGAGTCACTTAAAGGTATATAATTTCTTGTTTTTTACAGATTGCTATAACAAGGAATACAAGGTGGCCTAGCGGACCTATGCAAAACAGTTGGGAAATCTTCAGTAGGTAAGAGCAGGGTTCATATGTGGGAAGAGTAAAGGAAGACGAATTAAGAAAGAAAATATAAATATGTAAAATGTGGAGTGTAAAACATGGAAGTAGTTGTTTATAATCAGCTTAGAGGTTAGTAAAATATTGAAAAAATTAGGCATAACAGTCAGTCAGTCAGCAGGCCTATCAAGAGGGTAACGAAATGTAGTAATTAAGCAATTATCAATAAATACTATGAAGTGAGATATACTGATGGGTTGCATAACCATTTAATATACATGACTGTTTGTTCTTTTCATATAGGATGTTACATTAACTTCATTTTAATGTTTGAGTTTCGCTTGATTTTATATTGATCCTTAGATATTGTGTAATGAGAGTTAGATCCCTAATGGTTTGCCCTTCTGCAGTATTGTTACCTGTACTGATAATCAGAGATTTGACAACTAAGCATCAAGAGCCTGCTTGATTAAGCAGCTGCCTGGACAGAGGCTAAACAGTTTAGGTTTTACTTTGCCAAGTCCATGTGACTCGCTTGATTAGTACAGATAACCATCTCCTGAAGCACTGCGGTCTCCGCCCAGGCCCCCACCTCTATCTGAAGCCGCATAAATTACCCCTGCCCACCCCCGTCGACCTTTCAACTAGAGATAACCACCTCGTTACACCACCCCTTCTGTTCACCTCCACAATTTATTACTCTCCCCTCCAACGCTTACCAACCGTCCGTCCATGATTAAACAAGTTGATATTTTTTTTTTCTGGTGACGAACTTTCTCATCCTTTTCTAAACAACAAATTTTGCCCTCATCTTAATAGGAAAAATTTTTGACCCTCCCTGCAGTTCATTTTTACTGTAGTCAATACGTCCTTCATGATATATACCCTTCTAAGCTTTAAAATATACTACGGCAGTGAAGTGTTATTAGGCCAGCACATCAGGTTAGCACTTCTAACATCAGGCAGCTCAATACGAATTAATGTGCATTTTAAAACATTTTAATAATATATGTCAACGATATAATTATAAATTAAGAATATGTTATAATAAGAAGGGACATATACAATTTGTATATCATTAAGCAGACAATAGACTAGAGTGAAACAACCTTCATCAGGGGGTCAGGCTAGCTCAGTGGTTACGTGCTCGCCTCTGAACTGATAGGGGTTTGATCCCCACCTGGCCCTCGATTTATTCACGCGGGAGGTGAATAAATCTGAGCACGTCGTCCCTCGGAGAAGGACGTTAAACTGTCGGTCCTGAGCCTGTACGATGTCAGGTACTCGTTAAAGATCCCTACTCTAAATACATTTGAGTTAGGCAAAATTTAGGACTCCCACTATAGAATCAATCTTCATTGTGTGGTATCACAAAGGGCCAATGGTTAGCCTAAGTGTGTTCCCTTGTGGGACTGCCACTGCAACCTAACCTTCATCAACTGACTTGTTTGAAAACGAAAGTATATAAAGTAAGATTAATGAATAAGTTCATAATAAAGTACAATTCATGAATTGAAAACCTGTTTTCAGATAATAGTAATATATTATGAACAACTTGGGAATAGCTCAAGTCTGATCTTTAAAGACAGTAGCCACTTCATATATCATTTCATCCATACATTTTATTTATTTACCTTCAATAACCTTGAATTATTTTTTTAAATTTAATATTAGATATCGTTAATGAAATAAAGAAAAAAATTAATAATAATTAAAGTAATAGTCTTATCTCTTTGCAAATACACTGCTTTCTAGGGATAAAACGTTTCCAACAAAAAAGCCTAACAATTTTAAAAAAAAAATTAAATATAAAATAACTTTAATTCACAAATAGAATTTCATCCTTTCAATAAATTTGATATATTGATATTTGACAGGCCGAAGAGCCAAAGGACAGTGATGAAAAAGCCAGATATAACTCTGGATGCGCGGGTCGTCAAGTCATGCTCTAGATCCCTCTCTAAATCACTATCTTGATCATTATATTTCAGTTAATTAGGGTTAAGCCATCAGCATAATAGTTTTAAAATGTCCCAATAACCTTGTTCTTATACCCTGACGTCGAATAGCAAACTAATTGTTTTTAGCAACAGAATGCAAATTAAAATAGATTATTCATTATCCACAGTAATACTAACATAACTTGACAATTATTTCCTAATGTTGAATCTAAATGAAAACTGTTAATAACTTCCATTTTAACTTTTGTGACTATCATATACATATTTCACTATTTACATTTTAAATATAATTCATGAATTGTCAAAAGAGTGATATATAAAATTAAAGTTTACTACATTAATTTTTCAAAATATGACCTTGAGTCATTGAGATGACATATAAAAAAAAGTGATTTACACTTGCAAAGAGAAACGATTTGTTTCTCTTTATACAAATCTGTCATTTTGTTGTAAAAAATTTGTACCAAGGTAGTCCAATGGCGTTCATAGTTGCCTCTGGTCAGTCTCATTACGAGTTCAATTTCCACACTGGCCACGATTTCTTTACGAGGGAAATGAAAAAAAATCTGCCTGCTTAGTCCATCGGGAAGAATGTTAAACCTTAAGGTTCGATGTCAGGTAGTCGTTCAAGATCTCTACTCCAAAAAAATTTGAGTTAGGAAAAACTTACGACTCTAAAATATAAAATCTACCGGCTAATGTGGCTCACTTATTATTGAAATGGATGCTAAATAATCAGTGAGTCAACCTTTCCACCTCCACTATAAAGTAACAACCTATAAGTTTGAACATTGGAAAAGAAATCAAAAGAACATCTGTTCTGTTCTGTTATAAATATGTTGAAGTTATAGGTTGATAAAAGTGCCCATTACAACTGTAGTGCAGTTCTACTACTATAAAACATTAAAAACTATTTCACTTTATGTTTCTTTACTTCTTTGTTGACTGATTTACAAAATATTTTGGTCAATCAATTAAACAAGGATATACTTAAAAACCGTTCAAGCAAAAATCTCACTAAAATTTAGTCGTATAAAGAGTTATGAGTTCATATTTATTTTACATTATAGTGAACATAATTAGATCAATATCAGAAATTATTCCTTTATTCATTTTTATCGTATTATTATTTTATTATTTATTTAAATATAAAAAAAGATATTAAACAATATAGTAATGATAGAAAACTATTATTTATTATTAAATTGTTGATGAAACTCACAAGTCATTCTCAGTTAATATATTTGATTTATTTTTTACTCTAAGGTGTTATCTCTACTTGGAGACAGTTCATTGTAACTCCTCCCATGTTCCATGATAAGCTTGCTGTGCGATAGATTTTCTTACATATATTAGCTGAATATAAACTACTCATTACTTAATTTTCTTCATCACTAGACATTTTTGCTCAGAGTATTTATCACACAGTAATGGTAGAACCTACTGTAGTATATTATATAATCAATAATAGTAGAGCATTAAAGAATGATGGTCCTTCTTTTTGGTAGGCAATGTTGTACATTGTTTTCTAAGTACTATTTATGCTTTTGAAGTTGGCCTCTTTTAATGTTATAAGTTTAAAAGGTTAATTAATCCTTGTACTATTTATTTAATGAACATCAGCCAAAATGATAATAAGGTTAATTTACAGACATCGGAAATCATTAAAATCTTATTATGAAATTTATTAACAATACAGAACGCCAAATTGAAAAAAAAATCATTATTATATACTTCTAAGATTAATCCATATTACTTTTGATAAGCTTTGATAAAAAATATTTTTTTTAAAAATCGAATCACAAAATTTTTATTTATATTATATCAATAAATGCAAAGAAAAACCGTATATTTGCTTCAGATTTGAAGGAAAAGTGGAAAAAATGTCTGTAAACTGTAAATATTAGAGACTAAAAGAGTCGTGAGGCGAATTCTTATTTTCTTAACCACTTTAAGAAAGAAAGGCCATTTATTGAAGTCTCCTTATTTTGAGGGTTAATGCTGTATTAACCTATATGCTGGTTATAAGCCAAGAGAAAAACATTCCCCAACCCTCTCCCCCAACCAAGGGTAGTAAATCTTCCCTTGAACCAAAGCCTGGCTCATCGACTTCAAGAGTCCAGCGACAAACGGAAAATCCAATTCCCTCAAAATATAATTCTTTTCACTTAATGTTTGATAAAAAGTAAATACACATAAAAATTTAATCTCTATTTTATAATATATTACTTTAATTTTTCAATAATTATTTTACTATATAAATTCACTATAATACCGGAAACACGATCCAAACTCGATAACAATATGATTTCAAAATCGAAGAAGAATAACACATAGAGTAAAAGAACACACATACAAATTCAATTTTTTGGAACATCCGTCTTCAGGAGAAAAGAGAGAGGGATACACTTTCTTAACACTTTGTTATTTGTGCTACTTCTGTTTGCTTATGAGATTTGAGATATTACTATTATACGTATATTTAACAGATGTACATCTAAGAAATAGAACAGGTGCCTATCTCTGCTAATAGAGGAATTCTATATTAGAAATTATTATATTTTATTATTTATTGTAATTTATTAGTGATGAATGTGATGAAAAATAGTTTGCATGGGAAAATATAAGAGGTTTGATGGTTAAAAGTCATATATATTTTTATTGTTATCAACCTTAAAGAGCTAACGCAATGTGAAATAGAAATGTGTTCTTATGAATATTAAAACCAAAAGTATACAACATGACCACTTTAAATATCGAAAAATGAAAGTCGAAGTTTTTTTACATGAACCATGTTTAATAACAAGACGCCAAGTTCATTGTCTCCTTTTTAATTTTACCTTTTTATTACAAAAGCAATGCAGTTAATGAAATATTATTTGTTTGGGGAAACTCATATAATGTTCATAATTTAAATGAGATTTAATGCCGTCCATAGTAATGACTGCACAACTAAAGAATGATCAAACTTAATCAGAGGGAGAAGAGCGGTGGCTACAAGTGTAATTCTTAAAATGGAAAAGAATTTCTAATATTTGCCAACAGCTAAAAAATAGTAATAAATATAAATACATATAACTTTAACATATACAAATAAAACATGAATCGAAATTATTATATATTTATCCAATATAGAAATTAAAAATATAGAAAATATTTTGCTTTTATTAATCTCTTGGCCACTCTAGCTTGCGATGACTTTGTGGTTCCAGGGATAATACGAAAAAAAATACTCTGAATGGTGGATTAAAAGCATAAGAAAGCATAATTTTTTATATCTGTATGAGGAGATTTTGCCACTTAGTGGAATATTTCGTTCAGAATGTTTGAATAAATTATTTGATTCTGAGTGTAGGCATAAAAGAGATATTAAAGGGATTGCATTCACTGGCAATTGGTACGTTTGAAAGGTTCTTCATAGCTCACGACTTTCAGTCCGTGTAACTATGATTGCAGGCAGTAGTATTTTAGGGTTGGTTGTTAATAAAGAGCAGTGACATTGTAAGTATAGTAGGTACTGATGTAAATCATTCAGATTTGTCTATTCAATATCAGAACGAAAAGGTGTAGAAAGACGTTTCTTAGGTTCAATGTCATGAATCCGTCAGCTGTTCTTGTAAGATCAGAATGTGGTTCGATTAACTGCGAGCAGATGTTAGACGCGGTTTGTAATGTTACTTAATCACTTCTTTCTTCAATGCACAAGTTTTCCATTACTTTTTCAAGACATCATAACGTTTAAATGTTTTTGAACATGGTCAGATATTTTTTATGCAATACAATAATGAAAATATAGAGACATAACCATGTTTTACATCTATATTACTGTATAGATCATGAGAATAGTGCAATAATTATTTAATCATAAGCGCATAAGGTTGATAGTATATGCACTGTGGATCACAAACGTCTTGACAGCCCCCTCATGAACGCCTCGTCTTGCATTTCTGTAATACAGAAGCCCTCAAGACTAGTAGTGTGTGCACTAGTGAAGCACTTACGAGTTAGAAGTCCTTCTTAAGGACGCCGCCACTGGCAATTTTGTAATAATGAAGCCCTCGAGACCAGTAGTAGTAGTAGTAGTAGTAGTAGCAGTAGTAGTAGTGAACATGGAGTAGAAATGACATGTATTTCAGATTCCTTTAGCCGTACGAAATCAATGTTACTCTGTTAGCCAAAGACCTATTGCAACATCCCCACTTCATTGATGGAGTAAAAAACCAGATACTATATTTCAGCTAGGGCAGGTGATATACCAGGTTACTTATCAAAACAATTTTATATGAATATCATGTACATAATTTTTAATTACTGCAGCGTACTAGACTGTCAAAAACGGGAATTTAAGGTGCTGAAACAGCCATTTGGCTGAATTTGAATTTAAAAACTGAATTTAGCTGTCGCATGAATTGTTTATTAAAGTGGCTGCCTATCTAAGCAAAGACTTTTGCAAGATAACCGTCTGCGTTGTGAAGTTAGACTGTCTTTAGGAAGCAATGACTCCTCGTGCACCACAGCATGCTGGCCTCTCCACCCAGGCATGCGAGGACAAGTCATGTTTAATACAGCGACTAATTAGCAGGCAATCTAAATGAAATCATGAGGTGGCACAAGGCAGCGAGAGGCCACCTAACAAGCCACAGTGCTTATCCACTTTCCAAGGAGGGTATTCCAAGGCGGACAGCTAGACTAATTAGTTGCAACACTTGTTATACCCCATTGTCGCCCTTCGCCCTTTCACCCTCACCCTTTCAACCCCCTTCCCTCAACTCTCTTCGCCCTTATTCACTTTCCCCTTCCACTTCTATCTTTTGTTCTAACCCTCACTTGGATTCAAGTTTTTATGTCCTAGATTACCCTTTACTTATTCACTTTCTACACAATGTTTAATGAGGATTAAAATTTTCCTACTATCACTGCTTGAATTATTAATTATTTGAAAGTTTAGAAAACAGTTTCTACTCTAGTTCATTAACAAAAAAATATGCTATATTTTTTTTTAATTTACCAGATGAATTGTCCATAATTATAGACAGCAAAATATTTACCCTTGAAATGTTTATATTTTAAGACCACAGTTTTTCCACTAAATTCTCTTATTATAACAGAAACACTCATATATACATAATGTCACATTTCATCATTTGGAGGAACCTTTACATCGCAAAAACTGTCTCTGATCTAATCTTCTTCAGAAGATGGCGTGTTTTCGACAACTTTTAAGTTATCTGTTTTAAGTTAAGACTACTTTCGCATTCTCATTGTACCTCTTCCTTTCCTGAGGACGACCATTAAATTCGAAACACTGATGGTGGGTCTTAGTGTATAGTTTTTATTTGTGGTCCTGTCTGCTATCAAAGTATATACATAAAAACATATATTTTCACTAAAGAAGATAATATGCAAGAGAAGAGCCAGTCAATTGTCAAGGTACAGAAAAAAAAAACACATAGAAAGAACCAATTGAGTGAACTAACTATTATAAATCGAATCTCACCGTCAACCGGAGAAGAAGTGGTACATCCGGCAGTGAGACAAAAACTCATAATTATATATATATATATATATATATATATACAAGATTTTACATAAACACGGGAAATAACAATGAATGATCGAACCATAATATAGGAAAAAAAGACTAATATTTTTTAAACGTAACAAGCGGTCTTTGTCAGAGTGAAAAACCCAACTGACAGTTGGGTAATACTAAAAAGATTTTGGCCTTTTTTTTCCATTTCATATTGTGGTTTTACCATATATAATATTATAATTCACTGTTGTTCTAGTATTGATAACATTGAATTATCTGCCAATTTTTTGCAGAGAGGGTGGTAATTCTCATAACAAACTTACGAGAAGTGTAGAAGTAAAAAGGTTTCTTGGTGAAATAATGTCAATAACAAGAAAAGTCAAACTCACTATAACTATTTATAAACTAAACTTACATGCATAATACGCTATCAACCTTCCTAGCAGGAAGCCCAATAGGGCACATTCACCGAAATGACCCCAATAGGTTTATTCTTTTGGGAAGAACTTGAAGACAATTTGACGGTCAAAAATCATAAAATAATGATGATTTAGAATAAAGGATGCATTTCAGAAAATCAATTCGTAGACAAACTTGTACAAAAATGGTTGTCAAAGCTTAAGAGACAGATTAAAAGCTGTGTAAATCGTGACGGAAAAGAGTTCGAACATCTTTGCTAATAAAATTTAAACGCTTATGTATTATGATTCATAATGGAATTTAATTGTAAAATTAATAGTTATACCAGTACATATAGTTGCATCTATAAGTAATCTCTTAATAAATAACATCGTTTTATGCCAACCTACTTTTGGCTCATCCTGTGCATATATTAAACTGGACTTGCTGAAGAAATATATAAGTCTGGAATATAAGACATAATCACTAGAGCTTTGATCCTCTCCCAGAATAAACTTAAAAACTTTTCTATAGTTGATTCCGTATGATAGGCAGTTATACTAGGAATGATCACTTAAAAGAACTAAGTACCTCTGTAAAGATAACCCCTTTAATAAAACTTCAGAAAGTTAAAAAAAGTTGAGGATAGTTTAACAATTTCTTATGAAAAAATAAACTCCATAATGTTGATCCACGTAACTAACAATAGTTATCAAGAAAAGATAACTATAAGCCGGCTTTAGTAAAATAGAAGGTATCATGCGCATTCTTTGCAGTATTTGTAAAAGTAACTGCTTTTGTATTTGAAAAATCAGAAATGTGACTAAGATCTTTTAACCAAAACAATTTGTTTTTCTCAGCCTCGCCCATACTGTATGATCAAATATCACTCTGATTAAGACCATTTGTTCTAATTGGAAGACCCTAGTTACATTTCTGATGTTCTTACAATAGTTTGGATGTTCATTTATTTTATTTTAAGTTTTTACTGTAAAATTTTGTTGAATAATATAATTTATATATGAAGGAATGAATGGGAGGCTTATGAGTTAAAAGTCTTTCAGTTATGAAAAAAGACTACAGCTTTAATGGGATGTGATGGTGAAGCGACATCATCAAATCAAAAGTAGCTAGTTGCATCTAATCCAGACCGATCCTCCGTCAGATTGAATTTAAGCCAATTTCCGACATATCATGCCTTACCCAGATCTGCCTCCGTCTTTTCCTACCGTTAAATTAACCTAATAAACAGATATCCCCTAAGATACTTCAACAAAGTCAACAAAAGTATCTATTATATCATTATTTAGCGTAAATTTTGAAATATATTTAAACTAAAACAAAATGCAACTATAGAGATATATTTTGAAGAAGCTAAACGATTGAGATCTAGAACTGGACTAACATTAAAATCATAGTTTATTTCTTTGGTGGTAAATTTAATAAAGTTAAAAAATTGAAATAAATTAAAAAAAATCAAAATCACTTTATTATATATATCTCCGTATAAGATCACATATTTAACGAAATGAATATAAAGGAATAATCATAGTAAGAAGTAATTAATTATTATTTAATTATAATAATAGCCATGTAGGATATAATTAATTTATAATTTTATATAATTTTATAATTAATTATAATTTAACTAAACAAATTTTAATATTGAAATAATTTTAATAAAACTGAATTCAAATAATTCAACACTAGTGTCAATTCAATTTTGCAAACTAGTATAAAAAATAAAATAGAATGAAACACATTCTCCATGTAAACTAAACAAAGAATACTGTATGGTAAATGCAATACATTGACTAATTGACAAATTAGTCCATTGACTAATTTGGAATATTCCTCATCAGTGTTACTGTTTAATGAGGATATACAAGGGAATGGCATAGTATTAATCAAAATCATATTAATTTTAATGGGCCTCATAGCGAAAGGTTGAAATTTTTAGACTCAATTATATATAAATATTATTTAATATGTATTTTTACTACATTCAATATATTCTGTTATATTTTAGGAATAAAACGAATGATATTTCCGTTCAACATTAAATTACAGTTACGCAGACGTTGTCAGCATTAATTTCTTTTCGCACGCCTAAGGAACATCTAAGCAGTAAATCAAAATATTTAATGCCTAAAAAAAAAAGTAAGTAAGAAGAACACTATAAATTATATAAAAATATGTCAGTGTAATTTTCTCATTTTATTTCTTTTCTGCTTGTATAAATGAATGGGACCTTTGTAAAAGTTTATAAAATAAGGAAAAATGGCACCTAATATTTAATTTTTCAATTGGAGATTATTTATTTTTGGAGTAATATTATATGCATTTTTTTAATGTTTTTTCTGCTGCATTCTTGTAAGATCTGGCCTATATTCCTCGGAGAGTTTAAATTTATAATTTCCAGTCTATTAGTTACGGCATATGATTAACTACTATAGACGGGAATAACCATGCTTTGAAGTCCACCCAGCACCGGCTATAGTTTGTTTTGTCACATTTAGCGGAGTTTTCCAGCGTAGATATAACAATGTTCTATTTTAACGTTAAAAACAAGAAAGAAAAAAAAAAGTCCGAGTCAGTCAGACTAAGGGGTTTACGTAGGTAAGCTAAATTGTGGCTGGTAAGAAAGAAAAATTTGACTTTAGCTTCCAATTTGAAACGGTGGTCTTCTAAACCCTCATAGTGCTTTAAAATACATTTACTGTCTTCTCTTTAGAACTGTAAGCCAGGTTATCATTTTTGAGAATCGATGAGGTTTTTCTCTTGCTTATTGGCTTTCGAATAGTCAAGCCATGTATGTGTTTTAGTAAATTTCCATAAATGATGCATATCTTTGTCATGTATTTATCGGCAGCGGTGATGATGATGATGATGATGATGATGATGATGATGATGATGATGATGATGATGATGATGATGATGATGAATGATGAATAGGAATAATGAAGTAGTAGTAGCAGTTTTGTGAAGTTTGAAACGGGGATGGTCATGTTTCTAACAGGTCATAGAAGATTGGGCCACTATCTTCACCGCCTGAAGCTTGTCAACTCTCCAGGGTGTATCTGCAACGGCAGGTCACCTCAAACAGTTGAACACATACTACTCCGACTGCGTTGAGTTGAACTCGGAGAGGAGCAGGCTGGAGAGACGAGTGGCGACTGCCGGAGGTGCGTGGCCCCCACAGTTTGCAGCCTTGCTATACGAGGGCCTAGTTGGTGCCTTCAAAGAAGTGGAGGAAAAACTTTTCAGTTTACTTAATTGAACAGTTATAATAGCATGTATTATGTTTATGAGTATTCGCAATTATTATGTAATCTGTTACCATTACGTCCATTTATAATCATTGTGTTGTTGTTATTTTGTTGGTAGTATTGCTTTATATCATCGTGATCATTATTATTGTTTAGTATTACATGAATTTAGATTTAACGTGATATTATATTTTTGTTATTACTATCTTTGTCATTATCATAATTTAATAAGGACTATTGTGTACTACTAAAGATGTTAATGCATGTAATGGCTTCTGGTGGAGCATATTGTTAAAAAAAAAAGAAAAAAAACAACGGGGATATTAAAGCGACAGTACTCACTTTTACTGTTACTCCAGAATTTTGAGTAAGGTGAGTTCCTGACCTATAATCTCAGACATGAAAAATACAGGAAAAAGCTGAAATAGCTACAGAGGGTCCTCTGAGAGTTTCAAGAACCTACAGCACAGTCTCAGATCTCAGATCAGAAAGAATCTCATGAATTTCGTTGAACAAGAGAAAACGACCCCATGTGATACTACACCAGTAGAGAGAAGAGTCAAATGGCAAGCAAGACTGTGTCCATCAAATAATGAAAACAATGATACGGGACAATACAGAAAATCTATGCATTCATAAAGATATATCATTCATTCTTATTAATAAATGAGAATGACATACTTTTGAAACTCTAAAAATACCCAAGATCTACGTTTATTCAATGTCATGAAACCTAAATATTGACATAGCTAACTTTATTGTATGGATGATAAACAAATACCAAGAAACATTTGTCTCCAGGTATTTTGATTTTCCTGTTTCCTAGTAAACTCAGTATCGCTAAAATTTATTTTAATTAAAATAACCTGGAAAATTATACAAAACATGTAAGATTGAAGAAAAGTTACGTTTATATGTATTCATTTCCTAATTAAGGGAAAAAATTAATGAAATTCATGTAATGTAAGCAATTTTCATGTAATGAAGTAATACATAAGATATCTATCAATTGCAGAAAAAAAAACGTAATGGTAATAAATTTTACATCAGATTCTTTCTTTATGTCCCTAAAACTTGACAAATAAGAAGTAAAAAACACTTTTAAAACATATTAAAGTGAAGCACTGTTAAGGGCTTTTGCTATGTAATTTGTTGCTTAACACATTCATGGGGTCACAAGTGTTGTGTAAATCTGCTAATGTCACTTGTTCATTTTAGTTGATTCTAAAGTCAGAAAATTTATTCCTCCGACAGTTTACCTTTCTATGACAGACTGGAAATTAGATAAGTTAGCCTTTGAATATATGCTAATATGAACGTGATTCACTATTCCGTTTACCAAGTTATTCGAACTTGTTACTGCATCAATCTCAAACTTTGAATACCTTTGAAACAGTTTTGTTGTCAAGAGGAGGGCAATACTCTTTTGCATTTAGTCAGATCACTTCATAAACAAAGGCCAACACATACTCAACACAAATCCTTCGACGAAGCATAAAACAATTGTATAAAATATATATATATATATCAATGAAGTCATTCAAATAGAAATGTCACAATAAATATGTATGTCATTACAATTAGGTAAACCTCCACAGAAGTAATATAAAAATCAACATTTTAATTGTTCTGTTTTTTCATATAAACTGAGGCCCTTATGAAAGTAGTCATATATATTAAATTTGAAAAGACAAAAGTTACACACAAAAATAAATACGGTACTGTAACATATATATATTGTAAGTGGTAGGTTTTGTTTTTGAGGGCTAGGTCATATAAAAGGAAATAAACTCTTTCCTAGGCTAACGTTTCGTTTTTTTGGCCTGGAACAAACTCCAGCACGTTTTTTTTGGACGGTATCAATGATACACGTACATAAAACAATAATTTGTATAGACCTTTTTTCTGTATAACAAATATAGTAGAAATGATGGTAATAGTTCTTGTAAATAATAAGTCAATAAACATCCATAAACCTTTTTATTGCATTTCTTAGCGATAGATCATGATTGAAAATTGTAACTTAGTGAACGAGTCTTAACATTTTGTCAGGTCTATATGTCATCACTTATTACCCAGACATTTCTGGGAGATCACACCTTCAAGTTTCCAAAATGTTGTAGATGTACTGTTGTGAAAACATGCCTAGTGTATCAAGAGTATGTGAATAAACCATTGAATACTTTAAAATTTCTTAATAACGAACAGATATAAAATACAAACCTGTTTTGTGCGTACCGTTCTGTTAATTTATAAACAGAATTTATAAACCTTCTGCAATGAAGATTTAAGACAAAGTTTGCCACTTAAAATTTGAAAAGAATCATTTTGTCTGAAAAACTTACAGAATATTGGACCAATATTACTAAATACTACTACTACTAGTAGTAGTAGTATATAAACTACTACTAGTAGTAGTAGTAGCAGTTGTAGCGAGTAAGAGTTTTTACTCGCCCTCTCAACTTCATACATGGTCGAAGCTGGTTTCAGTCATGCCAACGCAATTCTGACAAAGCAAAGGAACCGACGGAATTTGAAGAACTGTGGTTAACCTAATCTATAAATTAACTTTATGATGACGTACTCAGGAAACATCATTTCGCAAATGAAAGAGGTGTTTGAACCTCTAAGTAATTAGCCTTTCTGGATACTTCACTGACTACCCTTGTAAATGTCGTATTCGACAGTTAAAGAGTGTCTCATTTATCCTATTCAATCCATACCGAGTCAATCTACTACCTGTGCCACCAAATACCTAATATGTAAATACAACGTAGAATGGACTGAAAAGTATTATAAAAATAAGATAGTCTGATTAATAAAATTTGAAGATTTATAAAATTTAAATGATTTACTCGTATTTAATTAATATAAATCAATTAGAATCATTAAACTATTCTATTATTACACTAAATAATAACAGAAAATGTTATTTATTGGCCAAGTTATCTTCCAAAACTTGAATCGCCTGTGCTGTCAGTTTAAAATTGTCACCTTATTTTCCTCATTTGGACTGTTTCCCTTCAATTTCTACTCAGGCTGCCTCTGCGTTTTCCAGTTCCTACGCTCTCTGCATATCTCGGTAGATAATATATATTTGAATATATTTATAACGTTTAAATCACAAAACTAAATGGTAAAAAGGCTAAGATCTTCTAACGCAACAAGCGGTCTTTGTCAGCGTCAAATAATTACGGTTGCGATTTGATTCTGACCAAGACCGCTTGTTACTGTTGAAAGTTCAGAGTCTTTTTTTCCACGATGAAGACTGTGAAACCCAAAAACACTGGTACATTGGTATGACTACCACTTCCCTATCAAGAAGGCTCACCATGCAACTAATGGCCGGAGCACCCAAAAAACATATGCAGGACAAGCATAATGTTAAATTTAACTGAGAGATGGGTTAGATTAGGTTAGGTTGCAGTGGCAGTCCCACAAGGGAACACACGTAGACCAAGCATTGGCCCTTTGTGATACCACACAATGAAGATTGATTCTACAGTGGGAGTCCTAAATTTTGCCTAACTCAAATGTATTTAGAGTAGGGGTCTTTAACGAGTACCTGACATCGTACAGGCTCCGGACCGACGGTTTAACGTCCTTCTCCGAGGGAAGACGCGCTCAGAGTTTATTCACCTACCACGTGAATAAATCAAGGGCCAGGTGAGGATCGAACCCCGGTCCTATCAGTTCAGAGACGAGCACGTAAGCACTGAGCTAGCCTGGCCCCCTTAACTGAGAGATGTTGGTTACAAATACTAAAATAATAAAAAAAGAAAGTAACCACCATAAATTAAGCATTTTAGAGGCTACATTAATCCAAAAATTGAAACCACTCCTAAATATTCAAGTCGAGAACAGTAGCTGTATTTTGAGGCTGTTTAATTCACATCAAGGGCATCCAGAAACCCTTCCATGCAGTGGCTCAGGCCAAAGACCACTCACCCCACAGGATTAACGCCCAGCCTTTTTTAAATTTCCGTGTATATATAATAAACCAGATAATTAACCCTTGAAGTTATTCACGTCCTGATGATGAATGGTGATCATTCGAAACATGTCGACTACAGGAGATGTACTTTAGTGCGTAGACAAAAATAACAAGAGTGTTATTTAGAAAAATTTAGAAACTTATTAAGAAACAGGTATTAGCTAAATTTGTTATCATTTTCAATAATAAATATATATAGAACGGTATTTTCGGGGATAAATATTCAACATGTTGAATAGTGCCAAATAACATTTCGAAAGAAAATATTAGGAGTAGGTGGATGTAGAAAAATCTTGATGAACGGAATGAAGACGACATTATGTGCTATTCCAAGCAACGTCATGAAAAATAGTGAAGAATAATATTCCTATTCACTACTATTGACTTTTATTTGCTTTACCATCTGTTTATCGAGTTAAAATCAGTTTTGTAAACAACTTTTAGAATATTCAACCTGAACCTACAAACGTATAGATTAAAGCTTTGAAAATAAAAAGGTAATTTAAGGATTTGTTTAAAATCCTGATTATTTTAAACGAACGACAAACTGAGATTGAATGTTTACGCAAGCTGCAATACATGTCATGAAATGATGTACAAAGCGAAGGCTTTGTTTACTCCCTTCTGACTAGCTGTTGGACAAAGCAGGGGCTATAGAGTACTTTTATAACTTGTGTTGTTAAATCAATCATGCTTTGCACAGTATACTCTCTGATGATGACTTTTAATTAATATGCCAGTGTGTTTTATGTTTTAAGGCTTAATGAGTTTTGTTGCACTGTAGTGCTTTGTTTAAGTCAAATAGCTCTACATTGAACAGTTTTTTTGCATATCATTATGCTATGAACTGATAATGTTTGTCTTTGTTACTTTACTATAAGTAAAGTATAGTGATCGTGAAAAAATTCGATCTCGAGATTTTGACGGAATTACATGTTTTGAGGTCCCAGAAGTCGTTTTATGACGTTTTTACGATGATGTCTGTGTGTGTGTGGGTGGGTGGGTGGGTGGGTGGGTGGGTGAGTGTGTTAGCATTGCTTGTTACCACGCTACGGTCCAGAATCTTTGATGGATCAAGTTGATATTTTACACAAAAATGGGCCTCATAAAGACGAAGATCCCTATTGTTTGGGAAGAATTATGCATGATGGGAAAGTCACTTTTTTTGCCAAAAACCGTTTTTTTTTAAACATTTATTTCTCCTAAACTGATAACCCTAGAGTTTGGAAATTTTGACATTATCTTTGATGTTACAAGTGGAACAAACGAAAAATATACTCAGAATTTTAAAACGACGGGAAATATTTTTTTTTTTAATAAAATGTACAAATTTTGACTTATAATTCAATCTCAAACCTTGTGAGAGCGATACAAGCCATACTGTTTGACGGACAAGAATGAAACTATGCCTATAAATAGAACATTATGTGTAAAATAAGTTGAAATATTTTTTTTCAAAATTACGTTCGCTAAAGGGGCGTTACAGTACGATTTCTGTTTTCAGAAAATGTTTTTTTGACGCTAAACGGCTCGTTAAAAAATAATGAAAATTTGAGCAAAATGGAAAAATGGAACAAAAAATTAGCAATTCATAAAAAAAAAATCATGAAGTTTCAATTACGGGAAAGAGCAATAACGATATAAAAACTCTTTGTTTATCCTAGACTAAGAGATCACCTGCTATACTTGTCGAATTTTTTGTATATTTTTACATTGTTTACATTGACTTAGAAATTTTTTGAGCAAATCCACTGAGATAAAATTGATGTTTCTAATGGAAAAATGAAAATATATTATTGACTTATAAGAGATGTAAGAGGAATAATATTGTGCAGGTAAATGATAACACTCATTAAAAAAAATTCGTATACATGTTATTTGACAAAGGGGAAGGAAAATGAACTTATTAAATACTAAGAAGCCATAAAATTCCCAGTATAATAATTCTGTTAAAAACCAAAAATGTAAAAGATAATTCAAAATATAAATCTTTCGTTTAGAGATTAATAACTGTAATTATCGTACATCTTTAATTAACAAATCAGCTTAAAACAACATTTTCTTCGCTGTTTAAGATGTTTTTCAGAGAAAAAAAGGGTATTTTACTGTTTCAAGTTTGAAAATTTTACATTAATATTCAATGTAGAAGGATGTCAAGTAAACGATGTAAGAAATCTACTGGCTATTTGAACAATAGCCATGTTCTCTTGTAGGATAATATTTCGTTTCAAGAAATTTTCACATTGGTTTTTCAAAAATGTTTACTGCTGTAGTTCTACTAATGAAATTATTTGCAAATAATAAATTATTTGTGATGTACAAAAATAAGCTTATAAATTGATATGTCCTTCAATCACTATCTGTACTACCTCACGAATGGAATGCTAATTATTATATCCCATTTAGATATTTATGTTATGCTTAAATGATACGTTATGTTTTATATACTCAAGAAATTTGACATTGAGTTACTTATAGTAAAGTAGAGTGTAGGCCACTCCAGATTTTTTTTGATAATGATTAAGTGGCCTCTCATTTTTTCGTTGACCGTGTTTCATTTGTGAAATTTTTTTCCTTAATATTGTCAGAATGCCAGTAGCATGGTAGAATGGACGCGGACATGGTGCCATAGTTGAATGGACGAGGCTATGTTGGTATATTAAAGAACAAAGATAAAAGCCTGGCTTATAAAAAACAAAAACAGCGGTCTCTCCTCCAGTAATTCCTACAGGCTGCAGATTCTGGAAAAAGTTCTCGTGATAATAAACACGTTACACTGCGAACATCGGTGAGGGGATATTAATTTATCGATCCTGCGATTAGCGATCCCGCTGTAGGTTATCATATATATCATTATCATAAATGCCAGGTTCATCAATGAAAAGATATAAAGACAAATATCCTATGAAGATGGGTGAAAAGTTTGCCAAACCCTGATCTAGACAGTTTCCAGATTCAAATAAAATTCTGAATTCCAAATTTTCCACTACCCTTACAATCATTTTGATAGATCGACAAAACAAAAAATTATTCAAAAAATAGTAATTAACAAATAGCTATACAGCAAAGCAAATAGCTAGCTTATTTAAGTATGTAAATATAAGTAAATTGGAAACAAGTATACAAACTTGAGAAGTAAACATATTTTATAACAAAAACATGGTTTATTGTTCTTGCAATATAAGATAATGTTATTGTAATTCTCAGTACTGATCAAGATGTCTTTATCACTAAATATTGTTGCTGTATATTCGTTTGCTTCCTCTAAATTTACTTGTACGAAGCTTCTTTAGAAAGTATCTTCCAAATATCCTTTGCTAACTGAATGTTACATGACTTTAAAACGCCCATACATACCACCTCTAGGAATTTCTGGTGCGTTAAACGACATAATTTGAATTTGCATTGTTGGTTTGTACTACATAGTGTCAGTTCAAAATATTTGAAACAATTAGTTAGCCAAGCAACTGTTAAAATGCTTTTAGTGATTCTGTGTTTATTAGCAATCAACATATTAGGAGAAACTATTAATCGCCAAGTAAACGAAATGTCCAGCTTCAATTCATTAGTGATCGCAAAATGCATAAATGGGCATTCATGCAGGAGAACATGGCTATTGATCCAATAGCGAGTGATCTGTTAGATAGTTTACTTGACCTCAATCTACATTCAATATTTAAAACAAATTTTACCACTTAAAACTTGATAATATTCCTATTTTGTCTGAAAAATGTCAGAAATGTATAAGAAAAAATGACATATTATGATAATTTTTCTTTAATATATAGGATAATCGATTATCCTTTAATGAATGTATTCAATTTTGAATTATGTATTACATTTTTGGTCTTTTATAGAACTATTATACTGGGAATTTTATGACATTCTAGTAATTAATAAAAATCATTTTTCTTTCCCATTGACAAAAATCATATATACCAATTTTCTCTGAGCAAGAGTTATCTTTTTCCTGCGTGCTGTCAGGTTGTTATAAGTTATAAGGTTGTTGTGAATATATATTGAGGAAAAATATATTGGTAATTAGGCAGTTTTTCATACTCAAATCAAACTCAAAGAATATTTTGTACAGTTTGGTAATTCTATAAAAAGAAGACTTTTATAAAAAGTGTAAAAATTTTTACATTTTATTGAAAAAGAAATTTTCCTTTGCTTGAAATTGTTGAGTATATTTTTGTTTATTGCAGCATAATTTAAAACTTTCATAGTTGGGAGTTTCTAATTTTTGAAAATAATAAATATGAAATTTTACACTAGAATAGTGAAAAAACGGGATATTTGTCAACAAACATAACTCTTCTCTCTTCAGGAAAGTGTCCATTCCTCACACTTCAATATCATGCATAGATCCTATACCCATTAACACAAACAATTTTTTATCTGATATTATGTTTTGTTCAAGATTACAATATATAGATTAATTACAATATATATAGATTAATATTCTGTCACCATGGCAGACAAAAGAAATTTATGTTTATTGCCGGTGATTTTTTACATATAAAAATATTATTTCACCTATATCTCATATGTCAATAAAATAGTTAAATTTTTCCGTTCTAAACATCAATCTTATTTCAGTGGATTGACTTAAAAAATTTCTAAGTCAATGTGAACAGTGTAAAAAAATATCAAAAATTCGACAAGTATAGCAGGTGATCTCTTAGTCTAGGATAAACAAACAGTTTTTATAGCATTATTTCTCTTAGCCGTAATTGAAATTTTATGTTTTTTTTTTATAAATTGATAATTTTTTTTTCCATTTTTGGTCATGTGTTCATTTTTTTTAATGAGCCGTTTAGCGTCAAAAAACATTTTCTGAAAACAGAATTCGTAATTTAACACCACTTTGGTGAATGTAATTTTAAAAAGAATTATCTCAAATCATTCTCCATATAATTTTCTATTTTTAAGCATAGTTTCACTTTGATCCGTGAAACGGTGTGGCTTGTATTGCTCTCACAAGCTTTGAGATTGAATTATAAGTCAAAATTTTTACATTTTATTGAAAAAGAAATTTTCCTTTGTTTTAAATTTTTGAGTATATTTTTCGTTTATTGCATTTGTAACATCAAAGATAATGCCAAAATTGCAAAACTATGTCAAAATCTCGGGATCAAATTTTTTCAAGTTCACTATACTTTACTTATAGTAAAGTAAGAAGTAAACGTTTATAAATTTTGCAAATAAGATAATTGAATAAAATACGCACTTAAATTAAATATACACCAGTTGAACAACATTACTATTAATTCGATTTTGTATTTTAGCTTCATATTTTATCTTTAATTCTTTGATTTTATTATTGTTATTTCACTATAGCTTATAGCTTTAATTTTTTGTTATTTTAAACTAATTATTTAAATACCATTTCTGTTCTGGTATGTCTCTTCTCTTCATAAAAGATCTTTTTTTTTTAAATGCAATTCTGTAATAATAAATGAACCTGCTTACTTCTTTGTCATTTATGAATTAATTTCTCCTAAAAACGTCATGTTGCCAAATAACTAGGTAATTGTTGATTGAGTGCTCTTCCATCGGACTATACATCAAAAGTCACTTGTCTTCAGAGTTACTTTCTACCTGATGATGATGATGATGTAGTCAATATACAGTAGGCAGTTTATTTAATTTCTATCGCTTGTTTACTTTGTTCGGATTTAGTTTATATATGTACAAATAACTTCATAAATATATTGACCCAAGGAATATAATAAAAAGTATTATCAGAATAACAACCCAACTACTGATGAATATTTTTTAATATGCACATATGAATGTAACATAAATGAAACAAAAGATTTGCATAATTTAAAATATGTATGTTATGGAAAGAACTGAGACATATCAATAAATGTTTATTCTCGTCTAATTAAAATAATTTTCAATTAGAGTTTTATTAATAAATATAATATTTCAATCATAATATGTTGTATACTATTGATGGAATTTGAGGAAAAGAGTAATTGTGATAACAAAATTTTTTAAGTCCCTGTTTATATACAAAAACACTGGTTTTAATTTTTAGTAAGTTTCTTTTATTCAAGTTTCGTTTTTCACTTTTATTTTCCATATGGTACCATATACCATATCATTTTCCATATGATATGGTATATGGTACAATTGAATTTACGAGTTTCAAACAACAAACTAATGTAAACGAATAGTTTTTATGATAAAGAAATGTTGATAAATAGATCTCAACAACATTTATGTATCTTTAAATAACAGATATTGTTAGCTTAATTCAAGGTGACTTGGTCAGGGGCCACAAAGGTCTTATAAGCTAACTCTAGTCACAATATAAGTGGCCCCAAGGGACTCTGAAAGTTTTACCTAACTACCTCTGGTGGTCAGATCACCACGTAATGAAGTTCTCTGGTAGAACTTGGCCATCCAATGGTATTTAGTTTATCAATAGTAGAAAATTCTTTAAACGATAATATATGAAAAAAAGAATAAAATAAATTATTTTAAACTTTTATTCAATAAAAAATAACTTTAATTTTGTTACTTTAATTAAATATAGAAGGTATTAAATTAAATAATAGAGCTTTATTTTATCACTTATATAATTTTAAAAAATATATTTACTTAGTTTAAAGAAAAAAAATATTTTCACTGAAAGTAAAATTGAAGTTCAATAAAATGTCAAGTTTTATTGGGTAAAAGAAGAAGTATAAAAAGAAAAGCAGGAGAAGAGAAAAAAAAAGAAGGGGTTGGTAAGCTTTAGGTGTTACTCGAGAAAGCTTGAAGCAGAAGTGAGTTCAGAAGACTTTTCATTGGAAATGAAACTGTCGAATATTTAACAGCCTCATAGAAATATCGAAATGAAAGCGAGATCTCTTATATTTCTATGCGAGACTTCTCTCGAAAAGAAAAGAAAACTGTCCACTGCCAAATTTCAATTACTATTCCTTATATTATTTTTTTTTTCTTTTGTAGAAGTATTGTATTGTTATGAACAAAATACAACTATAATTTTTAATTATTATTGCGATTACTAATATAGGTTAATTTTAAATACTGTTGTACTCAATGATCTTTACTAAGTAATTTCCTTAGTACTACGTTGATGTTACCACGATTCATAAACAATATCAATTTGTTATATACACTCAACAATTTTGCAGATCAAATAATAAACTCAACTCTGTTAAATCTACTGCTATGATGAATTTTTAATACATTAGCGTTATGAGTATGTTTCTTTATATTATTTTATGAACATTAAATGAAATTAAAATAAAACCTTCTAAATTCATATCTACAATTTTGGTTTGCCATAAAAATTAATTTATGGTCATTTTTATAGTTTTGTTATGATGCAGTTATTTTGGAGTTACAATAATCTAGATATAATGAAGACAATTTTGTTGATACATTATAGAAATTAATTGTATAATAGTTGTTTGATTTTGATAGTCTAGTTATTGCCAGTAGTATGGGAACATTATGATTTTTTGTCCCCTTGACCTGATATCTGGTTTGTTTAGTTGTTTGAATTGTTTTCATTGTCAACTAAGATCATGAGTGTGAGCTTTTTGTCACCCATATTCTGGGTCTTTTTTCACGTGAGAATCGTAAACAAACTCGTGAATTAGTATTTTTTTAGTGTTTTTTATAAACAAAGCTACTTTAAATTTAATAATATTTTTCTAGTTTACTCCCCTCTGCACATGTATTATCAGATACTGTTTAAAAATTCCTGCTTAAACGAAACTTAAGTAGTTTATAAATTAAGACAACCAACTTTATACCGAACTTATTGTTTGGTAATGTTGTTTATATTTTGACATGTCAGTGCTTTATTTGGCTGATTAGTACTCACATCACAGTACTACTGAATCTATGATACCATCAGAGATATAAGGTTAAGAAATATTTTAAAATGTAATAACAAATATATGGTTGGGCAATCTAGAGAGATGTTATAATTTAGCTTTCACCAAAAAAAAAAGGAAACTCCAGCCAGGCTGGCGAAATAAACGAGGTTATTCAGGTTCACAGGATGTTTTTAATATCAGTTAAAAAAAAAAAAAGAGAAAAGAAAAAACTCGGCGGAATAATTGAAATATCTTTCGAAGGGAGAGAAAATAGCGGGGAGCGAAACAAAAGGACCCAAGTATAGAGTAATTAAAAATTCTGCGTCGTTTTGTGAATTGTGGAGAAAGCACTCGATGGGGGTAGTATCGCGGGACTAGTACAACAAATGAGTCCACTTTAACTAATGGAGAGGTAAGCGAGATAGGGAAGCAGCGATCCAGTGTGCCGTTCAAGCAGCAAGCAGCACAAAATACTATGTTCTAGCCTTGCCTTCTCTTGAGCAAACCCATTCAAAAGCAAGCAAATGTTTATTGTGTTCGATGTTGTAATGGAACATACTACCTTTATAGGAAACTAATACTACAGAGTAATTACAAATTCACGTATCAACTCTTAGTATAAAAAAAAAAAGTTAATACGTTCATCTTCTATTAAAAGGACCAGTAATAAATAATAATGCACTACTCAACTAATGTTACTGGACTCAATGGTGGTTGTCTGGTCAAAACTCAACTCCTTCTTCCGACGTTTTGAAAGTTTATATTTCCATTATCAAGGCTACAAGGTATTACATAAGAAGCTTGCCTGCTCAAAATCTCAACTCTATCTGAATCTTAATGTCATTATTTTTTTTTCCTAACCATCAATGCTCCTATGCTTCCACATATTGTTAACCATTGTTTTCTGTTGTTTCTACTTTTGCATAGTTCCTTCATATGTTATTTAAGTTCATAATTTTTGTACCTTAAAATCTTTTCTATTTATTTGTTAATTATCATACTCCATAATTACAACTATTATATAACCTACTCAGATCATAGCCTCAGTTAGTTAGAACCTATCGTCTTTAACTCCTACACTTAGAATAAGGTATGGTAAGTTATCATTTTTGCTATGTTTTAATCCGATTTTTTTCAGTTACAAATAATAAATTATGTATTTCCTTGTAGCATTGATAATGCAAAAATAAATTTTCGAAACTTCGGAAGACAAAGTTGATTTTTTACCAGACAACTCTCAAAGACTCTAGAAACATTAGTTATGTAGTGTATTAAAAAGTATAATGCGTATATAAAGAGACCAGTAGGAATGGAACCATTTGTAATTGATGGATCCGCTCCTCGAGGCATGAATGCAACGTAATCGGGTTAAGAACACCTACAACATTTATGTACCTAACTAGAAATACCATCTAGTTGGTATGTATTTCAATACATTTTAAAACATTGAACTATCAATATACATTTGTAGTTATAATATGAACATATAACAATACTTCCTATTTACACCTCCATATTATCTTCAATCTCTCAATATCTTGCATGCTGAGAGCAGACGCAGCAATGTTGAAGTAAATCTATTCTAGCACTATCTACTGTGTTTTAAATACCTTTGATTTATTTCCATTTCAGATGATTTTTTAACTGAAATGAAGTAAACAATGAAAGCACTTAGACATTTTCCTTTTCATATAAAACTATTAGCAGTAGATCCTTAAAGATAATAACGTATTTATAGTGGCATATATATATATATATATATAGTTCACACAGGAAAGAGAAAAACAAATAAAGACACACACAAAAGACACCCAACGATATTTTGACAGTCGTCGTCATCGGGTAGAAGTAGTCCCTTTGAGTAGCTGAAGCTAACTGAGTGGTAGGTCGAATGCAACGAACAAGCACGCACTCTGCCGGCCGCCCTAGGTAAGCTACTAACTACAGAGAGAAAAATAACTAAAAAGAACAAATAAAAGCTAATAAGAATAACAGAAGGAGAAGAATAGTAAATGAAGCAATAAACGATTTAAAAAAAAAAAATTATATTAACGGTACAAGTTGAGGCCAGGAGGAGAGCGAGCTTTGAGATGACAGATAATTGCCTTCTCTGAAGCTCTTAAAGTAACCCAAAAAGACGGCACAGGGATAAGATATATATATATATATTGTTAACCCAACAGGATTAACGCCCACCATTTCTTAAACTTTATGGGAAACAACCCCTTCTACCTTCTCCATGTATATATAAACCAGATATTTCACGTCCTGATAGATCTTATTCACGTCCTGGTGATGAATGTTGATCATTCGAAACATGTCGACCATAGGAGATGTACTTTATTGTGTAGACGAAATAACGAGAGTGTTATTTAGAAAAATTGAGAAACTTGTTAAGAAACAGGTATCAGCTAAATTTGGTGTCATTTTCAATAATGTGTGTGTCAAAGAAGGACTGCTACGAAAATTTACGATATATATATATATATATATATTCTATGTTTTGTTATTGAGGGCTAGGTCAAATAAAAGAAAATAAGCTCCTTCCTAGGCCAACGTTTTGATGTATTTGTACATCATCTTCAGGGCTAAAATTAGAGTAAGAACTATAATACATTCACCAAAACAATCTACAACTCACATAGAGAACTAACACAAATTTTTGAGACCAACAGATACGTAACAAAAGGTTATTTTATAACATCGGCCTAGGAAGGAGCTTATTTTCTTTTATTTGACCTAGCCCTCAATAACAAAACATAGAATAGAATAGAAGAGGTCAAGAATAATTTTTGGAGTTTATATATATATATAGAACCTCAAAATTGCAGGAAAAATTCTGAAATATGTCTAAGATAAGATGATTCTACGAAATGAATTCATCATCATCAGGTCACACATCAAGCAGCATTTCTTAAGTTCTTACTACAGTTTCGACGTTGATTTTTGTTTACCGTGTATACAGTGAAATATTGTTCCGCAGTGAACACAGAAATTTGTCTCCTGAAATAATTTCCAGATTATGATAATCCTTTCCAAGGAAGTTAGACTGAACACTTTGAAGTTTTCCTTCAATGAAGCTGTTATATGGCTCCTGCGTGCACGATCAAAACCTGGTAAAATTTTAACAGTTGAGCTGTTCTGTTAAATTCTATTTTGCTTCATATTGCATACTTTTATATTATACTTTTATATTTTATTTCAGCACAATGTCTCACTATTCTGATAATCATCTATCTAATTAGTACTTTTTTCATTTAGCATGGTTGATAATTGCAATATTAAAATTAAAAGTTTAATTTATTTTTGATCCTGTCACACAAGATATCCTATTTTATTTGTTTCAGAAAATATACTGTATACTCTGTCTACTGTATCTCTGACGAAGATGAGTATATTATATATATATATATATATATCAATGATCAAACCACAATAAGAAAATGGGAAAATGGGATAAAAAAATGTGGTTTGATCATTGATTGTTATTTCACGTGTTTATGTGAAATCTTTATATATATATATATATATATATATATATATGGATTAATTTACCACAATGAAACAAATTTGGAAACAATGCTCTAAGGCCTTTCGTCAAAAATTATTTTTAATGTTTTTACAAAATTATTAACAGTCCATTTGACAATTTTCAAAGGTTACTAATTAAAAAGTATATTTCTGTTTGTTCTGATGATGTCAAGTTGTTTATTTATAACTGTCTCATGATGAAGAGAGAAATAGAATTACGAATATCTTCTTCGTGGAAAGGTATGACTTAGGATTTCTGTTATGAAGCAATGAGAATAAAACGACGTAGAACAAGTGAATATCGTAAAAGAAAACTTCAATCATTGATTAAAAATAGTCCATGGCATAATTGTGGGAACAAAAAACTTATCGTTAATATGGCGAACAAGCCATTAGATAGTATTGAAATTTCAGCTTTAGGATGTGGTTTTTGTTTTATACCAAATGATAAAGGAATTAATTATTTAGAATTAACTAATAGTTTCACTAAAATGGAAAAGATGAACATTGATGAAACTAAAATTGTAATATGCAAAGGGTAAATTTATAGATCAATTAAAGAAATAGTTCCTCATTGTTCTAAACAATTTACTGAAGTTTATAAACAACTAAAAAGTAACAAAGAAATAAATGTCACAAAAGCTGAAAAAACAGGATCCATAGTACTTATGAACAAGATAGATTACACTGCCAAAATGGTACTATTGTTATCTGATAATAGTATACACAAGGTATTAAATTCAGACCCCACTGAAAATTATAACAATCTGTTCAACAAGAAATTAAAATTAATATTAAACAATAATAACAGTTTAATTGCAACATTTATTGAGAGATCTGCATCATTACCCTACATGTATGGTTTGATTAAAACACATAAGGATGGTTGTCCAGCCAGAGAGATTGTTCGTTCAATTGGATCAGCTGGATACAAGTTATCAAAATGGTTAGTACGAGTTTTGTCTCCATTAGTGGGTACCATTTCTAATAGTCACATCAAGAATAATATTGATCTTTTATCAAAGCTAAATTCTTGTTGTTATCAAAATAGTAAATTAGTGAGCTTCTTTACGAAATCTCTCTTTACGAATGTTCCTGTTGAAGATGTGTTGAATTTCCTAGAGACAGAACTAGCCAAACATGTTCAAAATTTACCAATTTCTATCCCCGTATTAATCGAGTTGATTCGTTTGTCTGTACTGGATGATTGTTTTTCGTTTCAAGAAAAAATTTATAAACAAAAGTTTGGATTGGCTACGGGAAATTGTCTCTCCCCAGTTTTAAGTAATATCTATATGGAATATTTTGAGATCACCTATCTACCTACAATACTGCCTACTAATGCTAAATGGCTTGGGAATGTAGATGATATTTTATGTATTTGGCCTGAAAATGAAAATGTTAACACCTTTGTGGATACCCTCAATACGGTAGTACCATCCATAAAATTTACAATAGAACATGAAAGCAATAATAAACTTCCTTTCGTGGATGTACTTTTACATAGGAACTGTAATAAATTAAAGTAAAGTATTCATAGAAAGTCAACAAATGTATCATCTTATGTCCATCATCACGGCTCATCCACTTAAAACTAAAAAATCAAATTTTTAGTAGCATGTTCTTAAGAGCTTTCAAAAGTTGCAGTGAGGAATTTTTAAATGGAAAAATCAAATATATTTACAAAATTCCAGATTCTTTAATGTATCTAAAAAAAGGTGAAACAATCCATGATATTAAATATTGAAGAACAGTTTACAAGAAGGAATTTGTTAGTCATTGCATACAGTCTTGTTTGAAAGATATGCCTTCATTAATGAAAAGGTTGGACGTTTCTGTTGTATTCAGTAATGATGGTAACTTGTTTAACAGACTTGTCAATAATAAGCCAAAAAGAAAGGATACCATGTACTGACCGTGAAATGTCTTACATTGGAGAGACGAGCAAAGGTCTTCTTATAAAGATAAAACAACAAAAATATTCCATCAGAAGAGAAGACGAAAAGAGTGCCTTGTTCATGTACATAAGAAACAGTAATCATGTGATTAACTGGAATATAGCAAATGAATTAATATTTGTAGATAAACTTTAATTTTGTTTCTATTCCACGGTCAATACTTTTATCAATATATATATATATATATTTCTGGTAAACAGTCCTTTTTTAATACATGTGAGATTAAGTTTTCTGCCTATTTTTTTCTTAATCAATCTTAATCTCATATATATATATAACAAGATATGACACAAACACGTCAAATAACAACCAATGATCAAACCACAATATGAAAAGGAAAATAAGACTAAGATGCTTCAATCGTAACAAGCGGTCTTTGCCAGAGTCAAAAACCCAGCGGATTTTGACTCTGACAAAGACCGCTTGTTATGTTTGAAAGATCCGGATCTTTTTTTCCTTTCCGTATTGTGGTTCGATCATTGGTATATATATATTAAATATAACAGTCCAGGGGACTGTTTTTACATAAAATAGAGTGATATCGAAGGTAACGCTTTATATACATAATTTATATATATTTTGTATATATATATATATATATATATATATATATATACACGGGGAACTCGTGAAAGTTATATTCTTTAGAAGTGAAAGATATATTTTTAGTGAATAAATACATAAAAATGTGTAGTTACTTACTAGAGTCGTTAGTCCTACTGCCTAGTATATCATCTGCCGATATGGAGGTGCTTCTTACCTGTAAACACAATTTCGAATAACATACTTTGATGTAAAGATATACTATTAGTTTTATATTAACCAATACTTTATGGAACCATAAAATTATGAAAAAACATTCTTGTTCAAGGCAAGGTGAAGCGTTTAGACGAATTTTAAAATTATACGAAGGAAAGATGAAAAGCCAGAAATGTGATGAGATTGCCTGCCCTCTGTGATTTGCACAAGGAACTCTACACTTGGTAACCATTGCCTGTGTATAACCTCTCCTTGTCATCTAACCATTTTTAGTTATCACAAAATTAAGGCGTTGAATGTAATATGTAGTGTTAATTTAATTATAAATGTTTTTAAGTTATGTTTAGTTATGTATAGTTTATTTAAGATTTTGTACAACTATAATCCTTGATAATGGCAGTGAGGACCGAAAAATGTCGGACTATGTAAATAAAAACTTTGGTCAACTAATCTATCTTGTACCACAAAAATGGAGAAAGTGTATTGGAGAAATCGAGAGATTCAGTAGAAAAGTTGTGAGATTAAAAGTAGGCATACAATTTAACAAGACATTTATATATATATATATATATATATATATAGTTCACACAGGAAAGAGAAAACACAAATAAAGACACACACAAAAGACTCACAACGATATTTCGACAGTCGTCGTCATCGGGTAGAAGTAGTCTCTTTGAGTAGCTGAAGCTAACTGAGTGGTATATATATATATATATATATATATATATATATTAGTATAAGTGGGCAGCAAATCTTCTTGAAGACAAATGGAATTAAAGTATGCAGCAGCTTCTGCTATGTTAGTGGATGGAACTTCGGTACTTCATTATAATAACGACAAAGATAGATTAACTATCTTGGAAGCCCTTTATATCAAAGATGTCAACCCCAACCTCAACATTCAAAATTATGACCTCAATGTGATCCCAAGTAGCACTATTTTCGATAATAGCTTTAAATTTGTTAGAGAGTTAGAGCCCAGTAGGGTTGACAGCAATTGAGGGGCAAACCTGTATGTTGTTGCAACCCTGCTGGAACCTGCTCTTTGTTTTCCTCTCACCCGCTGTATCGTTTGTTTTATATCTGTTAAAATTGTTATGTTTAATTTTAAAGATTACTTTTCAGTTAATTATAGTAACATTCATTAATTAAATAGTAGTAACCTGAAGATGACCAAGGTGTGGTCGAAAGCTTGTTTCAACCCAGTGTTTTTGTGTTTCATTAAAATTGTTTGATATTGGTTTTCTCAATGTCTCTGGCCCAGCATATATGGAAGTTGCCTCAGCATCACCGAATGATAGTAAGAAAAATCGAGGCCATCAGCAAAAAGGTCGTCAATGCAGAAGCTGCTGCATATATATATATATATATATATCATATCGTATCATATCAGCTCACAATAACATGTTCAATATGATCACTAAATTTACTATTAAATTAAAATTCTGATTCCATCACAGTGATAATAACGTATATAGCTGAAATAATTTATTACCAACAATTTTATTCACTTCTCATTATTATTTTTACAATAACGTATTGTTTATTTAAAATAAATTTATTTAAATTAAAAAATTTAAAATTATTCTAAACTTATAAGTAAATTTTAAAAATATTGAGTTATGATCGATAGAATCATTCATGCAAACTACTTACAAGTAATACAGAAATGCATTTATATCACTTAAAATTTTTGCTACAAGATTTCTAAATTTCAATCTACTAAAATAAAGTTTTCGATAAGGTATCACTTATAATCATTACTTAATTTTGTAAAATTATGGATATGACTGCTATTTTATAAAATTGATATTTAATTATTAATGACTAGCAGAAGTACCCGACGTTGCTCCGGAATAAAGAGAAGAAATGATAGACAGAATAGTAATTTTTATTTCTAACATATATTTCTTCATAATTAGACAAAGATATACAATATCATATTTAAGACAACTGTATGAGGCATTGTCTAAAGCACTTATAAAACTTCTCACATAATTGTTTTTGGTGTGTAGCATTTCTTGGAGTTTCAATACCAAATCAAACTTAAGTTCATCATTTGGATTACACCTCCTTTTGGTCTGATGATCTCCATCAATTACATTGCACCTTCTTTGGGCTTCCTGTGTCATATCACCCACAAAATAAATCTGCAAGAACTGATGAGAATCTTCCTGGAGAGGTAATAGAGATCCTATCCTATGGTGAATTTGTCCATTAATCTTAAAAGTGGGCATAAACCCACCTTCATCATGAATGTTTGCACCAAAGGAGCACATTTGAAAGGCACAATTATACTTTCTAATGTTTCTCAAGAAATGTTTGGACTCTGGAGTTTCTCCAATCAAAAGTCCTTTAAGCGGTTCAGGAGGTTCTTTAAGGAGATTTATTCTAATTTTTCCTTTTGAACAGCAAATTCCTTCAGATTCACGGTCCCATTTTAAAGCACCACATACTTTGCACTTCACAGTCATACCACCTATTTTTACAAAATGCTCATTGGCATAATTATGTGTTGGATCATAATTAAAAGCCATTAAATTCCAGTCCTTAACTTTTTGATTGCGATGATTAGCTATTCTAGCTTGGTCTTGCTGGTGCCTCTGATTCCTAGCTTCTACAGATTCATTTTCTCTTCTGGCTATAGTTCTTGTTTTCATAGAATTAAGTCTTTCTGACTTCTGTTCTGGAGCTTCATTTTCTCTCCTTTCAGCAGCCCTTCATCTCTCTGTCTGAAGTCTGACAGATTGCTGCACTGCAGATTCATCCTCTCTTCTTTGGGCAGCCCTTGTCCTCATGGATTGAAGTCTTTCTGATTGTTTCTGTGGTGTTTCAAGAAGTCTTCCTTGGGCGTGCCGATTTCTATCATATTCAAGTCTCTCTTCCCTTTGCAACTGAGACTCATTTTCTCTCAAATGGGCACTTCTTTCTTTTTGGTCTTGAAGACGAAGTGATGTTTGCTCCTCAGTTTCTTTTTGCCTCTGGAGTTGTTTTCTCAAGGCAGCTGGGGATTTTCTGCCCAATGTGTTTTTCTTAGGTGGCATAATGAAGAATCACTGAAAATAAATATTGGCTATTCACAAGAATATGTAGATGAAAACATAAAGTGTAATGCTGTTCCAAGGTTTTTTAAACAGAAAAATTTTATTCTTTTTATAACTCAAATTATTTCATTAAAGTATTTCAAATTTTTTATTTATTAAACCTTTAAATATCAATTTTATTTCAGTCGATTAACTGAAAACATTTCTAAGTCAATGTAAATCCATGTCAACAAATCGGACAAGTATAAAACTATTTAAGTAATCATTAAAAATATAAAAATAAAGCTAAGTAGGAATTTGTACTTACTATTTGAAGTATTATTTAAGTATTGAAGTTTGAATTGAAGTGTTATTTAAGAAATTAAATGGTTAACACAATAAAAAGGTTTAAAGATATTTGGAATGACGCGGAGAACTAAACTAGGAGTATAATTGGCGCCTTTTTAGAATGATTCAGCTCTACTGTTCCTCTAATCAATGCCATCTGAATTAATTCATTTTAAAATAGTCCCCTTCTCTCAGTGTTGCTAATATAAGCATTAATTTAAAGAAAGGGAACGTATTTAATTATTTACATTTTTCTGCTTAAATACAATGTGAAACTACTTATTGTGTGTGTGTGTGTGTTTTTTTTTTTAGCAAAACACACACACACTTTTCGTTTTAGGCTTGTACTAAGGGAATGTGGTTAGTGTAAGCCAGGGATGCGCAAAGGTTTTTGTCCATGGTTGATGTGGGATCCCCCCACTGGGAGCCCTTAGTGTAAGCCAGGGATGCGCAAAGGTTTTTGTCTATGGTTGATGTGGGCTCCCAGTGGGGGGATGGTGCTTTGCAAAGTGGCCTAAAACCTTCCTTATTACCACATGTGGCCACATGTAAAATTTCAGAAAGATTCGTCAAGTCTGTGAGGAATGCATAGAGGACAAACGGACATACAAACATACAGACGAACAAAATTATATATTAGATTAACTAATGATTGATTTAAGTGATTTCTTTTATTTTCGTACTTATAAATGTGTTAATATTTATTGTAAGCAAAGTACCCATAAAATAAACATATAGTATTTTTTAAATAAGTTTAATTTAATAATGTTTTCCTAATTAGTTTTGAAAGGAAGTAAAAAAAATAGATTACAACTTTAAAAGTAAAACTCTTGCCATCATTAAAAAGGAAAGAAGGAAACATGCAAGTTTTTCTGAATTAAATTCCTCTTCAATCTTCTAATTCATTAAGTTATTCCTTTGTAAACGTAAATGAAAGATATTTAATCTTGTTCTCTATATTTCTTTGTTATGAATTCAAATATTAATTCATACAGTTTATATTTCCTCATCAATGCTGATGTTATACTATTCAGTTAAAATATTTTTTTAATCATATGGCCAAAATATGTGTAATATTTTTTTCTAAAAATCCTATTACATTGTGCTCATACCCAAGTAACTTTGATATTGTGTAACAATTTTAAATAATTCACATTTCTATATTATATTTTCGAAGGTTTGAATAAAGCAATAACTAACGACAGCTAATAACGACTGAAATATAAGAGACTACTGTATAATATTTCTTTCAGAAGTTTGATAACATTGGGATTAGATTAATAGTGAATATTACTTTTCAATCTGTTTTTCCTGGTGCCATTGATGCAATATTTCAAATGATTGAATGCTTTTTCAAAGTACAGGGTGATTGAAAAGTAACTCCCTATTTTAAAACAAATACAATTTATTTTAAATCTCAATTTTGTGTATATATTACTTAATGTATGGCAATTTAATTTATGTTCTTGTTTTCCTTTCAGATTTATTTAAATCTGAATTTGGAAGAACTTGAAGGGCGAATACGAGAAGTTATGATTTCCATCCCACAAGAGTTTCTTGCGAAATCAGTTGATGCGATTCCTGGTCGACTTGAGAAGCTGGTGGCAAATAAAGGCGCCCATATCGAATTTTAGATAAAAGCCCATGCATTATACTTCCTTCTCATATTCATTAATTGTAGAAATTATATTTTAAAAATAAATTATAGTTTTTTTTAAAATAGGGAGTTACTTTTCAATCACCCTGTACATGTATTATAAAAACATAATAAAGAATACATGTGTTTAATTTGAATGAAATCTAGCAATATATATTCATATTTATAATAAACATGTCATTAAAGTCCATTAGAACACAGAATCAAAAAACTTAATAAAACAATTATTGAAACAGCAATTAAAATTGAATTTATTTCAGCTAAAGATATTGAAACAAAAGGGATTATTATTTTATAATAATTTCCTAAAGCCAGCATATTAAGGTAGATTATTATATTTTAATAATATATACAGCTCTTTATATCAGTCTTTATAATTATTAATGATTCATATAAAATATAATTGTAAAAAAAAGAGTCTTCCAAATCTTATGTAACATTATATTATTAATGAATTCGTTTTTCCAATTCATCTGACATCTAGTGAAATATAGTCCATTTGAGAAATATATCATGTATTGGGTGTTCAGAATATTTAAATAAACTATGCGGTAAATTTTATTGTAGTGACACTTATTATTGTGTGAAGTTCAGATAAATGTTATAATATCTTAAAAAAACACGTATGCATTCAAATTTGAAGTTTAATTGGCATTAAATGGTATGTGAATTATTAATTTCTGTGTTAAAATAGTAACCAAGGATTAATAGTATTAATTGAAGGAATACACCCTTCAACTCATTTTTAAATTTATCAGTGGTATTTTTGTGAGCTACACATCTTTAACAGCAATGCAGAAGTTACTCTGGTCTACTACACACCCTAAACTTGGAAAACAAGTCCAATTTTGTGCATTTACATTAATGATAGACATCTAGAATGTGTTTATGATAGCTGAAATGATGTTAGAATGATTTTAAACAAAGACTTGAATATAATTACTGAGTGGGAGTCAAGTCAGTGTAGATAGGAATGATAAAGCAGGTGAGCTGGCGAAGCAACCCCAGTCCTTTCCACTCCTCCCTTTTCACAATGCCAGAAACCTCGACATCCCCACCTTCGTCGTCCTTGCCAGCACGTCATGTTTAGGAGCTTCATCAGACTGGAGGATTATTCTTCTTAGAATTATTCCGCGAGAAGCATAGCTATAACTTTGTTCGAATGTCAGAAACAATTTAATTTTGGAACTATTATTGACTTCTTTGGGCTAGTACTCTCAGTGGAGACTTTGAACCAAGCTAGGACACTGTTTCATTTCCTCTTCTCTTCTCTCTTTCAATATGTATTACTTTCTCACATAGGAGATTCAAGAGCAAGAGATATTGCAAATACAGTTTACATATCCTTTGTATTCTAATGACTACAGTGGTGCTCCTAGCGGCAGACAAACATTCTGTATGACATTTTACAGATTTCATTTAAAAAACTTCATGAAAGGAACATAAAAATACTTATTAATTCCTAATTAAAAACTGTATATTTTACTTATGTTATTAGCATCAGTTTTATTATTACATGCATTTTTCATTTTATGAATTCCAATCATCTTTTATAAACATATTTTTATTATTTTCATAATCATTGTGTAGTTCAGATTAAAATTCTGCCTGTTATTAATGAAGTGATGGTCTAAAGTACAGAATTTTATTTTTGAAAATTTAATATCAAACTTCTGTACAGCTAACTTATCTTAAATATTGCTTTGTTTGACCTCTATAAACTGCATTGCAATTGTAACACGGAATTGAATATATAACATTACTACAAAGGAATTTTTAGGTTAAAATACAGTATTGTCCTCCAGTACACTATATAGTTGAATTACTGTTGAATTACTTTCAGTCTCATCATTTACAACAGAAATGAAACAATTTAACTGGAAATCACTCATGCCTTATTAACATCTTTTCATGAAATAAGAACAGAATATTATAACCAATTAGTCTGGCCATAATCAATCAAGAAACATCCCAAAACTCTAAAATCAATGATAGTTATTTAAAAACAAAAGTTCTGAGTCGTTTTTGAATAATAATAATAATAACAATAATAATATTAATAATAATAATAACAACAAATAATAACTAAGATATTTCAAAACATGTAAACAATAATTTTTAATGGTTCATATTACTGTAATCAGTAATCAAATCTAATCAGCAGAAATATCATTGTTAGCAAAAATTACAGAATACTATTTTTTTTATGAAAAGAAAATTCTAATTACAGCAATTTTTTCCTAAATATAATCCCACAGTAACTTAGTTAGATTCTTGTCATTGAAATTGTTCACATATTCTATACAAACTGAAGGAGCTATTTTTGTTAAGTAAAAAATCTTCACATAAGTCAAGCATCAAGTGGTTATGAAGTATTATATGGCAGACAGATGTTCAATACATTAACCAATGGAAATAAAATTATGAATGGATACTGACATTTCATTTTCTTTACATGAACAGTGAATTTTTATATTTCAACGATTAAAATACTATTCACTTTTAGGGATTAGAATTAGAGAGTTATTGCTACAACAGAACTTAAAAGAAGTCCAATATAAGTTGAAAAATTTAATAAATTGTTCTCTTAAATATACTGAATATTAAACAATTAATGGGAATAATTAATTGCTTTCAAAGGGGAAATTGATAGTCAATATATTGTCTAATTTTGAAGTTCCATTGGGTATTTCAGGGAAACATAATTTAAAAAAGTTGTTCCTCTAATTTTTTTTCTAAAAAAATAAGTCAACAAAACAAACGTACATTAAACTATAACTAATATGTATAATTAAACTGTATTCTATAATGATTTGTCAAATACAATGTTAATTAAAAGAAAATTCGTTGTCCCCAAAAAGTTTTAAAAATGATTTAGTACATACCAGTAGATATATCATTATTAGCAAAAATTACACAATACTATTTTTTTTATGAAAGGAAATTCTAATTAGAGTAATTTTTTCCTAAATATAATTCCCACAGAAACTTAGTTAGATTCAAATATTTGTGATTATTTTCAATATTCATCCACAACCTTCAAATATTTTCAATTGTCTTCCATTAAACTATTCTTGATTGAACTTATCTCCAATAAATCACGAATAGAAATGAAATTAAATTGATCATTAATTCTGGAGGTAATAAAGTTCAATTTTTAAATTAATATCAGACATTCCATAACTTCAGTTTCTTGATTAGGCATATTAAAATAATTATTCTTACTGAAAATTATTCTTGTATGGGTATGAATAGTAGAATTATTTTAAATGAAATGGACAATATCTCTTTGTTGAAACCTTTAATATATTTTAAACATTGATTTATTGAGCTTGATGGTTATTGCTCAAAACACTTCGTTGCACTAAATGATAAGTTTTATGATTGATTTATGGTTATTTAATTTTGTATTCTTTTTCAAACTTATCAGTATATGTACAATATAAACATAAAGTTTACAAGAAATATATGTACTTAATATTATAATTAAATGGACATATTTAACTTCATGACGCTATCACATAACCTATTCATTATGGTACAGAAACTATTAAATATTTAACATTAAACTAAGTAACAAATTATTAAAAATATAAAAATTATTTAAAAATTAATTTGTACTCACTTATTGAAGGACATAAGTAGTTACACAATAATATTACACAGCATAAATAAAACAACTTTAGAAGTGCAAACTGGAATTAGAGCCTAAACCAGGATTGTATTAGCGTCTCTTTACAATGATTAGTTTTACCTTCCCTACCCAATGCCATCTGAATTATTTCATTTTAAAATTCTTGACTTCTTTCAGTTTTTCTTGTATAAACATTCATTTAATATATAAGAATCTTCTAAAAATCATTATTATCACATCTGGTATTTATTTATCTTTTTGTTTTAATAAATAAAATACCATTTAAAATTCAATTTTTATAAATACGTTGATAACATTTTTCCTAACCATTCCCGGGACTCACTAGAAACACTGCTAAAATGTTCTAATTATTTCCACTCGAAATAAAAGTTTAAAAAAGAAATAGAAAAAAGAAAACTGTCAACCATTTCTAGATATTATTGAACGACTTCTTGGGAAAACCAACTATAGGAATATGTTACTTACAAGAAGTAAGCAGAGTGTTATTTATGAAAATTGACGTCTTAGGAAATAAGAATTAGCTAAGTTAGGTGTTATTTTCAAAGGCGCACATCTTAAAGAAGTAGTGCTACCAAAATTACAAATATATATAAACAGTTGGGACTCTTCTCCTCTTGATGATGATGATCGTCGAAATAGAGAAGTAAGTTATGTCAGATTATATTTCTGTATTAACTTCATTTTAACTATTTTTTCTGTATATATAAACACTCAGTTTAAATTCAGGAAAACATCAAAACTGAGCAACACAATCCAAAACAGCTGAAATAAGAACAAATATAACACTCAGGTAAATAAACACTTACTAACTCCAATTCTCGGAAAATCCGTCCTCAGTTTACCAAATTCTCTGTTCTGTTTCTATACCCATTTGTGTTAGTATAATTTGTTTAATATTACTATTTCGTTTCATGACTACTTTACTTTAACTACTGTGTTTCTTTGCTGTACTGGGTTTTGTTGTCTGGAGGTTGCATTGCAGTCAGGTTTCCTTGCTTGAATTAAGACACTCAGTTTTATCAATTACTAGCTGACCCGGCGAACTTCCTACGTCTAACAACCAGTGAATATCCTGTTACCTTTAGCTGAGCTTAATTTGGTACATAATTATTAAAATAATAGCTAACCCGACAGACGCTGTCCTGCCTCGCCTATAAATATTCAATTCAAAAACAAATGAAAAGTTAAATAACAAATCTGAAGTGGCCTAACCTCAACTTTATTGTAATTTTTGTACACAACCATCTTATGTTTTTGTCAAACACTTGTTCGACAACCATCCATCACACCAATAAATGCATCAGAAAATATATGTTTAATTGATTTTTTTACATTTAACAAGTTTATTCTTCTAACATATACCTCAAATTTATTAGAACATTTCACATTTTTTTAATAAACCTTTAAATAATAATTTTATTATTATTATTTAATTAATGTAATTCTTAATTTAAAAAAATTAAGAATTACCTCTAATTAAATATACATAAATGTAAACAAATCCGACCATTAGGGCAGATGATCATTATTTCAAAACAAAATTTCAATTTTTACAGTATAAAAGTCGTTATTTATATCGGGTTCTGGAAGCCTATTGTAAGCAGGTCCCTTGCCCGGAGGGTAGCTGGTGTGAACTCCAATGTAAAAGGTCGTGCGTTCGATTCCCATAAAATTGTCATACATGTTATTGTTTATTCAGTTCAGTCAATGCACGTTGGCAAGAAAACAAACAAACATGATCGGTCATTAGGGTTTTATAAATTTATAGATTGAGATACAGCTAATGGTTTAGGCATGAATAATATAAGTAAATACACCATAAGAATTACTAACATCTAAATGTTGAACAGTGTTAAATAAGTCTCAGGTCTTTATTATGAAAATAAACTATTTTCTACTGATCTCAGTCACCCATTTATTAAAGTTATCAAATTAACAAAAATAAATATATTATATTACACCAGTATTAATGAAAATGACTTATACATTATTACCACTATTTCGTAGACATTTTGCTAAATGATTAAAACTGGTACAACATAAAAGAACCAACAAGTTAATTTAAGAGATTTATATTTTTCAGACTAATAACTTGTATTTACTTTATTAACGTCATCCTGTAGAGGGAAATTTTCACAGAGGATTCCATTAAATTTCTCTTGATTTACAAAAGGTGGCTTTTATACTGAAATGGGGAATATTAATTTACAGGGGATTTGGTTGGAGAGGTGCTCAAAAGAAAGGACCGTTTGGTTGCTCTAATGTTAGAGTGAGAATTATAACTGCCAATACCGAGTGGGGACGGCCTCTTAGTTTTCCAATTGATGGAATCCGTTTTGTTGCTTGTTAGAAATCCCTTTTGACAAGGCATCCTTTAATACACTCCTCCTCTGGTGTGTTCACAAAACAACTCCTTTCACTTTATCCTTTATTCAAAATGAGAAGCAAACTCTCCCAATACTTTAGTTCCATTTCAATAAACAACTGCACTGATGTCCTTTCCCTACAATTAAAGTACTAGCCTTTTCTTTGACCAGATATTGAATCTAATACGTATAACAGCTACAAAAAATATAAAAGCTATATTTGGAATGGTCTACACTCATATTTATACTAGTTAACTTATAACACTACTCATTTTTATTCGGTCCAAGTGAATGAACACAGAGTTTCTTCAATCACGATGAACATAGAATCAATACGCACCAGATAAATTGAATTTTACTGGACTAAATTTTTACTGATTCCTTGAATCATAAAAACTATTGAAACGTTTTATAAGCTGGAGCACTTGGTTCTTGAAAAATCAAAAAAAGTTGACCAATACGACAACGAAACACCATGACCGTTTGATTGGGATGTCATACCTATGGATTATAACTTTTAAAGTAAATGTAACGTTATATATTTAATAATATATTTTAAATTATAATGATTAATAACCCTAATTATCTAATATTAGGATAACTAATTTATTAATTAATAATAAAAGAGTAAAGCCTCTAACAACACCAATTCAATAGTAATCAAACGTTAGTTTTTATTTTTTGATATATTCCTGTAAAACTGGCTTGTTCCTGATAAATATTTGATGTAATATGTATATGATTATAAGAAATTTTAAACTGTGGATACAAAATGAAATAGTTTAGAATTTAAACATTTGAATGTTACCAAAATGTTTAGCCGGGGAAATGAAAGGTGAGTTTTGATGGCTTATAACGACGAAGAAATGAGATCCGATGCCGTGAGGACTACGTGTCAAGCGTGTCTGGCCATGTACTTGCACTGTGTGTCAAGAACTCATTCCCCTTGCGTGCTTCTAATAGTAGAATACATGTCAAAGTCATAAGTTTTTGTTTGTCAAAATTAGTTCACACGTATTTTAATCATTAAGAAATGAAGGGAACTAATGGAACGTATAATGAAACGCAACTCACTTGTAAAAAAAAATGTGGCAGATAACTTTGTGGTTTTGCTTGTCTCAAACGGTAAGTCCGTCTATATGAATTCATTTTGATCACCACGGATCAGCAGCTTGCTGTAAACTGTTTAATAAGCTTCTGGCCTATAAAACTTACAGCATTTTCAGTCACCTAAGGGATATCAAAAACAACGGAAAGTTCAACAGCTAGAAGTCGAAGTTTGTAAATTTCTGATCTATATTTCTTCTGAAATCTGACATCCTTCCCCCCTTCCAGATTAATTACCAGTGTCCTACAGATTCCTGCATTGTTAAAACAATTACAGTAGACTCTGGGTACAAATCCCATGGACCTTAGATTCTTTGAAATGATTTATAACTTATATTAGTTCATCACCAGGAACAAGTATAATTTCAATTTTATGGCGTATAACAACTTAAAGCTTAAGGCACATTCGCACTAATGATCTTCATAGATGGCATAAGTGAAAGAAATAACATATACTTATAAGAAAGGAAACAGTAAATGAAAACTACAACTCAGACTTGCTTCTTAAAATTACACAGTTTTAAAAGAGCATTATATTTTAGCTAAGTGACTATTGACAATCTTCGAACTCATAGACGATATAAATATGAACCATGCGGATGAATACATTGTCTTCTGACCTTATAAAACTAGATATTTATGAAAACCAAATATTGTTTGTCAATTTCACTCAATATAATTGAAGCTAACAATCATAAAATGTTATAACTCCTCTGCATGTTTCACGTCCGAATTCTCATTCTGTGTGCAACAGTCGTTCCAATATTCTTCAAGTTTGTTTGAATTAGCAGGCGTCTAATTATATAACAACATCCCAAAGGGTAACATAATACTAAAGAAGATTTCAGGAAATTCAGAGATACTGAGCAATGTTCTTTGATCTTGAATAGACTTTATTGTGTTTCATAATTAATCAAAGAACACCTAACCTTGCACTTCATTTGAATAGGATAGAAGGTTACAGAACTTTATCAACTGAGTACTTCAATTAAGATTAATAAGTATACTTTCTTATAAAATCTTGCAAATACCTCTTAGCTCGAATCTGTTTTTCATTAACTTATTTATATCTTGCATCCTCTTATATTGAAAAAAATAAAAAGAAACTTCTATTAGAACACTAAAATAATCAACAATTTTATGTTAATAACTCAAAGAAGTTCTAGTTACTTCATGCAATTTTAATCAGTCGCAAAAAAATTAGATTACTTTTACAGAACTAAATGAAGTCTGAATAACTAAAAAAAATATGACGAAAATAGACCTTTATTGTAATAGTGTCCATTGTTAGAATTAGTAGTAATACTGTCCGTCATACCTCGTAAATTCTCAGAAAAGTTCGACCAGTTTCGGGTCCGTCCGGATCCCATCTTCAAGAGCAACTAACTGACTGTGTATTTTATTTTCCTATCATAGGAAAATAAAATGAAATACACAGTCAGTTAGTTGCTCTTGAAGATGGGATCCAGACGGACCCGAAACCGGTCGAGCTTTTCTGAGAATTTACGAGGTATGACGGACGGACAGTATTACTACTAATTTTAATATTACTAACCTCAGTGGAACTAACCCATTAACTACAGTGTCCATTGTGGTCAATAATGTAACAGCCATGTACTCTTATGAATTTTATGAACAACCATGTACTTCATGAATTTTAATAACTTTGGGAGATAATATCTATCTTAGTGTGAAATTCATGTAGAGATGATGGTCTCGACATAATGTAGACGTAATGATTTAAAATGGAATACCCTCCTTTTGGTATTATACTGTTAACAAAACACTTTGGCTGTAGACAGTATTCTGTATTATGCACGTCATCAATATCTCAGTAACTTTAAACCTATGTGAACTTGTAATCCAGAAATATAAAAACTCAAAGTCATGAGACTATCCTAAGTAATAATGAAGTATATCTGTTATGACAGAGAGATCTATCACACCAGGGTCAAACGCTTTGCAAAACTCTAAATCCTAAGTCATAAAGAGAAATGCCATCATTAACTAAACTAATATGTACTTTCAAATGTAATTCTCTCGCATTTAATTTCAATTTCCAACTTTTTATAATTAATTTCAACTTAAATTCGATAAGAATTTGATAAACACATTTTTTTGTGTTCTTGTTCACATAGTATAAATATTGTTCTGAAATAATAATTTTTCATTTAAATACATAGCATGTATCCTTTATATATATGTTTTCTTACTGATCACAATTTATTTCGTTTGTATCATAAAGGTTCTGGCTGCGATAAGCATGTAATATATTTACCAATCAGGTTTAAATAGAAAACAAGACTTTTTTTTTAAATATAATAAAGTTTATCAAAGAATTAATAAGATACATTGTTTTATAAGCCTATAATTTTACCATAAAATAATGCAACTCTGTATTAAATTTATCTAAAACAACATCTCCAGTTACACTACTAATTGTTATTCACCACTCTCTTTTCATTAAACAAGTGAGGAAAACTGGATCAATTATAAACATCAAGTACCTGTGTTTTTTCTCTCAGCGTTGTCTACATTTCCAATGGATGTAAATTATAATAAATTGTATCATGAAACTATTTTATTATATGAATCATAATTATGCAAATTGAAGTTTATAAAGCAAAAACACGCTACTTTATTCTATCTTATACATCATTATTCAGCAAAAACAATTAACTTTGAGTGGTGACCAGAAAAACATCAACTCCTAGAAAAAGACTATTATGTATTTTTTGTAACGAACGTTAACCAACTATTCAAAATTTTCGAATAGTTTATAATAGTATCATAACGTAACCATTAGTTATAAATGTAAATATTCATACTATCTAAATACAATAATATATAATTATATATTATATATATAATATATATTATATCTAAACTAATATACTAATATAATTATAATCTAAACTAATATATAATATATCTAAACCAGCATAATAATATAATGTAATCAAATTATATGTAAATATCGTACTTCAAATTACTTCAAACATGTAAAACTAGTTTTATATTGCATGTAATACACATTGTGGAGCATGCGGTATATCAAATAAATTCCCTCATGGCAGGGGTACTGCCTGTGAGGAAAAAAAACATACACACACACACACACACCACACACACACACACACACACACACACTCACACACATACAGGCACACACACACAAACTGTAATAGAAAAGTCAAAATTGGTTCAAGAAATCTAAGAGCATAGAAATTTTGTTAAATAATAAAATAAATTACTTCCAATTACTGCACTATAATTTTTATGAAGTAAATACACTATAAAGCTGGGTCTTAGATATCGTAAATAATAATTTATTATCATATAAAAATAAATATCATCCAATAATTTCCAAAGCAATTGTCAGATGCCAAAACAATGCTATTACAAATCAAAAAGAAAGGAAGTCCAGCCGACTTTTTAATATAAGTAATGGAATCTGAAATGAAGACAAATAGCCAAGTAAGTTATATTTGATTTATGTATCGTAAAGTTCTTTTACAATTTCACTTAAAATAGCATAGATGTATTAATATTGATGACGAGGAATTTTTAAGATGGCGTGTTCTTTTGTATTTACCATAGATGATTCTTGTCATAGAAATTTGTCTCCTTTCCTTAAGTCTCTATTCTTTACAGTATGTCATGAATTGAAGTAAGTTAGTAAAATATATAAAAGTGTGTTCAATAAGTTCTTCTTTAATTAAGTAAGTAATTGATTATGATTTCCCTTTAGTAAAATGAATCATAAGATGTTGATAAAAAACGGCTAACTTGATTGTACTATCCTACTTCGTAGAATTTTTTCGTAGTAGATCGGCTTCAGATCTTCTCCACATACCAGAGGGAATTATATGAAGAATTAACTGATAATCTTCAAGCAAGAGGCAAAAATCTATCTGCTGGGTGCTATATACTGTTATTATTGTGTTTTATCTGCAAAAGCAATATATTTATGGGTAGAGAGGCCACTGGAGTTGTTACTAGTTATAAAACTACGGACCAACATATATCACCCGTAGAAAACGGGTGACCACCATTCAGAAAACACTCAGTCCTGCAATCGCCATCCTGAATGAATATTCCACCATTATTGCTTAAATTTCGTAAAATAGTTTAAATAATCAGTAAATGCTTAAAGAAATATTACTACTTTAGATTTGTAGGCTTTCTAAGGAATACGCTCCACGAATAGATCAAATGGGCCCCTAAGGTATAACTGTGTTATTTTAGCAATTACGGCACAATGGCAAGTAACTGATCCCAGTGTTGATGGTTTGAAAAAAAATCACTTTAATGTTTTAATTGAATGGTTATTTGTTAACTTTGCTTAAAAGAGGGTATAATTTTGAAAAGGAAAATCTCTATCATGTCATTTTATTTATATATTTTTTTCTGAAAAGAATTAAATAACTGACTACTTGTGTTTTTATATTTAAAAAGCAATCGAGCCGCTGGAAGCAAAGTGGTGAATATCTCAAAATGAAAAGTAGGGGGCACTGTAAGTCGACTTTGAGCCAATATTCGGATCTCATATTAAAGGAGCAGGAGAGAGCGGGTGACCCTGACAAAAAGATTCGAATAAAGCATTTCCTTGGGTTTTCAGAGGGCGTTAGAAAACTCAACTGGGTTGGAAGAGGAGGGTGAGTGAGCGAGTGGGGTTTGGTTGGAAGCGGTAGCCAGCCCGGAAAAGTATTAGACTATCAAGGAAAATGATTACTTGTGCGGCTTGAAGCCGGTATAATGGGGTGGCCTCTGGGGAGAGCCAAGGTACCGCTGCGACAAATGCAAATAGCGCACTGACGCTTTCTCTCTCACTCTCACCATTACATCTGCCACAATAAAGAGCTGCATTCCTCACTCTCTCAATCTCTCTCTCTCTCTCTCGACATCCCATCCAATCAGTCCCATTCGCAAGAAAAACCTTTATATATCACTTAACTCTAAATATGCCTCTCCCCTCTTGCTGTTCATTTCAACATCACGTCAATCACTCTAATTACATATCCAAGCGAGTTCAAATAGAAAAAAAACTCCGCGTTAAACCACTCATAAAATATTAACATAAACAGACGCAACAAAAGAAATATATACAGCCAATTTGAAGAAACATTGCAACAACCCCGATTATAGTGTTCAACTAATTTGTTTTCAATGAACAAACTTCAAGAGCTTTACGAAACATATTTACTTTATAAGGTTTGAAAGAATTTCCAAAAAGTTGGTATACATTTCTGAATCCATGAGGAAGCCCTAATCTTGGGGAATCAATAGCACATTGTGACATGATTTCGGTGATAATTATGCCCAATATTGCCTAAGTATCGTGATCTAAAGGTAGCTAAATTCACCATACTATGGCTAATGAAGTTAAAAAAAATAAAAAACAAACGTAAAATTTAATTTCATTCATGAATGAAATATTTAATTTTAAAGAATAATAGTTGAAACTTCATTCTAAGTGTAATTTACAACTGCACATGTTATTTTATAATTTGAAATATTACCTATTACTAATTTGTTAATAAAAAATCTGTTGTCATAACAAAGCCAATATTAGAATAAAATCATTTAAACATTTTCAGACTCTTCTTTTATTTTAATACTTTAAAAATGATTTTCATATTACACATTGATCATGAATTATTATAAAACATTTGGATGATAAAAACAGCATAACTGACATTTTAATCCAAAAATTTACAGAAATGACAAGAACTAACTATCAACAGTTTTCAAAACACTATTATTTTAAAACCTTTGAAATATATATGCTCAATAAACATATTTCCATCGGTTTAATCATTAGTCACATAGAGGATAAAAACGAGAGTTTTACATTTTTCAGTGTTTTCATATTTTGAAAGCTTAGGAAATGGTTTAGGGAAAATATTTCACATAGAAGTGGTCGAGAATCAATTTTGTAAAACCAGCAATGTATTTAGGCTTTTTCTGTATGGTCATGCATTTTTCGGATATTTTAATTCCAATGGTCTGTTTTTTTTCCACGAAGTTTTGGCTAGTGAAAATTATTTCTTGCTGTTTGCCTATGTTATGAAATCAGAACATTTCTTGTTTGTTAGAAACTTCATTGAGTATGCTGACCTGATACTGATGCGTGATGTAAGTCTTGATACGCGACGTTGTATCGAGCGAGCCCGCCTCCGAGTGGTCAGCTTGGGAACTTTGGAGTAATCTAAAGTGGCTAAAGAGCAGCACGTTAAACTAGTCAGCCTGATTTGATTTTTAGTGGTTATATGACCGAAAGGCTTAGAAACCCACATAAAGTCAAAACAAGTATACACATTCTACGGTATACAGTATCTGGGACGGTCTGGAAATAGTCATCAAGTCTGTGCAATGGCTCTTCGTCAATCAGTTCTTAACTCTTTTCTTTATACAATAATGTACACAAAACTGACCATGATTGATGGCCAGCAAAGTCAACTCACAAATTTTGGTACAGCGTGCAGAAAACAGTTATAATATGCAAAAATGATTGGAATACTTTTTTACTGCTATTTTTTTTTTATGATATCTGTAATTGGACTGCCAAAGTGCTCCAGATTATCATGACCAATGTCATAACAGTGATTGCTATCCTCACATACATCAACAGATAAAGGTGCAAGGGTGAGGTGAAAATATAAAAAGTCATTCTGAAAACGCTTCAAAGTAATACTACCAGGCTAACCCAGAACCTTGAAAAACCCTTCAGACATTCAGCTATAACGAGTTACCATATCCACCGTAAAGCCCACATATCGTCCAATCAGATTTTTTTTTGCTTTCTTATATTTGTTTTAATTTTATGTGAATAGTATTTAAAGCGCAACAGATTTTGATTTAATTTTGTTTGACCAAAATTTTAAGACAAATGAATGAATAAATTGGTACAGGAATATATCACCAATCAACTGAAAAGCTTATTCTTAAGATTGCTTTTAATGGCCAAGAACAGTTAAAGCATTATTAATACAGTAATACCACTTAGTAGTTTAGATAAGTAAGCTCCATTTTTGATAAATTTAGATGTTGTATTTCTGAAATCTGATTTCCAAGTCCATTTGCGACAACACTGATAATGTCTTTGTCTATGTTTTGAGTAAGTAAAGGGGGCCTCTTTAGTGCACAGTTCTTTAGGGCACAACAGGAGCCCCTAAAAAACATCCCAGAGAAGTACATAATATCCCCTTGACACGTAAAATGCTTGTGGACGGGACGTCAATCCTAAGGAAACAAAGAGATGTCCACAGGCTCTATATTTTAGAAGCTTTATATATCAAAGTTTTAAATCCCTCAATTAATGGCCAGACATGCGATATCAGTATAATACCAAGTATGAAAATTTTTGAAAAGAGTTACAAGAAGATTAGGAATGCTAATTAATTGGCCTAAGACAGGATGACAAACTGTTTTCTATTTAGTAACTTATTTGGACCTGCTAACTTTTATTTATATTCTTTAGTTTATTTGACAATTGTTTAAATTGTTTCATTGTTTTTTAAAAAAAAATTTTAAATTTCCAAATTTTCAAAAATGTTTAAAGACCCAACTTGACGATGACTATAGAATAGTCGAAAGCTAGTGTACAATGGTCTTGTAAGATATGTTATATTCTTTACATGTGATGTTCGTCTTCAATTGTATTTGAATTGTTGATACCTATTAAAGTGTTTCCAAAAAGTGTCTCAATGTCCTTTGGACAACTCATTTGGGAATTACCACCTTATATTCGTAAGACTGTCGGGAGACTGGAACAGCTTAGTTTGAAAGTCGTTAATACCGAAGCTGCGGTACATTTCAACAAAATATGCCTCCAAGAAGATTTGCTGCCAAACTATTCTAATATATATGTATATATATATATATATATATATATAAAGAGAGAGAGAGAGAGAGAGAACAAGTTTATCACGGAATGATAGTTATTGTTAAACTCTGAATAATGTAAATGACGGAGGAAGCAGTGCTCACACACATAGAGAATTTCTTTTATAACACCGATATTTGGTAAATCCCTCTTGATAAGTAGTAGCCCCTTTGTTTAGAAAGGACTCAACAGTGTTTGCTTGTTTGGAAGTGTCGGAAATTGGAAATGGCCCACAACTCAAGTTATTGCAAGCTTGTAAATTCATCTCAATGGTTCAATATGAAATTCTGATCGACTCAACACTTGCTCATAAACTAGTTCATTTCAATATCAATCCAGGTTCAACTCTCCTAGAACATATCTTTCCCATTTATTCATTAAAATTAAGAGTTTGATTATTAAAAGCAATAAATTCTTCTAGCATTTCAAATTATGGAATACATTTTATATAAATATATATAAAGTGCTTTATATATAAATATATATTGACTATTAAAACCAATGACAATATTTAATTTTATAGCTTTTCTGATTGATTTTTCCAGTCTTCTCATATATGACTTCCATAGGTTTGGGACCAAATACATAAGTTCACCAAAATTTTTATTTTTGTAATCTGACATGTTTCGATCAGAATCGACCATTATCAAGGATATTATATATAGCAGTTTCATAACATACGTAAACGAGTTTTCTGAAGCATATAAAACTGACGAAAGCATATTTAATGGGGTTACCAAGAATAATACAAAATGCCTCAAGGCGGATGACAGATTGCAACTAATAATTTACTATACTAACATTGTACAATCAAGAATGGTCATTAAGCGCAACCCACAAAAGAAAGCAATACTCCAGAGTACCAACGTTATATACAAGTTTAGCTGCAACTTAGGGAACTGCGAGTCCTTACGCTCTAAATACATTGATTCTACCATAACCACGCTTTCAAGAAGAATCACAATGCATCTTGCATCCGGAGGACATAAAGAGCAAAAACACACGGAGTAGAATTAACAAGTTAAATGTTAACAGAAAATCAATCAATCAGAAAAGATATAAAACAAGAAATAGGCATTGGTTTTAATAGAACTTGTATAAATGATGGCCTGCACCCCATATGAGACTGGAGAAGAAAATGACATCAGTGAAATATGCTTGAATGAAGAACTGCTCCCAAATTTTACAAATATATAGGAAAAACAAAATAAGTCACTATAGTACTCACTTTGATATTTCGACATCCGTCGTCATCAATATATAAATACATGTACATATATAACAAGATTTCAGATAAACACGTGAAATAACAATCAATGATCAAACCACAATATGAAATGAGAAAAAAGACTAAGATCTTTCGACCGTAACAAGCAGTCTTCGTCAGAGTCAAAAACCGAACTGTTAAAACCCCAGTTGACAGTTATATATATATATATATATATATATATATATATATAGTAACTCTCTATATTAGCTATAGTACTCTCTTTAGATAACCAGAGATTGGCGCTTTGAGAACAACAGTATTACAGGTTGACAGAGAGGAAATTAATTCACTTTAATCGATATTATATGAACTTTCTCTAAAGAAATGTCATACAAAAGGCGGCCTCAGAGTAATAATCCCGTATTTTAATTTGAGGTATGTTCCTTATATATATATGTACTTGGAGTTTTTACTAAAATTTTATAATAACAATATGAAACTTATGGACTCATGTTTCATAATAAAAAAGTCTGTATAAATAATTTTAAACTCTAGTGTTTATAAAAATATTTAAGTTGAACCAATTACTAACATGTAGGAGATACAATATTAGTAAAAGAAAAAGTTAATACATAAAATACCACTATATATATTTGTAAGTCATTCAATAAAAACTTATATTTTAAAACCTATATATTAGTTCTTGAAATAGAATTTATTTATATATAGAGACAAATTACATGCTGAAAAGCAAAATTGCTCTAGTAATTGTCACTTTTCCATCAGAAAAATGTATCATAACTTCGTATCAGGGAACAAAGTGCTTAAATATTGACCAATTGATGACTGTATAGCAGAATAAATTAACATAACACGACCCGTTATTAAATGATAACAGTTTATTTACATATTGACGGAACGATTTGCATAGCATGTAAGAGATTAGATAGCATAAAAAAATCTGCGATTTAAATTCTTTGTAATAATATTTAATGAATAAAGTATATGATTTTGTTTTCTTTATTTCAATATAATTAAATAAAGAACAATATATACAGCGATATGCAGATACTTGGGTATTCCCATCATAGACTCTAGAGACAGATGTTAAATGATAAGATGTTATTTAAAACTTGTACTCGTATGACGGCCAAATTTTGGGCGATAAACAATGGAATGCTTGTAAAAATGAACGTTCCGAAAACCAATGATAAATTCGTGCTTCAGAAAGGCGCATCACTCTAAATTAACTCAAATTGCAAACAGAAATTAAACCTAAACAAGTTGTTAGTGGTTATTTTTAAATACTTATTTTTATTAACCCTAAAACAACAATAAAAGAGACAGTAACTGTGAAAATTGTGACCTTAGTTTACAATTATTTGTTTGTCATACTATCACTCTGATACAATATTACTTAGTCTTATATTTCTCTTTTCGTTTCAAACATTACAGATAATTATTGTGTGAGGACAACAGAAATTAAACAAATTGTTGAAATATGGGGTGACACATGTCTAAAGTTCTACATTAATGTACATTAAACTAGTAGCAACTCATTATAAAATCCCTTGCAGTGTCTAGACGGCACCCAAAATGTTGGTAAAACATATCGTAATTGTATTTCACAGTTAGCTTAATTCATAAGCGAACTTCAATAATTGGTGTCCAGATTTTGATATAAGCATGGATAGATGCTAGATTAGCAGAGGTCATTGGCTGTTGTTTTTACTTGCGATTACCATCGATTATTTAAGTTTAAAATTTTCCTTAATTCTCTACTTTTTTTTTTGTTATACCTGCGATATAAGTCCGGGCTTCAATTTGAATAAATTTGAGCCGGCGAATAAATTTGAGCATGTTATCCCTCCGAAAGGACGATAAACCGCCTGTCCTAAGCCTGTACGATGTCAGGTACTTGTTAATGATGCCTACAATAAATTTAGGGCTCGCAATGTAGAATGCGTTTACTTTGTGTGGTATACAAAGGGCCAATGTTCCGCCTATATGTGTTCTCTTGTGGGACTGCCACTGCATCCTAACCTAACCTCCCTGTGCGATAGAGGAGAAAGTACTCTAGATAAGGTCAAAAACAGTCTATTCTGACCTATACAGTGCCAGATAATAGTTAAAATACATATTGTTTAATCGTAGTAAACTCATAAACTCGTAGTATGAACTACGTATATCATAAAATCGTAGTAAAACTTTTACTTTCAACGCCAAAATAATTCGGCATTGAGAAAAATTATTTATTTATTCAATTCAATTAGTAATGCATGAAATACTATTTCATATTATATTGATAATATGTCATTTACGAGTTATGCTTTCTGTTTATTTGTGCTATTTTTTGCATTATTTCGTCTTCATACCTCATTTATTTTCTTTTATGTCCCAGTTAATAAGGATCTAATGAGCTAACTGCTTTTCAACCGGTACTCAGCTAATTTTTTAAAGAGCTCTTCTCCTGATGATGAAGGCCATCAAAGACTTGATGTAGTTTTGACAGTTCATTCTGTATGAGTTCTTTCTAATTGATTTCTTTTTGATTTAACATGTTATCTCATTAAATGTATAATCATAATTATTTATTAATCAATATTTGTATGGTTCAACAAAAAAAAACCGCTTAGACCTCAAAATTAGTAACGATAAATCGATTCGCTTGACACAGGTTATAGAAAAGCATTCTGAGAGGTTCCACACATACGTAGTATTAACCTCTCAGTTAATAGAGCACTGAATATTTAATCAGTTGCTGACATTATTAAGGGTCTTATTAAAGCTCTATTTATAGCAGTATAATAATAAAACGCCTTTGTGGCGTATAATACATCATGTTTTTCTAGTGTAACTATATATTATTATTCATAAAATAAATCATGATAACTTTAAATAACTCTATGATTTCTATTTTTTTAAATCTTTCAAGTTTTTTTCAAATAATTGTCTTCCTTAGGGTTATGGATAACTATTTTGTCAAACATAAATTATGGAACTTATTATAATTACACCACACTACTTTTGAATGAATTATATGGTACCATCTTAATATCAGTTTTAGCTTACTAAATAATGAACAAAGCAGAAAAATAGTGATTTTTATATTGAATTAAATTATACTATAGTCCAGTTTTTAATGAGTTTGAACAAAAATATGAGCAATAAAAACCTCTAACTAGGTAAAACCGTCATACCTCGTAAGATGATCCTGGAGTTGGAGCGCTTTCGGACGTTGTCCATCTTCGATCGCAACAAAAACCTACCTCAGTGGTATTAACAATATGCATGTATTTACTATTAATAATGTTCTCATCAACTTTATTGCGTGGTTCATTCCTTGAGTACGCTTTATCAAAGTCAAATATGTTATATGTAATTGGATATATAACTTTTATTTTCTTGTTTTACAATGTTTTATATGTTATTTGTTTAAATTAAATCGTTGGTAATAATTTAATAGGTGAACTCGTCTTAAACTGAAGCTAAAGATGTTTGGAATTGAGAACTAATTAAATTTCTGCGACTCATTGGGCAGTCAAGTGGAAAGTATTGGGAATCAGGGTCAATCAAGAGGGATGCTCAACGGAAGGTCTCTCTGATTAGGGCCTAATCGCATGATCCTGTAATTGCCTAACGTCCTCCAATACTCCCAATTACTCGCAATTCCCTTCAATAACACACCTATGCCATTCACTCAGTCATCACGGCCCCTTTGTGTTACATCCATTCAGCCAAAACATCTTTAAACCTTAATTTAAATGCACTTCAACAGATCTTAAACAGCTACATTCCAATTGTACAATCTATTTCTGTGTAATTAGTAACTCTACCCAGAGTGTCAATATCTAACTTTCATGTTTGTAATAATATCTGTTACATTTTACAGTAAGATTGTGTAATAGGTGTATACATATATATATATGTATATTGAAGGGAATAATTATGTAATTGAAGGGAATTGCGAGTAATTGGGAGTATTGGAGGACGTTAGGCAATTACAGGATCCTAATAGTATTGATATATATATCAAGCGATTACAAGAATAGAACACATAGAAAGAACACACAAACTGAGTTAAATATGTCCACCTCTTCGTCATCAGGAAAAGGAAAAGAAAAAGAGTTCAATATATTTAACTTACGTATTACACATAACTTAATAATACGCTCCTTAAAGAAGAACATATTCCTATAGAAGAAAAACTTACAGCGTATAATAAAATATTTGCATTAAATAATATTAATAGTTTAACACCCAAAAAGACAGTCCTTTTTTTAAAAAAAGGATATATTTAAATATAATTAAAACTCAATTGATTGTCAACGAGATTAATATTGTGTTTATTTAAGGCGAAGTTAGTGCAAGGCACTGCAGATAGTTTATTTGACATAGTTTACCTACTGCAAGGTACAGTACATTATTAGCAGAAAAATATTCAACCTTCATCTTACATTTCCTTTTCGCATTATGATCACTCTGCTTTCAACGATAGAGTCTATTTGATCTTAATAAAGGGGTCTATTTCTACCCTTTATATCATACAATGTTTTATGTTTTTTAGAATTCCAAATGGTCTAGAGATATGCAGTTTTAAAAGAATTCTGGTTAGAACTTCTCATAGTTAGTGATACTAAGATTAAGAGATCAATGCTCAAATAATTGAGTACATTCATTATTATATGATTTAATATTCACTGTCAAAAAAAACATGGTTAGAATGTCATATATTATTATACATTGGTTATCTATTCGAATGAATTGAGTACAAATTGAACACATATCAAACTATTAGAGCTTGTTAAATTAAATTCAAACTCGATACTGGAAGTTGGGCGAGATTATTCTCAGTGACAGTGGTCTGTAGTTATCAATCGATTAAGCCCTCAAGCAACATCTTACGAGTTAGGCGGTATAATGTTCTAACTCTACTCATAGTGGCAATCATCCCTTAGCGCTTTGGTTCGCAGCGAAATAAATTAGCCCAACTGGGAAACTAGCGAGATCAAATAAAGCTCTTATTTGCCAAATGCTTTCAATAACATATGCAATAATTACTATATATTTTAATGAAGTAAGTACTGGGAAGCATTCTAAACAGGGTTCTTGATAGGAAAAAAATTAGCCCGTGCAAGCCTTTTCTGGGCCCTCTTTCCAATTTTATGAATATATATCCTTTGTTAAGTTTATATTTTATTTTTGTACAACTTTTTTTGTGAGTGTGTATATTTATGATTTAAAAAATAGACAGGGATTAAAAAAGGTAGGTTGAAAGCTAGAGACATAGAGAAGATAAGATTAAGGAAAGTAAATCATTTGCTAAGATGTTAGGGTCAAGTCATTGTGGACCAAAATATCAAAAACTGCTGCCGTATTTTGACCGTTGGGAAAGATTGGTATTAAATTCATCAAACGGAACCGTTTTGTACAGGTCACTTAGGAAATAATGGACATTGATGAAATATCTAGTATTTGGGTCTGTTTTTCACTCTCGTGACTCACAGACTACTTCCCTGTGAAAAAGAAGCGCCTACTTACAGAAAAATGCAAACCAGGTATTTTTTTTTAATACTAACAGGTTGAAAAGAAGAAACATTGACGAATTTGGATCAAAAAATAGCGAACTGGCAACCTTGGTGAATAAGGATTAATGGTTGTGTCAGTGCTCTCTAATGCCCTTTCTTCTTCAATTCAACAACAACAAAGTACATTTCAATTATAACTTTGATATTCATTGGTCTCATAGACTCCTATGGGCCCTGGTGTGGCGCACCAGCTGCACCTCCCTCTTGTGGGGCCTACCTATAAAAAGGAATATAAAGAACACATCAATGTAGTACGCAAACATAACAAGTTTTATACTGAAAACATCCAAGCATGTTTATGAGCAATTCATAAGCATTATGACCAATGCAGAAACACTATGTCTGCAACATTATGTTTTCTTCTCCTTCGGACAAAGAATCGAAAAAGTATACTAATACACATGCACATGATTCCTCCTGTAGTTTAAGAAATTATCACGTGACCTGTTATACATCACGTTCACCTAGCAAAAAGGAATTTGAAAAACTGAAACTAAATAAAGCACTGTTGAACGATGACGTATGAGCTCTCATTGCCTCGACTTCTCTAATGAAATGGTGTAGACCTCAGGGAGGAAATTATTTTAAAAAATCAAAAAAGCACCTCAGACAGAAATCTTGATGATTTTAAGTTCGATAAGGCACAAAAAATGCAGAATTTTCATATTATCTAAAACAAAGTACTCTTAAAGCATTCTAATTTTTGCATTTTACTTTTAAACAACTTCTAAACAACACTATATACTTCATTGTTAAATAAATTTTTGTATTAAATAGTTGATTTTTAACTTGTTTTAACAGTTCATTGAAATGAAAATGAATATATTTGTGCAGTTCAATATGGTATTATACGAAATATCTCTGGCTTCAGATATCTCATTCCTCACTAGTACAAAAGCTGGCAATAAACGCTCGGATATTTTCCCCATAACGTCGAATTCATAAATATTTGAAAAAATCATTGGCACAACACTGCCTTATCTCCTACAAATAACATTGCATCATATTAACATTAAACCAGTTAATTAAGTGCTGCATGATTGCACACAATTATTTGTTCATCATAGATTAGATTATAATTACAATGATATTTGTAGAATTAATGAAGAATGACCAGTCTTACTTCGTTAACCACTTATCCAGTCGTCCGTCTTCAGAATTACTTTCATCTTTAGTGTGTTTTCAATAAAGTAAAATCGTCTTTCGTATTATAATATATTTAAACATCCCACTCAATTGTTTGTATTCAACTGCGATTATTTTTAACTATTAGTTTATTAAAACCATTCTTTATAAAGAAGTTTGAAATTATAAAATTATAATACAATATATTAGATAGTAAATAATATTAAAAACTATAATAATATAATCCAATTATAATTTTATAACAGTTTGTGAACTGAATTACTAATTAGATAATTGAGTAAAGAACAACATATAGGAGGATATAAATATGTGACAACGCAAGTAATGGAACTAGTTTGGAAAGTGGTCAAGTTGACAAGATTTATAGGTTATATTGTGCACTCTTCTTTAATCTACGCTACCGACCATTGTGGAAGTAATATAGTCAATATTTTATTCTGTACTAAAAAGGTTAGTGGTTTCTACTAATACAAATATGTGTTTCAGTTTTTAAAAGAGTACACGTATAGCACTACAGGAACTTAGTTACTGCAGTTACTTAGTCACTTAGTATGAAACAAGCAGAACTTAGTTTCATTTTAATTATTAAAAGAAATCATGATATGTGTTAGATGAAGTGGAAACTATATTGAATTTTCAATAAAACTGGTTTAAAAGAATATAAGTAAATCATTATATCGAATAGGTTTAGTTTAAAAACAAAAGTTATCTTCGTTTAGCATTACCAGTTTTTTAACAATATACGTTACCATAGTAAGGGAAGATTGTAGTATGTTTTACTCTGGTATACATTTAATAAAAACTGAAATCTCCGAACTATATATTGATGATTTTGTTTCAAATATAGACTGAGGGTGCGTTCTAAAGGCACTGTACTTGCCTCTGGAACTGAAGATTTTTGATTTGATTTTAGGCAATAGATCGAGATTCATTGTTTTAACTTTTAGTACACAATCTTAATGTTAGAAAGTTTTGTTGTTATTTTTATATTTGTGTAATGGTATGCAATGAATGTCTCTAATTAGATTCTAATACAGGGTTTCTCACAACGTGCGATTAGAAACTTGCGCTCGAAGGGAAAAGAAAATTATATCTGAATATCTAAGAAATTGGAGTGAATTTTTGAATTTTTTAGTTATCCCAGAAATGTGGTTTCCATATTAAAGAAAAATACTGGTTAGTTGACATTTGTAAACTGTTGCGAAGAAGGTACTGATAGTCATATTACAATCGTCTACATCTTATCTCTGTGAATAAGGTTTTTCTATGTTAAATAGCATTAAATTTAAAATTAGATCAATTATGTAAGGTGTTGATGAAGAGTTGAGGGTTTGTTTATTATATGTCATATATAATAATTAAAACAAAATTTTAAATCTCATCCAACGCATGTTTCTCATTAGGACACTACAGTGCAAAATATAATATCAAGATATGAAGAGTTATTTTAAGATACGTCTGTACTATATTCCTATTTTATTGCTATCATTAAATACTAATAACACCATTATAAAATGTGTCATTTCCATCAACAGACCATAAACACCAAAATCCTTAGTAATCAAAGCAATTCTGAAATATGGGAAGAAAAATAATAGAGGAAAAAGTGGCTATAAAAACGTACAACTGTACGCGTACAATAGGTATACAGTAGGTAATTCGGGCATTACACAAAATCAGCTATATCCTTTTATCAAGAGCAATGAATCGGCACTAATTTTCCACTACTTAAGTTTCATTGCTATTTTTCTCCATTTTGAAATCAAATCTGCGGAGAAGAGATTTCCTTAATTCATGAATGCAACCTGTGATAAAAAGAAGAAAATGAAAGAGTAAAAAAAAAAAGAGAAACCATGCAATAATGTAAGGAAAACAGCCAAAATGGAATATCAAGGCAGTGATGTGCATCATATACAGCCAGATTTAGTACTATTTACCAAAGTAACTTACTGAAAGCAGTACGTAGGTTAGGTTGCAGTGACAGTCCCACAAGGGAACACACTTAGGCCGAGCATTGGCCCTTTGTGATACCACACAATGAAGATTGATTCTACACTGGGAGTCTTAAATTTTGCCCAACTCAAGTGTATTTAGAGTAGGGATCTTTAACGAGTACCTGACATCGTACAGGCTCGGAACCGACAGTTTAACGTCCTTCTCCGAGGGACGACGTGCTCAGATTTATTCACCTCCCGCATGAATAAATCGAGGGCCAGGTGGGGATCGAACCCCGGTCCTATCAGTTCAGAGGCGAGCACGTAACCACTGAGCTAACCTAACCCCATAAAGCAGTACGTAATACTTGAGTGCTTTTGAGAGAAACAAAACTAACTAGTATGAAAATAATGAAAAATCAAGGAACTACAAGAAATAATGAAATGCTCGAGGAAATTAGTTTTTGCGGAGAAATATAATATTGCGACCTCATTAATTAAATGTAATTAAAAAGAAGATGTTAATGAAAAAAAATCTTTAAAAAAAGAAGTTAATCTGATTAAAGCAGTCCAATTCATTTTAGCAATGTTTTTAGCTCTATAAGTCCTATACATTTATACAATGAATGCAATTTAGCTTGATTAGAAAAAAAAAGTTGGGTTAGCAAGAAACAAAATGTATCCATTAGAAAGGAGGGTAATAATTCAGGCCTAACGTGGCAGGACTAGTGGAGACTTGAAAGAAAAATACCGCTAGCTTAATCAGAGCAGCCGGAGGCAGGTTGCTTTAATATAATCGGAGGATGAATGTGTCCCCCGGGGAGGTTGGCGGGGGCAGATTTTCTCTGATTAATTCCAGCTATTTACAACAATATACACGATTATGTTATTTTACGGGAGTCAGGCTGAAACAAAGGCGTGTCCTTTATTTATATCTAACCTGCCATTCTACAATTTTGTCGCATCTCTGTTTCTTATTGCTTTAGAATTGCTATGTTTTTGTCTGTTTACTATTTTTTTTTACAAGTTTAAATGTTTTGAGAGATTTAAAACAGCATTTTTTTTCCTAAAACTGCAGTTCCCAAGAGGTAGTAATATATTTAACAAAGATGAATAAGTTGAGAGTAATTTCTTTCTAACATTACAGAAAATGAACAAAATATTTTTTTTTCATTTATACAAAATATATTAAATTGGCTCAATTCTTTAAATAGAAATGTCATTCATTAAAAAATTGTTTAACTAGATTTTCCCCACTAAGTTGTTAAACGTTCTGTTCCATTGATATGAGACTAACTGCTACTTTGGGTTAAGTATGACAATCAAAACAATTAATTTGTTTTGTCTACTCATTATATCAAAGCAATTACAGTTTTCCTAATAAATATTTGTTGTTAATTAGTTGTGCCTTAAGTAATTGTTGTTCTTTATAACAGTAATTTATAATAGTGATAATATTAATGGAACAATGAAGAAACTATTCTCCATTCAAAAGAAGTTGTATGAAGATAACGAATTCCAAACACATAGTGAAAGGTGGTTTTAACTTATCAAACAGATAGTACTCGAAAAATATTTCCCGTAGTACTGAAAATTAAAGGATAAAATTTTGTCGACGAGATGCAGATAATTGAAACTCTTTTTTGAAGCATCTTTTGAAGGAGACATAGCAGAGCTAGTTATCAATCAGTATGATGTTAGATTGTCATTAAAGATCTCTATTCTAAAAAACTAAGTAATGAATTATACAATTTAAAAAAAAATATAAACTTTGAAAGAAACTTATCTAATATTCAAAACCTTTAAAATATACAAGTTTTGAAAATTTAATATATTATCTGTCTGGCAGTATTGGTCCTATCACATATTACTTACTCGTAATAAAAATAAATGCCAAATAACAAATGATATAGGTATGAGTTTTGGAAAATATAATTTTATTTATGCGTGAAATGTGCTATTTCTGAGGTAAAATGGATAAACCAACAAAAGTCTCCACACAAATGAAGTTTTATTCAACGCGTTTCGAACACTTTGTGTTCATCATCAGGAAGACACCAAGGATGTGGTACTGACGGGTTGGTCAAGTGAAAACAACTGAGTCACTTTTGTTGGTTTATCCATTTTACCTCAGAATGAGTAAATACCACACAATTACGGATTGCACAACTAATGATTTAAATGTGCTATTTTTATTATCACAGTGAGGAAAAAGTTTCAATTTCCATTTCACTAAATAACCAAACAATAGAAATATAAATATAGCGACACTACAATTGGCAATATTAGATTACAATAATTTAAATTAATTTATTTAATATAATATTTTCTTTTTTCCTTTTTATGTACTACCATTATTTTTTTATATTTATCTATATAATAAATTATATCTGAGTCAGTCTTCTATTGCTCATTCATTTCACTTTCATTTCCCTTTTTAATGTGAATGATTTATATGACTCCTAATACAGTGGTATCTTCAGACACACTGCTGGTTAAGATAAAAATTTTTTTGGAACTGGTCTCAAATTCAAGCTGAATTTCTAGCTTGAATCCGAGCTAAATTTTAAAACACTAGCTTATCATGCGAAGCGGATAGTGAAAAGACATAAGTTTTTGGTTCATAATTGTCCCGCTAGTTGGAGAGCTTGTGGAAGAAGAAAAGCATTTGATTTTAAGCATTTAAGGAAATGCGATTTTAATTTTAATTATAAAGTGCTAAAATAGCGTTTGCAAATAGCATACGCCTACACTCAGTTTCGCCACTTACTCCTTTTGTTCCCTCCTCTTCCGCCATTTTGCTAATAGTTTATTCGTAAAGTGCTAAAATAGCGTTTGCATATAGCATACGCCTTCACTCAGTATCGCCACTTACTCCCTTCGTTCCCTCCTCTTCCGCCATTTGGCTACTAGTTTATTCGTAAAGTGCTAAAATAGCGTTTGCATATAGCATACGCCTTCACTCAGTATCGCCACTTACTCCCTTCGTTCCCTCCTCTTCCGCCATTTGGCTACTAGTTTATTCGTAAAGTGCTAAAATAGCGTTTGCATATAGCATACGCCTACACTCAGTATCGCCACTTCCTTCGTTCCCTCCTCTTCCGCCATTTGGCTACTAGTTTATTCGTAAAGTGCTAAAATAGCGTTTTCATATAGCATACGCCTTCACTCAGTATCGCCACTTACTCCCTTCGTTCCCTCCTCTTCCGCCATTTGGCTACTAGTTTATTCGTAAAGTGCTAAAATAGCGTTTGCATATAGCATACGCCTACACTCAGTATCGCCACTTACTCCCTTCGTTCCCTCCTCTTCCTCCATTTGGCTACTAGTTTATTCGTCTGTCTTCAAAGTAATAATACAGTATTCATTTTTTATTCTATAATAACTTATCACTTTTTTTTCAGATTTTTAGTTATAAGGGTGTTTCACATTAAAGTCTACTGTACTGTATACTACAAATAATAGTTATGGGAGTTATTACGGGGAGGGTTTTAAAGGGTTGAAACTGATTAAATCTATTTTATTTATTTTAAATGCAAAATAATTGTTGGAATGCGAGTTTTTTTTCGAATTCGATCTCAGGTCTGGAATCGATTAAACTCTTATATCAAGGTAGCACTGATTTTGAGTTTTTTTCTTAAAGTTGCACGATACTGAAATCATCTATATATTTATAAATCTAGGTAACGAAAAAAAGAATTGTTTAATTACAATATACCTAGTTGAATGAGTTATTGTATTACTTTGTTGTAAAAGATAAGTAGAATGCCCTTCTCTGTAAGGCATATCCTCAAAAGAAATAATAAAATCAAAGCATAAGGCATTTCTTTTCAATTCATGTTTTCCGGTTCACCAAAAGAAGGGCTTATTAGTCGGCAGAGATCCACTCTTAATAAGGGTTCTTTCAGCAACAACACAAATCATGGACCTCCTTCTTCATCCATGTATGGATCGCTTCAATAGACTTGTTATAAAGGTATCTTTTTAAATAAACATGCATTCATTCACATACTTTTGCTTCCACTGACATTATATTTTGAAGAAATGGTAAGCCCATATTAATAGAAAAAATTTCAAAAAAAAAACTACATGGTTTATTCAAGTATGGTTCAACAACGGTAAATAAATAGTTTCGAGTTTCAACCGTCTTGAAAAGAGCAAAGGGATATAATCAACTCTCACCCAAGAGACGATTGGAAACCAATCGTCTCTTGCTTTGTCCCTTGGTCTCCCTCCGTTTTCTTTCCACAAGACGATTGAGCAGGAAATTAGAGACTTTTGTGGCCAAACCTTTTTGCAACTACTTGTAGATATTTATTTCATACTACACAGGAAAAAACATATAGAAAGAAATGATATAACTAACTTCCGCATTTTGAGTCTAGATATCGTCAGATCAAGTGGCTAGCATAAAGTAGAAAACGTGACTTTGTGAGTGGTTAAACTATTTAACGTAACTTCCGTATATTAACATCAGTTGTAATCAGGAGAAAAAACGTTCTGTTGGATTCGTACATGGCTACAAGAGATAGTTTATTTTCACAATTGCATTGGCTCACTTAAAGAAATCCTAGCATTCTTAGATTGGTATGTATTTCTGTTGGGTAGGAGTTTTGAGTCCATAGTAGTCTATATGTTTACCTTTTATTCCAATCTATGCAAAGTAATCTAGTGTTGTTAACACGTCTAAACATAATAAATGAACCTTTAAACAGTAATGTAGGCCATAAACGTTTGCAAAAATGTAAAGTAATTGAAATAAAATGAAGTAAGGACATAAAAGTGTTAATAGCTCTAAAAATAAAAATTAGTACAGTGTAATTATATTTTATAATTATTTTAATATCATCACTATGTTTTGACTTAATTGAATTTGATCACATTTAAAACAATGTTATTGTTATGGAAAGATTGTAATACAAAGGAGAAGCCATCGCGAAAAGGGGACCTATTATCAATTAATTTTGAATAAAGATGTTATCTAGTCGGAAGTAAAATTAAATGGTAGACTATAATGGAATAAGATGCTATTAGATTACAGAAGACGGTAACTGTGGATGGGCTTATCTTGTGAACACTGCACAGACTCTAGGGGTCTTTCGCTCCAGCATTACGGAATATTCTTGCAAGCAGCCGAGTAACCCCTTTGATTCAAATTGCCTGCCTTTTATAAAAAAAAAACATATTTACATATTTAATCAACTACAGAATATATACCTTTAATGTCAAATATTCTTTCGAAAAAAAATGAGCAAATACTTAAAACTTAATAGAACCAAGAGCAGTAGGTATAAAGACTGGATTAGTATATCTGTGGTATTTTTAGGTTATTCTTATTATGTGAATAACATTTCTGTTACCTTATTTTTTTATTTAAATAGGTATTTGACTGTGTTTTTTTTATTCCTAACGTCAACTCTTTTGGCTTTCACTTGCAGTTCTGTTCTACAAGTGAATAGTTTGACTCATTTGTCATTCAGCACCCGTTCCTGTTATAAACAATTATATTGCCCGGATAATTCTGCATAGGAAGCTCTCAACAATACCTCTCACAAATTTTTAGAAAAGAAATTTTTTTTATGATTATCATCTTTTCATCGTACAGGCTCAGTACAAAGAACTCTACTTTCCTCTCTATGAGACAGAGTGCGCATAAATTCCCATCCTTTACATAAAAAATATGACCAGGATTCAAACCTGTCCAAACTTCAATTCTAAAAGTAAACATATCATCTGTCAGAGTACAATTGACCTCAAAACTAGATTTAGTGGGACACGATGCCAAATAAAATATAATTGAATAATGATCTTGAGCAATACAACTACGATCTTTATTTAAAGAGCAGAATTAACTAGCAGACATTTATATAAAAAAAACCTGTAAATTTCATAGTTGAATTATTCCAATCATAATTAATGTACTAATATAAACTGCTGTAGACTTATGAGAAATAATCCTTTTTTACACCATATTTTTGACAGACTGACTGATTATATATAAATTTGATCGTTCCACATTTATTCTTTGCTATATAAATGTATTAAACTGTATTAATTTATTTAAATATGTATCCCGATTTAAAAAGAAATAAACTAAAAATCGACACAGCGGAGTAAATGAGTAATGAATACTATTCCATGTTAATGATGGATCTTAACATTTAAAATTCTGTCCAACAAGTGACTCATTCTGACACATTTAACTTAAATGAAAGAATCAAACGTACAAGAAATACTGAACTATTATAACAAGGCACAAAAGTAAATACAACAGATCATTTTGAATTAAATTTCACTTTTGGCATTTTCTTGAGGAAAATAATGCTACTTGAAAAGAAGAAATGGAAAAACATTGTTAGAAAACGTTTATAAGAAAACCTGTGTAGGAGTTTATCTGACATAAAGGTGATAATTTATCTGTTTCCCTCGGTGGGAATGCTTTTAATCTTGAAAGATATAATGAAAATGGGCCTTCTTCCTCTGATCCAGAAGACGTAATAGTCTTATCAGCAATATGCTCCAGGAGCACGAACACTTTTTATCTTTTTACCTTCCCTCTTGGCGTTATTACATAGAAGCTTTTGAATTGGATATCATGAGAAAATAGCTTTCAAAATTTACTTTAAAAATATGGATTTTATTTTATTTTAGAAATGAGTTCAATTTATATACTGTATAAAACTTTTATTACTATATACCATTTTTGAACATTATTTTCAAGGTAATAAACTATTTATACAAAAAAATATAATTAAAAAGTATTATCGTGATCTCAAATACGATATCTTCTTATGGGTGTACTAAAAAAAGTGTGTTGCATACTATAAACTGAATGTCAGTATGGGGAAGAAACTTAATATTATTAGAATGATGTTGCACAGGGTATTTTACCAGTGAAAGACAACTAATGTAGACATTCTACGAAATAACCCAAAATCCCAATTGATTGTAGAGTTAAAAATATACATATTTCCATTCTAAATTATGATTTGATTAACAATCTATAATGAGCTCATGACTTTTACAGTGAAGGGACCAACAGCTGTGCGTCCATTCAATGAAACAGCATCCTCAAATATTCAATCTGCTGATAAATATATATATAGGTTCAAAGTAAACTATAAGAGATTCAAAATTTAAATTATATGATACTATTAGATATAATCATCCATAATTTATCTTAAAGTTATTAATATTAAGATATTTCAAAAAGAAAACCACAATAGTTATTTCTTCCATTAAGATTATATTATTCTCTAAGAATAAATTATTATTAAACGAAAACTTTAACATTCTTTGATAATTTGGAAGGATTATTTAAACATTTTACCAGCTCACTGATCTATAAATTATAGCACATGACAACGATTATGAATGGACTAGCGTCAACGTTCATAGCTATAGGAATACACTACTATAAGTTGGATCTCTCAATTAGTCAGCATAATACGTAACCCCAACCGCTTCTATGCCACCCGAGTGGTCATACTGTTTGCACCCTTCCTCCAGTCCGCAGTTATATTGTTAGAGCTGAGACATCAAAAATCTAACAGATTACATTTTATATCTTTCAGGGTGTTCTTGGGTACAATAAAACAGTTTTTTTTTTTAATATAAGCAAGTACAAAAGATAATATTCTTCGGAAATTAATCTTATACTATCTTATAAAATACCACTCTTCTCAACCCTTCACCAGATGTTTTCTGCATCCAGTGTTTCAGTTGATTTTTTGACTCTGATGAAGACCGCTTGTTACGGTTGAAAGATCTTAGTCTTGTTTTCCCATTTTCATATTGTGGTTTGATCATATATTATATTTTATGCATATGTAAAATATATCTATCTATCTATCTATCTATATACATATATTAGTATAGGTTGGCAGAAAATATTCTTGGAGGCATACTTTGTTGAAATGTAATGTTGAAATATTTTAAACTAAGCTTTTGGAGTTGTCCAAAGGTTTTGTAAGTTATGCTAGTTTTCAATTGTATTTCAATTGTTGACATCTATTAAAGTGTTTCAAAAAAGTGTCTCAATGTCCTTTGGACAACTCATTTGGGAATTACCACCTTATAATCGTAAGACTGTCAGGAGACTTGAACAGCTTAGTTTAAAAGTCGTTAATACCGAAGCTGCGGTACATTTCAACAAAATATATGTATATATATATATATATATATATATATATATATATATATATATATATATCTCAATGATCAAACCACAATAAGAAATGGGAAAACAAGACTAAGATCTTTCAACCGTAACAAGCGGTCTTCGTCAGAGTCAAAAACCCAACTCAGTTGGGTATTTGTCTCTGACGAAGACCGCTTGTTACGGTTGAAAGATCTTAGTCTTGTTTTCTCATTTCTTATTCTGGTTTGATCATTGATTGTTATTTCACGTGTTTATGTGAAATCTTTATATATATATATATATATATATATAAGAGTTTTCAAAATAAGATACAAAAATGTAAATTCTTAAAAATTTTAATGAAGTTCTTCATTCAAATAGTGATCACCTGAAACAATTGAATGAGTGTAGCTATATTTTTACCAAATAGATAGGATAATTCTATGTATAAAACTATTACGGAAGCAACAATAATACTCAAATTTTTAAAGTACAAGCCAGCTTTTAAGTTTAATATCCCAATTACATTCGGTAAAAAAATTCAGATTTTCGTAGCTATAATGTTATACTTCTGGTATTCTCTACCCTCAAAATGACGCCCGAATTGTCCCGCCTTCTGTGGAACCCCTTCCAGCTTCCTCCTCCATTTAATACTTATCAGATATAGTATTTGAAAAAAGAAAGAATGGATTAAATTAAATTAGAATTGAGTGGATTGAAAAGAAAGACCCAAAAGGGATTTAAAAAATATTGATAGACCCATGTGAACTGGAAAATCTATTTAAAGAAATCAAATTCTATCCAAATGAAAAAAAAAATCATTGAACTTGTTGATAACTCGATAGTTGTTATATAAAAAAATGTGAAACGGTGCTGTATCATTTAGATCATCAAATAAATGCATATTTGTTTACCTACAGTTATATATCTATAAAATTATATATGTTATTAAAATAAGCAGCAGCTTCTGCATGGACCAATTTCTTGTTGGCGCTCTCTAGTTTTCGTATCACTTAACGGTGAGACTCTGGTAGGTTTCAAAGAAGGTTAGTGAAAGACATTAACACACACAATAAACTTTAGGTCAATGCAGAAGCTGCTGCTTATTTTAATAACATATGCTTAAGGGAAGACCTGCTGCCATTGTACACAAACATTATATATATGTAAACAACAGATGGTACATATAGTGTATGATAAGAAATAATAGCATATAGAATATCATAATTATTAAACTGAATGTATTTGCACCTTCATGAAATTACCGCTGAATTGTTTTCAACTGTAGTTTGCTATCCAGTCTCATAAGGTTGGTTGAAACTCCATTCTATTTTTCTGCTTGCCTTCTTTCTCTAAATCAAAACTTGTCTAATCATAGGACTTTTAGTTGTATTTGGCTTCTTTGTATAAACATGAGACAAAGCGCAATATTAGTATACTAGACTACCCGTGACCCTTCGTGTCACTCAGAAATTATAACAATAGGTTATAAATATATATATAGTGAAATAAATTCACTGAACCTGATTCACAGGGATCATTTTAATTGTTGTTTCTTGTTATTAAGGCACGGAAACAGATTCTTTTATGGCCCAAGCTTTTGATATAGTATTCTTAACATGATTCAAGATGTATACCCAGTAAGAATATTTAGCAAAATAAAAATCAGTTAAAAGTAAAAAACATAATTTATTTTATCATATAAATAAATAAAACATCAAATTAGCTTATATACATAATTAAATATATTTAAAACAAAAAAAACTTCTAAATTAAAATATTTAATTTATTTATCTAACATAAAATATCATTAATGAAAGAATGTGTCTTTATAATATTACCCTAGAATATTCGTATTTTATCAGACAGTGGTGTTCAAGCTTGTTTCTAAAATTATTCATTTTTAACCTCTAATATAATAGTTTATTATGTATTATTTGCTGCCCTGACCTCCTAATGAGAAATATTATTAAATAATATTGTAATGTAGTGCAATCAGTTATTATGTGGTATTTACTCATTGTAGGGTAAAAATTTAATGAAGTGGTCTCCACATATAAAAATTTTAATGATATAAACAACGCGTTTCGAAAACGTAGTGTTCTTCCTCAGGTATTAACTAAGGATGAGTGCCTTATCCTTATAAGTCAGTCTTATTCAGAGGCACTCATCCTTAGTTAATGCCTGAGGAAGAACACTACGTGTTCGAAACGCGTTGTTTATATCATTAAAATTTTTATATGTGGAGACCATTTCATTAGATTTTTACCCTACAATAAATAATACTGTGGAAAGTCGAAGCAAGTACGCAAGTCACTGGGCTACCATAACCCCCTAATACGATTTGTTATTATATAATACAACTATAACAAAGCAAATCACAACAAAAGAAAATATTATTATAATTTTAGGTCTCTATCTCCACAGAAAATGGGTGAACAAAGAAACAAACAAACTCGCAAAAATTATATAAATAGATTATATGCTTATATTTTTGTTTTGTTTTGTTAGGATTAACAGTCCGAAACGCTAATATTTAAAATTAATTTGGAAAATAAGATGCCGAAATGTAAATTTTTAAAAAATGTTTTAAGTAAGAAGCATAGAGATAGTAAGTAATTCTTTTTTACTCTTCTTTCTCGTCTGCTTAAGTAAATCACCATAACAATATAACTTCCTAATTGAATATCACGGTTCGATTTGCTGGCACTAACGTGCATGGTATTTTTCATAAAAACCTATCCTTCACAAATATGCTGCAAGTCTACTATGGTTAATGAACACCCTTATTCTCGACCTGTGGTTTGGAACTTAGAAAATTAGTAAAACCACACTTTTCAACTAAATTTTTTTATTGATAGTGTAACTAGTGCAAATATCTAGACCTTCAAGAATCCAGTTTACACTGTACTTCAGAACATCTGTACACACATCATTAGAGCATATAGATACATACACCTATAACAGTGTATCTTTCAGGTCTTCAGGCTAATTCAAGAACCCACAAAAATTTGGCCAAAGAATATTACACATTGATCATTAATGAGGTCAAGTGTACATTCTAAAATGCTTCCCACACTTATATACAATTTATTATTATTAATATATAATGTAATTGTATTGTATGCAAATCATAAAACTGTTTCTTTCAATTATGATGACCCATTAATTGTTTAAAAAATATAATTACTAAAAATAATGATTTTTTTTCAATACATAAGGAAATATGCTACAAAACTAGAATTCACTTACTGCAGCAATATGTTTCACATATACTTTACGCCAAATTAGTATATATATTATATTAATGAACAATATGAATAGCAGAAAGCGCAAATATGAATAACAAATGTTTAGTTGAAAAGATCGTTTTAAAATAAAAACAATGAAACTGACAGCACTGTAGAGGTTTATGTTTTCAGCGTTTATAACCAACAAGGCGGGGGTAAGTGTTCTACTTCAGAAAGAAGGATTTAAAAAGAAAATCATAAAACAAGGAGGAAAAAAAAGTTAAGTGATGTTTTGCAAGAGGTAGAAAATACCATGTATGTCTTTAGGTGCGCCTAAATGACTCGTGCTTTGTGAAAATTTAATAAATGGCAGGATTATTAAAACACGACAATGTTATTTAATATTTTATAATTAACATATTTAAACTATATTATCTGTAAATTTATATGTTGGAAGAATATAACATCACAATAATATAATTAAATAAAGTATAAAGAACTTGACTAATACTTGGAATAGCTGTCTCAGCAACATGCGTGCTAGAACCTTCTATTGTGCCATAGAATATATGGAGGGCTGGGATGTTCTAAAGCAAGTCGAAAACATACACATAACTTCGCCTATGCCACCGCCATGCAATATTTTTAGAGCATTACTACAGTTTCAGAAAAAAAAAGCTATGTACAAACAATAAATTAATCATCACCAAAAATAACTAATATTTATGATAATTTTTATGATACAACCAGGTATGACAGATGTTTAATAATTTAACGGCAGTTCTCAAGATTAAATCACATTAAATTTATTAAGTTATATTGTATAAAAACATTTCAAAACTAAATGGCCAATTTTTTATGTATGCTGAAATAGTATATTATGTAAAATCTAAAAGTTTATTATGAAAATTGTAATAAATTATTCTAACGGTCTCCAACCGTCTCTGTACCAGTGCGCTTGGTTTCCCTCTCTTATCTCTCCTGCAGACGGATCAACCAAAAATTAGTGACTGCAAGTGTGTGCTTCTAATTTCTCTATGTTCCTTTATGTACATTGAACTGTATTTGTCCATTTCAGATCGTATTTTCATCGGAAAAGTATATATATATTGTTCAAATGTACTGCAGCGTCGGTATTAATGACTTTCAAACTAAACTGTTCCAGTCTCCCGACAGTCTTACGAATATAAGGTGGTAATTCCCAAATGAGTTGTCCAAAGGACATTGAGGCATTTTTTTGAAACACTTTAATAGATATCAATAATTTAAATACAATTGCAATATTTTAAGCGAAATATTAAATATTTAAGCGAAATATTTTATCATATTATACAAATTAAAATTATGTCAATTATTCACCTGGTAATTCTTAGTTAACCAAAGATCATAATTATCTTTATGTGAAAGAAAAACTATGAATTGAGTTAATGGCTATAGGAAAATGAGTGGATAGTAATTGTATTGAATAAGGAATACTGAAATGGGATCCCTAAGGGGAGGGGGCCGATTGGAAAGAAAGCAGGTGGGCACGTGACCCGGGGAAAGGCATCTTTCTGGACGTAGTCAGTCGGCAGTTTATTGATCATACCAGTGCAGCTAGGTGCACGAGTATGCCTCCTTCTGTCCAACAGTCCACACAATTAATACATTCAACCCAGTAATAACCTGACTTGTATTGATTATCTTATATTTACACGAAATATTTGAAAAATTGAAAAGTATTTCAAAAAAATATAACAAATTTAGAATGAAGTTTTCTTTTTATACTTCATTCATTTAGAAAAAAAGTTTAGTCCTTTGATGGTTTTCAATCTATGCACTATTTAAATCCTTAACGAAAGGAACTTAAACTAGCTGTGAGGGAAAATATTTAGTTTACCAACTCACCTTTGGCAATTTTAATTCAAAGCATTTTATTAATAACTCAAAAAAAATGAATGCACTTATCAATTCCTACTGACGATCATTCAAATAAAAATTCCCTCTATTGATATTGAGATAAGATCCTTTTGAATATATAAATTTAGTAGTATCAAAAGAACCAACCAAAAGGTTTTTTGAGTATTTTAAAACTTTTTTGTTTGACTCTTTTAATAATGAGTTGCCGCAATAAATGTTTAAACCTGTTAATTTTTTTATGTAATTTCACATGTATACAAGACATCATACAACATGCTGACACTTATTATTTAAATATAATAGGATATATGATATCTCTTCCCTGTCAAAAAATAGAGAATGAAAATAGCAGCTCACATATAAAGACTTGAAGAGTGTTGATGAAAAAAGCAGCTCACATATGAAAACTTGAAGAGTGTTGATGAAAATAGCAGCTCACATATAAACACATGAACACTTGAAGACTATTGATGAAAATAGCAACTCACATATGAACATATGAACAGTTGAAGAGTGTTGATGAAAATAGCAGCACACATATAAACACTTGAACACTTGAAGACTAATGATGAAAATAGCAACTCATATATGAACACATGAACAGTTGAAGAGTGTTGATGAAAATAGCAGCACACATATAAACACTTGAACACTTGAAGACTAATGATGAAAATAGCAACTCACATATGAACACATGAACAGTTGAAGAGTTTTGATGAAAATAGCAGCTAACATATGAACACATGAACACTTGAATAAAGACTTGAAGAGTGTTGATGAAAATAGCAGCTCACATATGAACACATGAACACTTGAAGAGTGTTGATGAAAATATCAGCTCACATATGAACACATGAACACTTGAAGAGGGTTGATGAAAATATCAGATCACATATGAACACATGAACAGTTGAAGAGTGTTGATGAAAATATCAGCTGATATATGAACACATAAACACTTGAAGAGTGTTGATGAAAATAGCAGCTCACATATAAACACATGAAAACTTGAAGAGTGTTGATGAAAATATCAGCTCACATATAAAGACTTGAAGAGTGTTGATGAAAATAGCAGCTCACATATGAAACCTTGAAGAGTGTTGATGAAATTAGTAGCTCACATATGAACACTTGAAGAATGTTGATGAAAATGAAGGCGTGGATTGCGGAAGAAAGGCAGGTGTTGACAGAGCTTTTGTAGACCGGAGTGATTTTATGCTCCAGCAGCAAGCCTCATCAAACAACTAACAAACTACCAAGTAAAGTAGTAATGTTTAAAAACCATTCATGCTTTAAGGAGATATGTTAACACATGCCCTTGTTACGTCTAAATTTAAGATTTCTTAAAGACGGAAATGATTAAATTACTTTGATAGGCATATATAGGACAAAAGTTCATAAAAAATATAATTCAAATAAAATTATCCTTAAATCAGATAAAATATTTAAGGAATTATGTACGAAGAGGAAACGACTGAAATATTACATTCATATTGTGATTTAACCACCTGAAGGAGAGTCAACAACGTTAGTTAAAAAACAGTTTATATGTAGGGAAAATTTTTGGACAATGCTACAGTGTTTACAGTACAGTTGTCAGTCTACACTACTGACAGGATACATTCTAAGGGCATGTCAGATTCCAACGACTAACGAATAATTCTTTGCACATAAGTTAATGTCGTAATTAGTAGTACCGGACCAGAGATCTACCAACTCTAAATTCTCATCCTGCACTTTTAAATAAGTTCAGTGAACATTGTCAAGAATGGGGTAGTCAGTCCGTCGGGGAAAGGGTTCGTATTCGTGGTCCTATCGTCCTAGAGCTTTGCATTTTATGAAAATCTATATCATTTCCCTTCTTTATGACTCTACTTAAGGTTTAAATTTCATCAGAATTAGATGCATTTAAATTTTCATAAATGTCTTCTACCCTATTTTGTGTTCACCCTTCTCGCCCCGGAAGGAGCTAATGATCCTTACCAATATGAAATGTTTATAGTCTAAACTGCCATAAACCAAGATTTCTTCAAATGTTTATTAGTGTTTTCCACCCCTTTTGTTTTTTTTTACAATTAGCAAAATTAGTATAAATATTGATGTTCATCAAATTTTTATATATTATAATGAATTTGTAAAATTATCTTACAATATTTGTAACAATATTGTAATACAATTAAAAAACATGAATTTGTGCATTTTTCAGTTTTCATGAGGGTCATCTGCACCCTTTACTTAATTTCACTTGAACTGTAGAGTAACTCTCACCCTAGGATAACTTCTAAATTGTAGAAGTTATCCTAGGGTTTACTGATTAGTTAGTAGTTTGTCGTAAATTTTCAATCAATTCTATCTAGTGGTTTGGGAGTTTCATTAGACTCTAATCAAATCTAAATCAGCTTAATGCACAGAGTTGAGTTTATTTTTAACAAAATAACTTCAACTTAATACCGATATTTTGGTTGTGTCATTTCACAGTTGGGTGTGTAAGTCACACACACGCAAAAATAAAAAAAATTTATCTATAAAATATTATTTTATGCATAAAAATTAAAGAAATAGTCAATGTAAACTTCTTTTAATGACTAGCATGTGTAGTATTTTAAATACTTAATATTTCAAATAAGTTATAACTGTTATTTTTTTTTCTTGAATTTATATCAGTATAATTTAATTAGATGCTTTTTTGAGAATGTAAATTTCATTTTACAAAGAAATTATAAAACCTTAAAATTGATCTGGTGAATTGTAAAAGTATTAAGATTAAATATTATACACAAACTTTAGTAATGTAATTATATATTTTTCAAGTAAAGTGCCTTTCATGATATGAAGGCAACTAATAAATTAAATTTTCCTTCCTTGTAGATTATGAAAGTTTTGATGGAATGAATTCAGGGTTTTGCGATCTGACAAAAGCTAATGACGTGGAGCTCTTCTGAATGATTTAGGTTACCACTTGACTTTTAATTTCTAGTAACCTGACTCCAATCTGCCAGTTCCTTGTTCCACTCAACTAGCTCCTTTAGATTTTTCTCTTTTCCCTTGACCCCTTAGCAGCAGAGGAAAAAAAACTTAACCGGCCCTACAGATTCATTTTAGGATAATAACTGACTTTTTAAAATAACCTTGTATTACTACATAAATTTTTTACTACATCAAATAAAATTCTCTATTACAGTGACTTTTGTGAGTTATTAGTCATTACTGTCTTACCAACCCGATTAATGCCACACCAACAAAGTGAAAGTGTGTGTAATTTTTTTTAACCTCTTACTTATTCTATATTCAATGGTTCTTTCTTCATTGCATCTATATAATATGAAGTATTAATTGATTATATAAATAAGCAGAAAATCCAAAGGCAGCTCAACTCATGTGTTTCTACATTTAAAGAAATCAACAATAATATCATTTTTCCTTTTCGTATATATATCATGATTTTCTTTCTTGACCCAATATTTATATGATATATACATTTTTTTGAAGGTTGAGGTCTAATGATTTGAAACTAGTCCTTTTGCCGACGTTTTGACATATACTTATATCATCTCCAGGGCTTGCAAATCTGTTCTCATAGACAGTAGCCGGCATGTGTTAATCATATAATTTAGTAAATGCAGGTATGCTGCAACAGAAACAGATTTCAAAGCTCTGAAGATGACAGAAATATATGTCGAAACGTCGGTAAAGGGACTAGTTTCAAATCATTAGACTCAACCCTCAAAAAAATTATGTCATATATGTGTATATATATAATATATATATATATATATATACTTTGAAAAATATAAAAAAAAATAAAGACATACGAATGAAAAACATATACTAGGACACAAATTCAATATTTGGACCTTTTCGGTGATCCTCAGAAAAAAAAGTTGAACGACTAGAAGATGAAAACCAACTGGACAGCTTAGCAGAATGTGGAGATTGGCCCCAATGAAAAGGTAAAAAGTAATAGCCATAGCTAAAGAAAAATAAAATGGTGAAAAATAATGTTAATTACAAATCCTTATAGCTATAAAATTTAATTGAACAGAAAATTGATAAATTAATAAAATAAAAAGGTATTAAAAAATTAAAAAAGGATAATTTAAGGGATACTGGAATGGATTATCTAACTACCTGGAACCATCGCCTACTACTTAACGGTTCAGGTTGATACCCGGATGTGAATGAACTTCCAGAAGCCATATATAGCCTTCTTCCGAAGCTCCTAAAGCTGAAACATCCATTGAAACTTAGACAATGCAAAGTGGCAGTATCTAATTAAAACTTAGAGGACAAAGCAAAACAGAAACAGAAGAATAACTAACAAACAAATTTAATACTAAGATTCTTCTGCATTTGTTTTGAAACGTTTTTGAAACAATTTTTTTACTTTTATTTTAAATAGTAAGAGTTACTTCAGATAATTTCTTTCCCTTTAAATACATGTTTACTTGATTGTGTCAATCGTTGAACAAATGGAAACCGAAAAACTTGTTATTTTGTAGTAACAAGACATTGACTGGATATTGAAAGCACACGTTATCAGTGAAAACGATAATTTGATTTTAATATCAGAATGACACCGAAGGTTAATCCTTAACTATACAAGAGATTTTGCAATCTTTATCCTAAACATTGACCTCCTGGTTGGTAAATTTACTTACTGTAACGTTTATGTTAATTATTAAAGTATAGTAGAAAATAATATCCTTAAACTTATCATTTAAAACCTCTGAAGTAAGATTACAATGAATTTTATTTTTAAAACTTCATAAACCTGTGTATTTTCACACTTTTTAATCTAGGCTATTAACATCATAAGTGTAATTTGTTATTCAGTTTGATATATATTTATAATGTTTCATTTAAACCGAAAGACTGACCAATTTCTGACAAACATCCTTTTTTGCTCTCTCCTGTTGTCAATACCTCTATCAAATTATATATACATACTTGGGGAGCAGACCTTCTTTCAAACATATTTCATTAAATTGTTTGCCAATTTTTATTTTTTTCGTATTTCCTAGATACATATTTTACATTGATAATCGTTATTGAATAACCCAAACTAGTCTGATTTTTTTCTAGCTAGGTTATTCTCTGCCTTAACAGGCATTACTTCATTACTTCGTCAGTAATCAATATTACTGACGAAGTCATTAATTAAAAGATTGGAAATGATATCTAGAAAATACAAAGAAAGAGAAATTGACAAAACAAATTAATGATATATATATATAGATTTAACATAAACACGTGAAAAAACAATCAATAATCAAACCACAATATGAAATGGGAAAACAAGACCAAGATCAGTTGGGTTTTTGACTCTGACGAGGACCGCTTGTTACGGTTGAAAAATCTTAGTTTTGTTTTCCCAATTCTTATTGTGGTTTGATCATATATACGTACATATACATTCCAATCTTTTAATTAAGGACTTCCAATGGCCGGGCAAAGAATAAACTGCATACATATATATATTATATTAATATATATATATATATATATATATATAGTCAATATAGACAAAGAAACATAGAGAAATCATTTGATTTCTCTATGTTTCTTTGTCTATATTGAACTATATTTGTCCGTTTGCGGAGCGACTCGTTTCTATCTTCCTGATGACGAAACATCGAAATATAGTAGTGAGTTTCTGTTTCATTTCTGAGTGTTCTTAGTGTCAATATAGTTTATTTAGTTCGTGGAATCGTTTTATTTAATTGGTAGTATTATTATATATATATATATATATATATAATATATATATATATTATATATATAGAGAGAGAGAGAGAGAGAGAGAGAGTTAAAACGATGGCAATATAAAGATTGACACCTGAATTTTGTTTGTTTTCCATTGTGCTTGTTTTTCAAATCAGATCTCCTCCCATTTAAGATATATATATAGGTGTGTTCTCTAATCGGGGTTCGGTCAATTTTCCAGGATAAAAAATCAAACTCTCGTTTCCAACGTTTCGATTTTATTTAAAACCTTTTTCATAGGCCCTACAAACAAAGGATAATAAGAAATCACATATCAACATCAAACATATACACAATATGAAAATGGATTGTTACAACTTATGAATATTACAAGCAGAAATATTTCAGAGATACATAAAAAAATATTACTTACAGAAGTAAGAATTTTTTTTCATTTTCTTAGTTAAAAAATTCTTACTTCTGTAAGTAATATTGTTCCTGGAAAATTGACCGAACCCCGATTAGAGAACACACCTATTCTATCAAACGGTCGATATATTATTGAATCTGTTATACCAGATATAATTATAATATCAGATTTATCAAATATATAAAGAAATCATCATTTTTGATCAATCTATATATATATATATAGATTGATCAAAAATGATGATTTAGCTGTCTACCTCAGTTTGTATAAGTGTGCTAATGGAATCACATTAAATGTAGTAATGGAAGATGTTGAGAGAAGGAGAATGTGTCAAAGGTAATGGACAAAGTTGACAAGTGTCCATTGCTCAGGTAATGGGGGGGTTATTGATGAAGCAAAATGTATTAGGGAGTCGTCACGTTTGCAGTGACAATCAAACGCCAAATAAAACGTTGGCATTCCAAACATGGAAGGGACGGAATAGTGGAGGACTTTACCAAGGACTGTAAAGGGTCGTTAGGGCTATGGAGAAGGACCACCCCACGACCCACTCAGCCTGTTACTGCTAATGTCTAATCGATACCTAACCTTCTCCTTGTTAAACACCTCATTGCTAACCTGGTGCAACCTCACGTTATTCCCTCATCAAACTACACTCACCGCTATTGCCGCCCTCCCACTAACTAGTCTCCGTAAATTTCTCCTCCAGATGCGACCCTAATTACAATTCTCAATCCTCCCTTCAAGTTCCTGGCTATCTCATAAATCACTTTATCCATTCTATTACAAGGAAGTAAGTCCAATCAACAAACCAAATACACTTAAACCAATCATGTACTTAGTTTAAACTAATTTAGCCAATGTCTTTTGTCACTCAAACAGCTACAACATTTAACAATTCTAAAAAAAGTACCTTCAATGATTAAAACAAAATCATATCATTTATTTTCTTACATTCATCTCACTTGATCTTTCTTAGTGATTAAGAATTGTTCAATGATCTTCTGACAAAAATAATATCAAACATGTTACATTAGTTTATATATATAAATATATATATATATACACTTTTTCGATGAAAATACCATCCAATATGAACAAATACAGTTCAATGTGCATAAAAAAATTAAAAACACACACTTACAGTCACTAATTTTCGGTTGAACCCTCTTCAGGCGAGAGAAGAGAGGGAAAACAAGCGCACTGGTACAGAGACGGTTGGAGACCAAAAATTAGAGACTGTAAGTGTGTGTTTTAATTTCTCTATGTTTCTTTATACACATTGAACTATATATATATATCAATGATCAAACCACAATAAGAAATGGGAACAAGACTAAGATCTTTCAACCGTAACAAGCGGTCTTCGTCAGAGCTTCTTACGGTTGAAATATCTTAGTCTTGTTTTCCCATTTCTTATTGTGGTTTGATCATTGATTGTTATTTCACGTGTTTATGTGAAATCTTTATATATATATACATGGGTTATTTCTCGTTGTGTCTACAACGTGCTTGGTATCCCTTTCTCTTTTTCCTGAAGACGGATTACCCGAAAATTTGAGTCTGTATGTGTGTTTCCTTACTCTATGTCAGGGTTTCCCAAAGGGGGTGAAATTCAACCCCAGGGGTGAATTTTAGATCTTCAGGGGGTGAATTGTGACCACAGTAGGTTTACAGAGTGAGAAAGCTATTATAAGTTTTGACCTCTTAATTATAATTTAAAAAAAAATTGATGGAATTAATATTTAATATATCGATGAATAATTATAATTAGCATTTTATTTGTAAAATTCTCTTATAATCATAATTGCTGTAAAGTTGTAAAAGTGTATATACTACCTTGGGAAGGATAGGGGGTGGGGGGAATGGCATTGTGGGAAATGGCGAGGGGGTGAATGGGCTAAACAAGGCTGGGAACCCCTGCTCTATGTGTTGCTTTTCTTGAATTTTGAACTCGTATGTATATATATATTTAAGAAGAAGTATTTCATTTATACAGGTTTGAATTAATAATACACCATCTTTACGATTAACTAGTTTCCTCGTATATTTTTCAAGGGACCGGAATATTCTTCTTGCAAATTCATCCAAATTGTACAGAAGATTTCCAATGGTTCCATTATCTTCAAATCTTCCATTTCTACTAATTTCACTACTTTCACTATTATATATATATATATATATATATATATATATATATATATATTATATATTATAAATCAAAATATTAAAACGGTCCAAACCGGACAGATATATAAATGAAAAAAGACAACAAATAGAAGAAGCGAGAAAACTTACTGGGTCGATATTTCGAACTGAAGTTCGTCGTCAGGGAGAAGAAGGGAAGAAGAAGGGAAGAGGAAGAGGCACGTGCGTCCACTCGCACAAGCAGAGGGCAACTGGGGGCTCCAGGCGGCGGTCACCAGTTGTAGTAGCTCGAGGCGCTGCAGGCTAATCCCCCGTGAACGACACCATTCCACCACGAGCGAACACGCGTACCGTATAAGTCAGGAAAAGGTAGAAAGGAGGACAGAAGTGGCGAAGAGGAAGAGGTGAAAGAGAGTGAGGGAAAAAAATATATATATATAAATAGCAATAAAAAAATAAAAAAAAAACAAAAAAAAACTAACGTTTGAGATTGAGGCCAGGTGGGGAGCGAGCATTAAGTAACCAAATGTGAGCCTCCTCAGAGGCTCTCAAAGTTAACCTTTTCTCATCTTTTGCAACTATTTTGAGAATTTGTACTGTGAAGCAGTCATTAAAAGTAAGGCCATGGCTATTCGCGTGGATAGCAACAGGCAGGTTGCTGCGTCGTCTGACTGAATCTCTGTGTCCAGTCATGCGGATGCTAAGCATGTTGCAGGAAAGGCCAACATAGAAAGCACCGCACTGGACACATTCCAAGCGATAGACGCAGTTAGTTCATTTATGCTTTCCAAACTTCCTGCTCTACGCTTAATTTCACCCACTCTCTTTCATATAGTTCCTTGACCTTTTTAGATGTCAATGTATCAGTTAACGGCAAAACCTTTACTACGTCTGTTCACACCAAACCCACCAACGCTCAGCAATACCTCCACGTCAATAGCTGTCATCCTCCCCATGTAAAAAAGTCTCTACCTCGCTCCCTCTCTATACGCATTAATCGCATTTGCAATAGCCTCCAACAACGACAGCTCCATGTCGACAAACTCAGAAAGAAGTTCATTGAACGGGGCTACTCTCCCAGGTTTGTTGACAGACGCCTGATACCTCCCACCACCAACTACCAACCCCAGCCTAAAACCCCAACTCCATCTCCTCTCCTCATCACTACATTCTTTCCAGGCGTCTACAAAACTCAGGACAACCATAAAAGAAATTTTTCATCTGCTCTCTTCTTCTTCCTCAACCTCGTCTGTCTTTCAACACATCCGCCGTCTCTCCTTCAAAAAGCCCCGCAACTTAGGCAACCTTTTCTCCCATAGAACTGACCACACCCCCAGGCCTGTAGGTGATCGCGGAGGAACTCAACGATGTGGCCGACCCCGCTGCCTCACCTGCCCCATCATTAACCCTGAACCTCTCTTCTCAAATCTCAGCAATAGTTTTCAAGTCCCCCCCAACACCTCGTGCACCAGCACTAACTGCGTCTATCGCTTGGAATGTGTCCAGTGCGGTGCTTTCTATGTTGGCCTTTCCTCCAACATGCTTAGCATCCGCATGACTAGACACAGAGATTCAGTCAGACGACGCAGCAACCTGCCTGTTGCTATCCACGCGAATAGCCATGGCCTTACTTTTAATGACTGCTTCACAGTACAAATTCTCAAAATAGTTGCAAAAGATGAGAAAAGGTTAACTTTGAGAGCCTCTGAGGAGGCTCACATTTGGTTACTTAATGCTCGCTCCCCACCTGGCCTCAATCTCAAACGTTAGTTTTTTTTTTGTTTTTTTTTTATTTTTTTATTGCTATTTATATATATATTTTTTTCCCTCACTCTCTTTCTCCTCTTCCTCTTCACCACTTCTGTCCTCCTTTCTACCTTTTCCCGACTTATACGGTACGCGTGTTCGCTCGTGGTGGAATGGTGTCGTTCACGGGGGATTAGCCTGCAGCGCCTCGAGCTACTACAACTGGTGACCGCCGCCTGGAGCCCCCAGTAGCCCTCTGCTTGTGCGAGTTGACGCACGTGCCTCTTCCTCTTCCCTTCTTCTCCCTGACGACGAACTTCAGTTCGAAATATCGACCCAGTAAGTTTTCTCGCTTCTTCTATTTGTTGTCTTTTACATTTATATATATATATATATATATATATATATATATATATATATATATATATATATATATATAATATACCTACTATATATATATCATATAATATAACGACTATATATATATATATTTAGAACGACTGATATTGGATTTAAAAAAAAAAATACAAATACAGGCGTAACTTTTTATTCAAGTTGTATCAATGCTTAAATTTGTTTAGTGTCTCTGTAAAATATGCGTCAAGTTCTACAAACTTTAATGTACCCAACAAAAGTGAAAAATATATAAGATTAGTGAGTGAGACAAACATGAGACAAATATCTAGATTAAAACATTAATTTGTGAATGAATTGTTTTTGTATATAAATATATATATTCGAGTAACTTCTTCTGTTAAATTTAGACCATTTTAATTTGTATGATCTACCATTAAAATAGCTCTAAACATGAGGTATTTCGACCTAACTTCCCGGGGAATGATATACACAACGTGTGAGGTGAGAATTAACTATCCGTAGTCAGTTGATTACTCTACTTTTATGTTTTTCATCTGGACCCCGAGTTCTATCCTAATCGAAAGAAGAAAGTTAAATTAAAAATATACTATTTTATTATTCCCAAACATTAACATTGGGGGTATGTTATTGTAAAAACAGACTGTGATATTTCAAAACTTATGACAAACATAAGAAACTGCGTGCTGAAAATTGATTAATTACGATATACTACTAATCTACATGTTAAATCAATTTTTAAAAATAACTTTCTGTTGACTTACTGTTTTATGTACAATAGAAAAGTTTCTACACTGCATTACAACATACTTTGGTTAGTTACTCAAAACATGTGACAATAGATTTTTTTATCCAATGTTTTATAAAAACACAAAATAAAACTTATCTTGCAAGTTGTACAATCTGTAATTGTGTAGTGTTTCCTCATACTGGGGTAAAACGATGATACTAAGTCTCCACACACACACACAAAAAAGAATTTTTTTGATTTAAACTATGCGTTTCAAACATTTCGTGTTCATCATCAGGTCTACTTCCAATGGTAGCAGAGAGACTTTCCATTATTGTTTTACCCCAGTATGAATAAAACTTATATTTCAGAAAAAATAATTATTATTAAAAGGTACTTATATAAATGTATTTAAGTACAGTTTTTTAGCTATTTTATCAAATTTGATGAACTTTCACTTTGTGTTCATAGTATGTTTCATAATATATATTTACTTTGCTTTTCTTTTTATTTCATTTCAATTTCTTATCATCATTACTAATATTGATCATACCATCCATGTATTAAACGATTATTAGCCACCCCATTATATATAACTATCTAATTATTAACTAACCGGCCCTAGAAAGTTGGATGGGTGATATTACTAATAGATATATGTTTTACAAGCTCCCTTTTATGTTTCTAACGACACCATTCATAATGATCTGAAAATTTGTTTTAATCAACCAAGAAATCCAATTCTGATACTGCAAATTCCACCAATTTAAACTTCTTATTAAGGCATTATCATCCTACCAGATAATACTAACCTTATTAGAAGGCAAAAAATATGTTGGCCCGAAAGATCTACTCAGAAATTCTAACTGTTTAGACTAGTTGCAAGTGATCTGAACAATCTATATATATGGAGTACCACCAATGGGTGGTTTCTCCACTCTTTTATTTTTTTTTTTTTATCTTGCATGTATCACTATTATCTGCCGCCCCTCTGAGAGCAGGTTAGGTTGCAGTGGAAGTCCCTCAAGGGAACACACATAGGCCAAGCATTGGCCCTTTGAGAAACCAAACAATGAAGATTGATTCTACAGTGGGAGTCCTAAATTTTGCCTAACTCAAGTGTATTTAGAGTAGAGATCTTTAACGAGTACCTTACATCGTACAGGCTCGGGACCGACAGTTTAACGTCCTTCTCCAAGGGACGACGTGCTCAGATTTATTCACCTCCCGCGTGAATAAATCGAGGGCCAGGTGGGGATCGAACCCCGGCCCTATCAGTTCAGAGGCGAGCATGTAACCACTGAGCTAGCCTGACCCCTCCCTCTGAGAGCAGTTGTAGTATAATAGTAAGTAAAAAAAAGTATAGATTCATTTCGTACAGACAATAAATAAAACAGCACCGAGTAAGAATGTTTACGCTTTCTTTATGCATATGGTGACTGAAGTCCGTGCAAAACGGGCTGCCTTTATTATTATTATACTTTAGTGCAAAATAATAAAATCCGGCTGCTGAACTAATGATTTGACTAGTATATGTATAGTGCTCAGGTATAGGTCATCAAATATATCCCAAATATCAATCATTTTATTACAAAATTAGTTTTTAAATTTAAATTAGATAGAGAGAGTAGGAACTAATAATGAATATTATCATAGCTAAAGTGCACGGTGATATGTATGAGAGGGCAATGGGCACGCCCTTAGAGTGGAATGTGCATTATCCTAGCTGATAGGCTGCAGTGTGAATTCAATCGAGCCAATGTTACCTACAGATTCCACCAGCTCTCCATTGCTTTCATACTTCTCTGCCAATCTCTATATACCAAATCTACTCCTCCCTTGAATAATTTGAAGCATACTTAATTAGCATTCAGTCTGTTAAGTATATTTTCAATTATGTTGTTCAGTTATATAATGCAAGTCATATTCACCTGTAAATGGATCACTTGATTAATGCAAATTATATATTGGTTGAAAATACCTGCCAGTACGTTAATTCAATAAAAAAAATAATTGTTTTGCCACAAATGTATGTCTGAAATAAATAGGATTAATTCCAATACTTAATAACTATGTGCATCGTGTATATACAAAACTATAAGGTATCATCTTTAGAGCTTGACGGCATCACAATGTAAAAATGAAATGTCGAGGCGTAGTTGTTGTATGGACATTATTTACCCAAGATTCCTTCAATCCATAGTATATATAGCTTTTCGTGTATACAATACAATGACTTATCAAGTTTTCTGGTAATATATCAAACCATATATATCAAAACTTTTCGTTTCACGTCTAAGCATCCTAAGCGGATTTTAAAGTTTTATTTATGATATTTCTCATAAGGGGAAGTATAATATATTGAAATTTAAAAAAATGAAAAATTAGATTAGAGGTTTACAATGTTTAGATGAATAGAAAGTTGAACGCCGAACTCAAAGTCAGCGTATATGAGAATTCTGGGATACAACTGTTTATTACTTTCTGTTTATGCTCATATTTGTGTAAAGGTTCCATTTTTAAACTTATTATTAAGTACCAGCGATTTACTACGATTCTATAATCAAATGAGTGGGAAGTGCATTGAGGATGGGTATGCAAAGCAAATAGGTATTCTGAGAAAGAAGAAAATGTACTTAGAAAGGTACTTAGACTAAGCCTGGAAATGGATAGAAAATGCAAACATTAATTGTTTTTTATATCTGTAATATGAGCTTTTTTTAAAGAAATTTTTGGGTAACAGTGACTTGTTTTAATAGATAAAATTTAGTGATAAGATACCAGCAAGGAATCTGTTGGCGGATGAGAGCTTTAAGACTAAATAGCTCTTCATATTATGATAATAAGGTGATGTGAGACAGTGGAGGGGCAGATGAAATCCCAAATCCGCAATTAAATGAAGACAATCTCTGTGGAATTTATAAAGCGTTGTTTCAGAATGAGTTCAACCGTTAAAAACTATATTGCTATTAAGGCAGGTTGAGGAAAATTCGGAAAGTTCTTCTAACTTTTTTTTGAGACAGCTAAATAACCTCGTTTAGCCATCAGCAATTGAATTACACATACTGAAAATAAAAATGGAGTAAGAAATAAAGATAATTACATTAAAAAATAAAAATAAATCTGAATATTTAGTAAATTATGTTTCCAATTTATTTGATATTCCAACAATGACAGGAAATTAGATAACAGTTTGATTAGTCAATAAACAAACAAATCTTTAAAAAATGTTATCTAAAGTGCACCAATGGAACAGAGAGGTACGAAGACTTCACACACCCGACACCAATAACCTGCTAACACCAAGGATTTCATACTTTCATTATCGTAAATGATATTGCAAACACCGAGTAAGTGTTTATAGATTAAATTTCTCTATTCCTGAGGATGCTGATATGAACTCACCGAAAAATGTCGAGAATAACACATTGAACAAGAATTATGGTGAACTAGACTTTTGTTTTTTGTATTTTTTGTTACTTTGCTTACAACTTTATGAATTTAAAAGTAATTATGGTTCAGGATTTGTTCTTCAACTATTTGACAGGTTATATTTCAACTAAAAAAAACTTCGAATACAAGAAGAGTTTCAGAAGACTGGAATTCCTTACATAACTCAACAAGGTAGAAGCTGATATATCTTCTTTACTATGTCTGAAACACGATAAGTACTTCAAGATAATGATTAGGATTTTTCAATCAAACTCATACTGTATGAGTGTAAGACTGATACAAGAGTGACTCATGCTCACTTGGTTTGGCTGACACATCTTAGTCGCACTCTTTTAATTATTAATCTATTTTAGACGTTAATATTTGCTTTACGTGTTTGGGTCGTGGGACCTCGCCTCCGCTTGGTCCACCTCGGGCGTATCTTGGAGACTGACATTGCCTCTATCCTCGGCTAGGGCTTGGTGCCCCCGACATGCAGCGAAAGAGCTTCACGTTAAACGGCATCAATCTGTTTTGTTATTACTCGCAATATTGCTGAAGAAGCAGGGTACGTGCAATATCACCAAAAGAGGTTTACGTGTTTGATGTGAAAACTTGATATTTTGTAAGTATTCAAAAGTTATTAATTGCAATTAAAAATAAAGGAACATTTATTTTATTAATATGATTCCCTATTTATTTTGACTGTAAAAATGACTACTATATATTATGTTTCAGAGAAGGACTTGTATGAAAGCTGTTGGAATTGGGGTTGTGTGACGTGTGTAACAGTTTCAATTTAAGTGTTGAATGGAAGTCTGGTTCAATAGCCAGTTGGTTACTTCTTTGATCAGCCTCCTACAATGGCCAAGGGGTCCTAGAAATCTAACGTGTCGTAAATTTAAGAGGCCGACAAACGTTCACAATACTACAGCAGCACCTATAGGCATTAGGCCGGCTCCAATCACATTCCATCCTCTCCGTATAGGGCTGCTCTATCCACAAAAATTTCAACTATTCACCCAGTATAAAAGAACATTGCACTGTTGCTCTATAATTGTATATATCAACCAGTATTGCTCTTCAAATATGTTTCCCGATATTTCTCCCGTAAGTGTTTTACAGTTTTCTGTTTTTTCCTTCAGAATATAACTTTTTTGCTACATTCATTTTATGTACAACAATAAAATAGCAATTTTAGGTTAATGTAACAGCTGAAAGCTTAGATAATGTATTTTGTTAAATTACTATTGTTTTGTGTTCAGCATAACAAAATACCCAAATAACTCACGATTATCGATTGTATTAAAGCTACTAAAATCAATCAAAGATAATATATTACACTAGGAAATTGAATATTTGTGAAGTTTATGTTCCCAACTGAAAAGGGGCATCAAAAGAAAATAGATGAGAAGATTAATCAGACAAAGGTGGACTTGTGTAAGTTGAATGGCAGTGGGAGCGTCACTGCGCTTGTTACAAGAGACTTAGCACATTGACAAAACCTTTAATCAGTATTTGAAAAAAACTGCTGTGTCAAATTTATGAAAGAAACAGTAATAGAAGAGAAAATCAACTTTAGGATATAAATATCACCCTGAAAAATAACGTGCTATACATACTTCTATTTAGAAAAAACTAACCAATACATCATCATACCTAATTGCATAGAGTGACTGATTCCACTTTCAGAACACTTATTCGCAGAACTTAGAAAAACGCTTTTTCTGGTGAATTTTAACAAACCTTTTCTTGGGTTCTTTAACCAAGCAAGCAATAATATTTAGTTTTTTACTCAAATATTTTGGCAGCTGAAAATTGTTGACATTTTGACCCGCTGAAAAAAGGAACTGACCAAAAAGCTACATGCAGAATAGATTCACCTTTGATAATAAGAGCATAACAACCAGATATAGATCACTAACTATACTAAAAGAACTATTATACTAAAGAATATACGACCAATCAAAAATATTCAAAAAGTATTATACAAAACTATTTTAAATGCATTGAGTTAAAGGATAGTGTGGCACTGATAACTTTTAACCAAAGTCCTTCAATAGGTAATCTGGTAATGAGGAACAGTCCAAGTGTCAAGGAGTCGAAAGAGGCCGATCTTGTACATAATAATTCCTGTAATATCGGGAGCTGGGATGCCTGGGACATCTTAATATATAGGAATGAAAACTGCTTCATTGTCCAGAAGAATAACAATGTCCAGCACGTCACACAGAAGCAGTTCACAAGGTAGATGCTGGTGAACTCTACAAAAATTATAAGGAGATAAAAGACCATTTTAAATTGCAATTAATGGAAGCAATCATAATTGCTCTATCACATAATCACATATAATAATTCATGAAACACAAGCAGTAATAAATATTTAACTTGTTCATTCTTATAAAATATTGAAGTTGTTTTCAAACAGACCGACCAGGATTAGCCAGGTAGAAGGAGGGTTCAACTACTCTTCCTTAATCCCCAAAATGCACCCTGATTCAAGGGCGATGACTAACTCAGGCTTGAACTACAGCTCCACCTTGTTTATATAAACTCACCAATTCACAAATACTGTCCCCATGATGAATGTAATACATTCGAAACATGTTGACGGATAATATAGGTGATAAGTTATACAGTTTTAACGAAGAGACGAGAAATGAATTTCAGAAATTGAATAAATGCAAAAAGCAAATATATGCCAAGCATGGGATATTATATAACACATATTATAACATTGTATAACATGGGACAATATAACCTATGTATAAGGTTTTCATTCTTACATAGGCCCATTTCTTTGTCAATAAGACTTAGATTGGTCTTGACGGCTAACATGTGAAAGTGATTGACAACACGAGATTAATAAGAAAGATGTTGACACGAATTCAAAATTAATTAGAAAGTATGAAATTACTAGAAAATTGTATGACTTAAAGTATAATGTAAAAACAACTTGAAATATTCAGTTTAATAGTTAGACTACATTAATATTTTTCATTTTGAATAATAAAATATTGAACAATCAATTCATAAAATAAAGTAATAATTATATTATTAAAAAAATTATAATTATAATATATAATGCCTGAATTATGTTTACCATGAACTCGAATTTCAGTAATGAACACAGTTTTGAAAATCGCTTCACTGCCAATTTGCTTCACTTGAATGCTTCAGTTTTGTAAGAAATATCAAACTGTGACCCCTATTGTTTCAACTCTGAATAATACCGCTCGCTTTCCACATTGTTAGATCCTCTTTCATTAAAGCCTATTATGTCAAGAGCCAATTAGTCCGGGATTTTTAATTATAGAGGTTTTTTTTTTGTTTACATACTTCGAAAATTCATGAACTCAGTTTGACTTCAAGCACCATTCATCAAGCATGAGGGGATACTTACGAATTCCCAAGCTTATTATTACCTTCCTATCGTGTTACAAACAAAATCATATATTTGTAAAAAAAATTTCTATTCCTTACTTTTTCCTGATTGTTAATAATTTCCTTTTAATTATTCTCTTTTTCATTTCTATTTATTTGAAACATTTGCCTTTCAAATAGAAAACTAATAAAACCTTTATTCATTTTATTTATGAAAATTTTCTACCATAATTATAAGCAATTTATTTATTTCTTCAAAATTGAACAAGTTTTCATATACATTTATAATAAATATACTATTGCTGTGGAGAACCTTGGTTACAATCATTGGCATGCAACTCAAATTAAGAATGCAATCCTGACATCCCTGAATATACATCAAATTTGCAATACTTTGAAAGACTGCCGTACTATATTAATAATTAATTGACAAATTTTCAGTAAAAGCCTACCACCCTCTTTTGGCTTATGTTCATTTAATGCGTTCTGAGACAAACAAAGCCCTCTACTTCGAAGGAATTCCACTGAAATACTTTTTTATTTAAGGTTTTGAGATACTCATTAAATTTTGATATTGAGTTTTCAACAGAAATTTCATGTTTTGTAACTCCTGAGTTGAACAATATAAGTTTGGTAACTTTTACTGAATGTGTGAATTTTTATCAACAGAATAAGTGAAAAAACTAATTCACACAGTTTTGTTTTGAAGATACTATTATCCCTGAACTGAAACAACGGGTTCAGTGGCGATCCTCTATTCTTTTAAACCATATTTGATCTTAGAGGAAAAGAAGTGAGGTACTTGCTATTTGGTGAAAATATATCTATAACATTTTCATTATATGGTGTGGTTGGTTTTTTTAATATATACATATATATATAATATATATATATAATATATATATATAAACTCGTTTGCTTCCGGCTCTAATAGAATTGACTGAAGCCGATTAGCTGTATCCGTTTTTACAAAGGACTGTGAGCCCTTTACTTTTCCTGGCATGAAGGCAGCGGCTTCATTGTTTGCTTTCCAGTCTCCACGGACACAGCTATAGAACTCGGCACTGATCAGAACCACACAGGGTTTGTTAACCTACAAATGGGGAAGCGGACATCGGATGACAGCAGTTTGGTTTTACGAGGGAGTGTGAGTCAACCAATATCTGTTATGCCGGTGAAATGCCGGAAGACATGCACAGAATGAGTGGCTTCAATTAGAGCCGGAAGCAAACGCGCTTAGAAAAATTAAGAAGAAAAGAAACAATAAAAAACCGTTTGATCAAAATAGCCAATCATATATTTAATATGTATATAGAGATTGGAAATCATCTGCAAAAATTCTACTTCAGGGCGGAAGTTAATAAAACTGCACTAGAACCAGGATAATCAAAATTTAATACGATCTTGGTTAATATCAAATGGATATGCAACAAGAGATAGTGGAATATGGATAATAAATCGTTAATATGATACGAGTCGTTTAAACTGATGAAGAGAAGTGAAAATTTCTCTTTGGACAATAATAACCTAAGAAAGTGCTCAACCTAAGGTCTTTCTTACAACGTTCTTGGTAAGAAATGAGGAAAATATTTGTACGTGAAATCAAAATGTTTACTTATAATTCTTAAAAAAAAAAAGACTATAATGATACACTTCTTTGAAGTTTCGAATATTGTAGAATTCATTCGTGTTTGATCTGTGATTAATTATAAACTTCATATTTCTCTCCTCATAAATGAAATTATTTTAAAGAAATAGTTTTCATTAAAAAAAAAAAAAAAAAAACTAAGGGAGCATAAGTTAGAGGAATAATAAAGGCTGGGATGGAAGAGGGTCGAGTAGAAGAATGGTGGGCTTGCGGTTGCGAGGAGAGTTGGGACTGGTGCGAGGGCATCTCTGTCAGCCAGACCCCTGCCTCGAGCACGGCGTCCTCTCCACTCCTATTCCAAACCACCCTCTCAACTTAATTAAGTCCCCTAATTCACTACTTCCTTCAATATAAACGCTTAATCATACAATCTTTTACCAAATCAATTACACTTAGCAAATTTATGGGAGTTAATTCGGAATTTGAATTATTAACAAAAATAAAGTTCATTTACATCAAACTTTTGTAGGAATTCATAAAATATTTGGTTTTTTGATGATTGAGGAAACAGTTTACATGTTGCTTGTAGGCAGCGATTTCTCTTGTATAGAATGTAACATTGATAATTCTACATTGAGAGCCTAACATCTTACCACTCTATAGCTTATTTAGAGTAGCGGACTCAATAGTGAATCCGACAGATTCCAGTCATGGTCATTTATACCAATAACTTTAATAAAACCAGTCTTTAATTCATTTATAAGATTATGTCACTAAATATTATGTAAAACTCGGTTTGGCATATTAAACATTATGCATGACGCTTCAGTACGGTAATAGGCACGATAGGTTTTAAGGGAGGGAATATGATTGTAACTTCGAAAAAATAGTGAATACAGCAGGGCGAAGTCAGCTGTACCTGAGATCTTTTATATTGTACTTAGAGTCATAGTGTTCAGAGGTGCGCACTGCATTCGGGTCCTATGATATCCAAGGGTCTCAGATTGCAGGATTTACTCTTATATTTGTTACTGAAATGCTAGAATTAGTCACTGGCTAAATGACTATGGATATGTAATTTAACTAGAGCATCTCAGCTGCAGGTGACCTATTGCTTGTGTGGTTCTGACTCTATCGCTCTCACTTCTAGAAAGAAAAGGAGATACCAATCAAGGGAGAAACTCCCTTGATTTCATGCATTGTTTTGATATTATTAATCATGATCTATTATTTAATGTTATATCATTACAAATTAATAATATTAAGAATAATCATGTAGTTCTAACTGTCTAGAATACTTTACTCATATTGTAACAGTTTAACGCACATAAGACCGTGTTTCAGAAGAGTAATAATAAATCAAATACATAGATTCAAAAAAAGGGAGGTATTTGCCTTAATCTATTTAATTACAAACTAATTTTAATTTTCTGATTAAGGAAATTAAAGAAAACAACCTCACTTCTTTGGAATCTATATGACTAATTATTACCCTATCATATTATAAAATGAACGAGTTCCAAAAACGGTCCAAATTCCTAGAAAATAAACATATGAGAAAACACCGTTTGTTTTCTACAAGTCAGGGGATATATTACCCTTCTTGTTAAGACTATCTTATATGGAGAACATCATTATAGTATTCCAGTGCAATAAACAATATAAATTAAGAATCTTGTATACATATAAAATTTAATAAAAAGTTATCTTTTTATTAATGAGTCTGGTTTGATGTATGTTCGCTGGATGTTAACTTAACAAAAAGGGGTCAGGTTAGCTCAGTGGTTACGTGCTCGCCTCTGAACTGATAGGACCGGGGTTCGATCCCCACCTGGCCCTCGATTTATTCATGCGGGAGGTGAATAATTCTGAGCACATCGTCCCTTGGAGAAGGACGTTAAACTGTCGGTCCCGAGCCTGTACGATGTCAGGTACTCGTTAATGATTCCTACTCGAAATACACTTGAGTTAGGTAAAATTTAAGACTCCCACTGTAGAATCAATCTTTATTGTGTGGTATCACAAAGGGCCAATGCTCGGCCTAAGTGTTCCCTTGTGGGACTGCCACTGCAACCTAACCTAACTTAGCTTAATACGAATGAAGCTATCTATCCAATGAGGCTACTTGCAGATTCACGTTAGACCGTCATTATTTGATACTGCAGAGGCAACACACTGGGTTATTTACCTTTCTCATTCGTTTTTGGTGTCTCTATTATTAGTTGGATCTTATAAGCATTCTATAGATGGCCATATCTGCACTTCAGGACAAATCTATAAAAAAAAACTCATCTCTCGAACGCTATATCACCTGTTGAATATTCAACTACCCTCTTCATCAAAACGTTAACCCTCTGAATCACAAGTCTTAACTTTACAGTTTTTGTTACGATTTTCTGCAGTTGTATTGGACTTAGATCGCTTATGCAATGCATAGTGGCATATTATTACCTCTGTGAGTTAGATGCACATTTGCTAAAATTAATATATTATGTGTGTGAGAGACTTAAATAATTTAATTAAATACTTATTTTATCTTCTCATTGATACAAATCATTACTGATTCTGTTATTTAAGTATAACTAATTATTTGCTTTTTTTATTATTAATAATTATACCAGTTATACTGGTGCTCAGTTGTACTATTTAAGCCTTCAATTAATTTAGCCATTGTTCTAGTGAATATCTACCGTTAATTAAGGAGTGATTAATTCATAGGCGTTCTAGTAATTGAGGGATACCTAATGTACTTGACAGTGGATTTCTAATCTCAATCGGGTTTAATTATTTAGCCCTGGATTTACCATGTGTAACAAATAAAACTTTTATAATTTATAGAACTGTATGTTAATTTTAATAAAATCTTCTATTTTTTGTAAAAAACATTCTATTTAACTGGTTCAGGGCTAAACACTCTAAACCCAATCTTTTCATGGCCACTTAATAGGTTCTATGTCTTATCGGAATTACATCAAATGATTTCAGAAAGAACTCTAGTGTGATGGAAGATCTAACTTCATAACTTGTTATTTAAGTTCTTTTAAAGTTGTTTCTTTGGTAGAGTAGTGCTGTCTCTTTAAAAAAGTCTAAAGAAAAAAAAAAGTTGCAAGTGAAGAACAACAACTGGATTCCCAAGAGGTGGGTAGCACGACCACCCAGCAAGTGATTATTAAGCTATTTACAAGACATTTACGGTAGAATGTGCAGAAACAAGATAAAAATCTAAACAAAAAATAAGTTTCTTTTTATTCAAACACTTCGTGTATTGCATCAGGTAAACAGTTAAAAATAACTATAATTATATTGAATAAAATGAAATAGTGAAATATTTTCCCATATTCAATGAAAAGAGTGGAGGTCAGACAACCATCGAACGTTAACTGAAGAAATTTAGGTTATTTGTGACAGAGTGGGATTGGTAGTCAAGAAATAAGGTGTTAATGGAGTTGGATATGCTTAAGAAGAGTGAACTGCTAGAAAGCAAGCCAGAAAACACTTTTGTTGAAGAAAGAGATGTTTTCCGTTTGATTGATTATAGAAACGATTTCAGAAAATTTTTGAGAATCTCATTGAGACACAATGATTTCATTCATTTATTCATTATTTAATTTTATTGTATAAAATTTTGATTTATTTTTGTAAGTCTTAACTTGTAATTTGTATTGTAGAAGTTTACCTAACGATGAACACGAAGTGTTTGAATAAAAGAACTTCTTTTACTTGGAGATTTTGTAATGTCCATTTAACCCAGTAAGAGTAAAAATACCATAAAATTACGAATTACACTACTAAAAACCAAATGTTTAGTTAACTTCCAAAGTTCATGTAAATTTAAGAAGAAATTAAAACAATATGTAAGGTATGAAGAATGATAAATTCTTCAATATAAAAGTATTATTTTTTAACCACTTTGACAAATTTTAAACAAACAATCTCTTTTTTACTCTTATGAAATTCATAACTGAATGGTTTGTTAATCATTACTGCTAAAATATTATATTTTATAGTGACCATTCTGTTAATGAAAAACTAGGAAAAAGTATTTAACAACAATTTTTGGTTCATCTTTATCTGGAAAATGATTTATCAGGAATATGAAGCTTTCGAGTCAAACTGACTAGGTTCCCAATAATCAATTTACTAGAGGTTTTGATTTCCCTCTTATTCTTATCAATAAAGTATTAAGATATTATTATCAACTGTCATACTCGAATATCTGGTGAGTCGCTCGTCCGGTTTTACAATGGCTGCATCATCAATGGGATGATGCATTGATAGGATGAATTCCCATTGATGATGCAACCATTGCGAAGCCGGTCGGGCGACTCTACCAGAGATAGACGACGTATGACAGTTGACAATAATATCTTATTTACTAACCTCTGTCTCACTAACAATATGAATATAGTATTAATAAATAAAAAATTGTGTATTTGATACAATGTATGATATTTTTCATTTGTATATATTAGAATGTAGTAATTCTTTGTACATACACATACAAAAGTATATCTTGTAAGTCATATGCTATAAAGTCCTACATTTTAAATATATCACTACAATTATGAATATCCCTACCAATAGTTTAAAACTTGTTTTGTTCTAAAAAACATGCTGGCTGTTTCGTTTTATTGGTTGGTCATGCTATTGAATGGAATATATGTGTCAGTTGTCTGTATGCCCTTCGAACAAGATTCTAATAATCTTTGGAAAAAAGAAACGCTCGTAGTGGCAGTCATATTTGACTATTTTCAAGTGGATGAGAATCACAGTATACTACTTATGAACGAGATCTTGCTTCTCTACTGTACACTCTTTATATTAAAGGAATGAAAGGAAGAAATGACAACAAAAGCACTATGAAATATTCAAATTGACTGATGGACTACCTCCTTGAATTAATGCTCATGATTAGAAGCGAGAAAAATAAATACCTCTTTCCAGTGAGATTACAACGGATAAACATATTTTTCATAAACGATTATCTACCATAGAATGTTCATTACCTTAAATGAAGACTACTTTTGAAGAGGTACACCAAGTAATAACCAATTTCAGATTTCAGTTGTTTTTAGAAAATTAATCAGTTGCTAAGGTCACAGATCGACACAACACAATGCTCAGGTTACCCATGTCAAGTATAGCTTCTTAAAGCTATAATTTAATTTAGGCTCTGTCTCGCAAAAAAAAAAACTAAATATCTGCAACTAAATGCAGTTACCATTCTAAATAATTAGCTGTGGAATCCGTAATTGTGTGGTATTTACTCATTCTGAGGTAAAATGGATAAATTGTGTGGAGACTTTTGTTTGTTTATCTATTTTACCTCAGAAGTTGTCATTTTTCATGCGGAAAATTACACTAAATATATTTTAATGGCAAATTACATATTTGCCAAAATTTAAATTTCCAAAAATTATTTAGAGCTTCACCTTGTAATAATGATATTTATAAAAAGATAGTGGGCCATTGAGTTTTTATTTTGAATCATTTATTTATATATTTCTTCTTTCAATATTTATCCCATCATAAGAAACAAATTTTATGTGCTGAACCTAAAAACACATAAGGATCAGCACAAAAAGTGGATTTTAGTTCAGTTTTAAACGGTAGTGTATTAAAAAATATAAATTCAAATTATGATAATTTCCCAAAAGATAATACTACAAAAATATTCATAACTATACATTTTTTGTAAGTAACAAACACGTTTCACAAACAAATTAAAAATAATTATTATCTTTACCTCTAGAATTCAGTATGATGTATTTACAATTTATAGTGATGGAGATTTTCAAACATATATGTATGCTATATACCACACTATAACAAATTACAAAAGTATAGTAATAAACCATTTATGATTATTCATTCGATTTTTCAAAACATTTTATATTAGATTTTGTTAAATAATAAATAACAAAAACTTTATGAATTAAATAGCGTTAAATTATTCTAAATGTTTAATTCGTTAACATAGTAAATAGAAGAATAAAAAATAACAATGTATTTCGCAAAGCAGATGAAGACTCAATCAACATGAAGATCTTGCTTTAAATTACAAGCAGCCTTTGCGATGTTTAATCTTCTTTGGAAAGAAAACTTTATGTAATTTCCTTAATGGAGGGAATTTAAAATTAGATGATCTCACACTTCAGAGAAGACTAAACAGCATGTGTTTAAAAATATTTGGATTACTAAACGATTTAAAACTACGAGTTTTTCATTAACATAAATTAAAATAGACATTAACTATTGCCTAACGTATATATTTAAGTTTTAAGAATAAATTTTTATTATTATATATAAAATTATTATTATTTTATAATATTATTTTTTTTATGTAACTGATGGACATTTTATCTATCGCTACATATACTATATGTGACTTTCGGTTTCTTTTTTCACAATGCTTCATTTGTATTTTTATAAAACGGATTAAATTGCGAAAGAGTTGTTTAAAACTAATATCATTGTTTTTTTTTGTTTTTAGTTGAAAATCACCAAGCAATATTTTAAATTGTTATTTTCCTTTTCTAGACTTTTATCTATGGCTAGTAGTAGTGACATAGTTTGATTTCATATGAATCATTCTTTGAATATTTAACAATAGTTTTTCAAAAGTAAAATAAGATATGTGATGAATAGAAAGTAATATATTATTAATAAAAAATCAATGTTTTTATTATGAGTTTAATAGTTCCTAATGGATTAAAACTTTCATGAAATGAAGTGTTGGAATTAACTGCTGTATTGATTATTGTATTAAATATTGGTACATCCTCCACAAGCATTCCAGGAAATCCCAGAAGACGTCTAAAGAGGATGTGACCAAGAGACTTATTACTATGAACTGTTCCAAGTGATTTTTTTTTTTCTGCTTAAACCCACGCCAGGAAGTGTAGTCACTGGATTGCTTCGTCCCTCCTGTGTTTCCTCATACATCTGTGTTATCAGTTTCACTGGTAATGTAATACTTACATTGTTGTGACTTTAAACAAATAAAATTAAAAAAAAAAAGTTGGTACAACTTGATGAATAATTTCTTGGATTATTTGATTTTAATTACTGTAATGTACTGATTTTATGTACAAAATAGTTTAGTGTTGATACAAATATTAATAGATTGGCTTGGCTTTCATTTTATTTTTTGCAATATCAAGTTGGGACAACTCGGGGAGGGTGTGTGGACAGGGCTGCGAAGCGAAAGTAATTAACTGGCTTTTGTGCGGAGGGGGGGGGGATGATTTTTGACCTTGAAGATACGACAGGCAACGGGACAGATGACCGGATAAGCTTTTAAACAACCAACTCTGCTGAATCCCTAAACAACGACTACTCCCCCAAATAGCCATAAATACTGACGGCCGTGAGCCCTCCCAGCTCTCTCCAGGGAATTCAACAATCCCCTTACCCCAACTACCTAACAATTCTAATTTTGGCAATTGCACCTTTCCAGAAATCACCATCAATGTATTGATTCACAAAGTGGTCAGAAAAAAATACGTCCCCTTCAAAAATAAACTAAACTCCATAAAGTTGAAAGAAAAACTCAATAATTGATTTAAACACAAAACGTACAATAATTCACCATCATACATTCTTCCTTCAAGTAAAAATTTTTTGTAAATTTAGTTCCTTGTAAATTTTTATAAAATATATATAATGTTAATTATGCTTTCATTTTTACATTTACTATAAATTAATTTATTAACAAACTTAATCCCGGAATTTTAAGCCGGATTTATAGTTTTTAATGTAATTAAAAATTACATTCTTAATGAAGGAAAAGACAGAATTTATCTGGAACAACCAGGTATAATCCTGCTTAATAAGCTCCATGTAGTTGAACTAAAATTTTAAAGAAAATAATGTCTCTTGAATTGAAGGATTAAATAATAACTGTTTTGATTTCCACTGATAAATGATTTTGTTTCGTGTTTTTGGTGATCATGATGTGAATGTATGTGTGTTCATCTGGGTTTGTATGATTCTTAAGTTATAAGATTTATTATATGCTTGTTAAGTGAGTGTTTGTGTATGTGTCACTGTGTGTAGGTTTATGTGGTGTGAATGTGTGAGGCGAGTGTGTTTGGATACAAAGTCATGTTTTTCAGAGAAATACCCCTTATAAAGTAAATATCCTGCACAGTTTTTTTTGACAATATTATACCATTTGGACATTTTTTTCCCCAAACTCCAAAATATATAGTGCTACAATTCTGGGAACAACATTTTACCAATGGCAACTTTAAAAGAAAAAGGTCTTATTTTTCAGGAGAGGTAAGTTGTATACTACAGCGAAAAAAAAAGTGTCTTATGATGGCTTGTGGATGCATACTGGTTTGACCAGCGTCACTGCTAGACCGGTCATAGTGAAAACAGCTCTTCATGACAAGATACATATTGGTACCTTATCCATATTGGTACCTTATCCATATTGGTACCTTATACATATTGGTACATAAAGCTCCTTTCATCAAAACAGGCATTATAGTATCATTTCAAAAAATCATATCATGTGTTTATTTTCGTTAACCTATTTATATACAGCAAATGGCATTTTTTTTTTCAAAAAATCAACTTACATTGCATATAGTATAAAAAAAAGATCGTATACTATAGTATAAACGATAAGTTTTGGAACTTTATGAAAAAATCTACTTTTTATGCCGATCCTTCTATGGCTGAATAAACAAAAACAATTATTATTAATTATTCCATTAGTACAAATATATAAGGAACTTATAATACTTTAGAATTTTTAGAATTTAGAATTTAGATTTTAGAACAATCATTCTCATTTTGTTGTAACTCATAAAATTGGAATATACAACAGAAATGAATTCACTTAATTGATTTTCCATGCCTCTGATAATATTTTTGCACAGATGGTAACGAAATCATATATAATTGACGCCAAAAAAGTTGGAATGATCATTAAGAATCCAAAAATTACGTTTCTACACAACAGAGCTGTATATCAAAACTAGCACTGAATTAAGAACACTTAGTGTTCTTTTTCAAGTTTACAACTAAAAATAGTAAGTGTCCGAAACGCGTTTTTGGTTTTAACAGAAATCACTTTTGTGCGGAGACTTCATTTTTGGAATTCTGCATCATGACTAAATACCAGACCATAACAGATTTGGCAATTACTGAAGGATTGATATTCTGTTACTCAGAGTAAAGTTGGATTACAGGCCAAACAAAATATTCAACTTATTTTTTTATTATAATATTATTCTTGTTTTACCCATTTTTTATGTAATTTCTTTGACACTTTTTTTTATGTTTTTTCTGTATTTTTTTCAATAAATAGTATTTATTTAGCTATTCAAAATAAATTTTAAAAATACATGTAGATTAATGTATTTTTTAACGAATACTATTTATTTATTTAAAAAAATTCAATAATAGGTATAAATTACTATAAGTTAATAATAATGATATTTATGAATAGAGTACTTTGATGTTCATTCACTGTGGTCACTCGCTTGTCTGTGGTACCCCAAATCATTTTCAATTGCATGGACCCATTGGTTGTTCATGTAGCCCACAGTTTGAAATTCATCAATTGTCATAACAAACAGTGAATACCATAAATAAAAACATTAATTATATATTTAAATTAAACTTTTAGAATGGGTCATTATTACTAATTAATTACAGGAATCCAATTAATTAATAATTAAATACCGGTCATAAATTAATAAAAAAATACCAAAAAACATATTAATTTCTAGACATTTTTTACTTTACTATAAGTAAAGTATAGTGATCGTTGAAAAATTCGATCTCGAGATTTTGACGGAATTACATGTTTTGAGGTCGCAGAAGTCGTTTTATGGTGTTTTTGCGATGATGTGTGTGTGTGTGTGTGTGTGTGTGTGTGTGTGTGTGTGTGTGTGTGGGTGGTGTGGGTGTGAGTGTATTGCATTGTATACCACTCTACGGTCCATCTTCAATAGGAGCATTAAAGCAGAAAAAGACGAAGTGTATTTTATGAATTTCTTGATCTCACAATATTGGTTGAAAAATGAAATTATTTGGATATTTTTCTATAATTTCCAATAATAAGTGAATACCATACAGGGAATGATTGTTTAACTAATGAATACTGTAATTGCATAAATTGAATTGTAATTTAGATTATTATAACCTATTGCAGATATTAATGAGAAAAGTCAATTAAAGGCGAGATCATGTGAGGGGGATTAATTTATCAGATTTGAAGATAAGGCGGAGATAGACAGACACCTCCTCCAGCTTGAGGGTTGATTGTCACGGTGTGCCTGTCACGCTAGCTCTACGAGCAGTCCAAATCCTGCCAACTCTAATCCCGCTCTAATCAATACCTGATTACCTGCTCATCCGCACGCTCCGTCTCCCTGCCTTTTGTTCTTATCATTGTTAGAGATTTCAACTGCCTATAAATTACCCAACACAATTGGGGGAGAATGAGAAAAACAAATTCTTCACCTGGCTTATCTTATCAAGGACCATGCATTTTAAAGCCCCATGAAATCTATACCAATTCCTTTTTGTTTTGCTTTGTATATATGTAAAAACTTTCACAAGGAACAAGTGCAGTGTGAACAATATCATCTCAATTGTATAGTAAGATATTCTTAACCAATAATTTTATTCTTAAGAATCGGATCACAATACCGTATATAACTAACTAATATTGACTGATAATGAATGAATAAAACAAAGTCTCCACATAAAAGCACCTTTTTGTAAAAAAAAAACTACGCGTTTTGAACACTGTTTTATCCTTTATCCCATTATGAGCAAACACCACACAATTACGGATTGCCTAACTAATTAGTTAGTCTTGACTGGATGTGGTTTATGAGAACAAAAACGAAATATTTACGATAAAACCGGAAAACAGGAAATTACAATCTAAAACTGAAAACTGAAAACAGAAAAATTGAATCTAAAACGCCATTTTCAAGTTTCAATTTGAATTCGGATTAAACATCAATTCTGATGATTTTTGATTACATATATAATAAACCAGATAATAAAAACACAAAGGAAACACAAAAACTCAATACAATATTTTGGCAAACCTTTGAAGACATTGGACGAAAGAAGAAAGAGGGTAACAAAATTTTGCAGCAAGTTTCTGTATTTTTTTGTGAGAATTTTTTCACAGTTAATTTTTGCTTAGGTCGTTAAGTCGTTTTTTAAGTCTCTTACTTATATATAAGGCAGTGTATTCCGACGGTATTTAAGGTCGCCATGACGTCTCTAAAACAGTATATTCTTTCTTTTAAATCCTAATATGAATGTTTGATCATACTACAAACATTTATTAATACAATAATGTGCTTCCTCAGAAATACACTTATATTTTTTCAGGGTGTTCCATAGTTTGTACTATATTCATTTTAATATCCAACGAATAAAAGGTATAATTAAATTAATTAGTTAATTTAATACCATATTTTGTTTATCCTATTATTGATTTATGTGGCGAGTAATATTCACATATTGCATATTCTAATTCACAGGACTCTTATAGTGTATTTTTGAGTAAAAATAGTAACATAGCAATGTTATTTATCAGCGCCCTTGAGAGAAATAAGTGTCCCGGTGCAAGATCTTTTCTGGGCTCCTCTTTCCAACACTGGTCAAATATAGATGATCTGTTGCACTATAATATTTGTTCAGAGTTATGAAAAATATTATTAAAGGTCTGTAAATTTATGAAGTCAAATAAAATACATAATTTTTATTATTACATCAGTATAACAATTTTACTAACAAAAAAAAATATTAAATAAATCTATAATGTTGTGACAGGGCATTATAATTCCCTGATTACTTCAATTTAGTAATAATTTAAATTTTACATAATTGCCTATTTCAATTTTAACTTTGGTATTCAAGGGTCTCCTAGACTTATGGGCCCTGGACTTCACACCGGCTGGACCACCTTCCCTTGTGGCACTTGCTATTTGTTACCGTGTTTGAAAGATTGACAACTATATAAATGTGCAACCAATATTTTATAGATATATAAAACATAATTCATAAATAAGAGAATAATTAAAATTTACAGAGAAGTTGTAACTACCAATATGACTACAGACATCGTCGATAAAAACTCCCTTGTAAAAGACACCTATGTATATTCTATACACATATAGTAATGAGAAAAATGACTATGAAATGACAAAGGTCGAGGCGATAGTTGGCAAAGAGGTAAGCGAGCTTTACGAGGTATCGTTCAAACGTAAAAACGTGAAGGCATACCTCGAGTTCATCCACGAGGTGGGCAGGAAAAAGAGAGCCATTATAACCCAGCGTTAAAATGTTTGATAGTGAGGTAAATGAGCCACCTTATACCAGGATTATAATTGCCGTTTTTGTTGTTTTCGCCCCCCCTGGTATTATTGCGTTAATTATTTAATTTAATTCTTGGTCTAATGCGCGACGTAGAATCGTGGTGCCTGCCTCCGCGAGGTCCACCTCGGACACCCCAAGTTTTGGGTGGCAAAACTTGGAGGTGACAAAAGGGGCAACACGTTAAATTGTCGGCCTGATTTGATCTTTGGTGTAATAGCTGGAAAGCTAAGGTGCACAGCGATCAAAACAGGTAATGAGAAAAATACACCTCAATATACCTGAACTAGACTCGACTGGTTTTTGAGTAGTCAAGACATAATATCCTCATTGGTCTCTTTAGTTTTATAATATTCACTGTTGATTACATACTTTATTCATGCCTCTCTAGAACTCAATCATACAATAGGTTTAAATAAAAGAAAAATATGTTTTATGGTAAAATAAAAGAATGGTAACTTTACTTTGAATACGTTTTAATACTACTTTTTAAATTAGTTCTGTTATAGGATTGTATTTTTCATTTTAAAAGTACCTGATTCATCATAAATACTAATGCTGATTAATTTAAATATTGGATGTAGTTTTGGTTGTTAAAAAATATTAAACATTCATAGATATTTCTCCCAGTGAATATGACAGTCATACATGCTTGTGTTATATACTCACTAAGCACAAATTATAAATATACCAGAGAGAAGTGGTAATCATCAATTCTTGATGATTTTTAATTACATATATAATAAACCAGATAAAAAAACCACAAAAGGAAACACAAAAACTCAATACAATATTTTGGCAAACCTTTGAAGACATTGGACGAAAGAAGAAAGAGGAGAATAAAATTTTGCAGCAAGTTTCTGTATTTATACTTGAGTGAGCTCAAGTATTACCGTAGTTCTTGTACTGGATGTTTGTTCTGATGGGTTGTAATTGTGGACCTTAGATTTTTCTTCTGATGTACAAAAACTCAATGCAATTTTTATAGAATAGTATAACTATTTATGTTGACCATATTTAATAAGAAATATATTCTCCATAAAAAATATCTATTTATAATGCCATGGTAAGGAATTATAAACATGTGACACCAGAGCAAAAATGATAAATCTACTGAAGTATAATCATTCCGGTTTGCACCATTTGTAGCAATACAAGGGTCAATAAGAAATGAACAATAATTTTCTCCTTCATAAAAAGCAAAGAAAATAAATTTGATAAAGATGAAATGCTAAAAGTGAAGATTTGAGGAAGTGATCAGAAACAGAATCAGTTTTATTTGTATTAAAAATTATTGTAACTTCTTATTACAATAATAAGTTGGTGTTAAGAATGAGTGAACAATCGTAAAAAACATTGTGCTTACTGTAGTGCCTAATCTTGGGACTGTATTACTCTATTTTTTAGATAGTCGATCGGGATAAGTAGCTTACCTGTTAATTTTTTCTAATAGTCCTTTAAAGACAAGATGATTTCCCTTCAATAAATGAACAGAAATACTTAAACGACATTTCATAAAAAACTCACATGTCCGTGGTGGATAATGGTGAATCATAACCTCTTTGCTGCATCTTCAGGAGGACTGAAGTCGAAAGGGCTTGTAGTTGTACTAATTTTAAATTAATTTAAAATATATTATTAATTTAATTTGAAATATAAAAAAAAATATCAACTTGATCCATCAAATATTCTGTAGCGTGGTAACAAGCAATGCTGCTTTGGAGTAATATAAAGTGGCTAAAGGGCAGCACGTTAAACTAGTCGGCCTGATTTGATTTTTGGTGGTTATATGGTCGAAAGGCTTAGGAACACATATAAAGTCAAAACAGGTAATAAGCAATGCTAACACACTCACCCACCCACCCATACACACACAGACACAGACATCATCGAAAAAACATCATAAAACGACTTTTGGGACATCAAAACATATAATTCCGTCAAAATCTCGAGATCAAATTTTTTCACTATACTTTACATATAGTAAAGTCAAGGAAATACTGTCAGAAATAGCAATCAATATCTCGAATAAAATACTCGTATTTATTTCTACAATTATGTAGAAATTGTATACCATTGAAATTTAGAAAGTAAGCAAATAATTCAAGTACGAGGATATCAAATTACCATGTTTCTATTTATTTTCATCTTGAATATTTATAAACATCCTTATACATAACGGATAATATGTGATATTTCTAGGGTTTTTTTATTTATTATGTCGGTGTTGCAATCGATGGAATCAGTGTTGCAACACTAACTTAATATATAAAAAACCCTATACTAGATGATGTTTCAGTACCATGGTGTTGAAATATTACTTTAAATCATGCAAGAAAGTATAAATTATGTAAAGTAAAAATCTGGAAACAATTTATACCTTTAAAAGGGAGTAATTATTATACAATAATTGATACTTTCGAATTTTACAAGAATAAAACTGAATTACTTAGAGCTTATTGGGGAGGATTATGTAGGATTTGGTGGATGATAACACCGGAGTGACAGTAGAGTGGACTAATTCTGAAATGGTTTTTCTTAGTGAGTAGTTGGCGGTGGCTGGCTCTTTTCTTCTCTCTTTTTTCACTCGATCTCTTGGATCTTGTCTTCTGGTTATTTCAATCTCTATCTCTCCATTGATCCCAAAGATAATCCATTAAGCTGTCGGGCTTCAGCGCTCTGTTTACATTCCTGTTTAGCATACTATTCCCAAGAAATATCTTTCTGCATATTGATTTGTCTTCCTTACTTTGTCTTTCTTTGTAGTATATACAACAGGAAAAACCCTCTTTGTTAATTTAATTCCTGTTTCGACAATCAAATTATAATCAAGTCGATCTAAACAATTTAGCTGGCTCTGATAATTATATATTTTAAGTAGATAAACTAAAAATTTACTTTACAATTTTAAAAATGTATCACAAAAACCAAGTAATATCAACTACAATACGGTAAACTTCGTCAAAGACCAATTGAGAAAAGCTAATTCAATTGGGTTTTTGAATCTGACGAAGACCGCCTGTTACGGTTGAATGATCTTAGTCTTTTTTCCCTTTTCATATTGTGATTTGATCATATATATATATTGTAAAAAGGAAAACGATCAAAAAGGACAGTAAACGTTTCTTTTGTTATTATTACAACAAAATGTATTGTTATTATAATTGTTAAAATAACAATTGTTATTATTTATATTTCCTAATATTATTCATTTTCGCATTCAATTTCTTTGCTCTTGGCTTATTCTTAGTTAATTGTTTTTACCTTAGTTGAACCGGGCTCGCATGTGACAACACTGTTGGTCTCCATCCGTCGTTTCGCAAGTGGGCTAGGTGTCCCTATCTTAACTCTCCTGATAACGGGTCAACCAAAAATTAGAGACAGTAAGTGTATTTATCCCTTCGTTATGTGCCTCTGATTTACTGTGATATATATATATATATATATATATATATAACCGTAATGGCGGACGAAATATTGAAAAGTGAGTCTTTGTTGTGTTTCAGTTTATGTGTCACTGCTTATTTTAATAATATATATAGTTATTTATTTTTATTCCTTATAAAAGCGGGAAGATGATCCAAGCTGGACACAATACGAGTTCAAAATCGAAGAAGAGTAACACACAGAGGAAAGGAACACACTAACTCAAACCAATACGGCTTATTATTGTACCAATAAGCTCTATTGGTGCTAGAATTCAAATAAGTAGTCGGTCGTTATACTTCAACGGGCTAAATATTGCTTGTTTCGTAAACTGTATTAATTGTATGAGAAAGAATGCGAGAGGATACCTTTCAACAGGAGTTTAAAAATGAGTGCTTAAGCAGACTATACTCAGTGCAAAAAGAAAAGTGGATGTTGAGTAAATTATAGAGACAGGAACACATGTGGTATGTCAACTTTTAGTGATAAAAAATATGTGGTTTGTTGGGTAATTATGTTTAGAATAAGATTAGAAGATTGGGGTGGACAACATTATATCACCAGAGTTAAAAGGTGACTGGCAAATGTACTACATTAACAACGAGAGTAGTAGGTGTTTGGCATAAAGTACTGCTAACCACTGCTATACGTCAAGGTATAAAGTACTGCTAATACTGCTATACGTATTAAATAAGAAAAATGAAATGAAGTTTTAGTGTTTATGTGGTAGAGCGATACAAGTAATTTACTTAAAACGTAAACTTTAGGCAAAGAAACGGTTACTAGGGCTGTTGGTTTAGACGGAAGGCAGTTTATGTATTACGTTACATATTTGGGGAGTATATTATTATGGGATGTTATGCAGATAAGTGGGAGAGGGCAATGTTTTTAGGTATCATATGTCCAATTCTAATCCCTGTATGGCTGGGGGTCCATCAGACTAATTCGCCCTGCCTCAGTTACTCACAGACTCTCTTCCCCACTTCTATTACCTCAAGTGAGGGTGGGCTCCATTAAACATGTACAACCTTCCCCCCCTCCTCTCACCTTCCTTCGCATCAGCTCAACAGATTTATCTTCTTATCCACAAATGAGTTATAATAACGTCCCGCTGGATATTATCTGACGGGCCGTCTAATGCTCAACATATTTCTCACAAAGGGCCCATCATTTGCACCTTCCTGCGTGAAACATTTACAAGAAAATGGATGAATTTGTAATCGCAATGCTCAAACCACAAGAGTATGACTGCCATAAATCAGTATTCAGTGTAAATTTAACACGTAAGGATATGCCTCTAGGAATCCTTGACCTAGTATCACAACATGACTTCTGTCTTGATATGCGCAAATATAAATACAAGGTGACTTTTAAACCCAGAAGAATTGAATACTCCTGCCATTATTCAAGTTATGTTCCAATATTACACTACAGATTCTTATTATTCTAATTTGTAAGCAGGAAGTCTATAATCTATAATAATACGTGTAAGTGAAATAAATAGAAAGTCAATGATTTCAATCCTAAATTATATCAACCCATGAATATCAAAACGATCAGATATTATGATAATCTCTATAAAAGAATACGTATATACTAAAAATATCAGGAATGAACTTAAATACAACACCACAACTCAATTTTATTCTTCCAGATACTTATTTGATACAAATGTGTTAATCTATATCCAATAAATTGGTTCAATAATGAGTAACGAATGAATTGAAAGTAAATGATTTAAAATTGTTAATTATTTCAAAAATACGAAAATACACAAGTATAATAACCCTTTTTCACACCCAATTGGTTGTACAACAGTATAATAACTGACAAGTAGGGGTATACTTAAATGTGTCCAACATCTCGTTTCAGAAGATATGTATATTGAATGGATTTCTACGAAAACTCGTTGCTGGTACAAAAGACACAATTTTTGGTTCCAGCAAAAATATTTGGCATTTTCCAAATATAGTTTTTTTTATTTTCAGTCATAATAATTGAAATTTATGAAGAACTGATATATATATATAGGTGTGTTCTCTAATCGGGGTTCGGTCAATTTTCCAGGATAAAAAATCAAACTCTCGTTGCCAACGTTTCGGTTTTATTTAAAACCTTTTTCATAGGCAGAAGTAAGAATTTTTTAACTAAGAAAATGAAATTTACATTATTTAAAGGAACAACAATGTTAGCCGGACAAAACCTTCGACTAGACTGAAGGTTAGACTAGACTGAAAGTCTAGTCGAAGGTTTTGTCCGGCTAACATTGTTGTTCCTTTAAATAATGTAAATTTCATTTTCTTAGTTAAAAAATTCTTACTTCTGCCTATGAAAAAGGTTTTAAATAAAACCGAAACGTTGGCAACGAGAGTTTGATTTTTTATCCTGGAAAATTGACCGAACCCCGATTAGAGAACACACCTATTCTATCAAACGGTCGATATATTATTGAATCTGTTTATATATATATATATATATATATATATATACAATTAAAAGAAACGGTCCAGCGGACTTTTTTAAAATAAAATAAATTCAAAACGAAGGAAACACACAGAAAGACACAGACATAACTCACATCGACATTTCGACCATCGTCGTCGTGAGTACCGCCCTGTCTTCTTGGGGGACTCTTCGCTCTTCGCACCTCCTGATGACGACGATGGTCGAAATATCGATGTGAGTTATGTCTGTGTCTTTCTGTGTGTTTCCTTCGTTTTGAATTTATTTTATTTTATATATATATATATAATATATATATATATATAAACAAAGAAACATAGAGAAATCAGAAGAACACACTTACAGTCTCTAATTTTCGGTTTGAACCGTCTTCAGGAGAGATAAGAGAGGGAAACCAAGCGCACTGGATCAGAGACGGTTGGAGACCAACAGTGTTGCCGCATGCGCGCCCGTTCACAAGAAAATAAGGTAGACAGGAACCTTATTTTTCCTGTCTTCCTTATTTTCTGTGAACGGGCGCGCATGCGGCAACACTGTTGGTCTCCAACCGTCTCTGATCCAGTGCGCTTGGTTTCCCTCTCTTATCTCTCCTGAAGACGGTTCAAACCGAAAATTAGAGACTGTAAGTGTGTTCTTATGATTTCTCTATGTTTCTTTGTTTATATTGAACTATATTTGTCCGTTTTGGATCGTATTTCCAACGAAAAAAAGTATATATATATCTACCTAAACATCTACTTAAAATTGAACATAATGGCAAATTTTGATATACTCACGTAATAAACCGATCGTACTAACAGATAATGTATATTTTACAACGATCATGGAAATAAAAATACTAAAATTTGAAATTTATTTACAATGTAATAAACAAAATTTTCTAAAACCTTTTTAGAAAATATGTTAAAACTGTAGGTTGTCACCCTTGAATTCAACAATTCAAATTTACATTACTTGTTTTACTGTAGTATTTAAATAATACATTGTTTCAAATTTTATAACAAATTTAAAAATATATCACAAACAGAATACAAATATGCAGTAAATACCTTCTTATTTTGATAACAGCAAATGGTTTATATACCTGAAACAAACAGAGTATATTAGTTTTATAATTTTTGACAAAAAAGAACTACTTATATACAGCTGATTTCAAAAGTATGTATTCATCATGTAATACTATAAATCTAGGGTAAAACCTTGACAGATAAAAGAAGTTTGAAATATATTTAAAATATGCACTATCAATTTGGCATATTGACTCAATTTGTTCAGTTGACTGATAGTCAGAAATAAAGTGCAATAAATTACAACAAGAATGATAATCACGCCTCCTAGAGAGTTTTCCAATTCAGATATAGTTATTAATATACTATACATCACTATGATCAAACTAATCGTAACGTTATTACAAAGTTTTACCATAAATAGATTTGATATATAGTTTATTATATCCTGCTTCGCATAGTTTTGGAATACTAACTGAAAAATACTAAATTATACTCCGCTAAAACAGGGTCGCAAATATAGCAATTCACTTTAATTACTTCGATAGTGACACAAACCAAATGACTGTTTCATCCTACTCTAATTTATTTTTTTATGTTTGTTCTCTATTGACATAATATTAAATATTTCTCAACAATTTACAAATTAAAATTCTGGATTCAAGTAATACTGTCTATAAAGCTCCTCAGGGATAACCTAATTAGAGTAGATATTGTTAATAAGAAGTTGAGTAGATCTCTCAAAATCTTAATGGAATCTGGTCCAGTCACTGCAATGTCTCAAGGATCGTCTGACGTAAGCACAAATAGTGGCGCACTTATACCTGGCTGGGCACTTAATATGGCCACTGAGAGAACAGCCCGAGTAAGTTGGCTTCCTGTAGACAGATGTACTTAAACATTCTGAGGTGTTTTAACAAGAACATCTAAGAAAGGTAAATTTACGAAGTTCCTGTCACAGAAGCCACGCTGCCTATTCATACAACTATATATATATTTATATATATCAGTTCAAAAACGAAGGGAAGCAACACACAGAGAAAGAGAGACACTTACAAACTCAAATTTTCGGATGATCACCGGCCACACAACGACAAGAGAACGAGTTTTCCTGTTCTAATTTTACAAAATTTGAGTTTGTAAGTGTGTCTCTTTCTCTATGTGTTGCTTCTCTTCGTTTTTGAGCTGATTTACGTCCAGTTTGCATAGTTTTTTCGAATTTTGAGTGATATATATATTATACATATTGATAAAAGTATCGACCGTGGAATAGAAACAAAATTAAAGTTTATCGGGACTCGGTCAGTTCTTCAGTTTCAAATTAAACTCTCATTGCCAACGTTTCGATCTTTATTTAAAACGTTTTTCATAGAGAGAAGTATAAATTTTGAAACAGAAAAAATAAGTATTACATTACAAATTTGTAATTTCATATTGTGGTTTGATCATTGATGGTCATTTCACGTGTTTATGTGAAATCTTGTTATATATATATATATATATATATATATCAATGATCAAACCACAATATGAAATGGGAAAACAAGACTAAGATTTTTGAACAGTAACAAGCGGTCTTCGTCAGAGACAAAAACCCACGGGTTTTTTGACTCTGACGAAGACTACTTGTTACGGTTTAAAGATCTTAGTCTTGTTTTCCCATTTCATATTGTGGTTTGATCATTGATTGTTATTTCACGTGTTTGTGTGTGTTTGTGATTCCAGAATCGAAGAAGAGTAACACATAGATTATAGAAACCCATTTACTAACTCAAATTGTTGTAAAATATCTCTTCTGGAGACAAGAGGGAGGGAACGGCAGATAAACGACTCTGTAGCTGACGGTGATGCTTCGCTCGCCTCTTCTATTTTGATATCATCTAGTGTCAAGTTTGGATGGTCTTTCCCGTTTTATCTTAAGATATTTGAATTATTTCGATCTTTTTATACTGAAAAAGAACATACAATTTGACATTTAAGGGTTATGAAGTATGGTTTATTGTTGACTACAACGTAGAATTGTAAAATGTTAAAGTAAAAGAGTTGAGAACTCTGAGTTGTAAATGGTTTTGGATATCAGTTGAAGGTGTTATTTGTTATGTGCTTATACATGGATGATGTGAATTGGTGACCAAGGATTCATGAAGGAGACAAGGTACAAAGTTTTAGGATTTATTTAAATTGGAATGGGTGAGGAGATGTTTAGCGCTTCGAGTAGAGATGCCAGTGAGTATAATATGACCTGCTCCTTCATTCAACTGTTTAATATAAAATAGCAAGCAAGGATTTAAAAGTGATAGACAATACAAAAGGAGTTATGGGACGAAAGATTGGAGTGGTGATGGGGGGTAAGTAGATTGGAAGGGCAGAAGCGTGGAGGGAGTCCCGACTGCAGACAGGCTTTCGAGGACCAGCAGTAAAGTGCAACTCTTTACGGTCCTGCTAGATGTGATCCCCTGGGCTCTAGACCCGATTTACTGTCTTTCCTCCCTCCACCTATAACTCCTGCATGCTCTCTATTTACTACCTCACATACATACCCTCATCCCCTTAACGAGCCTTCTCATTAACGTGAACAAGACAGTTCCTCATTCAACTGGAGAACGCTAACCACCTATATATTGGCCCTAAACTACCCCAAACTTTTATCATAAAATAATATCATCCCAAATATCCTATATGGGTTATTTTCAATGAAATCTTATTTCTACTATCATACATTTCTTAAGAAAAACACAAAGAACTATACTGAAATCCTTTAAACTTCACCATAAATAAACATGTTATCCAACTTAATTCATTCAAAAATAATTTCATTGATTTTTAACATCATTTTACTAACTAATATACATACTTATTGTCATGTTTGGGCATTAGAAATACGTTTACAATTTGACACATAGCTCTTGTCTGATGTATTTCGAGAGATCTTAAACGTTTCCAGAAACAGTGCTATAATTAAGAAAGCTCATACATTTTACAATGTTACCAGAAAATTTTTCCTAAAATAATACCCCAAGTTCTAAGAGAATATTTATTCTGCGATTTTCAATTTCAGTAAATTAAATACAACATTAGAATGAATATTATTTTCCATAAAGTCAACATATTTTTTACTGTGTTTGAACAAATGAACGTTTAAATAGTTATGTTTACTACAAAAAAACATTTTGTCAAACTTTTTTTCATAAATAATTTTATTAAGTTTTAGCATCACTTTACTAATCAATATAGATACTTTATGTGATTTTTAAACACTAGAAAGAAATACGTTTAAAATTTGATACATAACCTTTGTATCATGTGTTTTGGAGAGGTCTTCAACTTTCCCAGAAACAAGTCCCTGTGAAGGAAGTTCATAAATTTCATGACGTAACCAGATCAATTTTCTAAAATAATGACCCAAGTGCTAAGAGAATAGTTATCCAGCGATTTTCAATTTTAGTGAATTAAATACAACATTGGAATGAATGATATTTTCTATAAAGTCAACATATTTTTTTACTAGTATTGTGTTTAGTGACTGTTGCCTTGTTTTAATATTTACTTCAAGTTTTCATTCTCCAAAAAAGAATTTTTAGTCAATGATGTGTCTAACAGGTGTTAGGTTAGGTTGCAGTGGCAGTCCCACAAGGGAACACACGTAGGCCAAGCATTGGCCCTTTGTGATACCACACAATGAAGATTTATTCTACAGTGGGAGTCTTAAATTTTGCCTAACTGAAATGTATTTAGTGTAGGGATCTTTAACGAGTACCTGACATCGTACAGGCTTGGGACCGACGGTTTAACGTCCTTCTCTGAGTGCTCAGATTTATTCACCTCCCGGGTGAATAAATCGAGGGCAAGGTGAGGATTGAACCCCGGTCCCATCAGTTCAGAGGTGAGCACGTAACCACTGAGCTAGCCTGGCCCCCACCTAACAGGTGTTAAAGGGCACCTTTACACAATCAACGACGAAAAGAATGGGTCTACTAACAAAGTCTTAAAGAAGTGGAACAAAACATTTTCTACGCTCCGCCCTATACGCACCAGCAACAGGTGGTCACTCGTTTGGGATATTTTAAATACATGTTAACATTTAAAATTACAGAAAGTCTGCTAGTATCTTAAATATAAAACAAGGAAATAACATGTCCTCAAGAAATATATACAAATATAGTACATTTACAATGATCCTGGCATTTGTGAAACATTTTTTTTAATTTTGATCTTTCATAGAGGCCATATAAATACTCGTTATATGAGACAGTTTTACCGTTATTAGTTACATTTCTATCAGTATTACAATAGTAATAGAGCTACATAAAAAGAAGGTATAATTGGTTGCAATACTAATCAATACGTGAAGTCAATAAATCAAGAAGTGAGGCATACAGACATTCGTAGAGTATAAGTATGAAAGAAAACTGACTTGAAAATAACAGATGGCACTCTTAAATAAGAAATGTTAAATAGAAGTAAGTTGATTTGCTAAATTAGTTTTGTAAGTGTAGCTCATACAATTGTGTTTCATTCAAGAGCCCGGATATTTTCTTACACCCTGAATACGGGGGCTGTGAAAGCGTGTATCTGAGCATGTTTGAAGGCGAAGGCTTTTGTATGATTATCTCCAATGCCCATCTGGCCAGCCCTCATGCCTCTGTACTGCGCTTCATACCCCGTCCCTTCTCTCGGCCTTTTCCAAACAAATTCCTTTCAAGTAAATTAATCAATATTATTTAATTTTAAACAACTTCCTTGTATTCCATTAATTATATAACTTTTATGTAAAAATCAATATATTCAATTACAATTTTAAAAACTATTTCTTTATAATATTGATATAGCTTCCGACCACTGATTTATGAAGAACCCCTTCTCTGTACTATTTATTTATATGCATTTTCTAATAAAATGTTTAGTAATAAAGTAGACATTACTAAATATATATGCTGTACTTGTTATTTGTACCATAGAGGTTAATCGAAATTAAAAAACTTGTAGATGATTGCATCATACTTTGAATACAGTAGTCTTGTGCATATTTTTATCATTTGTGTTTGTGAGGGGCCAAGTTAGCTCACTGGCATATGGTCATCTCTGAACTGGTAGGTCCGGTGTTCGATACCCACTCTAGTCCGCGATTTATTCACGTGAGATGACCTTTGTGATACCACATAAAGGTAAAATAAATAAATAAAAGAAGATTGATTTTATATTGAGAGTCCTAAATTTTTATTAACTCAAGAGTATTTAGAGTATAGATCTTTAACGAGTAACTGAAATTGTACAGGCTTAGGACCAATGACATAACGTCTTCTCCGAGGGACAATGTGTTCATATTTATTCACCTCTCGAATACGACATCATTACTGTACAGACTAACTTAATATCCGACATGAATTACTGACATTCCATGTTATAGTACCACAGTAATCAAGCAGTAGAAGGCCTCTGGTCTGGAACTGCTAGTTACGACGTGCACTATAGTGCGCGGTTATATTCGTTGGTCGTTGTTCTTTGGTCGAGGGCCAGAGTGGGTATTGAACTACGAACCAACCAGCCCAGAAGTGAACACGTGAGTTAGCCAGTGAGCTAACCTCTGGTCTCCTGGATATAGGTAACAGCTGAAATATTAAAATTGTGAAAGGAAAAAAAAATATTTAAAATTATGATTCATATGTGACTCAGTTATATTAATGAACTGTATATGGGTGATTGAAATATTCTAAACCTTAAAAAAATTGTTATCTTTACATACATACTTTAATTTGTTAGCCCATTAGTGTTTTTTATTAAAAAAATTGTTTGTAAATGCACAAGCCATTTTAAAAATGTGTAATTTATCTCACTTAGATGATATAAAATTAATTAGGAATCATTAACGTGCAATACATATAATAAAGGAGAATCTTCTATAAGTTAGCTTATTCTTAAGCATATTCTCAAAAAAAATAGAGTATAGGCCTCCAAAAAACCATATTTATGAATTTCAAAAACAGGTTGAACTCACACCAAAATCTGAACATAAATTTATATTGAAAATCCAACAGCAAACAGATTTTGAATTGAAATGAAAAATTACTCTTATCTAACTCTGACTTTTTGAATATTTTTAGGAAATAAAACTGGAATAACAAATTAGTTCATGCTACAGGCCTGGTTATCACGATGTTTACATTTACGTTATAAATAACAAAGTGTAGCTATTAAGTAAATCAACTTTTGAAGTCGGTTAGCTATGAATTTGTCAATGTGTTATATTTTTGCACAGTTCAGTGCAGACTAAAAATTTTTTTCTTATATTTTTTCATTAAGGCAATAATTGGTCTATATTGTAACTTAAGGAGCTGCCTTGATACTCTGAACATCAAAAGGCACATATTGAATTACTAACGTCATGAAATCATCGACTTTAATTATGATTTTTTAATGAAATGAGCAGTAACAGATGACTGAAATAAATAGAGTAAGTCAACGACATTTAATAATATTATATTATGTAATAAGTAAAATTAATAACAAATAAGGAATATATTTATATTGATATGCATAAGAAGATAATTCTTTATAAATATTATGATTTAATTTAAATAATAAGATATAAAACTGAGTAAAATAAATAAATCAGTGACTTTGGGGGGGGGGGGGGGGGACCTGGCTTCAGGAATGCAGTATAAACTCCTAAAAATGTTCTCCCAGATTAAAAAAATACCAGATGGTCGGAGTGGGGGAAGGGAAGATAGGCTGTTGCATTAAGCGGCTAGAGAGCAAATATTACTCTTTAACAAGTTTTAACTTGTAATAAAACAATGGAGGCTCTATACTATACTCGTAATTATCATATATTTAAAGTGTGTTTACCTTATTGTTATCGAATTGTTAAAATGAAAAAATGAGATATTTAAACAAATCATTAACTTTTAAACAGTTGAAATATTAATATTTACGTTTGTATTCTTATAAAATGAAACAATCGATGCATATGTTCATAAAATATTTGTTAATATTATAATAAAATTATTTACAGAATTATAAATAAAGAAAAATATTTGAAATTCTTTGAAGGAGTTTGAAGCTGAAGTCAAAGGAATGCCGTAAAAAAAAACGCGCCTAATATAATCCTTATAAAAGAATTAAGGGAACGAAAAAGTAAATGTTATGAGAAGAGCGGATTAAAATGAAAAAGGAAATATATTTTTAGTCAAGAGGAAATTATGAAATATCAAATGAAAAATGACAAAGAGATGACAAGGAAAAGCAAACATTTTGTAGAAAACGCAGCTGGAAAAGAAAAATTTGACTTCATTTGAGTTTTAATTAATTAGTGCTGTACCGGAATAAGAAAAAAACATTTCGAATTAAAGTTGGCAAATTATGCATGAGGAATTTAATTCACATGTAGAAGTGAATAAACCTTTGATAAGGTCAAACAACATTATGTTAATGTTGATTTATATATAATGAACAATGATACATGATTCTATTTACATGGCTCTTCCTTGGTACTGACAAATAACTGAAGTTATGCTGAACTCTGCAATAGAATAGCATACGTGTATCACTACCACCTGTATCAAGAAGACTTAGCATGCACTTAATAGATGGACCACCTAAAAACCATATGAATGTGGAGCAGAACATGAAACTAAACCGAGAGATGTTGAAAATAAGTATAAAAATAATTAAAAAAACCGAGCCACTGCAACTAATAGAAAATTTTAAAAGCCGCACTTATTCAGAAAAACAAACCTCATATAAATATTTAGATTAAAAATAGTAATAAATTAGTAAAAACTGCTTCAGTCATAACATAAGCAAACAAGACGGCCAGGCAGTCAAGGTCCTAATACTCACCTACTCACCCCTCAAAATTAACGAACAGCTCATTTTGAAATTAACAACCCCCATTCCCTTACTTTACTTATGTAAACATCCAAGATTTCCCCAATATGTTTTTACGTCCTGAAGATGAATTTTGATCATTCAAATCATGTTGGCTGTGTAATTCAAATCACATTTTACTGTGTAGACGAAGTAACGAGATTGTTTCTAGAAAAATTGAAAAGCTTGTTAGGAAACAGATATCAGCTTATTTTGGTGTCGTTTTCAATATTGTTTGTCTTAAGGAAAGACTGGAACAAAATTTACAAATATATATATATATTTAAAAAGTTTACATGAAACATACATCAAAGAAAATATAATCGTTAAATGAAGGAAGTTCTAATGAAAAAAAAAAAAAAAAAAAGACAAGGTATGTTTGATTAGTTTCTATTATGTTATACATTTTGTGATGTTTTGGCCATAACCTTTGCCATCACTGCTAAAATCATAACAAAATATTTTATATATATTTGTCATAAAAGTTCCTTACTCTGAAGAGGGACCAGGTTAGCTAGTAGCAGAGTGCTCCCCTCTGAAATGGTAGATCTAGGGTCTAATACCAACTCTGGGCTTCGATTTATTCACATCAGAGGTAAATAAATCTGAGAATTTCCTCCCTCGGAGAGGAAGTTAAGCCGTTAGTCCCAAGCCTGTACGATGTCAGGTACTCGTTAAAGATCCCTACTCTAAAAACACTGGAGTTAGGCAAAGTTTAAGATTTCTAATGCATAATGAATCTTCGGTTGTATGGTATCACAAATAGCCAACATCAGCCTAAGTGTGTTCCCTTGTGCAGCACTACCACTGCAACCTAGCCCTAACATTTTTATCATGACAAGGTCTGTTTGCTATATTTAAATAAACTTTTCAAACACAAAGTTGAGTTTAATACCTCTTTGAGGAGCTTATTATAAGAAATTTTCCAACATCATAAATAATACTCACATCATAACATATAATGACAGAAAGTATTTCATCTTATAAATGTACGTATTTCAACTATAAGGTAAATAGTATATATGGAAATGAGAAGAAATTGACTATGAAAACTGATTTTTTATTATTACACTTACAGATATGTGTACTATCAGCAACTGTTTAATCTGAATACACAACCTAGAGTGTTCACTGTCAGCAATTTCTACATACGTTGACATCCAATCAATAGTTAACCTTAGTTGTCTGAATAGATTTAATTTATTGTATTTTAATACTGTATTTTTGTACAGAGTAGTCACCGTTTCTCATGCTGCTTTACAATTACAATAACAATTCTTGCTGTCATCGCTGTTATGCACTGTCTGTGTAGGACCATTATCTTCTTTATCTTCACAGAGTCTGCATGGAGGTAAGCTTGTTCTTTTAGAAGCATATTGTTTCAATCATTATCACCGTATTTCCACTCCACTGTATATTTTAGATTGCCTTTTAAGTTTGTTCATTTTTTTTTCTATCCAAGAAACTGACCAATTTATGTCACATTTTCTTTATATATAATTATAAATTACAAATAACAAAAAAATTATCGCAATGTTTATTATGAAGGAAAATTTCTAACATTGTTTGTTAACAGGATAAAAGAAGGAAAGGAATCTTAAAAACGAAAGATAGTATTAGCCTTTGAGAATAGCATGTTATTTTCAGTTATGTGAAGTATAGTTGGGCCAATCAATGTAAGTTTTGATTACAAAATATATTTCGTATACGAATAAAAAGTGAACATTATTAATATAATAAAAACGATGTGTGAATGTATTTAGAAAAATTTTATTGATTTGATGATTTTTATTGATTTTATTGAATGTTATCATTTTATTGATTTAAAATTCCTCATTCTCAGATTAATATTAAAACATCTCATTGCAAACAGCGTTATTTAGGATTGACTGATAATTGGTAACTTACATTTCATATCGGAATGATTAGTAATCAATTAATATGCTCTCAGGGAACTGCGATTTATAGTGGCATTTCTACATGTATGCGTAACAAGATTTTGCAATAAACACTTGAAATAAAAATCAACGTCCAAACCACAGTAAGAAATCAGAAAAAAAGACTAAGATCATTCAACTGTAAAAGGCGGTCTTAGTCAGAGTCAAAACGGTTTTTTTAGAATCAAAAGAAATCTTCGTTTTCATTCTGATTTTGTACGTTGATACATATATGTGTATGCACTTTCAAAAACATTATATGCATATTAATGCCAGAAACTATAATAACTGCAAAGAAAACATAAGAAATATAAACATTGCAACAAATATTCCACTAATGCACAAGCACTAATGCTGAGTGAGTTAAAAATAAAAATAAATTGTATGTTGTGATTTAATACACTTGGTTGATAGTCAAATCTTAACAAATTAGCAGTAGGCATTGTTGGGTTCTGTATTATACAAGATTCAACCAGATAGAAGAGAACTACATTCATTAAATCTCTTAGTGTCTAAGTATACATTCTCATTCTAATTGAGCTTATAATTATATATATATTTCGATATTTTTTAGGTAGTTAGATGGTATATATTGGTTGGAAGAATTCATTAATTAGGTTGTGACGTGGCTTTCATAGTTAAATTTAAGATTTACGTCAGAATAACATGTTATGGAGTGCATTACAAATTTACTAGGTCATTTTCTGAACAATGTATCTGGTCGACAAATGAAAAGCACACGCGATAAATGCAGTAATAATTGATTTTATTTTACTCTCAGCTAAAACTCTGAAAGTAAGACGGCATTTCTTTGGAAAATATTTCTGAAATTTCCAAACCTTCTATGTTTTCCATGCTGCATAAATCAGAGTGTTTGTAAAAAAAAAATATTAGTACTAACAGACTTTCAATCAAATTTGAAATAAAAAAAAAAAGGTAAAAGAAATATATTAATTTTAATTATTCTCTGTCGAAGGCTTTAATGGAAGTGGAATTTTAATTTCATGGAAAAGAGATAGAGGATAGGGGGCGAGCAAATCCGTGGTGGAATTAATCCCAAAATAATTACAGGATAGGAGATGAAGCCGGAGGGAGGTTCATGCGATTATGGTCTCATATGCTAATTTCGACTGGAAATTCGAGAGGGGACCAGGCAGACAGATCGGAGGTGCAGACTTAAATTACAACTAAACACTAACTTTCATTAAACGAAAAAATAAAGCAACTCAATAACAACTGCAACTTTTCTCATTTAAATCTCCTCCAACTTTTTATTTCCTGCCTCGTGGGGAAAAAACAGTAACACAAAAGGCTAGCTTATGTGAACCACTGAGTATTATCATTCAAACAATGAGAGTAATTCTAAATTTATAAGCATTATATTTGATAGTTATAATTTAATTTTATTGTTTGTTGTAGAAAGAAATCCATAAAGAACATTGTTTATTGTTTCATATTTATAATGACATAATTCATGCTTTAGAAAATAATAATTATGGTGGGAGAGATAGGGATGACAGTTCAAGTATTCCCTGGACAGCTTCCTGCTCTCTAAATCCTAAAATAATCCCCACTAAATGATATTTCACTTTAATTTCTTTGAGCTTTAAGTGAAGGAATAGTTAGTGAAATGCTTATATAGAGAAATATGCATTAAGGAAGTGGGTTTTGAGGTATTTTTTTTTTCTTTTTGGAGCAGTCGAAGAACAGATGTTGGGCGCAGTTTGCTGCCGTCGTGCCTTAGGGCGCAGCTGTTCCTAAAGCGTGCAAATGCAGCAGGAACAACTGATGCAGACATCCTAACCACATTCATACTTATCGCATTCAACCTGCTGTCGCAAGTCTTAGTAATTATTCATATTTAAATTCGAACAAAAAAGTCTTTATTAAATTTTAAATTGAGGGCAGTGAACAGAGGGTTGCAAATATCAAAATTAAGAACAATACATTTTCAACTAATCATTACACAGATTTGTGGAAAAAAACAAGTGTATATATATTTCTTTCAAAAAATGCTAAATATTATGATAAACAACAATATATATTAATTACAGTTCAAAAATTATGTCTAATTAGTTATTATATTAATTAAAGTAATATTTTGTTAAATATTATATAATATTATAGTAATAATATTAAATTAGTGATTTTAACCGGCTCAATATGTCTCCTATAAGAGTCTGATAATTGCATTAACGACATAGAAACAGCTGATTCACATAGCGGCTCACGAGTCTCATTTAAAGGATAAAAACCTGCATATGTCTCCTATAACTGTCTGATAATTGCATTAACGACATAGAAACAGCTGATTCGTATAGCGGCTCCGAGTCTCATTTAAAGGATAAACACCTGCATATATCTCCTATAACAGTCTGATAATTGCATTAACAACATATAGTAGAAGCAGCTGATTCACATAGCGGCTCACGAGTCTCATTTAAAGGATAAAAACCTGCATATGTCTCCTATAACTGTCTGATAATTGCATTAACGACAGAAACAGCTGATTCGTATAGCAGCTCCGAGTCTCATTTAAAGGATAAACACCTGCATGTGTCTCCTATAACAGTCTGATAATTGCATTAACGACATAGAAACAGCTGATTCATATAGCGGCTCACGAGTCTCATTTAAAGGATAAAAACCTGCATGTGTCTCCTATAACTGTCTGATAATTGCATTAACGACATAGAAACAGCTGATTCATATAGCGGCTCACGAGTCTCATTTAAAGGATAAACACCTGCATGTGTCTCCTATAACTGTCTGATAATTGCATTAACGACATAGAAACAGTTGATTCATATAGCGGCTCACGAGTCTCATTTAAAGGATAAAAACCTGCATGTGTCTCCTATAACTGTCTGATAATTGCATTAACGACATAGAAACAGCTGATTCATATAGCGGCTCACGAGTCTCATTTAAAGGATAAACACCTGCATATGTCTCCTATAACAGTCTGATAATTGCATTAACGACATAGAAACAGCTGATTCATATAGCGGCTCAGGTGTCTTATTTAAAGGATAAACACCTGCATGTGTCTCCTATAACAGTCTGATAATTGCATTAACGACATAGAAACAGCTGATTCATATAGCGGCTCACGAGTCTCATTTAGAGGATAAACACCTGCATATGTCTCCTATAACAGTCTGATAATTGCATTAACGACATAGAAACAGCTGATTCACATAGCGGCTCACGAGTCTCATTTAAAGGATAAAAACCTGCATATGTCTCCTATAACTGTCTGATAATTGCATTAACGACAGAAACAGCTGATTCGTATAGCAGCTCCGAGTCTCATTTAAAGGATAAACACCTGCATGTGTCTCCTATAACAGTCTGATAATTGCATTAACGACATAGAAACAGCTGATTCATATAGCGGCTCACGAGTCTCATTTAAAGGATAAAAACCTGCATGTGTCTCCTATAACAGTCTGATAATTGCATTAACGACATAGAAACAGCTGATTCATATAGCGGCTCACGAGTCTCATTTAAAGGATAAACACCTGCATGTGTCTCCTATAACTGTCTGATAATTGCATTAACGACATAGAAACAGTTGATTCATATAGCGGCTCACGAGTCTCATTTAAAGGATAAAAACCTGCATGTGTCTCCTATAACTGTCTGATAATTGCATTAACGACATAGAAACAGTTGATTCATATAGCGGCTCACGAGTCTCATTTAAAGGATAAACACCTGCATATGTCTCCTATAACAGTCTGATAATTGCATTAACGACATAGAAACAGCTGATTCATATAGCGGCTCACGAGTCTCATTTAAAGGATAAAAACCTGCATGTGTCTCCTATAACTGTCTGATAATTGCATTAACGACATAGAAACAGCTGATTCATATAGCGGCTCACGAGTCTCATTTAAAGGATAAACACCTGCATGTGTCTCCTATAACTGTCTGATAATTGCATTAACGACATAGAAACAGCTGATTCGTATAGCGGCTCACGAGTCTCATTTAAAGGATAAAAACCTGCATGTGTCTCCTATAACTGTCTGATAATTGCATTAACGACATAGAAACAGTTGATTCATATAGCGGCTCACGAGTCTCATTTAAAGGATAAACACCTGCATATGTCTCCTATAACAGTCTGATAATTGCATTAACGACATAGAAACAGCTGATTCATATAGCGGCTCACGAGTCTCATTTAAAGGATAAAAACCTGCATGTGTCTCCTATAACTGTCTGATAATTGCATTAACGACATAGAAACAGCTGATTCATATAGCGGCTCACGAGTCTCATTTAAAGGATAAAAACCTGCATGTGTCTCCTATAACAGTCTGATAATTGCATTAACGACATAGAAACAGCTGATTCATATAGCGGCTCACGAGTCTCATTTAAAGGATAAAAACCGGCATGTGTCTCCTATAACTGTCTGATAATTGCATTAACGACATAGAAACAGCTGATTCATATAGCGGCTCACGAGTCTCATTTAAAGGATAAACACCTGCATGTGTCTCCTATAACTGTCTGATAATTGCATTAACGACATAGAAACAGTTGATTCATATAGCGGCTCACGAGTCTCATTTAAAGGATAAAAACCTGCATGTGTCTCCTATAACTGTCTGATAATTGCATTAACGACATAGAAACAGCTGATTCATATAGCGGCTCACGAGTCTCATTTAAAGGATAAACACCTGCATATGTCTCTTATAATAGTCTGACTATTGCCATAACAGCTATAGATATAATTAACATATCAATGGAGGCACACGAATTCCTTGTTTGTACTTTAATCATGTGCACATATCCACCATATTACCCGAATATCCCTATAAGAACGAAGAAATAGCCAACATACCTCTGGTAGCTTATGAGTCCCTTATTTATAGGCTAAATAGTAGTGTACAGTTTTCTCACATCTCTGATTATTGCCATAACGGATAATGACGGTACTACAATCCTACAATGATATCAAATGATATTTCCTACAAAACGCAAAATTTGATATTTAATTAACAATTAAATTAAATTAAAATTAAATTTTAAATGTACTTGTGTTTGTCGAAATACGTGCAAATATTAAAAGTAAACTTGCAAATTAGCAGCCTGCATGCTTTTAGCACACATTTAATTTAAAAGTGTTGAGTGTCTCCTGAAAGGCATTGTTACCAGTTTTGAAAGATTTCATGAGCTTTCAGGACATTGTTATTGGTTTAAAATATTTGAATGTAACTTTTAGGTACTGTTATTAGTCGTCAAATAACTGAATATTGCTTACAATTCTCTGTTACTAATTGTCAATTAGGTTAATGAGTCAACAAGACTTCCATGGCTCTGTGTTGCTTATGTGTCTCTCACACTACTTTCTGGAGTAGTACTTTCTGGCCAGAGACTGAATGGCAGTTTCCCAGATTTTAATTGAAAATGGAAAATCACCATATTAGAGATATTAGTATTAATAAGTACACAATTAATATATATATATTAATATAAATTATGCCAATTTTAACTTTTGTTCTTTTTTCGGGTTAATTTTTCAAGTTTTCTGACTATGGATTTCCGCCTTTCTGGTAAAATATAAAGTAATTCATTTTGTAGATTTCCTCTGTATTGAATAGTAAATTTCTCTTCTCGGACTGCTGGGTCATAAGTACGAATATCTGTGTATTTTGGGAGCAAGAAGAAATCTACAAAGTGCTCCCAAAATACACAGATATTCGTACTTATGAGCCAGCAGTCCGAGAAGAGAAACTTACTATTCAATACAGAAGAAATCTACAAAATGCTCCCAAAATACACAGATATATATTATATATATATATATATATATAAACCAATTAAATGAAACGATTCCACGAACTAAATAAACTATATTGACACAAAGAACACTGAGAAATGAAACAGAAACTCACTACTATATTTCGATATTTTGACTTCATTTCTGAGTGTTCTTTGTGTCAATATAGTTTATATATATATATATCAATGATCATACCACAATAAGAAAATGGAGTTGGGTTTTTGACTCTGACGAAGACCGCTTGTTACGGTTGAAAGATCTTAGTCTTGTTTTCCCATTTTCTTATTGTGGTTTGATCATTGATTGTTTTTTCACGTGATTATGTGAAATCTTTATATATATATTTGATTTAAATGTATGATATAGTATACTTGTAATCTAAAACTCGTATTGCATGTATTTAAGTACTAAATCTATGCAGGTGCAATTGGACTGTATGTATTTTGTTCCCATTTAAAGATTTATTCTTAAATTGTAAATGGCCTTTAAAATAAGGTTGGCTCTTTCCGCAAATTAGAATCAAGGGAGGAATTCTAATTAGCACAAACCCTTGGGCGTACTTTAGGAAGAATGGAGGGGGCGGGGAAGGAAGTGGCAAAGAAGCGGCTCAATACTATCAGGCCAGCCTGGCGCATTACTTTCTCCTCAGAAATACTTACCTGGATTTGTTTGAATTACCTTGGGGAATTACACACCTAATAGGAATGCATATATATAGCAAGAATTAAATTACTACATCTCACTGAGAATGGCTCTTTCACTGGGCCACTGCCAAGATTCAGATGTTTTTACACTGCTCTCAATATTTAGAACCTTTCGCCCACTTTTAACCCCATAGATTTATTTAAATATTTAAGAAAAAAAAGCCATCATGTCAAAAAAATATATATTCTCTGCTACTTAGTTATTTATTTCCTCTTTTCCTTTCTGTGTATCTCGTAATCAATAATATTGCTTTTTTTCTCTTTTTTTTTTTTTAAATCATAATTATTCATTATGTGATGAAAAGTTCAATGGAGTGGCTTAAATGTTTATTTCCTTACGTTTTAATCGCATAATTTTGATTTTAAGTACTTTTTTATTATAGATTTTGTAATTATCTATAATTACAATAGTGATTATAAACAATATTATTATATATAAACATTAGTGATATATTTAAAAATTAATAAATCGAAATAAGTTACGATTAATAATTGCTTTTATCAATTTAAAAATAAATATGATACGAACTCAAAAATAAATATTTGAGTATATCATATTAACATAGTTATAAAAGCTATAACTATGTTAATATGGTATACTCTATGAAAAGTTAGTTAGTTTTTGTTCTGATTTCTATAAAATTTACTATTTCAGGTTGATACCAAAATGATGATTTCTGCATCATCACTGAAGACGTCATATGTAAATTCTGTAAAATGAAGAGTCCGAAATGACTTTATTCAATGGATTTTAATGAGACAATTTCTGTGTTGAACATAACAGACCGTAACGTTGAATGGGACCTTAACGTTTTGTTGTCATTATGACATCATTAAATGTTATGACTGTGTCAAATATTTGATGATAACTAATTCTGGTTTTGTCTGAACTATATGGGGTTTTAGAAGTGGAGAAAAGACAGAAATATTAAGCCATAGAAGGAGAGTTCGGAACTTTGTTTGCTTGGTGACCCAATGAGAGCTTATTTACAATCTGTGAACTCCCTCTCACCCTTGATACTTAAAAAAATATAGTGTAAGTATAGTGAGTGTAAATGTTCAAACAAACATTTCTTATTCTGCAATTGATTATTTCATAAGAATAATCACATTACATTTACAATGTGATGTCGGAATACAAACATCATTGTTAAAGTATAACCAAATGTTTCATTATTAATATATTATTTTATAAAGTATGCTGAAACAAATTATAAACAAAATTAGTTTCGAATATAGCACAAAAACATTGTAATAGAAAATTTGACACTGATTTTCTCCTGAAGACCGATTGCCCGAAAATTTGAGTTTAAGTGTGTTTCTTTACTTTGTGTGCCACCTATCTTCAATTTTGAACTGTTATAAAGATATATATATATATATATATATATATAAAGGTATCACATAAACACCTGAAATAACAATCAATGATCAAACCACAATAAGAAAATAGGAAAACAAGATTAAGATCTTTCAACCGTAACAAGCGGTCTTCGTTAGAGTCAAAAACCCAACTGAGTTAACAAGATCTTAATCTTGTTTTCCCATTTTCTTATTGTGGTTTGATCATTTATATATATATACGCAAAATAAACTGTGACACATAGACAGAAACATAACAAAGACTCACTTTTCAATATTTCGAACGTAATGGCGGTCGTCCTTAGGAGAAGAAGTGAATTGACGGAGGGATGACAGTCAACTAAAGATCTCACTGGGTGAGGGCTAAAGTAGTGCTGTCGCAAAGGAAAAAAATAAAAAAGGAACTAGGAAGTCGAAATCAAGGAAAAAAATTGTCTTTAAAAAGGAGAATAAAGTTGAAGAAAACAATGAATAAAAGAAATATATACAAAACTATTATAAAATAAAAATAAAAATAAAATAATAATAATAATATATATAAAGAAAAATTGTTTTGTGTCCATAACTTTTGAATCACTGAACAAAAAATTATATAAGATGCTGAAAATGAGGATCTGAATAAGGTGGAAAGCGATGATTATCTTTTCTCCTATTCGAAACATGTCTATTTAAACTACAGCTTGGGGGAAGACTAGTGTGATGCTATGTTATACCGTATGTTAACAATTTATAAACACAAAATTATTTTTCTACTGTAGTCATATGGATCAGCTAGTAGTAACAAGTAAAACAATTTTTACATTTATATAAAAAGAACACTGAAGAACGTACACATCATTTGTTTTATTATATTGTAGTATATTTTTTGTATTAATATCTCTGCTGATAGAAGTACTTTTTTATGATAGTGTTGATTTTAAAATCAGAAAAATTTTCTAACTTCAAAGGTGTAGTTGAAATCGTCTAAGCTTGAATGAATAACACATTTGAAATTTGAATGTTAAAGCTTACTTTTCCAGTATAGAGATACGAGTACAATAAGCGGGATAGTTACTTATTGGTGCTCCCGAGCAAAGTAACAACCTGTTGCATGGACCACAGTTACCCATAAGCAAGTCCTATCAATGTGCCATTCAATGGATTTTATTAGTACTCCTAATAACAAGTTGAGATACTAGAAGTTCTGAATTAATACTAAGTTGACAATGTATTTTTATTATTTTCTTTATTGGCAAAAAATTATTATTATCTCAAAAGGTAATATAATATGGGGGTCAGGTTAGCTCAGTGGTTACGTGCTCGCCTCTGAACTGATAGGACTAGGGTTCGATCCCCACCTGGCCATCGATTTATTCATGCGGGAGGTGAATAAATCTGAGCACGTCGTCCCTCAGAGAAGGACGCTGAACTGTCGGTGTCGAGCCTGTACGATGTCAGGTACTCGTTAAAGATCCCTACTCTAAATACACTTGAGTTAGGCAAAATTTAGGACTCCCAGTGTAGAATCAATCTTTATTGTGTGGTATCACAAAGGGCCAATGCTGGGCCTACATGTCTTCCCTTGTGGGACTGCCCCTGCAACCTAACCTAACATAACCTAATATAATATAGCATTATCGGTTAAAATTCTATCAAAGATATGGTACGAAAATCAGATTGAAGGGGTTCTCACTTTAATAAAAACATCTGTTATTATTGAAAGTGATGGAATGTCATGATTAAAATATACGAGTACAGTTCGAAATGCAGGGGTGAGGTGGCCACGTTCACTGCCTCCACTGGTATTTTATCACCATTTCAGCAATATGTTGCAAAACCCTTGAATGTCACTTGAATCCTTCCGAGTCTCACTCGGCATCGACTGACCATCACTCTGCTAGTAACATTTCATCAACGAGAAATAACAATATTAATATTTCGTCACCAGTTGATTCAAAATCAGTACTGTCATTCGTCTAACGAACAGAAATATTAATTCAAGTCATGTTTTCTTCCTTAACAAATTTAAGATTATTGTTTATAGGATAGTGATTACATATAGTATTGTTGAAAAATGAAAAATATAATTTTCTATAACGGCGTTTAACAAGAAATACTTCAGTAAATTCACGAAAGTTTACACAATATTATACGGTCTTGATGTTCTTCTCATTCCTTCATTGATGGAAATTGTAAAAAAAGATGAACTTTTGAGTAAGTAATTTTTAAATTAAATTCTTGTATGCTTCTAGTTTGCTAGTTGCTATATTTTTGCGAAATCTTATTGTTTGATATTGTTGAGTAATTAATCCAGCCAGGGACTCAGTTATTTCAACTTTTTGATAGTTTTTTGTGATTTCGACTTCTTTTAGCAAACCAAGTACAGTTTCCCAGAACGAGTGGTTCGTTTAAACAAGGCATCCTAAAATACACTCTGGGCCAGTTGTAGAATTGTACCACATATTTTACTGTATAAGGCTTCAGGGCTACCTCTATCGTCTATTCTTTGAGCTTCCGATGGCATGGGAAAGAAAAACACAGGCTCTGTTTGAGGTATAAAAGCGATTAGGAAATACTTTACTGATAATTCTATGATAAAAGTTAATAATAACATGATCAACTAAAACATTGATTCCATTACTGTTTGGTTCATGAATTTCATATTTTTTCATAGTCATTGTTTTGATTAAAAATATATGAAGGAATGGCAAGATAAAAAATCACTAGTTCCATTTATGGTCTGAATCATAGACAAAATGAAATAAAACACTGATTATATCTAACATTTGCGCCATGAATATCATGATCAATAAGTGTGTACATAAAAAGGTCGCATCGCAATCTACTAAAACAAACACATGATTTGGAGACATATATGTCCAGAACTAGTCAACTTATCTGACTTATCCAAGTTATGAGGTGTGAAGCGCAAGTCATATCATAATGTAAAGAATTATTCGTGAAAAAACAAATAAATAAGTGAAATCAAGTAATACTTTCAAATTTTGACCAGTATCTATTATTATTAAATTGAAATCTCCCGATTATACATTATCTGCACAGCCTGTCCATGCTATTTTCACAATTTCAGCGCTTTACAGTCCACTGTGCTTCACAATTTGGTACATTTGTAAAGAATAAGTGACGTTCACTGCAGAACATAATATGTGGGGAAACAATTTATCTTTCCTCAACACAGAGCGAACACTGGGGCTCTGTAAGCAAATTCAAATCGATGCAGTCACTATATAAAACACAAACAACAAAAAATTGTTAAAATAAAAATAAGTTATAAATCAATTAATAATTAATGAATCATTTCAATTCATATTAAAGGGCCGAAATATGTAATTCCATTATTGTTAGAATAACTATATTGAAGCATGAATATATTTTCCAAACAATTTATAAATAATCCTTGAAGGAATGTTTGAATTTTAATTAGTGAGAGAGAATTTGTTCATTTGATCATAGTACATCGAAATTAAAATAACAACATAAATTAAAATTTAATAAACGAAAATTAAATAAATACATCTAACATTAAAAACTTCATATTTTTAAAATGAGGATAACAATATATACTTTATTGGTTAGCAGTTTAATTCATTAAATTGTATTTTAGTAATTCACAAATAAAAGTCATCAATTAATCAACAAGAAATATCACATATTTCCTGCTCGGTATATCCCTGGAATAAATTCGACATTTTAATACTAATAGAAAGTGAAGTGGGCACTTAACAGAGGTATTCAACGAGAAACAATATGTTGGTAGGAATTTGAACAAATAAAACAATATGAAATCACTACATGTATCAATTATAACTGTAATTTGTTTTTATTTGATTTCTAATAGATGAGAAATGTCATATTGTTCCAATAAAATACTAATGATTGGGCTTGTATTAAAATGATATCTAATTTATCAGCTTCATGAAATCATACGTACGCCCACACAAACACACACGCACACACACACGCACACACACACACACACACACACACGCACACACGCCCGCACATACACACACACACACACACACACACACACACACACACACACACACACACACACACACACACACACACACACACACACACACACACACACACACACACCATTAAATAGAAAATGAAGCGTTTGTAAGAATTTAAAAAAAATAATGAGATATTCAACCAAAACATGCAGTAATTATATTAGGAACTTGCATATTTTAAATATATGAGAAATATCATACGAAATTTGATCAAAGACCAAGGACACTTATTAAATGTTAATTAAATTTTAAGAGAGCTCTCCGTACACTCTAGTTTTAAATGTTTTGTTGTTGTGTTCGTACACTCGCCAGCTAGTTTACAGTTTTTACTACATACCATCAATGATTAAACCATAACATAAAATGGGAAAACAAGGCTAAGATCTTTCAACCATAAATTCGTCAGAGTCAAAAACCCTACTCTGACGAAGACCGCTTGTTATGGTTGAAAGATCTTAGTCTTATTTTCCCATTTCATATTCTGGTTTGATCATTGATTGTTATTTCACGTGTTTAGTGAAATCTTTTTTAACTCCATGTGTTGTTATTATGTGAGAGACAATACACTGGTGTTTTTGTGCTGAGTGATTTCTTGCTGTTGATAATCATGAAGCAGAGAGTTTGTATTCATTTTTGTGTAAAATGACTATAGTCAAACAAGTTCAGCCAATTTATTTAGTGATTAATTAAAATAAATTCACCATAACTGTTTTGCAAGGTGATTGCAGATGAAATGTTTATGTAGAGAACCTGCAATGCATATATGCAATGTCCACCCTTTATGAAGAACATTGAAAACCTGTTCAATTCTATCAAACCCACTCTGATATTTCTTCCGGAAAATTCCCCTTTTTTTTCAGAATTATTATAAAAAGAAAAATCAAGAGTGAATTTCGAGTATCTTTTGTTCACCTGGCTCCAATTCCAACCCTCAACCTAATTCTTTATCCAATTACTTCAGCCGACCCCAATTTTTTTTCTTTTTTTATAATTGACTGATTCCTAAACTCAGCTCATTGCTATGAATCAGTGGTGTTTAGAAAACACTCAATTAAATAATAAAAAAAGAAAAATCGCTCTTTCAATGTCCATTAGCAAGCAAATAAATTCTATACAATTTTAATGTTTCTTCAATGCAATTTTATATTTAAGAAAATTAGAATTTTATTACTCCTAATTGTTCATTTATTAAGTAAATATATCCTTCTGAGTTAGATGTAATATATGATAAAGTATTGAACTGATATATCTATATATATATATATTCGATGCGATGTTGACCAATGGGAGTAGAGTTACAGGTCCAAGCGTAAGGTCCCAGTTGCCCGCTGCTCAGCAAAAAGCCTTTGCGTTCTGCCAATAGGTATAGAGGTTGCACAGTCCCTCTGTGTTAAATGATGTTTGGCAGAAAACATTAGCCTCACTTTACAGTGAACTCCTGTTCCCTTTCTATTTTTGATTTTTGTGGTGGTTGGGTGTTGTTGTTGTTTACAATTTTCTGTTACGGATATTGCTGGATAATTAAATGATACTCTCGGTTGTTTACTGCGAAAAGCCGCCTTCATCTTCATGCCAACAGGGGTAGAGGTTGCACAGTCCCTCTTGATTATTAAGAGATGTTGACACTGGAATCCAACTTCTTCTCTTGTCAACATCTTCAGTGTCAACATCTCTTAATAATCAAGAGGGACTGTGCAACCTCTACCCCTGTTGGCATGAAGATGAAGGCGGCTTTTCGCAGTAAACAACCGAGAGTATCATTTAAATATCCAGCAATATCCGTAACAGAAAATAGTAAACAACAACAACACCCAACCACCACAAAAATCAAAAATAGAAAGGGAACAGGAGTTCACTGTAAAGTGAGGCTAATGTTTTCTGCCAAACATCATTTAACACAGAGGGACTGTGCAACCTCTATACCTATTGGCAGAACGCAAAGGCTTTTTGCTGAGCAGCGGGCAACTGGGACCTTACGCTTGGACCTGTAACTCTACTCCCATTGGTCAACATCGCATCGAATCATATTCCTTTCCCCGGACAACCCATAGAAAACTGTATATAAGGACCAACGTCTGGGTCATTTCCTTGCCTGAAGATAACCAGAGAATGGTTGAAACATGTCGCAAATACCACCACCAGGTCAACAGTGCAGAACTTTTCATCACCTACCAGCCACCCATCAATAGCAGCAATAACATTCAACTGAAGAAAAAACATGAACATAAGAAACCGAAGAGAACAATATACAAAACCTACAACTTGAAGATATTTCTACGAGAAGAAGTTGGATTCCAGTGTCAACATCTCTTAATAATCAAGAGGGACTGTGCAACCTCTACCCCTGTTGGCATGAAGATGAAGGCGGCTTTTCGCAGTAAACAACCGAGAGTATCATTTAAATATCCAGCGAAATCCGTAACAGAAAATAGTAAACAACAACAACACCCAACCACCACAAAAATCAAAAATAGAAAGGGAACAGGAGTTCACTGTAAAGTGAGGCTAATGTTTCTGCCAAACATCATTTAACACAGAGGGACTGTGCAACCTCTATACCTATTGGCAGAACGCAAAGGCTTTTTGCTGAGCAGCGGGCAACTGGGACCTTACGCTTGGACCTGTAACTCTACTCCCATTGGTCAACATCGCATCGAATCATATTCCTTTCCCCGGACAACCCATAGAAAACTATATATATATATATATACTTTTTCGTTGGAAATACGATCCAAAACGGACAAATATAGTTCAATATAGACAAAGAAGCATAGAGAAATCAAAAGAACACACTTACAGTCTCTAATTTTCGGTTTGAACTGTCTTCAGGAGAGATAAGAGAGGGAAACCAAGCGCACTGGTTCAGAGACGGTTGGAGACCAACAGTGTTGCCGCATGCGCGCCCGGTCACAGAAAATAAGGTAGACAGGAATCAGTTTATAATTACATTAAATTAATGGAATATGAAAACAATAAATAAATAAAAGAAAAAATTGAGGGAAATTGATACACATTAACGAACTATTCGTTAATATGTATCAATTTCCCTTATCATGTCAGATGACAAAAAATTACATGCAGTAACTTGTATTGTGGTTTTGAAGCCATAAATAAAAATTAGGAGTAGTCAGTAACTATCACTAATAATAAATGTATAAAATAAATATAAATGATAATATTTCTCATTTTCCACCAAGACAAAATCAAATGCAATATAATTTCATAATTTGTGTCTCCTAAATGTTTGATTAATCATGAAAGAACCAGTATTAAATTTCAACATAAACAACCATTAATTTTTGAAAGAATACAATGCAAAGGTAAGTATGAAATAATGTAAGAAATATTAATGTGGATCAAGTTATCACAAACTTTACTTTGTGCTGCCTTTGCAAAGGTTGAGAAGCCTTATGTAGTGGTCACATTACATGGAGCGAACAAAACTTTGTAAGCACGCAAAATATTTAATTAATATTGTAAATAGTACGGAAAACATATAAAGTCTTTACAAACTTCTGATTATAAATTCGATAATATGTGTTCTTGTATAAATTACAACTTATGATACTTAATTTTATAATGATGAATATCAGAAAACAATGGAATACAGTTACTTATACAATACCCTTACAGTTACTTATTTTCTGTCTATATCATTAGCATTGAGCTAATGAGAATATAATTATCTATTGTTATTGCTAATTATTGTTATAATTAGTATAATAATTATTGTTTGTCAAAAATAATAGATTATACAAATTAGATTAATACAAAACCATAGCTATATGGGGTACAAAATGCTTTACTATTAGTGAGGTATATACTCAACACTACATGGGTTGTCAAACCGTTTTGATTTTTTGGCCATCCTCATTAGTGACGAATTTCTTCACATACCAGTGTGCTCCAACGACCAACGACCAACGAATATTACCATGCACAACAGTGCATGTCGTAAATAGCAGTTCCGGATCAGAGGCCCACTACTGCTAGATTCTCATCCTGCTGTTGTTGTTGGATCAGTAAACTATGTCAAGAATGGGGGAGTCAGTCAGTAAGGGAATATGTCGTCTTCGTGGTCGTTTGGTCTTCAGGTTTTGCATTCTCTGAGGTACTGTATACTTTTAGAGTCATGTGGTCAACATTTTTAGTTTAAGTAGGAAACTTTGAAGATCGTGGGATTAGGGAGGGTTGAGAGTAGGATTTAGTTCCCGAACAAGGAGATTTGGATGGGTGGAAAGTTTTTTGTCTTCATTACTGGCAAGTCGAGCAATGTAGGAATAGATAGATTCTAAACTCAAATCATGTTGAATATCAACATTTCTGGCGTACCATGGATCCCTAGCTATAAGGCGGGCACATTTATTCTGTACTATTTGGATGCATTTCTTGTTTGTGGGCGCCGCTCCAAACCAGACTGAGCATCCGTATGTCATAGTAGAACGATCGGCGTTGTATCATCTACCTCATAATATTTCTTTCGTTTAATCAATTTATCCCGTCATTTGGCCTAAAAAATCTCGTTCGCAAGGTGCGTAAAAACTATTTTATTTTATTCTTTTTTAGTATGATGTTTTATAATAATAAATATAACAATATATTAATACAATAAAACCATCTTAGGCCTCTGAATTACTTCTGCAAATTAATTTATTATAATATGACTCATTCATCACAATGAGCAAACTAAGTAAACCTTTACAAATAACAACATGGAATGTAATAATTTTATTACGGCTATTTTCACCGTATTTGTGTTTTACGGATTTCTTTTGCAGTAGAGTTACAAGAGTGTGTGTGACTGTCTTGAGTATATAAGAAATATATGTTCATAAAACCGAGCAGGCCCTCTGTTTGCCTCTGACCCTAACCTTGCTTTAAGTGTTAGTAATTGTTGCTAACATATAGAACTGCTGTCTTTTATTCCAAGTTTTTTTTATGATATTTATTATATGTACTATTGAAATTGCTCAGCGTGTGAAGTATAAACATACCACAGATGACTGAAAACTGCACTTAATGTTATGAATATTTTAAACTGAATGTTGTCATTGTGGAAATAACAGAAGAAAAGATCAAGCTAGAGAAATCCTGGCAGGTGAAACAGAACAGAGTTGAACTTTTATTTTTGAATAATATTATGATAAATTTAGATTTTCATTATAATGCATTCTTGGATGTTAAGCAAAAAAAGTTTTTGGCTCAAAATGATTGAAACGGAATACCCAGTAGAGGCAGAGAGGTAGTGAAAACAAACTCTTAAGTTGAAGGCAATTAGAGAAGGACTGAACTGGACGCAGTGGGTAATTGTTTGTTGGAGTTGCAAGTCGCAGAGTTGGTCATAAGACAAGGCCGGACCCTGGCCACCTGCAGCTGTAATTAATGAAGCCCCAACTTGTAACAACTTGCTTTCAAACTAGTATCATTACTTCTTTGTTGCCAGGGACCCTTTCCGTTGGCAACGTTTGCCTCATTAATCCTAATGATTTATGATCTACGATGGAAGCCTGAAACAGCTTAACTCTCAAACCGACGGGGGGGGCTGGCGTTATATCTTTCATGAAAAACGCAAACATCAACTCCCGTTATCGACAAAGCTGTCAGTGCGGTTCGATCTAATATTTACAGTGCGTTATACTTCAGCCTTGGAGGCTGTCGTAACTTTCTGCCTGATATGCATGGAAGCCTAATAAATGACCCCCTACACCTACCCAAATTAATATACTAATCATGCTCCTAAAACAACTTTCACAAATTTATATTTTGATTAATTAATAAAGTAAAATTTTAAAAAATAATGCCCATATAACATTTTTTTAGTTCAATTTTCGCCAATTTTATTACAAACCAGAACTAGATAAAACCTTAATTATAGAATTACAATAATCATATTTTTATAAATAATTCAATTACAGTCGGACAAACAATCCTTAATAAGAAACATGTGAATTGAAAATTAATATGACTCGTTCATCACAATTTGTAAACCTTTACAAATAACCTTATTTTTCGTTTCCCATATAACTTAAAGTTTTATCAAAAATAGTCTGGTGATTTTATTCTCTGGTCTAAATTTTTATACACAATCTAAAATAATTAGCCAATCATAGAGGAACTACTAATGATTAGAAATCTGCATTTGTTTTGTATATATATTTTAATTTTCTATTCAAAAAAATCAATAATATAAAATAAAATGAAATAATTAAAACAAAATAACTAATAGTCAAAAGTAGGAAATGTAATATATAATTAAGAATACACTTGATTACAAACGATAGAAATTGAAAAATCTCGTACGTTACGTGACCGTTTTATGGTTTTAAATAGATAAATGATCAGATATAGAAACCATACAAAAAAACATCATATGTTTAACCGTTTTATAGTCACAGATACATAAAAGATGAAAACAAAACCCGTCAGATACATGACTATATTGTAGTTTTGCATGCATAAACGGTCAGATTCATATGCATCCTGGGGGGTGAAAACTGTGGTTCATTTGTCATTTTACACCCATATTATTTATAAATAAGACACATTACTTCGTTTAGCCAACAGTAATGACAAGGAGGTATAAATTTCACTTGGAAATCCAACAAGTAGATGATATCACACTGTGATTCATAAGCAAAAGCTTCACGTTATCTCCAAGACACAATGCTTTCTACCTCTTCCTTTATAATGATTTTTAAGGATCCTGTTTTTATTTAATTTTCATATTTATTCTAATATAATATGACTAAATAGTTCACTCGTTCTATTTATTTAATAACTACTCTAAATAAAATAACAATTTTCAATTGTTCTATTAATTAATATAAAAATATTAGAGGTGAGTCAAGAATAATCTATAAGTGTTTCAACAGTTTCTAGTGAAGTCCTCCCTGGGCCTGTGTGATTCAGCTTTTAAACACATATAACACTCTCTCTATTTTATTTGGTTACTAGTCTTTTCTTCTAATATATTATCTTCATGTGTCCAGCTTGTCCTTAAATTGTGTGATCAAAGTAGGGATCATTCATTGATTGTTATTTCACGTGTTTATGTGAAATCTTATATATATATATATATATATATATATAATATCAATGATCAAACCACAATAAGAAATGGGAAAACAAGACTAAGATCTTTCAACCGTAAAAAACGGTTTTCGTCAGAGTCAAAAACGAAGACCGCTTGTTACGGTTGAAAGATCTTTGTCTTGTTTTCCCATTACTTATTGTAGTTTGATCATTGATTGTTAATTCATGTGTTTATGTGAAATCTTTATATTTATATAAGAGAAGTACAAACAATTAGAACACTGTCGGTGTGTGCTTTGATAACAAGGTATTTTGAAAGATACCTTGACCCAAAGATCTTAAAACAATCACAACAATTGTTTTTTAAGTTAAAGTATTACTTCTGTGCACATAAATTTTCATATTACATCTTTCATAGTTTATACAAAATGAGTTATTTAATAATGTGTGCAGTTCTTTTTGATAATATACACCTATTGTCATTAATCACTATTCTTTATATTATCCGTTATTATTTAAATAATTATGTATATTGTTACAATTGCTATTTAAGTTAATTTATCTTAGGAAGTATCGAATGTATTATTAGAGAACTTGTCTTTAATAATTACTTAATGTTAAGAACAGGCTATGAATGAATATTTTAGTCAAAGTACATGGTGAACTCCTAACTTTGAAAGAATATTCTACGGAGATTAGAAAGCAAATGATGCAGGTAATATTGTTGAGTTAATGCAAAAAGGAAATAGAAATGAAAATAAGGAAATTACAATTAAATGTACGAAATAATATATTTGGAAGAGATTGGAGAGTTCCGTGGCCTGGGGCAGTAGAAGCACCCTCTGCGAGGATTGCCTCAGGCGGTCTTCTATCCTCATCATGAGCCACTCCTTGCGAAATAATGCAATAATCTCATTACAGACTCATTTACTCCTTATTACAACTGAGGGTGGCATTCTTGAGAAAACTGAACCAAAAGAAATACTCTCATCTTATCATCTAACTAAGAATTGAAATCATCTTTATCTTGGTAGAGAAGCAACAAATAAAGAAAATATATTATGTAATCAGATTTGCAGACAATTATCATTCAATAACTGCTTGCAAAAGCATTTAAGAAGCAGTTAAAAATAAGCACTATTATGAATATAATATCACTTAGTGTTAAATATACACTGTGAGCATTCTCTAGCTTTTCATTGAAAAAAAAATATAATTCTGTTCAACTAATGCTGTTAATTCATTATTAATAATATTAACTTAAAATTAATATAAGAGTAAACTACGAAATAACCTTCATTCAAACAACATGGCACAATTAATACAAGTTAATAAAGTTCATAAAATTACTTTATTATAATAATTGGATTATATAATTGTTGAATAACTATAAACACAGATCACATATATATTTCAAGTTTGCGATATAATTGGTCGTATTGTATATCTTCACAATATATACTGTATTTTGGTTCAGTACAAGTTTAGGAGTTTTGCTTTTTACCAAACATTTGATTCTTTCTAATTCTAATGTAGTGCAATCAGTTATTATGTGGTATTTACTCATTGTAGGGTAAAAAGCTAATGAAATGGTTTCTATATATAAAAATGTTTAATGGTATAAACAACACATTTCTTCCTCAGGCATTAACTAAGAGTGAGTGTCTGTGGTACAACTTTTTACCCTAAAATTTAATTCTTTATTTTGGAATTGGTTCATATATATTATTATAATAATACGAGTTCGAGATTAACAAAGAGCAACACACAAAGTAGGGAAACACACTTACAGACTCAAATTTTCGGGTAATCCGTCTTCATGAGAAAATAGAATGGGAGACCAAGCACGTTGTAGGCGCAACGGCAAGTAACCCGTTACTTGGGTAAGGGTTACTTGCCCTTGCGCCTACAACGTGCTTGGTCTCCCATTCTCTTTTCTCATGAAGACGGATTACCCGAAAATTTGAGTCTGTAAGTGTGTTTTCCTACTTTGTGTGTTGCTCTTTGTTAATCTCGAACTCGTATTGTGTCCAGTTTGGATCGTATTTCGTTTTATCAGTGAATTATTATAATAATAGCTATTTATATCACAAAAACAATTAACACTTGTTAATAAAAGAATATATTTGTTTTGATAATTTTGTGTATGTCTGTTATAATTAGTGGTTCCTCTTCAGGGGTGATGCTAGACCTACTTCTCCCTATCCATTTCAATATCTCCTTTCTCAAGAGATCGAACTGCATTGACCCCGCTGTCTCTTTAAATTCATCTTCCCATCTTCTTTGTCTTCCCATTTTTGTTCTAGCCTCTCCAGGACACCAGTCAGTAATTATCCTTGCCCACCTACCGTTCTTCATCTTCATGATATTTCCCGGCCACTTCCATTTGGTGCATATACTATAGTCAAAATAGACTTTCATGCATTTCGTCATTTCAGAACAGATCATTTCTTGTTGAAAATGGGTAACACACGAAACCGGTCCGACAACTACAGCAGCAGTGTACGAGGTAAGACGGTATATTATATTTCTAATATTAAAAATATATTTTATTCCTGTTTTTCTATTTATTATTTTACTACTTATTTTGTCCTCTTTCTTAATCCTTAGTAAAAAATTTTTCCATTGCTCTTTGACTGGCCCGAATTTTTCTTCATTTAGATTATAGTGAACATAAAGGAGAAATTTTTTGTTTCTTTATTGACTCATGATAGGTCCTCAGAAACTATTTTTTATGACAGTTTTCAACGTATAGTAGGGTGGATGTCTATTAAAATTTTTGAAACACCTATGTTTCATCTTCACTGAACCTAATCACCTTTAACATGCTTATATCACTTAGTGTGATAAACTTCTTTACGATTTTTTAGTAAAACTAAAACAAAAGGAAGAGAATTTATCATTCTCCTCTTCAATACTGGCACTAATTTCAATTCGTTTTTCCGGTCACTTTGAATGTCATGTTAAATTTAGTCCTAATATTTACTGAATTATTAATGCAGAATATTAAAATACAAAGAAAATAACAACTGTTATGTTCAATCTGCGAGAACTAGTGATATTGTGATATTACAATGAATACAAACACAGTAAAATAAATGAAGTTTTTTAATTCTCCAATACTACGATTATACTTTCGCATAGTGTTTGAAGATATATCTTAACGATAGCCAAATTGAAATGAATCAATCAATGGTTCAATTGAAATGAATCAATCAATCACAAAATACGAGTACCTATCAAAAATATACCAAAAATGTACCACGCTGAATATAAATACGAGTTCAAAAGATAGACTTCTTGGCCGGCAGCTTTCCGTTGCATCTACATTGTGATTGGTCTCCCTCTCTCTTTTCTCATGAAGTCGGATTACCCAAAAATTTGACATGTGTGTTTTTTATACTCTTTGTGTTACTTTTCTTCAATTTTGAACATATACTATATCCAGTTTGGATTGACTTTCCGATTTTATAATGAAATAGTTATTCAATGAAATTGAAACCACAAGGAAAAAGGAAGACAGTATAAATAAATGCTCTGAGGCCTCTCACATTATGTCATCAGAGAGGAAACGTCACAAATAAGAAGGTAACATAAAAGTCAAACAGAAGAAAGGTCGCCTTTCATTTAGTTAACTTTTATGTTGCCTTCTTATTTCTAACATTGTTTGCTCTCTGATGACATAATTTGAGAGGCCTCAGATCATTTATCTTTATTGTTTTCCTTTTTCATTGTCGTATAACTTCACTGATTGCATCACTTGTTTAATTATTGTAAAAAAAGAGAAAGTACTTACAGCTGTTTATTGCTTTATATGGCATGTTTGCATTGCTGGAATGACTTTAAATCTTTCCAATTAGTTCGTTTGAATGCAGATTATTGACAGATGTTTGTTTAGTTTTCAATATATATAGTGAAAAATCTCTCAATAAGATCCCGTTTTTATATAATTTGTATTAAGGTTTAGATGATAACATTAACTTATCATATTGATTAACTGTGAGTGTAGTTAACTCACTTAAAATTTAGATATTAGATTAATGCGGAGACTTTTTTAATAAATTTTTTTTTTTTTTTTTAATTTTATTTTACATAGTCACAACAATGCAAATGTACATTACCAGTGACAATGATGAAGGAAATATATACATTACACATGGAGGCAGGAGGGAAGAAATAATTCAGTAATTATACTTCCTGGCGTGAGAAATATGTTATGAAACTTAGATTAAATTTACAAGTCACTAGAGTAATTCACACTAATAAGTCTCTTGGCTAGTTTCTCTTCAGGCGCCTTTGGGGATTTCCTGGAATATTTGTTGAGGAGATGTTTTGGACTAAGGGATTGCTATTGCTACAAAGATTTTTATGGAAGGCTTTGTATCGAGATATTGCTACTTGATGAACTGTTGAAATCCTGAGGTCTGAATAGATTGTTTGATTTGGTATGTAAAAGGGACAATGAAGAATTTTTCTAAGAATTTTTGACTGAAGAGCTTGTATCCTCTGGGCATTGCTAGATTTTGTTGCTCCCCATATTTCAATTCCGTAATTCCAAATAGGCATAATCATAGATTTATATAGTAATAGTTTATTGACAGTAGTGAATTTTGAACGATTATCAAGTAAGTGAATTAAAAGTCTATATCGTCTGTTTAGTTCTGTTCTTTTCATTTTGGTATGGGGAGCCCAAGTAAGACGTCTGTCAAGGTGCAGTCCTAAGTATTTGGTGGTTGTAGCTTGAGGGATCGGAATATGGTTAAGGAAGACTGGAGAACACGCATCTGGCCGCAACGTAAATGTTACGTGAACACTTTTCTGTTCGTTAATGCGTATTCTCCAACACTTCAGCCATGACTCTATAACGTTTAAGTGTTGCTGGATATAGTAGGATGCTAGCTCAGGACTGTCATTTGTGCAAAGGATTGCCTTGTCGTCAGCAAATGTGGCTAAGACTGTATGGGGAGATTCTGGAATGTCGGAGGTGTATATGGAGTATAGCACTGGTCCAAGTATGCTTCCTTGCGGAACTCCTGCTTTAATATGAATAACTGGAGAAAGACAAGAGCCTTCTATTACTTGGCTAAAGCAGTGGTTGAGGTAGGACTGCATTATAAGGTAGTAAGTATGTGGGAGTATTTTTTTGAGCTTCCAAGGCAACCCAGCATGCCAAATCCTGTCAACGGCTTCCGCCTCATCAAGAAAGACAGCTGAGCAGTATTGTTTCCTCTCAAGAGTAGAGGAAATGACATCAACTATACGGTGGCATTGTTGAATTGTAGAGTGTTGAGATCGAAACCCGAATTGGTGAGAGGGTATTAAATTTTTCGATTCTAAAATGGGACGAAGTCTTCGAAGAAATAATTTTTCAAAGATTTTGGCCATGGTTGGTAGTAAACTAATTGGGCGGTACGACGTACATAGTTGTGGAGACTTATGGGGCTTTGGGATCATGCGAATAATAGAAAATTTCCACAGAATGGGGAAATAGGTTGTTCGTAAGATAGAGTTGTATATATATGTAAGGAAAATTATGACCTTAGGGGAAGTTGTTTGATTATTTCGTTTGTTATAAGGTCATAACCGGGAGATTTTTTTGATGGTAGTTTTTTAATTATTAAAGAGACTTCATTTGGGGAGAATGACTTGGGTGGAAGAGAGAGCTGTAAAGGGGCTACAAGTTCATCAGTTACTTTTGCTGTAGTATCAGGGTCTTCTATATTTGAATTGGGAATGAAAAGGGTTTCAAGGTGTTTGGAGAAGACTGTGGCCTTCTCATAGTCGCGTTTTGCCCAGGTATCGTCGCCAGTAAGGATCGGAGTACTAATTTTTTTATGGGACAGTATTCGTCTAGTGGCAGTCCATAGTGACTTGTCTTCGGGTTTCAGTGCTTCAGTATATTTTTGGAAAAGACAATTTCGATATTGCTTCAAGTCTCGAGTTAGTTGGTTTTGTAATCTGTTAAATGTTTGTTTGTCAGATGGGTATCGACTTCTCTGCCAATTTGGCTCTTGCTCGTCGTTTAGCTTGGATTAATTCACTGAGGTATGTTGGTAGGTATGTGGTGTGCTTTTTTGGTCTGGATGGGACTTTAGCATTATTTATACAAGCATGTATATCTTGAGTTAATTTACTAATTGCGTCATCTATTTCACGTGATGTCTTGAGGCGTACTTTAAGGTCAGTCTGTCGTTCAATTTCGGCTCTAAATTTTTCCCAGTCAATATGTCCGTTGAGTAGAGTTTGATTATTAATAATTTTCATAGGATGAATAGATAATGATAGAAGTACGGGTGAATGGTCAGAGGAAAGGTCTGGGAGAGTTGTGATGTAAGGGTTTAGTTTTGAGATGGGTGAAGTGACAAATATATCAAGCAGGTCAGGTTTTTTTGACTGTGGAAGAAGGCCAATATGTAGGAGTTCCAGGACTTAGGACAGTATAAGATGAGTTGAGAAGAGATTTACGGAGAATAGAACCCCGAGGTGTGGTTACTCGACATCCCCATGACTGGTGTTTACAATTGAAATCCCCTCTACAAATAAATTTAGGTGAAAGGTGTTGAAAGATATTTGAAAGGTCACTTTGGGTTATACGTTTGTTTGGAGGGCAATATATTGAAGAGACATTGTAGTTGTATGGATGGGACTCAAGGCAGATTGTGCATACTTGCATGGCAGGTGTGGATACAAAAGGTAGGATGTGGTGTTTGAGAGACCTCCGTACAAGCACAGCTACTCCACCATGGGCAGTGTTATCAGGATGGTCAGTGCGATATGTGATGTAGTCAGTTTAGTTTAAAATATGACCTGGACGTAAAGTGGGTTTCTGTCAGTAGTGCAATGTCAATTTTCTTGTCATGTAGTACAATGTCGAGTTCTTGTCTGTGTTGAGTAAGTCCGTTGGCATTCCAGAGGAGGATAGTTAAAGATTGCTTAGTTGGGGAGGTGTTCATTTGGTAGCAACAGCAGGAACAAGACTGGTTATGACTGTGGTGAGAAGGGAGATAAGTGGAGTGATAGTTGACTTTAGTTCATTTAAAAAGGATGTAAGAAGGACTGTGAAATCGGAGGAAGGTGTGGGAGGAGGAATGAAGGTAGGCATTTTGTGAGGTACTTGCTGTGGTTCAGATGATGTGGCTCCTGCTGCAACGACATTAGCATAGCTAACGTTCTTGACGACTGGGTTCGTAGAAATACCAGTAGTTCTTGTCTTTTGACTTTCAGTTGAGTCAAAATTTCGCCTCAGCTTCTTCTGTATGTTTTTTGTGGATTTCACATCCCTGTAACTTGCAGGATGACAGCCTTCACAAAGGGCACACTTCGCCGGCTCATCTCTTGACTTCATACAGTCCTCTGTTCTATGCTGACCTGCGCATTTCACACAACGAGGTGCTAGATTACAATAAGTTTTGGTGTGACCATAACGCTGGCACCTTTTGCACTGAGGTATTTCTTTTCGTTTTATATGGCTCTTCCACAATAACTTTGGTATGGAACAAGGAAGTCATTTCAAAGATATCTTTATTATTATGGCTTGGTTCTAGATCCACAAAAAAGAGAGACATAGGCTGTTTCGTCACATTGTGAAGAACATTAGTAATATTTCGTACATTATGTCCTAAGTCTTTTAGTTCATCGTGGATTGTCTGTATTGGAGTGGAGTGGTGAATATTTCTTATTACTACTCTAAACGCTTTGTCTTGTTTAAGCTGGTACGTGTGAAAGGGGATGTTTAGCATTCTAAAATGACAGTTGATTTTGCGGTATCCCTCTGCTTCTTTTGGATATATTGCAACATCACTTGCTCTTGATTTACAAGCGAAATTACCTTTACCGACCAGTTCAGTAAGAGTTCTTATAAGATCTGGGAAATTTGTCACCGATTTTAAATTATATGGGAGGTGGGGGGTGGAAGTCTTGAAGTAGATTCTTCTTTTGACATTTCCGTTGACAGAACAGAAAACTTGTTAGGAGATAAGAATGATGGAACAGACACATTTGAATCAAGGTTAGCACCGCTCGTGGATGGTACACTAACCTTGGGAAGTTGTTTGGCACTCAAATTTAGATCTGATTGTAAAGCAACAGCCACTTTTTTATTTTTTGGTGGGGAATGTGTCTGTGAACGACTACGTCTCTTTTTCATGTTATACTAGTAATTAAGCACAACTGAATTGAATTACCTTTGACAGGGCTCTCCGAAGATCAATTTAAACAGGTCTTGTTGAATGAATTTTGTTGAGACAATAAGCCAAAGGAATAAAACTTCTTTACAAGTATATGTTTGAAGGCAGCACAGCAGGTAGGCAGAGCAGGCACAGATGTCAATAGAGCAAAAAGTCGCCTTTCTCGCATCCGCTACCGATGGTAACAATTGTGCTTATAAAACAGACACTTTTATGTCGGAAAGACTAACTCACAAATCTTAAGATTTAAAACCGAATAAATTAAAGACGTTTTATCACGGAGCAATGTTTTTTGGTGTTTTCACTAACAACTGTGCACCAGCTGATTTTTTTAATAGATCTATGTTTTTTCCAGTCACAATTCAAGTTAATAGTGATATCAAGAAAGTTATTTAACAATTTAGAAATGTTAGATGTTTTTTTTGTTTGAACTGAAACGAAAAGTTGATAAATTATTAAATTTCTTTTGATTATTACTTGTAATTTAATTATAATAGGACCTGTTTTTTTTGGATTATCCTTAATAGCTTAAAGTAATAGAAATCAATAAACAAGTATAGGAACACATCTCTTTTGTACTGTAACACTTGTCAGTTTAACAACAGTATGTTGACCATGCATATCTCTTTTATTTAATATTGCTCATAAGTGGCATTTTTTTAAACTATGCTGTTAGCAATTTCAATATTTTTTTTAACATTTTCAAAAAAAAATATAAACTCAATATAATAATATTAGTTTGATTAGCTTTTGGTGGAAACATAAATCAGAATAATATTATTTTGTCTGACCTCTGTTTTTGATATCTGTGGTAACTTTTATTCACTATTTTTGATTTGGGTACCACAAGGATGATGAGTTGAACCAACTAAAAACATTTTATTTGTTGTCTGTGAAAGTCTGTGAAGTTACTTAATATACATCAACTGATCGTTTCTTTCTTTGTTTTAAATACTGATATATGTTTTTTTGCTTATTTCTGTTTTAGAAATTAATGGAGAATAATCATAATAAATGGAATAATATACAAAATTTACGTTTCGATTGTTAATGTTCTAGTTAATAAGTCCGATATGTTTAAGCTGGTTAAATATTTAACTAATGTATATGTAACCAATATTGTAGTAACCTACAATATTAAAATTTACTAAATTATTATACTTATGTGTTGCTAGAAAAAAAACAAATGTTAGTATAATGTGTATGTAGTCAATTCCATGGTAAGAGAATTATCGTACTAATGTAAAAGTTAGGTTATATTGCAGTAGCAGTGACCCACAAGAGAACACAAAGACTGAGCATTGGCTCTTTCTGATAGCACACAATAAACATTCTACATTAGAAATTATTGTCTAACACAAGTTTATTTAGAGAAGTGATATTTAACGAGATTTGACATCCTACAGGCATGGGACCGACGGCTTAATGTCCTCTCTGTGGGACGAGCTGCTCAGATTTATTCTCCCGTGGAAATATATCAAGATCCAGAGTGGTTATAGAACACGGATCTACAAACGCAGAATATAGTACATTGCAAATGTCTAGTGAAGTCTTGTAAAACGTACATGCAGTCAATGTTACATTATGAAGTGATTTGATATGTAAGTAATAATGAAGGATGTCAAGTATTATACTAAGAGGCATGTAGACAATATTGTATTAAGTGAACATATCCGTAATGTTAAGAGTAAGTGAAGTATGTTCACTAAGGTGAACATAGTTAATGTTGAAGTGATAGAAAGAGTAGAAACATTAAATGCCCTAAGATCTTGATGAAGCATTAATTATCCGGAGAAAATTATAGCTTTAAGAAAGTCTTTACTGATACGAGAAGTAATTAAGAAAACTTCCACCATCCAACCCAATCTAGAGCCTTCAGAATCAGTATGACTAATGAACCATACTTGCCAGATATATACAAAAAATAAAATATCACTTTAAGTTTTATGAGCTTCGTCTTTTAATTTAATGAACTTAAAGTGAAGTAAATTAAAGTAACATTGATCAATCTTGGCCATCTAAGCAATCTTTTATATCAACATAATGATTAATGATAAATTTCTACAATAAAATTGAATAATAATAATTGATTATATGAAATAATTAACTTTTATTACAAAAAAGTTACATATGTAATCAGATTTATAAATATTTTTTAATAATGCTGTAACCGCAAGGTAATTTTGGCAAAACTGCTAATATCTGGGAGTGAAATTGCTCAACATGTAGGATACCTTTAGTTTTCTAATACCTTCCAGATTTAGGATTAGTCCTAGATATTTTAAACATTATAATGTAGTAAGAGATGAAAATGTTCAATCGTTTAATTAATTATTCTTAATGAATGTTTACAATAAAATTGAATAATAATAATGGTATATATGTAATAATAAATAACTATGAGAAAGAACTTATATACATTGTTTAAACTCAAAGCAGCTAGTATCCACTGAATTTTCATAAGTTCAAACCATATTAGTATTCAAATCAAAAGTACTATGGATAAATATGTTATCAAAATTAAAACACAGAGGCGATACATAAGTTTTCAACAGCATAATGAAAAAGGTACTTCTCATTAAATCAACAAAATAAGAAAAGCTAAAAATAGAATTGCATTAAATGCTAGTTTAGCTTAAAACATGATAGTTTAACTATAAATAAAATAAATATAACTATATGTAAAGGTATCAACATCCAAACCTTAGTAAGAATTAGAAAAGGCTATGATTTTTCAACCGTCACAAGCGTTCTTCGTCAGAGTCAAATCTCAACAGTTGAGATTTGACACTGATGAAGAAGGCTTGATACGGTAGAAAGATCTTCTTACTGTGGTTTCGATGTTAATGTTTATTTCACGTGTTTATTGTGAAATCATTTTAATGAAATAAGAGTACATATACATCTATAGTACAAAACCTTCTTCAAATGAATTTACAGTAATTGCAGGAAAACAATACGGCAATAGGAATTATATGCGAGAGTTGATCGGAAGAACAGAGAGTGGTGCATGAAATGTGAAGACCAAGATGAAAAACGATTACTTACTTTTATTTCACTCTTACGTATGTTTCAAAAAGAAAACATATTTATTTGGGATATGGATAATTGTAGTAATGGTTCAAAATAAAGCATCACTTAGGCAGAAACAATCAATAAAGCAATGACATTTTTTTTCCTACTCGTTTATATGAAGCCTAAAAATAACACAACAATAATGGATGCTGGTCCGTGGAATAGGATGCCCTACCCCTCTATGTCCAGTACAGTTTTAGTACATGTACGTAAAAGTTGCAATCAGATTTATAAATATTTTTCAATAGAGCTGCAACTGTTACGCAGTCTTTGCAAAACTACTACAACGTGGGAGCTAAATTAAACACCAGGAAGTTTTATGATGTCTTTAGGTATCTAATACTATCCAGATATAAGATTGTCCCAGATATTTTAAACATTATAATGAATTATGACGTTTAATAATGAGTGAGAGATGGAAATGTTCAATTGTTTAAATACATTATTAATAAATGCTACTTGAAATTAAAAGTAAACCATAATTTCACAATACTCATCGGCTGCTTCTAATTTATATAAAATGAAGCAATGAATTGACTTGCAAATCATTAGGTCTGCAATTTTAGGTTCTCTCACTCGCTTTCTCGCACTCTAAAGGTTCGATTAAATGTAAATGTATACAATGGAGGAGTGAAAAGATTTCATAATTTTTGGGATTTTGATTTCATTTACAATTGTTTCTGCGTAATTAATGAGAGTCACATTAGTTAATAACCAAATGTCAAGCAAGTTATGCCGCTCTTTACTTTTAACTGAATCAAAACTTGAATGAAGTAAGAATTATTCATTTGAGTAATCATTGAAAGGGAATGGAAGTGGTCAACAAAATCAGACCAAATAGTTAAATTTGATTATTCAATTCATAATTATAATTTAACTAATAAAATATAGACACACATAACACTCTCATGGACATACGCATTATATATATACGAGTATATTAGTGGTTGGATCATTGACTATCATATATGTTATTATAACTCCTATAATATATATTTACCATGATAAACGAAAAATCGGTCCGGCAGGACAAATAACGATTAAAATGGGAAAGAAGTGACACTAAACAGAAAACAACAAAGACTCACTTTTCAATATTTCGACCGTAATGGCGGTCGTCCTCAGGAGAAGAAGTGAATTGACGGAGGGACAGTCAACTATACTGACGCTTTCCAGGGTAAAACAATTTCCTGTTGTGATACTTTGAAATAGATGTGTACTCTTAACTCTGAATTAAAAAAAACCTTTTGTATGTATCTGTTGGTCTCAAAAATTTGTGTTAGTTCTCTATGTGTTAGATTGTTTTGGTAAACTTGTATTATAGTTCTCACTATAATTTTAGCCCTGAAGATGATGTACAAATACATCGAAACGTCGGCCTAAGAAATGGATTTATTTTTTTTACTTGACCTAGCCATCAATAAAAAACATAGAGTATATTAATATATATATGATCAAACCAAATGAGAAATGGAAAATAAGACTAAGTTCTTTCAACAGTAATAAGCGGTTCTTATTGTAGTTTGATCATTGATTGCTATTTTACGTGTTATGTGAAATCTTTATATATATATATATATATCTAGTAGCAGTTTGCTCTCAACGCGAGTAATTCGCACTTCATCCTGATGACGACGGATGTCCAAATGTCGAAGTGAGTTCTGTAGTGACTTTCTACTTTGAAATAGATGTGTACTCAACACATCTGATTCTGATACACAACATATCTGAATATAAAATAAACTTTTGTATGTATCTGTTGGTCTCAAAAATTTGTGTTAGTTCTCTATGTGAGTTGTAGATTGTTTTGGTAAATGTATTATAGTTCTTACTCTAATTTTAGCCCTGAAGATGAAGTGCAAATACATCGAAACGTCGGCCTAGGAAGGAGTTTATTTTTTTTATTTGACCTAGCCCTCAATAACAAAACATAGAATATATATAAATATATATATATATATATTAAAAAGATTTCACATAAACACGTGAAACAACAATCAATGATTAAACCACAATAAGAATGGGAAAACAAGACTAAGATCTTTCAACCGTAACAAGCGGTCTTCGTCAGAGTCAAAAACCCAACTGAACACTAGATGCAGAAAACATCTGGTGAGGAGTTGAGAAGAGTGGGAGGGAAGAGTGGTATTTTAAAAGGGTGAAAGCACAGGAAAGGACTAATGTCCAGAAAGGGATGTTTGGGGAAACAAAGGAGTACAGTAAGAAAAAGTAAAAAAACTATCCACTAGCTGTCAACCCTCTTTGAAGAGGCTATTGCCCTCGTGACGAAAGTATCAAGTTTGAAGAGACCGTTACTAATGTTTATAATATTAGATCTATTAAATTTAATTAGAGACGATTCAATAATATTTCTTAACAACATTGATTTTTCATAGGTAATAAATTTAGCTCCTGTCCAATCAATATAATGATTTTCATTTTTTATATTAGTGCCTTATTATGTTATAGTAGTGCCTTATTCTTGCATATAAAAAATGAAAATCATCATATTGATATTGATTGACAGGAGCTAAATTTATTACCTATGAAAAATCAATGTTGTTAGGAAATATTATTGAATCGTCTCTAATTAAATTTTATAGATCTAATATTATAAACATTAGTAACGTTCTCTTCAAACTTGATACTTTCGTCACGAGGGCAATAGCCTCTTCAAAGAGGGTTGACAGCTAGTGGATAGTTTTTTTACTTTTTCTTACTGTACTCCTTTGTTTCCCCAAACATCCCTTTCTGGACATTAGTCCTTTCCTGTGCTTTCACCCTTTTAAAATACCACTCTTCCCTCCCACTCTTCTCAACTCCTCACCAGATGTTTTCTGCATCTAGTGTTCAGTTGGGTTTTTGACTCTGACGAAGACCGCTTGTTACAGTTGAAAGATGTTAGTCTTGTTTTCCCATTCTTATTGTCGTTTAATCATATATATATATATATATATATAAGTTATCTTTTGTGTCCTGGATCGACTGTGCCAGTTAGCTTTTGGGTCGAGTGGAAGGCTTTGTTTTTAAAAAAAATAATATTTATTAGGACACAAAGATTAATTAATATTTTAAATATACTGTGTATGAACAATTTATTTTACATACACAGGGAAGCCTGAGAGAAATACCACATGGAGAGTGTCACAATTACAATTATGTCAGTCTTTATTAATTAAAGGAGCTTTGGCCAAACCAGACTATGTTGATGCTACGTGAAGTATCAGATCCTGACCGTCAAACAGGTGGACTGGAAAACAGCTGGCTTCAGAGGTAGATCGTGGTGGTCCAAAAGGTCCTAGGGTAGACTGACGAGTGGCAGCGTCTCCGTTGGCTTCTCAAGATGATCTTCGAAGAGGGTGGTGCCAGACGCCTATTTTATGGGGTTTATTGGCCGAGTCAGCGTTTGCTGACTCTTCATTGGGAAATTAGGCTAGACGTCAGAGACGGGCCTTACGCCACTTGGCCTACTTGAACTGCAAAGATAACTCCTCCGCCCTTAGAAGGGAGCACCGCCTGGTAGGGTGACCTCTGGGGGTAAGGGGTTTGATCTCGCTGCTGGTACAGGTGTGGTTAATTTCCACAGTGCCGTTAGGTTCTTTCTGTAAAAGAATAGGATAAGTCCTAGTATTAACAATAGCACGTATAAAATTCCTGACCATACGCTTGGGATGTGGAGGTTGTACTTGGTCTCATGTTCTTGGTACATTAAAGGTTCTTTGAAATTAGGCATCGTTAGGGCTTTAAATTTAATTATGTTTTTTGATATTCTGGTGTCGTCGAGATCCAGTTTTAAGTCTGGTAGGAAATGAAGTTGCCCTGTCGTCTTCGTTGATGGCTTCATAGTCTTCCCTCTATAAGTTATTGTTGTATTACTTGCTTTTATTAGGAATGTTCCTTTAAGTGATCTAACCTCTGTATGTTCTAATGTTTTAATTTTTATACTCTCAGTCTCCTTAAATACTCCTAAATATTGATTTATTTCTTTAATATAAATTAATTCACTGCCTTCTATATATTTGTTCTTGTATAGTTGCTTTTGTTACTTTGCAACTTAGTTAGGATATCCTTCTCACAATCCGTTGCTTGATGTACCTCTTCGTTACAAAGAAATATGCTACCTCCTGTGCACAATGCATCCAATGCTAAAATTGAACTGTCATCTTTCAAGAAATACCTATTCTCAGTCAATATGGTAACATAATTTCCATTTACAATAACAGGTATTGATATTAGTTTAAAATATTGATATACTTCTTTTGAGTACAAAGGTATATCTAAAAAGAAAATTATTCGACCATTTTTATTTTGACAGTTAACGTTAATTACCGATTCTAAGAATAACATATTTTCTTCCTTTAGCTCTACTGTAAATTCACCTGGCATGCTATATGCTTTAATTGTTTTTAATTCTTGATGCAGTTGCCATGGTGTGATTATGCTAGGGTGAAGTGTGTGTAACTGTTCATTCTTTGTGAACTTAGTGTTATAATTTTGTTAATAGTTTTTAGTTATAATAATGTAGTATACGTCATATCAATCAATATTAACTTAGTATGTTTTAACGGAAAATATTTTGACATTGTGGGTTATGTTTTTGATGTACTGGGTTTGTCCAGCGAAGATAATTGACCTGAAACATTTTGGATTTATACGGTTGTTTGCGAGGCCTCTTAATATTACTTAAGTGTATGTGCTCACGTGTATTGTAGTATTGTGGTTCTATGGAACCGGTTTTAATTTTCGATTTATATGTTCAATAGTTTCTTTTTTATATTTATTTTTTGTCTTACTTTGTTTTTGTTTGTTCTCAATAAATACTTCCTTCGGTATTTCCGGTAGTGTTTCCCGTTTTTTATTTAGTGTAGAAATGTTATGTTCCTTGTTTTTGGTTAAAGTTTCGTTAATTTTCTTGTACATCAGTTTTGCTTTGTAGCGATGTTTTGTTATGTAATCATTTACGGGTTGTTTCTCTAGGTCAATGCCTAATGCTGACGTGTCATCTATGTGTCCGGTCTCTGGTGGTATCACGATGCGTTCTTTGACTGGAGTTTTATTTTTCTTGTCAGCGGTTCTAAATTGAATGGGATTTTTTGTAGGGGCGTTATTAATATATTGTCAATTAAGTCAATTCGGGCTTCTAATAGTTTCAAGTTGTCTAGTCCTAATAGTCCGTCAAAAAAGGTGTGAAAGTTAAATAAGTGGAATTTAAGGGTCAATTCTTTACCAACAAATATGTTTTTACTTGGAATTGAAACACTGTATTTTTGTATTGATGTACCATGAGGAGAGGTTATTTGACATGGGTCTTCTTTTATTAGTTTTGGGAAATATTTTTGTGCGACTTTGTCTGTAAAAAATGATTTCGAACTACCCGTGTCTATTAGTATTTTTAAATCTGTGTGTGGTAATATAAAGTAAGGTAAAATGCTATAATCATTGTTTAGGTTCATTATCTGTGATTTCACTCCGAGGCTGTTTCCTCTAAAAAATTTACTTTTTTCTTCCACGTGTGGTTCTGTTTCGTTTGTGTTAGTGTCCTTGTCATCTGAGGTGTAAATATCATTTCTCATTCTGTTAAAAGTATTCCTAGTCGATATCGACATAGGTGTTGGTTTGTACGAGTTTTCTGTGCTTCTGTGATTATTCCCACTAGTGTTTGTTATAGGCCTTCTTATGTGTTGGCCGTAAAATTTTGTTTGATCTGGGTATTGTCTCGTTGTATATTTGTTAAAATGTAGTGGCTTTTGTGGTTCGTTGTAAAGTTTTTTAATATGTAAATGTTTATCGTTACTATTTTGTGCCGTAGTTAATTGAAAATCGTTCGATAGCATGTTTAGTGCTTCGCTTAGCGTTCCTGGGTTCTTGGTGCGCATTAAAGAACCTATGGGTTCTTTAAGACCCCTTAATAGGACTCTCAAGGCTAATTTTCTGCAAAATTCACAAATGATTTCAGCATGATCATCCTTTATGGATGTTTTCCAATGCGATATTTGTAAGTTTAACATTTTTTGGACGCGGTCATAGAATCTAAATGGATCCTCGCCGTGATTTTGTTTTAAGGCTGACATTTCTATTGCTAACGTGAACCCGTCTCGCCTATCTTTGTAACTATTCAATAGTGTGGATTTTAATTCTGCCCAACATGTAATCCTGGCGTTATTCACTACTTCTGCAGCGGAACCTTTAACTTTTGCCATGATACTGAACATTAAAAATTCGTTTTGGAAATTATCCTTATCGTCTACATTATAGAAGCGATTTACGAGTTTCTCGCAGATTTCAATGAATCTAGGGAGAAGTGAGGCTTCTCCAGAAAATTCGGGTATCATGTCAATATATTCTTTCCTTAAAGTTTCTGCCATGTTGTATATGCGTGGTGTGGTGTGACAAAAAAAAATGTAACAACAAAACAATAAAAATTAAATAAATTTACACAAAGGAATTCAATATGTTTGGTCAAATTTTTTTATTTTTTTTTGGAGAATAATATTCAATAATAATTCAGAATAATAATATCAATAAAAATTTTTTTTTTTTATTTTATAGCTTTGTTGAAGAGACGAAAAGTATTTAATTATTTTCAATAAAATTGAATGATATATCAATATAATAATTTTTCTTTATAACTTTTTTAAAGAAAAGTTTTTACTATTCACAATAGAATTCAATAATACTTTATTTAAAGTATAAAATGGAAAAAATGCTTCAATATTGACAATCCTAACTTCTGTATAAGACAGCTCAAATTTTAACAATAAATGGAACTGTACTCACAGGATGTAGGTGATTTCAATCTGCATTATTCCACTTCTCGTGCCTTAGGATCTTCGTTGGTGATTCTCTTCTTTGGAATTCTTGTGACCAACTGTGTCTTGTATCGACTGCGCCAGTTAACTTTTGTGTCCTGGATCGACTGTGCCAGTTAGCTTTTGGGTCGAGTGGAAGGCTTTGTTTTTAAAAAAAATAATATTTATTAGGACACAAAGATTAATTAATATTTTAAATATACTGTGTATGAACAATTTATTTTACATACACAGGGAAGCCTGAGAGAAATACCACATGGAGAGTGTCACAATTACAATTATGTCAGTCTTTATTAATTAAAGGAGCTTTGGCCAAACCAGACTATGTTGATGCTACGTGAAGTATCAGATCCTGACCGTCAAACAGGTGGACTGGAAAACAGGCTGGCTTCAGAGGTAGATCGTGGTGGTCCAAAAGGTCCTAGGGTAGACTGACGAGTGGCAGCGTCTCCGTTGGCTTCTCAAGATGATCTTCGAAGAGGGTGGTGCCAGACGCCTATTTTATGGGGTTTATTGGCCGAGTCAGCGTTTGCTGACTCTTCATTGGGAAATTAGGCTAGACGTCAGAGACGGGCCTTACGCCACTTGGCCTACTTGAACTGCAAAGATAACTTATATATATATATGATCAAACCACAATAAGAAATGGAAAACAAGACTAAGTTCTTTCAACCGTAATAAGCGGTTCTATTGTAGTTTGATCATTGATTGTTATTTTACGTGTTTATGTGAAATCTTTATATATATATATTTTTAGTAGCAGTTTGCTCTCAACGCGAGTAATTCGCACTTGATCCTGATGACGACGGATGTCCAAATATCGAAGTGAGTTCTGTAGTAACTTTCTGTGTTCTTCCCTATTTGTTAAACTTCATATTTTGTAAAATATACATAATTTGTTAAAATAATGTAAAATATACTTAATATTTTACAATAAACTCGGAAAATAACAATCAATGTTCAAACTACAATACAAAATGAGAAAAACAGACTAAGATCTTACAACTATGACAAGTGATCTTCGTAAGAGTCAAATCTCACGTCAGTTATCTCATTTCTTATTGTGGTTAGAATGTTGATATATAGATATATAATCAATGAACTAAGCCATACTCAGAAACTACTGTTTCAGACGTTGATTTTTATATTACTTGTTTATTTATACTGACACACAGAAAGAAACAAGCCTAACTTGCTTCTAAATTTCGGCGATCGTCTTCATCAGGAGGAGAAGAATCCAGCAAGAAGGAAGGGCGGCGACAGTGGTGATGATGTTGGCCGAAATATAGAATTGAGTTATACCTGGTACTTTCTCTGTGTTAGCTTCATTTTAACTATTAATATTTAAAATTCCTTTGGAACGATTCATTGTATTGCTCTATGTGTAGTGAGCATTATTACTTTTTTCAATGTGTTTATATATATATATATATATATATATATATATATATATATATATATATATATATACAGTACATGGTCACTCGATATGAGTCCCTCCAAAGCAGGTAATGACTGACTGATGTGCTTGAAGTAGCACTCAGACAGGGTAGCCAACTTACGGCGAGAGGAATGAAAAGGACAGAAAAAAAAGTAAAATAATTAACAAATGAATGAAATCATTAATAATAAAAATAACTAAGTAAACAAATAAGTACTTAAGGCATTAAAAAAATAAAAGGGATAATCAACGATTGAATATATATATATATATATATAGTTCAGTGTCACGTGTTCATTCAGACTAGAGTTGTTAAAATCCACAGATTCTTTTTCTTTGTAAAATAATTTGTAATGTAATACTTAGTTTTTTTGTTTCAAAATTTATACTTCTGCCTATGAAAAAGGTTATAAATAAAAACCGAAACGTTGGCAATGAGAGTTTAATTTGAACCTGAAGAACTGACCGAGTCCCAATAAATTTTAGTTTTGTTTCTATTCCACGGTCGATACTTTTATCATTTTATATATGTATATAGTTCAATATAGACAAAGTCTCCAATCGTCTCTGAACCAGTGCGCTTGGTTTCCCCCTCTTATCTCTCCTGAAGACGGTTCAAACCGAAAATTAGAGACTGTAGGTGTGTTCTTTTCATTTCTCTATGTTTTTATTTCATTTCTTCTATGTATTCTTCAGGAGAGATAACAGAGGGAAACCAAGCGCACTGGTTCAGAGACGGTTGGAGTCTCCTACCGTCTCTCAACCAGTGCCCTTGGTTTCCCTCTGTTATCTCTCCTGAAGACGGTTAAAACCAAAAATTAGAGACTGTAAGTGTGTTCTTTTGATTTCCTTATGTTTCTTTGTCTATATTGAACTATATTTGTCTGTTTTGGATCGTATTTCCAACGAAAACGTATATATATATATATATATATATTTCACAGAGGAAAGAGAAAAGCAAATAAAAACACACACAAAAATGACTCACAAGGATATTTCGACATTCGTCCTCATCGGGCAAAAGTAGCTTCAGGGACTACTTCTGCCCGGTGACAACGAATGTCGAAATATCGTTGTGATTCTTTTTTGTGTGTGTTTTTATTTGTTTTTCCCTTTCCTCTGTGAACTAGTAGTCCTGTTGGACCGTTTAAAGTATATATATATATATATATATATATATATATATATATTTAGTATCAAACCGTAAAATGAAATTAAGGTCATTCTAATAATAAATATAATTTATCTCTTGCTTTTTTCGAAGAAGTTACGAAGGTTTTAATGCACAAAAAAATTTCAAGTTATGAGTTGTTCAGCCAATATTCCTTTACTCTGGTTTCTTGTGTATAAGTCAGCTATACTAACAAACGTTTATTTAAAATCAAACTATATTCCGGTGCTTAGTATTAGCTAAAGAATTTAGGGAAAAATTAAATTAAATATTCATTTATTTATACTAGTCTGAATTGTAGCAAAGATAAGTAAGTTATTAAAATAGAGAGACAAGTGTTAAGAGGGTGGAGACAAGGGTTTTATATTTGTCGTGTAAGGCTTGAGTGTTTTACTGAGAGGGGTGTAATTTGCGAGAGAGGGTGGTGCAAGGATACTCTCCTCTAATTAGGAGTGATCCTGCAGGACGCTGTAGACCTCTCAGGACGGCGATCTTTAATTAGCCGATTGGGGCCCACCTCTTCTAACGCTTACCATTTCAACTCGAGTTTTAGTTTAATTAAACACCGTCCATGTCATGCTCGACTGAATGTCACATGTATTTCTTCAATACGCTTAACTTATCGCATATAGGAGAGGTAATAGCCGTCTCCCTTCAATGACTACCTCTGCTTTTAAACCTGCTTGCACAGCATTGATAACCATTCACCCAGGCTGTTATCATTCTATTCATTACATTTATTTTAGCCTATTCCCACTAGACCAACTTTTTAACGACTTTAAAAGAATTTATTGTTCATTTGAATAAAATGTGCAACTACAATTACCATATAAAATGTACAATTTTATTTCGAATAATGGTAAAGAAAAGCATTACAAAAAATAGATGTGTTACAAAGAAAAAATGATTAGCATATTTAAATAATAAGACTTTTACATACTAAATAATAAGTTTACATACATACGTATGTATATATATACAATTAAAATAAGCAGTGACACATAAACTGAAACACAACAAAGACTCACTTTTCAATATTTCGACCGTAATGACGGTCGTCCTCAGGAGAAGAAGTGAATTGACGGAGGGACGGTCGAAATATTGAAAAGTGAGTCTTTGTTGTGTTTCAGTTTATGTGTCACTGCTTATTTTAATTGTAATATGTCCTGCCGGACCGTTTTTCGTTTACTATGGTATATATATATAGATATATATATATATCTTTGAGCTGATTTGCATCCAGTTTGGGTCGTTTTTTTGTAAGTTTTTATGTACTCCACATGTGTTGTGAAGTACATAACGGCACCAATACCGTGTAGTCTGTTTGCCATACCAACCTTCTATCCTCGGAATACATGCGGAATGTCGAACAATGCAAGCACATCACTTGAGACATTGCACTGTTGCCGTTGCACCGAACACGGTTATAAGATCTTACTGGTCACATAACTCGACCTCTATCCGTTGGTGCGTACGAAAGCATTCAACAAACAAGACTAGAAGTTGGATAAAGACTTTAAGTAGATTTTGTTTTCATAATATTTAATACACCCTTTCGATGAACTACTCATCAGGAAAATATATTATAAGTCACGAACTATGCACAAATTTATTGTGTGGTGTTTAATCATTATTAGAATAATGGCAAAAAACCCCAAGTCAATAGAACTCTCAACAGAAAATAATTAAAGGTATAAGTATATATTTACAAACAGGGGAGTAAAAATATAATATGAAACGTTAGAACTGATGTATGAAGAAAAGAGTTCTTGATGTGTTACCGACGTCAACTTTTGTCCTACACTAGACAAATATAACTAGACCTACTCATTAAAACCACTCAAAAAGGTAATAAGAAGAATGATATAATAAATAAAATTCTTAGATAATATTTAACACATACATCTAATAGTTTCATACGACGTGGTTCTTATTGTGTATGTACGTTTGAGTGCCATACTGGTTGTTTTCTCGGAGACAGTAGGATGGCTTATTCATAGTTATTGCTTATCTCAGAATGACTGTTTCAGTCATTGATCGATAATAAATAAATGTTACGTGATTTCCTTGATTTAAACGTATACTTGCAAATAGCACTTGTTGGTAAGTCATCTACAGTATAAATCTGTATCATTTCATATCAATAGCATCACATATAAGAATATGTATTCATAAAAACTTTGACACCACCTCCTAGCCTTTGCTGACGGTAATGGGAATAGACAACATTCTCCGGTTAGTAGAACCTCTAATATCGCAAGTTGACTAAGGAAAGTTCGTCGACTTTAGCATAGTTGTTTAACTTTGCATTCAATTTCAGATATAGTGCACTGAAAAGCTAATACAGAAGCATAACTACTTTATTAATTGTACAATAATTACATTTGAACCATAATCTGAAGTTTACATATTTGAAAATTTTCGAAAATAAATATTCAAAGTTTAGGAAATACTGATATACCCTAGTATTTAGAGAAAAAAAGTTAATTCTGTTGATTAAAAATGAAATTAACATGATGTTTAACGCGTAATATCTCAAATTATGTTCTTCAAACTCCTTTTGAGCTATGAAATCATTAATAACATGAATAAACTGACCATGAGTATCTCATGGCACTCTAATACAATAATATTGAAAGTGATATTTTTAAACCCGGATATTTTTGTGCCTTTTCGTCAGATAACAATCCCAGTTCTCCAGTTGCCAGTTCTCACAGACACAGTTACAATGACTGTTGCCCTAAATAGGTTCCGAGGCATATGCCAGATTCAATCAGCATTTGGAGAGCTTCAGAAGATATACTTCTTTGTCACCTTTATTTTTACATATTATGTATTTCTAATTGATATTTGTTCTTTATTATTACTTGTTTGTTCTTTTTCTACCTGATGACAATGCAGTCAAAATGTATTAGTGAGTTATGATTTTGAATGTATGTTCTTTCTTTGGATTTAAAGAATTAATCTTTATATATTTTTTATATATATATAAAGAATTAATAACAGTTTTATATATTTTTGGTAAGAACTGGAAGCAAATCTTATTTTAAACAGATATTAATAAAAGCATTGGGGCTTCTGCATAGATGATTTTTTTTTAGAAATGTACTCTTATTGCCTTACTATAGTCACGGACCTCCCCTTTAATGAGTGCTACAGGTTGCAGATTCTGCAACAAAGACCCCTCTGATTGCAATGATCTTACTCTATGAGCCTCCGAAGAAGTCCAGATCTGACTCATAATGTACCTGGCCTTAATTTAAAGAGACAATGCTTTAATTAATTAATTCATTCTCTTAGTATTTAGCTTGAGAGTTTTTTTATTTTTTTATTTTCTAACACACTTTTTTATTATTTATTTTATATTATTAAATAATGTGATATATTAGGTTTATTAACCTGCATACAGTGTACACTATGTTGTTAACTATAACTTCCATTGTTAATACGTAACAATTAACAATGAACCATATAAATAATTTAATTAATGTTATAATAGGCGAGTACTAATGAGATGAAATGAGTATATTATTTTTGATAAATGCGAATAAGATTGTATATAACTTTTTATAAGACTTGTGAAAGGTTGTTTTTGCAAAAGTGCGGAATAGGAGTGAAAACATTTGAAATGGGGTTTTGTGAAGGGTTCAGGCGGTGATGTGATTGAGGTGGGCTCAAGAGGGGTGTTGGGTCGTACAGGTTAATAGTTAAAGTTTGTAGTCTGCAGTACTTTGGGTTTATGGCAGGACTCATAGACGGAGGTGAGGTGTTCATGGCCACTCTTTCCCGAGTCACTTTTAAGAGGTCTTCAAACTGCTCCACCTTTCCCAGGCAATCTAAACGTGCACTCAACCTTCTTTAGTTAACCAAATAACTCTTGCACCAACTTCATCAAATATTACTTCTTTCTTCTTTCACAATCGAACAATGATTCAGTTTAAAGTATTAATCACAAAAGCTTCCTTTCAACAATGCTTGGAAATCATCTGACATTTGAATATAGCAAATACATCTGATAATTACAGTTATATTTATACATGTCAATATTCATCTTTGCTTGAGAAAATCATCATCAAGATCATTCATCGTACCAGGTTTTTTGTCTCCTCCAGCTATAATTAATATGTTAAATACATGCACATAGTGCTTACGACAGAGATTTGTAAACATAATATTGTTATTGTAGGGTAAAAATCTAATGAAATGGTCTCCACATATAAAACTTTTAATGATATAAACAACGCGTTTCGAATTAATATAAATTAATATAAAAAATTAATATAAAATATTTTTGTACTTATTTACTTTGTACTATAGATAACTCTTTGGTGTCATTGTATTTTTTAGTTAATGCCTGAAGAAGAACACTACGTGTTCGAAACGCGTTGTTTATATCATTAAAAGTTTTATATGTGGAGACCATTTCATTAGATTTTTACCCTACAATGAGTAAATACCACATAATAACAGATTGCACTACATTAGAAATAATATTGTTACATAAATCAGTCTTACATTGAAAATAGTTGCTTTCATTTGACCTGTCTCACATATAGAGCATCCAACTCCTACGTAGATCTGAAAACAGTCAAATAACTACAGCCACTATTTCTATGTAAGACGTACGAATATATACACAATATGTCATACATATATGTTGTTTCGTATGTGTAATGTGAAAGTTTGTTTATTTGGAAGTACATGGTAAGACAGAAATATATAATTACCTATTACCTAATGGATTCATTCTCACAGCGTTTCCAAGGGTGAAAAATGGCCAATTACAATTTTGTTTATCCAGTTTGTTCGTTTAATACATACTTGTAACTGTTCTGTAATTTCTGTGCTGTACAGTATCTGTGATCATTGTCTTGCCCACAGAATACTATAATTTACTTTAACAGAAAAGCCGTCATTTTTCAAAACAATAGGTAAATCATAGTTCAGACTTTATGGTTATGTGTATGAATTTTGAATAGAATAAGTTATTTCTGTTATATTAATCAATACACTCTTTTCATGTCACTAAAAGAATCATTGCAAACAAATGAAATATCAACTCGTTATTTTCCAATAATTAAAATACAATGAAGTATACATGAATAATCTACAAAAACAAACTTTGTTAATAAAACAACACACTTCAAATGTGTGGTTTTCTTCTTCAGGTAGTTGTGCCTCTGTGAAAACTGATAAGGGTTTGGCTATGAACGTTAGTACTTCCCAGACCAGTAGACAAATCCATGACAGCTTTTCTCCAGTGCAGCATTACCTGAAGAAGATTATGTATTGAAACTACGACGTAATATTAATGAAACTTGTTTAGAAAAACTGTCCTAAAGAATTAGCGTATACTTTCATTAATGACTTATTAACTGATTTAATTATTTCATGACATGTTTTTATATTGATTGAATCTAACATATTATTTTTCTCTCTCGACAGTGTTTGATATTTCTGGAAACAGCCCCCCATTTAAAATTAGTAATTTATATTGAAGTTTTAATCTATGCAGAGTTATTTTTATTAAAGAGTTATTATTCAATAAGCCATTTTTTGTAACTATATGTATCTGAGATCTTATGTAAATTGATATAAACTGAACAATAATCACTTAATAATAATTTCCCAATCAAATCTCAATTATTAATTATCGCAATGCATTGATTATTTAAATATTGACTTATAAGTTTTGGCTATTTCCGAAATAATTAATTTCTTCGTTGAGTTATTTTACTTAGATCACAGTTGAAACATCAATGTTTATGGTTGCACTTTTTCATTTGATTTAGGAAGTTTAAAAATGGATTGATCAATATTTTATGCAGAAATCATTGTTTTGCAAGGCTATCCTATATTTTCTTCCATAAATAGTACAAATCCATTGAGAGTTCATCAAAATTTAAAGGTTAGTTATTATCATTTTGAAAGGGATAATTTAATTCTGCGTTTGTTAATTATCACAATTTAGCTGGCCTTACGGTAGCCAGGATAAAATAACTGGCTGTTGCCTAGGGTTAGGTGTGCGGAGATAATTATGTGCCCCGAGCTTCAAGCAGGCTTAATGGAGTAAGCAAGTGACATTGTTTTGTTTAGCGATTGGCACTGTAATAATTCATCGGGCCCATTACTGCAGTGAATCCAAATGCAACTGGTTGCAGTTGGCCATGTAGATTTACCATGCAAATAGTCCCTTTTCCTCTTCAATCAAAACATTAACAGCCGACACGGCTACAGCACCCCCCAAAACTGACACCCTTTTAATAATTCATGTCTTTCTCTTCCCCGGAATACACTGTCAACCCAATTTCAGAGGGATTTATTTTTTCGAAAAATATTACCCTTCTATTTCCTATAGTCTTAAACAATACTGAAGGAAAAATCTCTACGGCATTACAATAGTGCTTGATGTTTTTATTATTGTCAATTTTTTGTTTTTAAAGAATGGTTATTCTGAAATTTGGAATATTTTAACTCAAATACAGAAATATATCTCATATCGAGGAAACATCAACATGTCCTAAATCTACACAAATCTGTACTTCTGCAGTCAGTTACTATGTTCTCTTTAATAATGACTGAAAAATATAAAACACTTTCCCCATGAACAAGATTTATTAATAAAACAAGGGTTTCCCAACACATTATGTTCCTTTCAATATTATCTGAAATAACGGGGCAATGACTTAATAATAAAATATCACTATAATTTATGATATGGAAGTCCAGAAGGTCGATCTCATTTTAGCAAGTGGTTCAAATGGGAATAGGTACTAGAAAATGAAGTGGGTAAGGGAAATATTATTTTTAGAAATTAACCATTTAAATGATTAACCTAGTCTAATAGATTTAAGCTACTTAGATGATCTAGTTTTGTAAATTGTAAACATGATTTTAACACTTTTTTCTCATTTCGTACTCTTTAAATATCTTATCTTATGGGGTATTCCCGTTTCTACCTTTTCACAATTAGCAGGTGTGATTGCTCAGCCTTATACATTTAAGTTTATAATTTTGCTATCTTATTTATAGCTTTATTTATATTATAATTTATTTATTTATATTAATTTATAGCTATTTATAGTTTTTGTTTAAGATGATATAAATATTGTTAAAAAAACGGGTTATTTCTTAATAAATCTTTATTTGGAAACTACTTTTAGAATTATCAACTTTTGAAGTCTATTTCTTTGTTCAACAGTATTGAATTAGATGCTAGATTATGTAGTGTGAATTACTAATGTATTCAAATGAAGCTGTCTGCTGTAGACAATTCTGATGATAGTGGTGCTCACCGACCATCAAGCCATGGACCATGATCAGATAATCTATGTGATCATTTAAGAAAATCCTAATTATATTTTTTGCAAAAAAATCTGGTATGTTTGCTTATGTTTATCGTGCAAGATTAATTAAAGATATTCCTACTTAACAAATTAGTTTTTATAAAATCATACACTGGTATTATTTTTTGATAAATATATTTATGATATGGTCAAATAGGAACAGATGAATGTTAGTTTATTAGAAGTTTGTAAAGAATAAGAGTTCATAAAATCAAAGAACATACACTCACATAACATGATCTCTTAATGAAGGAAATATAACTTGAATATGTAAAAAAATGGGAGATATAATTTATCCAGATTTATTTGGTTATTTTTTTTTATTATATAAAAAAATTTCAGTAGATATTTTATCATAATTAAGGAATAATTTATTTGAATGATTTAAAGGAAAACTTGAATAAATTTTACAGAGTTTGAAAAGGAAATGGAAAGACCTCAGGGGAACATTATATCAAATACATGTTATTTAAATAGGCTTTTAAATGGCCTCAAGGAATTGAAGCATTAAATTGTAAGAAAGTGAAGCAAAAACTATTTGGCGAGTAGGAGGAGGAAGTCGGAAGTGATTAATTGTCAGTGTTCTGGACTAATTCAGAGGATAATAAATTTGAAAAGTTGCGGGATGGCGGTGCTATCTATCAGTTGTGAGGAGCCGAATGCAGCACCCCCTTCTCAAAGAGCTGAGGTGAAGGAATCTCACAGGCCCACTCTAGACTCCCTTAGACCTCTCTCCATCATTCCTCCAATTCTGAACCTGTGTTCTATCTTTATCTTCTTTCCTGATAATTTGTCTACTCTTATTGATAATTTAGTAATTTATTCCCTTAAAAGTTGATTTTTGGTAGAGCACTCTGTCGGTGCTGCAGAGAACTACAAAACAATGGCCTACTTAACAAAATGGAATAACAAGATCACGTTATTAAAACAAAAACTTGGTAGTAAATCAGTAAATTAGTTAAATATATAGAATATTAATAGTGATAGTAACATGCAAAATTAAACAACAAATTGGGCTAACTAGATAGAGGTACCTCTAAGCTGTGTCATTCATTTCAAATGAAGTAGATGTTTTTAGAACGATTCTACATTATTTTCGTTTGAGTATATGACGTGTTAGCAGAGTCGAGTCAACATGACTTTGTTATCTCCAATGCCAGCCATCACGCTATACACTTGTTGTTCTCAAGCGTTTTTCTTTCTCCCTCAATAAATTACCTTTAAAATCCTTATGTCATACATACGATTCAAAGCAAAACGACATTAAAAAAATAAACTTTCTATTTTAGAAAAAAAAATAGCAAAATTTTCTAAAAATTGGTTCGAGAAATGCCAGATTAAAAAAGAACTTCAATTCTGTGAAAGTAGTACTAAACAAATGGAAAATAGTTTTTAAGTTTAACTAAATTTGTTCCCCCAGAAAACTGAAAAAAAAAAGAAATTACCACATGAAAAATCAAGTTATCCAGATGTTGTGATGTTTACCCACGTCGAGGAATACTTCAATGAACTATCAAATTTTAATTATTGAGGGCATATTGTTTAAAAGTATGAAAAATAAAAGATTATTAACCTCCGAAAAAACCTTAGGTTTCAAGTAGCTATGCGAATAGGATCTCGAGTATTATTAGTATTTCAAATATGAACCACTTAAGCCTTCTCAAAGAGGTAAGTACGATTGCACGATTAGGAGAGGATCACAGGGTGGGCGAACTGTCACAATATTGTATGATTAGTCATTGTGTTAATCTTACATTGCACTCATCTGCTTCTCTTCTTTCTTTCCTAAATAATGTCAAAATTGCATGAGGTTAAAAAATCAGTTATTTCTATACTTAGTAATTGAGTGTTGTTATTGTTATTTGTTATTCTGTATTTTGTATTTGTTATTCTAAGTTTGTTTTTCCATATCAATTATTTTAAATTATTGTTTTTATGCCCTCTTTTTATTGGGTTAAATGAGGGAATAGACAATTAAGATGTAATTTTGACATTTCCCAAGAGATTCTAAATTGTAAAACTAAACAATATCACATGGAAATAAGAATAGATTGCACGCTGGATGAGTTTTATATTTTAGACAAAATAAAGTTGTCAAGTGTAATTAAAAACAGAGACGAAATTGAGATTTGTTGGAGGAAATGAAGTGAGTGCGAATGTAACAGGATGTAGGACACAGATTTGTGTTTAGTTGGGATTTGTAAGGACTCTTTGATATTTATTTATTCATTTAGTATAGAAAGGGAAGCGGAATAATTGAGGGCAGGGAAGAGGCAGTGTTTTCTGTTGATAAAAGCGTGGCCGGTCGGAGACTGGTTGATAGCTGGGAGTCAACTCAAAGCACCGCCCTCCCCACGAGCCATGTATAATTCATAGACGACAGGACGCCGGCACATGGGCAAGCTCAGCTTCCACCTACCTTCCACTAACTTGAGTCTCATCCCACGACCATCAACTCATTACTGTATTCAAAACTTACCCTATACAACATTCAACAGCAACAAGTAACACTTCTGGGTCACTCAGGACACAAAGAAATATGCTAAACCTTTAGGATGCCTAAAAATACCTAAGTTATATATATTCCTACTTGCCCTTGTAATACATTTTAAACATAAAACATCAAAACACAACAAGTGGCGCTTTTATAACACCCAAGGCGTAAACCTAAATAAGCCTTTAAGTTTAAAATGCCTTTCGAACAGTTAAAATAAAGTTCCTTTCATTTTAAAACCCTAAATAAATGACAAATCAAAGTTTAATCAAAACGAATGATATTAGCGCGTGCTTGTTGAGTCCGTCTAAGGCAGATATTGGGGAAAGGGATAAATTAGAAATATGAGGGGGGGGGGGGGGGGGGTGAACGTGCTACGGATGCGGGTATGCTAAATGAAGGAAAGTTAGAAAAAAATCCCTTTAGGATCCCACGATCTATAAAACTATGGAAACAGAGAATGCTAGCAGTAACACACTAAACCATTATTCCAAATGATACAGAAACAGTGCTCAGTTATTATTCCCATGCCAGAAAGAATAACATCATTATTCTTACGCAAGAAAGGATAAATTTTTTTTCACCATAATAGTGAATTGAATAAAATTTTCTTTTGAAATTGTATAAATTTTAAATATATGATGGTCAATAATTTTTAGGCCACATAATACTCCAGGCCACAAAGCAAAACTTTCATTGCCCATGATAGATTAAATTATCAATTAAACATTTTCCCAATATGCATTATTTTATGAATTCTAGAAGTAAATTAGTTTGCCTACCAAAGTACTTCCAACTGTGGGGCTAAATTTATTTTACTACAAACTCTATTGGAGTAACAACCCAAAAAAGTTACCTATCCCTGGTCTACTATCAGGGCTTCATAACTAACCCCTAAAACTATGAGATTGTCGTCTGAGGGAAAACTTCAATTTATTGAACACTTTCCTCTCTTTAAAAAATAAAGTTAGCTTAATATATTCATAAAAACACATTAATTAATTTCTATTTTTCAGCTATATCATTGTATCGACGATTGTTTATCGTAAGGATAACTTCTCTGAATTAATATTTTCAGTTTGAGACATCATTCCCATTATAATGTTAAATTAAATTGTATAATTAATTATAGTAATATATTAATATAGTAATATAGAATACAATGTCTCTCTTTTTAAGCAAACATCGGGAATAATATATATTTGATCCTAAAATATATTGTATTAAATATATATTTGGACCATTGCTTTAGCAAACTGAACGCAATATAGCAGAAACCACAAAAACAGAGGAAGGCACTTTCCAGAAATGAATAATCCTTTCATTACAAAGTTTAATTAAAATAAATCGCAGAATATAAATAAACAGATTTAACAGATCAAATATCTGTTTAAATACCAAATTGATGGGCTACGAGTCAAGATATTGATGGCTCTTATGTTTTTGAATATATGTATGTGTACATTCATCGTAATTTCCATTATGATCCAGCATGTTTCAAGTACCGTTATTCTGTTATTCCCTCAGCATTTATTCTTTTATGTATGCTTATATACATAAATAACGCCATAAGTTGAAAAACAATATCTAGACAGCAGTGGATACGACTATAAAACTTCTTGACAATAGTCCCATAGATTAGTTGCGAACGAAGATGGACAAGATCCGAAAGCTCTCCAACATCTCCGATATCCACTTACGAGGTATGACGGTTTTTTCTATTTCTAATATTAATTATATACATAACTCTGGCCTTAATAATACCTGTGGAGGTATCCTTATTCAGTATTTGATTAATACTAAATCGTATAGATCCTGAGTAAATGTTTACTAACATTGTTCAGCTAAACATTTTTTTTACCATGGGTCTTTTCAATTGCAATGATTCATATATTAGAGTGATATGTCGTTTAAATCATAGACAGGCATTTTTGTGAGACTCAGGAGGAAAAACGGTCCGGCAGGACAGATTACACTTAAAATAAACTGTGACACTTAGACAGAAACATAACAAAGACTCACTTTTCAATAATACGAGCATAAGAGCTGTCGTCCTCAGGAGAAGAAGTGAATTGACGGAAAGGCGACGTCAACTATATATATATGTACTTTTTGGACTCAGTCTTTCATTTATTGTTGATCAGTTGAAAAATGTGCCACACTTTGTACAAACCAGTATCAACGTGAGTTTCTCAAGGGTGCAAGCATATTCGCCTTGAGTACTTGTTGATACTGCATAATATATCTACACACTATACATATATATTTGAGGAAAAATTACACACACACATATATATATATATATAGAAACATAGATTTTTAAATATTTTCTTCTAATTTTTGTATTTATTGTTCTAAAATATTGGTATTATTACATAATTATATATCACTTTCAATTCAAAAAGAAATTCAGTAATATTGAATCAATTAAAATAAAAGAAAGGCAATGTAGTTGAAGATGATTGGTAAGTTATAAATGGTAGGAGCCCAGTTGACACTGGACTGAATAAGATATGTTCTAGAGAAGGCTCAGAGATTGTGGGGGAAATAGGAAAGGACGTTCTGGTTACAATGTAATTTCATTGGAGCACCGCAAGACAGAGATAGAGTTACCAGACTTGCAACTCCTTTCCCACATAGTGTTGAGTTTTATCCATCCCACGAATAATTCACTCTTCATTTAAAATTAACTCTTCCCTCTCCTTTCTCTTCTAAGGATATTTCTCTTCAATCCTACATTAATACTAATTAATCCATTCTTTTGTGCCTTATTCTTACCTCCTACTAATTTGAATCAACCAAAACCACATTTTTTCTCCTTCTCTTTTTATTTTGAATAAGTTAAAGTGCTAACCACAGACGTTTTTATTTTTGTTTTAGAATTTCTGTATTACGGCTTATATGTAATTTTTTTTTACAAAATTTGAAATACTTTTATTATTATAATATTTATAATCACATTCTGAGGTAAAACATAAACAAACAAAAGTCTCCACACAAATGAAGTTTTATTCAACGCGTTTCAAATACTTTGGGTTCATCATCAGGAAGACACTATAATACAAATTATATCTATTCAGTTACAAAATTAGAGTGAAATAATAAAATTCAATTAAGAAAATTCAAAACATACCCAAGGATGTGGTACTGACGGGTTGGTTCAGTGAAACACGTTGAATAAAACTTAATTTGTGTGGAGACTTTTGTTGGTTTATGCATTTTACCTCAGAATGAGTAAATACCACACAATTACGGATTGCACACCTAATGATTTATAATCATACATAGAATTATAAATCGGGTATATTCTCCTTGATTTGTGAAGCCTCTGAAAGTTCACAAGTTATGCATTGCAATTTTTGATCATATTTATAAGGATATGCAAATTTATAGGCATTTTTAACCTAATATCTTAGTTCAGTTTTTCTGTTTCACAAATTTGATAGATCTGTAAGTACTCTCACTTACTTGGTGTCTGGAATCGCTCATATAGTTGTTTGTTTTTATTCCTTCCCCCTGATTAAGTTTGTTTGTTTGCTGAATGTTAGAAATATTTATTACAATTCCTACTTTAGAGGTCTGTTAAGAAGGTTTTAAATGAAGCCAAAACATTGGCATTGTGATGTTAGATTTGAAGCTGAACACGCAAGTGGTTCATGATAAATTTGATCCCGCATATAGATGTATAGAAGCAAGTACATAAATCACATAAATAAAAAAAATATATTCTTACTATAATATTTGACTAATATAAGGTAGAATGATGTGAACTCCTCTAATGTTCGAGAGTCATGGTGAGTCTTTGCTAGTCTTCTAAGTAGTTTAAAAGATTCTACCTCATTATGACATACTAAATTTATGTTTTTCTATGATCTGTGGGATATGTTATCATCTGTGAATTTAGTTTACATATATAATTACAATATTAAAACATTCTATTCCACGGCCAATACTTTTATCAATATATATATATATAATATATACAATAAATTCACACAGGAGGTGTGAAGAGGTTGAAGAGGAGGTGTGACTCGGTGAGTCACCACCCTGCCTTCTTGCGGGACTCTTCGATCTCACACCTCCTGATGACGACGATGGTCGAAATATCGATGTGAGTTATGTTTGTGTCTTTCTGTGTGTTTCCTTCGTTTTGAATTTATTTTATTTAAAAAAGTCCGCTGAACCGTTCCTTTTAATTGTATATTATATATATATATATATACAAAACAGTAATGAATTGTCGACCGTGGGACAGATATATAAAATATGGAATGCCCTAAAAAAGACATCACTAATTCACGAAATGCTTGTATCTTGAAGTCTGAGTGAATTTTTATGTTTGTTGTGCAGATTGATATTCATGCATTTTTTGAATGATTTTAAATTGTATGGTTCATAGCACCCAGTAATTTATCCCCCCCCCCCCCTCACCCCAAACTACCACAAAACATAAACAAACATAACAAAACATAAATGTAAATAGACTTATCAGAATTCTATGAAAAAGAGTTTGTTCTTGGTCCTTTATTTGAAAATTGATGTGGCAAGGGAAATATATGTTTGTATACATATGTTTGCATCTCTCATTTTATTATAATAAGCTAAAGAAAATGTATCGCATTCAACTATTCACTATACCTTGCTATGACTATAATGATAAGTCTCTTTATTTGGCAAGAAAAATTGAAATTATTTTATAAAATATTGTATACAGTTTATTCATAAAACCAGTATATAGCTTTCTTTTTTTTTTGGTCACATATGATTAATTTTATATGATGAAATTATTTATTAGGTACTAAATCTTGAACTACATGTTTAACTTTTCTTTTATAAAATATATTTAAAATAGATTAATATCAACACATAGGAATCATAATTCTTCGATTTAAGAATAATGTTAATATTTCAAAAAGGACTGTGTCACGTAAAATATGAAGCGAAAACGTATCATTCTGTAGAGATATCTACTTGAAATTATTGAAACTTTGCTACATTCATTGTAAAGATGGATATACATAGTTTAACTAAAAAAGAGTAAACTAAAGGAAGCAAATGTAGCCAACTGGGAAGTTTCCGTAACAGGACGAAAGTGGAATATTGGACCTTTTGTAAAGCCGGAACCTAAGAGTAGATCACCATTTTAAGTTCATTGTTAGCACGAAATCTGGCAGAGTTCCACTCTTCGTACACTTATCTTTGTCTCTTTCAAAGGGAGTGGAAGTTCCGGCTTTTCAAAATCCCCCCCCCCCCCCCCACCACAACCCCCTCACGAGAGGTTTTACATTTTCTTCAACTTAATATATTACTGTTTTCAAAACACACAAGGCTTTATACGAACACCAAAATGTTTATCATAGACTCACAGTTAATTTCTGATGACTGTTAAACCAAATATTTGAGAACCTACTTTTTGTGCTTTCCTAGTTGTATTTAACTACATATATAGTAGAGAAGATCATAAAAAGGTTATATATTATAGTACAAGATTTAAGAAAGAAATTATGAAAACGAATACAACTAAACAAATATAGAAAAAAATATAGAAACTAATGAATGAAATAAATAATCAATAAAAGAAATATAACAAAAAATATATATATCGAACGCTGGAGGTTAAACACTTATGTTAGGAATAAATTAATACAAAAAAGAAACAAAAAAATTAGGCACGAGCAAAAGAATAGTAAAAATAATAATTAATAATAATAAAAATTGTCTTTTAAATTTTATGTCAGGTGTACTACAAGCTCTGAACTATAACGTGTGTACCACTTGGGAAGGATCTGACGACAGTACCATGATTCTTAGAGCTTCCGAGCAGGCATACATCCAGCTACTCAGAACGTATAGTAGACAGGGTTTAGAACTTAGAAAATAATAATTATTATTACTTAGAATATTACTCATTATTCCGTTTTATCATATTTTCAATTTTATATTATTTTTATACTTAATATCAGAGTTTCTGATAGTAAGTTTCTAATAAACACTAACACTTTTTTTTTTGGTATCTCCTATAAAAAGTGCACGGTAGGTTACCTCGACAATGAGTATAGAGACATACGAGGGCTTGCAGGCCTCACAGTCCTGTTTTGATATTAGGACGTGTACCCAGCTTTTCAGCCATATTATGGATAATAGCAGAACAGATTGATGCTTCTTAGCGTGAAAGCTCTTTCGTCGCATCTCGTGGGCCCAAGCTCTATCCTAGGATAGAACCAATGTCAGCCTCCGAGATACGCCCGAGGTGGGCCGCGCGGAGGCGAGCTTCAACAATCCTACATCAAGAGCTCACAGTCCCCGCTTTGGAAGGTGTACTCATACACAAGACTGGACTGCTTCAGTTAACAATCTTTAACTTAACTAGTCTACTTATAGTTTGACTCCAGTAATATATTGTCAATCCTAGAGAATTTTGTATTTTTCTTAATGATGTTTTCGAGTATACGATCATTTTTTCTGGTGGTCTTTTGAATATTTATTTCAGTAACAAAGTTTACGTGTTTTTGTAATGTTAGATTGTTTTTTTCAATTCTTTGTAAACTGTGGAACTTAATTTCTACGTTTGAAAGTAATTTAAATGACTTTCAGATGATCGTAACTCCTCACCGAAACATCTTGCTATCATGGAAATATTAGTTAAAGATAAACTTCTACGATGTTAAAATTATGAAGCAAAATGGGTCAAGTTTGTAGAAGTCATTCACAAATTTACTGAAGAAATATGGATAAGAGTTGGAAAACTAGAAAAATTAATACTGGAAAAGAATATATAGTCTTTAACACACTCACGTAAAATGTATAAGTATTGGGTCATGAATTCAATATATTTGTTTATAAGCGTGGTGTGTGTGTGCGTGAGTGTGCGTGTGGGCGCTCGCGTGTGTGTGTAGGTGAGTTTGGATAGAGAAGGGGAAAAATGAGACAGAGAGATATGGTGCAAGGTATAAATTTTGTTGTTAAATGTAAATTTGTAAATGTGTTGTAATATAATTATTTTCTTTTTAAAAAATCTTTTATTTATGTTTCTCATGAGTGGAATACTATTTTTGGGAATGCTGTCACAAAATTAAAAACATTCCTTTTGATAACAGATTCCATTAAGAATATAAAAAGAGGGTTATATGCATATGAAAGTGAAGTGGTGTTAAAATAAAGACTTATTTGTTACACCAGTCCCTGATAAAATAATGTATTCACATCAAACAGAGTGTTCTGTAGCATCACGTAAATTAATTTAATTCAAAAATGACTTCTCTCTACAGTTTAATGGATTACATGAATTACGATGTAATATTTATATGATTTTAATTATTGCTATTTTTTTCATGCACTTATGAAAATTTCCCTTTTAAGTTTAAGTTCAGATTTTTATGAATCAATCAACATAATTTTAGTGTTTGAATTATTAAGAAAAAATATGACATAATGTTTAATCTTTGAAAAGATAAGAAGATTTTTCGATTTAGTTTATGTGCTTGTTTCTATTTTTACTTTATTTCGAACTTGGTTTAGTTGTGATATTTATAAAACGTAGTTATCCTCAACAAATGTATACACCTTTGATATTTGAACTTGATGCAACAGTCTAATCATGTCAAGCAAAACACAGTGATGATGAGGAACCTTATTTTCAACAGAATGGCGCACTCCCACTCTACCATCGCGATGTTAGATCCTTTTTGAATGAGAATTCAACAAACAGTTTTATTAGGCAGAGAGGTATTGTTGAACACCTTCCAAGTTCACCAGAGCTTACATCACCAATCTTTATTATACGGCAATACCTGAAAAAAAAAAGCTTGCCAAACGAAACCTACAATAATTGCTCAAACAAAAGCTACCAATGAATTTGAATGCATGCAAACACCAAGGAACGTGTGTGCCATTCCGTCGTGTCACAATACAAGCGGGGTCAGGACCTGAACGGCTGCAATTTGACAACTGTGACAAAATGATAGCCTGATGTTTATGAATTCATTTGCTTATTTAAAAATAAACAAATAATAATAACAATTTATTTTTAACAAATAATTATTAAACAATTATTTAATGAATGTACACATATATTTCGGACACTCTACCATATATTTGTTTGCAGTCTTACTTATATTCTAGTCTCCTTTGAATGGGAGTCTAACCAAACAAATAAACATAATTGAGTTGTTTTGATACGGCTATGTATCAGTATGTATACCCAGATAAACGATTACCCAACAATCATGAAAAAATTTCCTTAGACTGTAATTATTAAAACTGGTTCAAAAAGGAATCTCAAAGGGTTACTGTTTATATTTCAACTTAATTCAATTAGATTTATACGAAGATTTGTTAATTTTATCTGAATTAAATTTTCAAAGCTTAGTTTCTAAGCTAAGCTTCTTACTTAGTGAAGGGATTTTATTAAGTTGAAAACTTCTTTACTTGTATTATTTTTTTCTAAGTATTCTTAAATCTTTCAAACAATTTTACTGTACGTATATAAATACATCACCAAATAATTTCAAAACTTTAAAAAAAAGTTAGAAATTTAGAATGAGTGATATATTTATGCACAGTACACAAATTAGGTATGATTGAATCCAATTAATTGATTGATTAATTCAATTCAGAGTCATTAAAAAAAGATTTATCGTGATGTGTGAGAAAAAATTACGGAAATCTGAATTAAAAAGGTTAACAGCGAAGCATGACAAAACATTATACAGTGAACACCGCTTAATGCTTTTGTAAACACTAAAAGTGATAACAATAACTGAAAACAATAACTGGAGAAATAGAAATTGTCATTTTGCAGTTCATGAGGCTAGGAAAAAAACTCAAATAAATGTTATATCGAATAAATAGTAAAACTATAAGTTATTGTTATACTACTTATACTATAATCAAGAAATAAGGGATTTATTTAAGAAATCATCCAGAGTTGTCTCTTTTACGTCTTTTTGCAGCAAATCGTTTATAAAGGACTCGTACTTAGAATGACGTTCAAATTGAAGAGGTCTATTTTGCACTCGAAACACGCAAGAGCTTCTGACATTTCCTTATTTTTACTTGACTTTTCAATAACCATGTCCTGTATTGTTGCGGTTGTTGTGGTACACCAGAAACCGTTCCTGAAACATTTTTTGATACATCTTCCGAAACATGATACCGAGTTATCTCCTCAGACATTTGTAAACAATATTTCCAAAGTTAAATCGACTTCCAGTCCCTCTTATTTTGTACAATAAATTTTGGATATCTTTGACATCGATCTCTAGGCTTGTGTGACTTTTTAAAATTTTACATAGAAGCAGATGAGTTATACACAGTTATGCTGCAACCTCACGTTACCGCATCTTAGGCAGCTTATCATATCCCTTTAAAATTGCAGCTTTAACTTTGACATTAAATCTCTGCGTTTCTTCATGTTCAAGAGGTTAGAAAATCAATGAAAACAAAAAAAAGTTACTTTCATGATCCTTTGATCATGCGTCAGATAGCTTGTCACAACTGGTAATCTAGTAGAATAACAGAAATTGAGTGATTTAGGTGACAGTTAAAAAAGGAGAAAACTGAAGACGAGAATTGAAATAAGAAAAGATTCAGATGATATGGACCATCAGCTGGACTGTTAACGGCCTAGGGCACTCAAGAGAAAAAAAAATTAAATTCCTAGAAAAACAAATTCTAGCTGAGCATCAATCTGGAGCTGTACTCAACGAAGAAATCAGTATATGAACAGAACGACAGTTCAATTGACTTTTTCACGTAAATAAGTAAATTTATATTTATTCTATTAATTATTGTTTTTTAATTCGTTTTTATTACCGATTTTTGTTAATTTAGTAAATTTAGGATTAAAACATACAGCATATTCAGCTCTTTAGCCAGCAGGATTGAAAGTGTATTATTTACGAAATCATCAATAAGTAAAAATGGAGTTAATGAGTTTTCAATTTTTTTTTGTTGATCTGTTATTACAGAGAAGTACAATGAGTATAAATATTTCTCATTTAAAACATTTGTAAGTAACATTACATAAGGTGCCAACAGTATATTGTGTCACCCATCCAAGTCCTTATCGCTTCCAATGTTGTTTAGCAATATGATTTATCAAGACCGGGCGTATTAACTAATAATCAATTAGTTATTATTAATTCTTTTGTTAAAATCAATACAAATTATAAAATATAAAAATAGGATGATAATGAGATTATTTTTTTGATTTAATGTGGCAATCTAAATTTCTTTAAATGATATTAAGGAAAAGGAGTTAGGGTAAAAGTAATTTATACTGGGGTGATTTATTAATGTAGGTCAAAGGGTAGGTGGACGGTTTTATCTGACAACGTTTGGATCGGACAGCCAGGGAGAAGGCTCAAGTTAGTGAGAGAGAGAGCCTGATATCGACAGATGTGGCCCAACCGTCTTCCTTGCAGTGCCCTTTCCGACGACCATCCTTTCAATTCCCCACTTCAAATTTTATATAATCAACAACAAAAAAAAAAAAAAAAATATTTAACAAAGAGAAAAAGTTACAGTTTAAAAATATAATTTCAAAATGAAACATTCTTATCTTTAATTTTTTCCACTCAACTTAAATATTTCTATTTATATCAAACAACTTGCTATGCCCACTACAGAGTTCTCTATCACTTGCTGAATAGAGGCTTTTGCTAAATACACGAAGAAATTGTGTTATGAGTATAAAAACGTTATTTTCACTAATTGTATTCCTCATAACTTTTTTCCGTATATCCTGTAAAAACTACAATCTGCCCTTTATGATGGGCATAAGCAATTCTCAAAAATTCTATTATAATGACAATATTGTTGACATTTTTAACCAGTATAATTTATGATATATAGTTAATTTAAAAAAAAAATCATACAAAAAATCTTAGAGAAAAGATTCTAAAAAACTGTGTCTAAGCTGTTTTATCAAGTTTTGCCATCCAAAATGCTTCAAGTAATTGTGAGCAAGTTACTTGAAATAATACGACTTTCTTGAAGAAAAGGTCTCTTAGTATTTTCTAGTTTTCTTAAAATTCAAAGTTTATACTTTGATACACACATATACCATTTTTAAATAGATGGTTTAGTTTATTATATAGAATTCCATTTAAATTGGCAGAAGTTCTTTTGACTTGAGATGGTTGACCCTTACATTTAATAAACCTTCATGTTTCCTTTGAGAGGTCTGTGCTGTCTGGTTGAACAAGTAATACAGAAAGTACAACAGACAAGTGCAAATTCACCCGAGTTGATCCACAACTAACAATGCAATTTTGTTAACAAGACTCTCAAAGGAAAACATTAGGTACAATATTGAGTCAAAAAAGTTCAAGTATACCTTCTTTTATAGTTATAAAGTATAATCTTTTTTAACATTATTTGTAGAGTCCTATATGTTTTCTGGCCCCTAATAGAATATAAAAGCCAATTATATTTGAAGAAAAGAGGCTATCCTTAAAATAAATAGACTAAAGAATTAAGCTTATTATTTCTGTTGCAAGATGTTATAGGTTCAGAATATAGTAATAAGGTAAGATTTTACAATGTAAATACTCGTGAAATCTGACATCTGACTTTGTTAACTTATTTTTATGACAATGGCTAATTCTAGACAAGATTTATTGTATTTTGTTCCTTATGAACAGCATCGTGTACAGGATTAAAATCTATGATGATTCCAGGATTAAAGTTCTAAACGATCCACACTGGCAGCACATAAAAGATAAGACGTGATAGATTAAATTAAAATAAATCCTCGTAATTTGTTATCTCAGAAATAACTAATCTCAAAACAAATTTAGTTTAAATTGAACTAGTTTAGTCGACAGTACGTTAATCTTGTCATCAAAACTTACATGTCATTCGTCAGTTCAATTAAACATTTGATGAATTAAAATATTATTAAGACTTTTAACAATAAAGCACTTTCATAATGATCTCTAGGACACTATGATATCTGCCACTTTTAAAAAAGATTATATTAGATTATTAAGAAATATATATTATATGTACAAATGAAACTATTTTGTATAAAAAGCAATCATTTGAATAAAAACACCATTAGATATTTTATATTATTTTCAACATAACTGATGTGTTTATCGTATCAGTATGTAAGAAAGCTATGTGTTAAGTTATTCCATTAGATCTTGTTATAGAAACTTAATGAATGAGGTACATATCCCACAAAATACACATAAAATGGGCGAAGAGTACTCCATCCTGGAGTTTTGGAGAATCTGTCCTGTAGTCCCAATTTAAGGTTATAAAGAGACCATATTTCCGACAAAAGAAGCAATGAACGCTAAAAAGCAAAAAACTTGAAGTCATTACTTAAATAATTTATAATTTTGTTCGTACTTTTCGGGTACCAAATCCGATGTAGTTAATATAACCTTTCCTTCAATTATCAATGTATTTTTATTAACAAAAAAAATGAACTTAATTTATTTAATATATATATTTAAGAAACATAGTGTTCTATTATTGTTTATGATATTATAAAAACAACTATTTTGTGCTTTTTAAAAATAACGAAATATGACTTGAAAAACAGAATCAAGAGCATGAGGTTTACTGGTAGGTTGTTTCATGTTAGAATTAAAGATTATGTTTGAATTTTAGCCATTACACTAAATTTTTAATGTGCTTGATAGAAAATGTTGTCAACTTAATGTTACAGAAAGGAAATGGAGCTACTGGTTTTGAGATAGTACAATTTTACTACTGATAATGGATCCTGACTTACCTTGACTTAAAGAAGAGTCACCCAACGTAGAATACAACCGGCAATGTAGACCATGAATGCTAAATGCTATGACTGTTCATGAAAAATGAACCAGTCTTTTCTAGCCTAACATGGCAATGATGATGGATAGTTGTAGGCACGTGGATAGAAACCCATTTATACAACAAGAGGTTTTTTTTTTAAAAGGAGAAAGACCAAACGAAACTTTTTGATAAAAAAAGCATCTAGATGGCCAAAAAAAAAATACTAGCAAAAACAGATTTCGTGTTACGAAGCTAAGAAAGAAACTGGTACATTGATGTCAGAAAGTTAGTTTTATATCTAAATAACAATTTAAAAATTAATATGTGAATGCATTATTAACTTGTACATGCTTGCACAAACTATGAAAGTTGTAATTTATTAGCACAAATAAACGTATCATGGATAACGCTGGAAATACGGGAGACGCATTAGCGAATGAAGTTGTGATATATCAAAGGATTTGAGGGATTTAAATGGATATCGGAGCATGCGCAGATGAGTCAACTCAGTCTGCATGTCATACAGCTAAAGTGCCTCAATTAATTATTTCAAGCAGTAATTTATGTTTTAAACGGAGACAAACTGTAAATTAATTCCCATAGGAGGTTAAGGAAATCATTCTAAGCGTGTTATAAGGGAGGGAAGGAATAACCCTGTAATGATATGGTCCCATCGGCTGGACTGATGACGGCCCAGGGCACTCGAAAATATAATGCGGGTGAGGTTTCATTACTTATGGGTGGAAGAATTTATGAGACTCCTCCCTCGTGGGCGAGATTAAAAGGAGGCCTGGACCAAATTGATTCTTAGGAGGGGAAAGGACGGTGCTCTCTCTCCCTGCAGGCTGTGTGTAACCAGATTTAATTCAATACGGAGGGGTGATCTTGCAGAAAGAGAAAAATAAATTATCGGCTACCCGATTGTTAAAAGATAAGACTGCATGGGTGCTGTGAATGAATTGTGCTCTGTCATAGAGGGGAGTTTGCAAGGGACTGAAGTCTCGGTGATCCAGCTCGAGTCAACATCATAGAAAGGGTCCTGCAACCCTCTAATCGCCACCTCATCCAAAAAATCTCCACCCCAACGAAAAGAAACTATCATGTTATGTTGGACCTTAACAATAATATCTACATGCTGGAAATTATGATGCATTTGCTGGAAATTACTAATTGAGAAACCAACCAAAAAACATGTAGCTATAAATTATATATGCATGTATTTCTACATTTATTGTGCCAATATATATATATATATATATTATATATATATATATCCATAACAGAAAACTTAACAGAAGAATGTTTCTCTAGAACAACAGCTGAATATTTGTAGAGACGATGAAGCACTTTTTCTTATGATCATAAAGAAAATGAAGTATTGTATGAAAATTCACCAGTTATATGCACAAGTTTTTGCAGTGTATTTATAAATATATATATATATATAATATATTTCAGAGTAAACTATAGGTACAGAAAATGAAAAAAAACACACTTACAGTCTCAATTTTTCGGTTTGACCATCATCAAGAGGGACTGTTTATTTATATATATATATATATATATATATATATATATATATATATATATATGAAGTTAAAGCCGTAAAATGGTCTTTGTAACGTGTTTACTGTGATTTTTTGTATATAAACATATATTTGTAAAAGATATATAATAAATACGTGACACAAGAATCAATGTTCAACTCACAATAAGAAATGGGAAGAAAAGACTAAGACCGCTTGTTACGTTTGAAAGAACTTATCAATGATCAAAGACCACAAACAATGATCAAACTACAATATTGTGGCTTGATCAAATATATTTTTATATATAACCAATTGAATGAAATGATTTCATGAACTAAATAAGCAAGATTCACAAAAAATACACACATAAAATAAACCACAGGAACTCACTATTGTATTTCTATTGTCTCATCATCAGGAAGATAGATGTGAGTCTCTCTGAAGACGAGTGACAACTCACCAGTCGACATGGGTCTCAGGTGTCAATATTATGTCCACTCAGCACATTGAGTCAACACCTGTCTTCGGAGCGACTCTCATCTAATCTTCCTGACGAGTCAATCGAAACACAGTGTTGAGTTTCTATGATTTATTTTATGTGTTCTCTTTGTATGAATCTAGTTTATACAAATATGATGTTCACATCAAACACGTAAAATAACCTCATTGCATAAGCAATAACACACTTTAAAGTGTGAGTAAAGTAAAAAAAAAGTTACTTTCATTTAAAAATGTACCAGTGTGACATTTATGTTTATATTTATGAGCAAACAAAATGAAATAAAAAAGAATGAAAAATAATAATAATAGTAATAACAATAATCATATTGGCAAAAACAACCATAAAAATTACTATAATCGAATACATAAAATACAAAAATTAATTAAAGAAAACTAAATTAAGTAAAATGTAAAAGTATTGAACAAAATATTAAAAATAATGTAAAAATGTAATTTTTAACTCATCCTTTAAAACTTCTTTGTGATCGAATAATTTGGCATGAAGAGGTATGTTTCTTTATGTTTCGGCTGTAAGTTTCTTCCCACAGTTCATACACTACAGTCATTCAGGACTCCTAATGACTCCTTCCAACTTCAAAATGTATGTTTTCTTTCATTTACTAATAATAATACTAATTTATGACAAGTCATTAGTCGTATTCAACGTTTTGTACGTAGCTTATTTTTTCCTATAATAATTTCTGTGTGTTCACTATATAGGACTGTAAGCAAACAAATATCATCTCACTCTAATTTGTGATATAAGAGGAAATTTGCTGTTCTATGAAGTTTGTATTTAAAATATTTCTGCAGACTGATCACCCTCACTTCAATTCAGATCTTGCGCTACTAACTAACTTTAGCTGTCATGTACATTAACCATTGTTGGGTTATATAAAAAGAATTTAATAAGTGAGATATTGTTTTTGAAATAATAGGATAATAATATTCTAAATTTTAATGATCATTTAACAATTATTTGATGCCCTAAAGAATATTAGTTTTAAAAAAATATATATATTACATGTGAATATATCTATTGTTTACTGGTTAAAAACCTGCGTGAATAGCCTTGATTTTTACTGTTAACGGTATAAAAAAGTCAGTGAAAAACATTTTTATGAGTCATTTTCCTTGGAACTGCATTGAAGTGTAAACACATTACATCAATGTATTCTGCTTACTTTGAGTCAAATGTTATGTATCAAACCTTTATTCGCATTTGAAATGGTACTTTGTAGAATACAATGTTTATTGTCATTCATCCCTAAAAAAAGATATTACCATTTAATAAAAACAAATTCACGAGATTTAGATCCATCTTGATTGTTCTGTTTTATTATATATATATTTTTTGCTTTTAAGTTATTGACTATTTTAATAACTAATATATAACCAACTAGTTCAGTTATTCCAATTACACGTTTTCACCTGAGACGCTTTTTCTGAAACAGAGATAGGGGCTTGACTCTTTTTTCTTTCAGCGCTTGTAATTGTTTTTGGTAAGTAACATACAGTCCGTGATTTTACTTTAAAATCCCTACATTGTTCCTTGCTGAGAATTCTTAGAGTAAAATTCATGAACTTGACATCCTATTAAATCGGGCAATGTCTCCGATTTTATATAAAAATCTGTTTGTTCCGCTTATTCTTTATAAAATATTGGGTCACGAATACGGATTGAGCTAAAAAAGCAAGCATAAGCCCTTGATAAGTACCGTTTATTAATCTTCTAAATAATTGTATGAAATTCCAGTTATAATTAGTTCAATGTGTTTAAAAACATATTTTAATATCTAAATATTAAGATATTCTCTACACCTCATATTTTTTTATAAAACATTTGATAAATATTGTTTCCTAAACAATATTGCTAAATATTGTTTGCTAAATGTTGTTTGCTAAATATGGAAGCAGCAAAAGTGCTTACTAACGGACTAACCCTGCTGTTTTCTGGAAAGACTTTCCTGACTTTAATTCTGAACTTTGAACTTTTCTACATACTTTATCTTCAATCTAACATTAATAGATTTGTTGAGATTAAAGACTGAGCTGTACCCTCTCTATCAAAAATCAGCTTTATATGTCTTGGAAACAAAGAAAAGTTCCATTATATTTTGTTATTCCAATCATTTTCCTCAAACATGTATAGTTGATTATAATTTGTGCATACAATCCTTAGGTAAATATATAGTTTCCAAAATAAGTTGTTTTTCTTGTTGAAAAAACAACGAAGGGGAAAGAAAGATAACAAATCGTTTATGTTGTTGAAATTATGTTTTCAAAACCATGTAAAACGACTAGCTGTATTCATTTGTAAGATTGTGTAAAAATAGGGATACGTCACGTAATTTGAAATCCATATTAACCTTTGGGGGACAAGCTACGATTTAGATTGGTTCTTATTATTGCACATGTCAGAGATTTTTTTCCGATATTGATACAGTGTGTGTAAACAGGGTACTTCAGATGGATAAAACTGAAAAAAATGAATGTTACATTATGAGAAATGATAGAAAACTTTATGATGAAAGTAAATATTGTTTCACTATTATTTGATTTATTAAAAATAAAAGAACAGTTTGACCATTTCAAGTAGCCCCTTGTCCCTAAAGGCAATATCGGTTCATTGACAAAATCAAACATTTGTCAACATTGGGCTAACAGGAGGTCGATTGCACGTCTTCTCCCTCACTTTAGTATATAAGAAGCATGTGACGTCACCAAACAGGGCTTCTACAAGTTATCGCTCCCTTCTTAGGCCTGTCACTGCCAGTTGAATGATCACCCATCCAATTAGAATCAATTGTCATACTGTCTGCACCATTGCCTTTGACAAGTATTCCACTGGATTGTATATCTTGTATTGAAACATTTGTTATACTGTATCAACAAATCTATTACAAACTCGTAACAATTGATAGGCACATTTCCTTTCTTCATAATGATACGGAGCTCTATAGAATGATGCTTGCTTAACCTGTGAAACACACACATGCATGCTTGTGAACTGAACTATAACACACCTCATAAATCTGAATATTCAAAACTGTTTTATTTTTTATGAGGCTCTTATGCTATCTCCTCTTTTTTTTTTGGTCACCTTATATAAATTTCTTTTTATTCTTTTCAATTACCCATATATAAATGGGCTCCTATTCATTAAAATTTCAAAATGAGTTCTTACAGTGTCATGTTAGTGTTCTATTTCGTTTAATTATTTGCCACTACAGTAAAACAGTAAAATATATGGTAAGATTCCTGAACGTTTTTCGGCTTCAAAATTATACTTTCAATGCCGAACTTCGGTTTTCTTTTAAAACCGTTTTTGTAGACAGAAGTAAGAATTTTGTGAATTAGAATATGAAATTTAAATTATATAAACTAACTAACAATCTTGACTGGTCCAGAACCTAGTCATATTGTTAGATTTTAACCAGTTTTCATCATAAACTGGTTATGATGCATTCGATTAGTGTGGTCAAAAATTTTTAACCAATTGATATTCTTAGGTCGTTTATATAGTGTATATTTCATTTTTAAATACAAAAATCTTAAATCATTAGTTGTGTAATCCGTAATTGTGTGGTATTTACTCATTCTGAGGTAAAATGGATAAACCAACAAAAGTCTCCACACAAATGAAGTTTTATTCAACGCGTTTCGAACACTTTGTGTTCATCATCAGGAAGACACCAATGATGTGTTCCTGACGGGTTGGTCCAGTGAACACCTACACGTTGGCTACCTACCAGTGTTCACTGGACCAACCCGTCAGTACCACATCCTTGGTGTCTTCCTGATGATGAACACAAAGTGTTCGAAACGCGTTGAATAAAACTTCATTTGTGTGGTGACTTGTTGGTTTATCCATTTTACCTCAGAATGGACAAAAATCTTACTTTTTCCTATGAAAATGGTTTTAAAACAAAACTGAAACGGCATTGAGAGTTTGATTTTGAACCTACAAAAATTGACCAAATTCCTCGATATATTATTGATTTCGTTATATAAATAAAATCCTTTACCAGTTTGTAAATGACAGTCAGAACATGATCACAAATATCACGGTACACGATTCATTCCTGGTGTTAACCTTGCCTGTTTTTTATATACCATTATTATTTTTGGTTACATTTACATTGTTTTGTACATTAATTTCATTACTGAAAGATTATATCGATTATGTTCTATTTATTTGGTAATTATTTTAATTTGTTTTATCTTATTCATTATTAGTTCTCATTTGTTAGTAATGTTTCATTTGTATCTGAATCTATTTTTGTTAGACGATAATAGAAACAGAATTATGAATTCAGAAAGTAAAATATCTTGAGACACATAAAAAGACGCAAAAGTACAACTCATCAAATACAACCAATATAAATACTCTATTTATATAAATACTCTATTAGAGTATTTGTTTAATACTCTAAAAAAATGGAAAAAAAATAGGGAGTTATGATATATTGAAAAATAATGACTATGATAAAATACATTTAAGGTTTAAAATGAGTATATTTATGAATGAGAGTTTTAAGGGCAACTGCTCAGCTTGTATAAACATTCAACACTCTTGCTAAGGACTCTCCCAGGAATTACTTTTTACTGAACTTACAAAATAATTCAAACCCATATAGACAAACAGAAATCGTTTACCTTAGACCACTGAATAAATACTATTTATAATTAGAATAACACTTGTGCAGATCAAGAGTGTCTGATCTTTCCTATAATTACCATTAGTGTTTTCTTATTTGGCACATGTTTTTACTAGCTATTATTTTTATTGCATTAGCATCAATATGATTGCCTTACTAGTTGATCTAATAGTATTTCACTTTTGTTCTATAATCTATTATTTTACCTTTTTTTAGTAAATCATTAGTACAATTTTATTTTAAAATAATAAATTTAATACTTTTTAATAGAAAATACATAATTTTTAATATGAAAAACCATGATTTCTTTTAAGTCATAAGTTGCGAGTTCGTAAGTTACTCGTATGTTTTCATTCTGTTAGGTATGAGTGATTTTACATATGTCCACATTGCTTCTTAACGCGATGCTAATATGCTAATGCTTCTTGAACGGGAAGAGATAAGTGAAACCCATTATCTTCACACTAGCAAATCCTGAAATTTTTAAATAAAAAAAAAAGGTCGTTTCAGTGACTCTAAGCATCGTATAAAATCTGATCACAATCAGATTATTTTTACTACCCATATTTACAATATGTACAATATTTTTCTTAAAAATATATATTTTCGTAACTTTTGTTTGCTACTTTCAGCTGTTATAGACCAGAGGTCGATGAACAGGGGTAAATTAGGAATTTTTGTGTAATGAACGAGCTAGGGATGTGGATTTCCTAAGGGAGGGAATGTTTTATAAAAGAGTTCAAAGATTATCCCACGATTCTTAAAACTATGAAGATATATATAAATATCGGTATTAGGTTTGGTTAGGTTAGGTTGCAGTGGCAGTCCCACAAGGGAACACACGTAGACCAAGCATTGGCCCTCTGTGATACCACACAATGAAGATTGATTCTACAGTGGGAGTTCTAAATTTTGCCTAACTCAAATGTATTTAGATTAGGGATCTTTAACGAGTACCTGACATCGTACAGGCTCGGGACCGACGGTTTAACGTTCCTCTCCGAGGGACGACGTGCTCAAATTTATTCACCTCCTGCGTGAATAAATCGAGGGCCAGGTGAGGATTGAACCTCGGTTCTATCAGTTCAGAGGTGAGCACGTAACCACTGAGCTAGCCTGGCCCCCTATATTGGTATTAATAATTAAATAATTTTCCAATATAATTTTTCTCTTTTTATTATCCATGAATTCAATAAGTGAATTAGTTTGTCCACCATAGTACTTCCAAGTGGGAAAGTACATTCATTTTAATACAGCAACCGCTATTGGAGTAACACCCTCTGTTATAGATATTGCATTCACCATAGCAGCTACAACAACAATATAACTGCAGGCGTAAATAGTCTTAATGAAAGATATGAAACAAGCTAGTAATTAAATGGTTAATTTAACTAGTTGTATTTTTTTATCAGCTCGAAAAGACCAAGTCATTATTCTGAGAGAATGGTTTTTTCAGTCATTATATGTTTTTTTTTAATTTGACGTTAGAAATAGCTGTATTCATCAACAGCAAAAAATCTAATAGGATAAGTGATAAACACCTTTATTCTGTTATGTAACAAACTCTATAGAGCGGTTGATAGAAGACAAATTAAACAAAGTTATGAAGTAATAATTACTTGGATTCAAAAGTGATTGGACTATGGATGCCTCATTAGACTCATCTTTTGGACAACATTTCTATTAAATTTACAGTCGTCCTACAAAATGTAAGTATAACACAGAAGTGATAACCGGCCCACTCGCAAATCATTGCAGGGAATGACTTGTAGATTAGCACTCATGGTGCAAGGCTAGGGTTTGCTAATTAGTGGATCACTATTTATTGCAAGTAACAGTTGGCGCGTTGTGCCACCTGCTGCATGGTTACTCTATCTAGTGGCGCTTCACAGTACCACTTGAAAACAGATACTACCTACTTTCTTCTCAGTTTATCTATATCATTTCTGTATTTCACCTGAATATAGCTTAAAATATTTGCTTCATTAACTCTCAATTTAAACGAAATTAAATTTTCCCTGAAAAATTGAAAACCATTAAAAATTAAATAGCAAGATTAGTTTTACCTTAAGATTTATATATGATCCGTTTGAATGTATGCATGATTTTTTTTCTTTTTGTGCATGCATACCAAGTCACTATTATGTATAGGACGCTTGAATGTATTCAATATTTTTTCTCTGTGCAACTGAACATCACGTTACTATTACGTATAGTATTTTTGTATGTATATATTATTTTTTGTTCATATTCATGAATATAAGCTTCGATACTTGTTTCTTTATACATAGGAGATACATATAGAAATTCCTTATTTTCTAAGCTGAGATGCTTACAATAAAATTATATGATTTTAATACATTTCAATACAAATTTAGACAAGTATGTAGTTATTATGGTTTTATGCAAAAATATGTAAGTTTATAGTTTCATAAATTTGCTGCAGACTGAAAAAAATAATCTTAGAATGAAATAATCTAATGGAATGTATGTACAAGATAAGTTCAGAAAAAAATATAATAAATAATATAAATCTGGTTTGTAATTCTTCAAGATCATCTAATTCTGGATTGGAGACGTCTCCTGGATCCCTAGGCAATACTCAGACACGAAAAGAAAATAAATGGAAATTCCCAGAATGTGTTAAAACTGTGAAGTTTCGCCCTTTCACTCACATTTAAGATAATAAGATTGAAATTTACTATCATCCATCAAGAAGGATGTCACTTTTTAATATAGAATAGATAATTATTCTTTTTTTAATTACAACGTTTCAAAACGTGTACACTGTTTTATTAGTCAGTAAAAAATCACATCATTGTACAAAGAAGTGAAGAACATAGGGGCCAGCTTATCTCAGTGGTAACTTGCTTGTCCCTCAACTTGTAGGTCTGGGATTCAGTCATATTTTTCATATGGGAAGTGAGTAAATCTGAGCACGTCATCCCACGGAGAGGACGCCAAACCGTCGATCCTGAGCCTGTACGGTGCCAGGTACTAGTTAAAGATCCCTACTCTAAATTCTAAGTAAGACAAAACTTAGAACCCCCCATATAGAGTCAATGAGAGATGTAATATTCCCTCGAAAAATATGTACAAATGAAAAAGAGCTTTCATTAATTATTTTGTATGGTCGCTGGTAGCTTTTGTATAAACACGCCAATCTGAAGATATAGAAATAATATTATTTACTTAATAGCTCGCTACTAAAAATGAATGTTAGTCCAATCACTTATGTAATACATCTAAATAAATAAAGTATTCCTTTTAAATTTGATGATGGATTCAAATATACCTTTGACGTGAGACCAATATACTGGTATACCTGTTAATATTTTCAGCACTTTAGATGCTGCCTTGAAGATATTATTCTATTATTAGATATTATTTCATAATTGAACATTATAGACACTTATCGTCTTAGTTGTGTTGAGGATGTTGAGAGTATGTCAATAACAATGAAGGTTAATGCATTCATTCATTGTCATGGCTCTAAGTTTTTTAAAGTTATTTAGGCAATGGACAAAAATCTACACGTTCGTTGGTCTCCAGGATGTACAATACCAGACGCTCATTTATGACCTCTACTCTAATAAACTTAAGTAAAGCAAAAGCTATGGCTCCCAATGGGCATTCAACCCTGTAGCATTCTCACCCCTAACTAAAAGTCTGAAATATTCCACAAATGGTTTACACTTCTACACCTAGAACATCGCTGCCGGCCAAAGCATACATATGTGAGCACTGGAAGCAAACAAATCAGTATATTGACATATTATGTAATTTGATTTTTGGAACTGATATCACGATGTTAAAATATTCAGTAATTTCATGAATCATACACTATTTTCCTCTCACTTTGATGACCCAAGTTAATGATAAATTTCAGGATTAAATTATTTACCAAATGTACGGTCTTTGGTAGTATTCTTAGCAGTAGTTCTGATTTGACGTTATCAAGAGGAATTAGGCAGGAGTGAAGGGAGGAGTTCGACCAATCAAGGTAGTGCCCCACTATTATATTATAGGCTCGAGAAGTCGAGCTATAGAAGTCATCCAAGGTAAGTAGCAGAATCGGATGTTCAATTGTATTTTACAGAGAAACATTTGATGCAAAAGTTAGTTGAATAATAATTGATAGTGCCCGTGCAACAGACTGATTGACTGCAAACAAGAGTTCGTAAGAAGTAGTCACCAAATTATAGTATATAGTATAATATATATTATAGTATATAGTATAGTAGTCACCAAATTATATAGTAGTGAACGTCGAAATGATATTTTTTCTAGAACCTGGATAACAAGCAAGTTAAGGAGTTTAGGCATTTTAAGAATTAAGTGGAAAACTGGCGAGTGAGAGAAGAAATAATAAGAGTATTAATATCCTCATGAGAAAGATCTCAGTTAACAGTACTCTCGTAAACGAGGGAACTAATTTATCTAAAAGCAATTGTTGATCCTTATTCACCCCATTTTGTGAGGCCTGGTTATTTATAAGAAATAAGCATCAATACTAGACCGCCAGCAACTTTCAGAGTAATATTATGAATTTTAGCATTTTAAATAAGTTTTTTTTTTTATTTGCTTATATTATGGAATTATCAAAAGTAATAGAGAAGTGTTCAGATGAAATATTTCTAAAGTTACAATAGCATTAATAATAAAACAAAAGTCAACAAATTATTTTCCAATTTAAACATGAAATACACAAAATCAATTAAAAACCAATCTTATTTGTACGATATTAAAGAAGTAAAATAAACAAGGATCAAGAATGATGCAAAGTTTTTATCAAACTGTAAAATGATGACAATTCCGTTTTGTTTGAAACTATATTAGTAAGACTAACTATCAATGTTTAATACAAGAAAAAGGAATTGCTATATTCTTAGGAACTATTGAAGGGGGAAAAATTTAGATTTTCTTTTTATTATTCAAAAACTCATACGTTTCCTTATAGAGTGAGTTTCAAATAAAGTTTATACACTCCCAATTCTTTTTGTCCTTCTATCTATAACTGAACGTTAACACAGAACAAATAATATAAAAAGCAACTCACCTCCGGTAAATCACCCAGAAGACATCAGGTGAACAACGGTTAAAATTTATTCTATAGTAAGTGTATTTTACTTTTATGTGTATTTAGATTTTCATAGGTTCATTTAGACCAAATTTATGTATTTGAAGGAATGCATATATGATTTCCTAGTGGTCTGAAAATCTTTGTTGTCTCCCCAGTTATGTTTCATCTTCTTGTCTTCTGAAGATGACGTAAAGTTAAACATTGAGTACGAGTTTTCTTTTTGTGATTTTAATTATTAATAACTTATTATATATTTAATAAGTAAATGATATTAACTATATTACTTTGAGAAATTAACTAACAATTATGTAGATCTGCTGCAATAGATGATTACAGGAATATTTTCAAAGACTTGAACAAGAATGATAAGGAGAAAATTGCAAAACTAGTATTAGAGGAATCTGTAGAAAAAAGTTAATGTGCTATCAACAAATTTGACCAAATGAAGCAGTAATTATTGCCATAAATCAGAAAGATACCAAATAAACATGTTAATAGCCTGAAAATATTACACATGTCAAAAGACGTCTATTTACATTAAGATAGCATCTTTACACATCCTCGTACAGAACAGTGATTAGTCCATATTATTTGAATAATTAAAAAACTGATTTAATTATAATATAAAAATTTTAAATAAGGCCAGCTTTTTCTTTCATGTCATTAAATCAGTGAGAATATTATTTTATATTATAGAACTTTTGCAACCGATTTTTCTTTTAAAAAATCATAATTTTGTACAATAGAATTTATTATATATACTTTGGGAATTGGATGACTTCCATCCTCGAATATGTACCTCTGTCTATTTGGTTGATAGGTCACAGAATTTACTGATTTTATACATGGTATTGTTTCTAATTAAATAAAAATCTCGCATGAAAGTTATTTGATACTTAATCTGTTAGCCAACACCAGTAATATTTATTAACTATTGTTGTTTTGATAAAATTTATCTGTTTAAATCGATCTCTAGATCAGTGCACCTTAGAAGCATGACACAGAAGTGAATGACACCCCCACTCAAAGGAATATGCTGGTAATTGAAACCACAATTCTACAAACAGAAAGAAACACAAGTCAACTTCACATTATAGAAATCCTCTATGTTAAAGATCTGCAGCCAACGATGAACATACAAACGTTTGACAGACACGTCATACCGAGCTACAGAATATTTGAGAACTCTTATAAACTGATAACAGGTAATTGATAAATTGAGCCCTACTCTTCCTTAAGAATATGTTAGCTTTAATATGTATTTTTAATAAAATTTGTAATATGATTATATATGATATTGTAATTGTAATGATATTACTAATGGTAATTGTATATTGCCATTATTAATATTAGCAGTAATCGCACTATTGATATTTCGTTTCTCATTATTACCAAATTTCTTTTTGTACCATTCTCTGTATCTCTACGATTTGTTTATTGTATCTTTTATATAAAAAAAAATTAATATATTTAGTTTCAAGTGTCTACGGTAGAGTGCGGTAGCATCAGTCCAACACATCACATCTTATCATAACAGCATATTGTTTTATGGGTTTCATTACTGTCCACTTAATCCATCATGTTTAATTAATTATTTGTAAATTGTTTCGTTGATCTATATTCTATATATGGTTTACGTTAAGATGATTTATGGGACCGAAAGCTCATTTATTAAGTGTAGTTTTAGATTTAGTTATTTAACTTTTACAATATAGTGTTGTCAATAATGTGCGTTCTCTCTTATTAAATGTCACTTGGGTAAGTGATTTGGGATGTACTCCCTGAGTACCGTAAACTTATCAGGAGACTGGAAGTAAACAGCTATAGGGTCGCCAATGCAGAAGCTGCTATGTATTTTAAACAAATATGAATACAACAAGATTTACTGGCTCTCTATAAATATATATAGCTTGTAAATAAAAATTACAAACGTATATATTAGAAGTTTATTAAATTTTATTAAAGTTATAAAAGAATTATTAATAATACTATTTCTATACTGTTTCTATTTTTTTTTATGTTTTTAATAAATTTTCACCTTAATCTGATTCCTAACTAGAGATTAAATTGTTTACGCATTAATTTGTTTCTGAAAATCTATCGTTTTCGTGTAATAGGATCAATTATTCTAGTTTTTAAGGAGATTTCCAAACTTTCAGTTGCAGTGAAAACATTTTCAAATAATACAACAACGATCTTAATTCATATACAGACTGAAGTCTATGTGAATATATTTTTCAAAAAGAGGTTTCTAGTACATGTAGTAAACTAGATTTCTTTAAAAGTTATCATTAAATTATTAAGTAACTTCATTTTCCTTAACTGAGAATAGAGTTTGACTACGAAAAACGTTTCCTTCTTGTGTTGTCTACAATTTTTATAGTCCTGTATAATTACCTTTCATATAGGCATTATTATTCACATTTCAATACTTCTCTAAAGCATTTTCTTGACATACCTGAAACAAAACATTGAAGGAGTAGTACTGCAATTGTTACTTCATTAACAAAAACAATGTTACTGTTACTTTAATGTTAATATATAGTTACTCGTATAATGAAAGTTTCAATATCTACAATGTTCCCTTCACCAAACTGGTTGAATCGAAAAATATAGATTTGGGATTTGACTCTGACGAAAACTGCTTCTTACAGTTGAAAGATCTTAGTCTTTTTTCCCATTTCTAATTTTGATTTGGAAGTACAATATTTAATTTTCAGTTATTAGTTATTCTATCAAATATTTTAAATGTAATCGTTTATAAGATTTCAAACAAAATAACTGTAACAACTATTATGTGAAATAAAGACAACGTAATCATGACAATACGAAATTTAAAGATGGTATAAAACCCTATCGACAAACAAGGGATCTGGTCTGCTCACTATTGAGTATGTGATGTCACTAATTCAATTGGATTGAAAAATCACCAATTCAATTTGTAACCCGGACGAAGACACTAGCCTTGACTTAGTCCCACTGTTTAGTTTATGGCTGCTGTTTATCCTTCAATATTTAAGTTTCAAAATGCCATGATAGTTTTCCAACCATACTTCCTACAACTAAAATTATCAATGATACAAAACTGAAAAAAAAAACAAGATACTTTTTAAAATAGATATTTTCGATAACACTATTGTCATTAAAGAGAAGAATAAACAGATTGGCATATTATTATAATAATATAGAATTATAATGCCATACTCAAAATCACCAGGCACTAATAAACTGGATTTAAGCAATCCTTACAGTTTCTAATTCTTTTGATGTTTTCTGATGAAAATTTTTCAAAATTTGTTTAAGCTTATATGTATATTAATTTCATATATTTTACAAAGGTACAATTTAAATAGTTAAACTCTCTAATAATTTTCTTTCGATAAGTTCCTTTTTTAAAAAGGAGAATTTATATATATTATATGCTGACCGGTTTCCTAATAATTGAAGGACATCCAAAACATATTCTTTATCACGGCTTTTTTTCTCACTCTGTGTTTATGTGTTATTAGGGGGCCAGGCTTGCTCAGTGTTTACGTGCTCACCTCTGAACTGATAGGACCGGGGTTCAATCCTCACCTGGCTGTCGATTTATTCACGCGGGAGGTGAATAAATCGGAGCACGTCGTCCCTCGGAGAAGGACGTTAAACCGTCGGTCCCGAGTCTGTACGATGTCAGGTACTCATTAAAGATCTCTACTCTAAATACATTTGAGTTAGGCAAAATTTAGGACTCCCACTGTAGAATCAATCTTCATTGTGTGGTATCACAAAGGGCCAATGCTTGGCTTACTTGTGTTCCCTTGTGGGACTGCCACTGCAACCTAACCTATGTGTTATTAGTTTATTATTCGCTAATTTTTCAATGAACGAATTCCAGAATGTACTGACTGATTCTCAGCCAACCCTCTAGATGATTTATAGTGGATGTAGTTTACAGAATCATAAGACATGCAAAAAGTGGAAAACAGACACTATTTTTTAATAACATTCAAACATTTTTGAATCATTTCATTTGGTTTACTTATTTAGGGATCATTATTCATAAGGCATTGTTTTGAATGCCTGTACGTGTAACATTATGTTCTTGTTTTTTCCTGAATATTCTAAATGAAGAATAAGTAAAAGTTACTTGGCTATTGCAAATAGCAAGGACTACTTACTCTGTTAGATTTCCTTGCCTGACAAGTGTTATTCTTTCAGGAGATTATGAACAATCTGTTTTATATTAACAATAGTAGTATTTATTCTAACCTTTAATAGTTTATGTTATGTTATTTATTCCTTGTTTTAGTTAGTGCGCTGTAATTCGCATTGTAAACGGATGCTACCAAGAAAAAACACACCAGTCACACGTACCCTAAAGAGGCTCACAAGAAGCTAGATGAGGTTGGTTGTAGGCCTACTCACTGGACTCGGGTGTTTCAGAAATTCATTAAAAAAAGTAGACCTCTTTAGAGGATCAACAGATTTAAGACTATGTGGGGAGGTAGAAGAAACTACAATCCTCATAGTTAGAGATTAGAAGGTCGCAGACAGTTTCTCCCGAACCCGAACAGTCAGGGCTTTGACCCAGCTGTATACTTTAACAATTTGGTAAAAGGAACGGAACTAGGGCAACAGTTCTGGACACTGATCTGAGTGGTTGTACCCAAAGATACAATTAAACAAAATGACCCGTAATGGATAACTGTTTTGACCTCAAGGGGATCGGTTTCTATTCTATCCAGCTATCTATCCAGTTAGTGCGTCATAGCATGTATTAGACAATGTATTAAATATAATTATTTAAAACAATAGTTGTCTGTTATTAATGGCTATTTAAAAGAATAAAATATATTTAAATAATTAAAATTAAATGAAAGAATGATAACTGAGACATCTAGAGCCAGTCAACACTTAGTTAATTTACTTACATAATTTGAGTTATAACAAATTGCGGTTAGATCACAATTTTTATTTATTTTACTCTTATAAATGTATATCGCTTAGGGAGATATATTTAATTTTGTATATAACACTTAAACACTGCTCAAGTGTCTCATAAATCTAAATAACATCCAATACGATTTTTCTAAGCAGCAATAAAATAAATTTAGTTGACCCTCTAGAGAGGATTTCAGTGATAAAGGCAGAATGAATGGCCCCAATATTTAGAGTATCCATTATAGGGAGGGGACAAGTGCCAATAGATATTTGCGGGGAGGAATGGTGGCGAGGGTTTGAGATCGGCTAGGGACGACATTCTTGGGAGTCTTGGAGCTTGAGGGTTAGGTGTTGAAAACAATCTCGAGAGCACTCAACACAAATACACCCTTTCACCTGTATCATCATCATTGCATCGCCATTTCTCTGTCGCCAATTGAAACAACACAATCATTTTTAATTTATATTCAATTCTGTCAATTGTTAAAAATCCTTGTGTAATATATAGTACTGTCATTGTTAAAATTATGAAACAATTCAATCTAATTTGAAGATATGCATTTTTAAGGTAGATATTAAAATAAATTAATATAATAAAAAAAAACCATAAAACATTATTTACAAGTGTAAACATTATTTGAAAATTAAACCATCAAGTTCAAATAGTCAATCAACTAATCTTAGTAACGTACATAAGGGGGGCAGGCTAGCTCAGTGGTTACGTGCTCGCCTCTGAACTGATAGGACTGGGGTTCAATCATCACCTGGCCCTCGATTTATTGTAGCGGGAGGTGAATAAATCTGAGCACGTCGTCCCTCGGAGAAGAACGTTAAACCGTCGGCCCCGAGCCTGTACGATGTCAGGTACTCGTTAAAGATCCCTACTCTAAATACATTTGAGTTAGGCAAAATTTAGAACTCCCACTGTAGAATCAATCCTAGTAACGTTCATGGATTAAGAATAATTATTATTTCAATATTCATTGACAGGGTTTACTTCATTTAAAAATACTTGTTTAAAACTATTTTGGCTAGAAAATTATTGGAAACCTATTTGCTACGTACTGAATCTTCAAACATAAAATATTTATATTTGAAAATTTACTATTAATGTACATTAAATGTACAACTTTAAGCAAGAAAATTTCCAATATTTTTTTGAATAAATTTTTAAAAGTTAATTAATATATATATTAAATATTTCAACTGATAGTTGGTTACTGATCCTAGTGCGAATGTCTAAACTACAAAATATAATATGGCAAAATTTATTAAGATATGTACAACGGCGCAAATGCCAGAGTGTTCACATTGTTAATAGACCTACGAATTATAACCGTCAGTTGATTCTATGTGTTTTTCTTCCGTTCAATTCAGGGTGCCGTTTTCAAGGACCATCTTTTCATATATACATATATTTAAATCGCAGTCATTACCCAGCAGTCCAGTAGGACATTTCACTTCCTGAAGATGACTAAATATAAAAGTTCGTTATGTCTTTGGATTCTTTCGAACCATGGGCAGCACAAGTGTTCTTATCTTGCACAGGGAGGGAAACGGAGAAGAAAAAAGGAATTAAATATTACATTTAATGAATGCAAATACAACAAAAAATAATAAAACCAAATGAAAAATAATCAAATAAAGTATAAAAAAAAACATTAAAAGGAAACATGTAAAAATACAGGAACTTATATTAAAAAGCTAAGTAAAGATAAAAAATAAGTTGAAAAATGTTAAGAAAAATCTGGAATGGCCTACACTCAACTTTACTATAAGTAAACTTGATATCAAACTTCTTCGGCATAATATAAATGTCTAAATGGAAGAGGTTTATTATATTTTCTTTCCTGGAGGTAGTAGTGACAGTGACTTTTCCATTTATAAATATATATATGCTTTTTTTTATAACACAATAGGTACAACAGTACAAACATTTTTGAAAAGCAAAAGTGTAGATTTTGTGTCACAAAATAATTTCTCACAGTAGAACATGGCATTAGTTCCAATAGTCCATTGCATAACTTACATAGTTTATCTGATCTTCTTTGACATTGAAGTTTTAAGACAAAGTTTCCCATTTAAAACTTGGAAATATTCCTATTTTCTAAATCAATGTAAATAAATAGAAAAAGAATCTGGCAAGTATAGCTTGTAATCCATTAGTCCAGGATCAAAATCCGCTGCTTTTGTTTAACCCTACTTATACATTAAATGTTGTTATTTTATGAAATGTTATCTTCAAAGGTTAATTTCATTAAAGATTTCCAAAACGCTTTTGTAATAATCAGTTTAAAACAATGTTAAGGTAGAATGCGACACAATATGTTTGATGTCTTATTAGTGATAATTTTCTATGAAAATTGAAATATTCTCCATTGAAAATAAATGTTTATTAAATGAATTACCATGTACTTTGTACCAGCTATTCGACAGCAAAGTGAATTTGAGTGAGCATAAAAGTCCGAGAAATGAGTCTATCAATATATGATGTCACAAAGTGGATGGTTTATTCAATTACTATGTAATTAAAGAACCAGCTATATGGCGCAACTTCATGTAGGAAATTTTGCACTCAACTATGCTATAAATAAATATATTTTCAAACTTCTTTGGTATATATTTTCCCATTTAAACATAAAATAAATGTCTATAAGGCAGATGATTAATAATATTTCACACAATGGAGACTGGACAGATAGTGATACCCAGTTATCATTATATATACGTATATTATATATAATGATAACTACGTATATTATACTGATATGTATACGTATATTTGAAGATGATGTACAAATACATCGAAACGTTGGCCTAGGAAGTAGTTTATTTTCTTTCATATGATCTAGGCATCAATAAGAAAACATACAGTAGATAAAAGAGGTCAAGAACAATTTTTTGAGAATATATATATATATACCATGATGAACGAAAAACGGTCCGGCAGAGCAGACAACACTTAAAATGAACTGTGACGCATAGCCTGAAACGTAAAAAATGCTCACATTTGAATATATTGACCGTAACGGCGGTCGAAATATTGACAAGTGAGTCTTTGTTATTTTTCATTCTGTGTGTCACAGTTTATTTTAAGTATATATATATAGGTGTGTTCTCTAATCAGGATTTGGTCAATTCTCTAGGATAAATAATCAAAGTCTCGTTGCCAACGTTTCGGTTTTATTTAAAACCTTTTTCATACGCAGAAGTAAGAATTTTTTTTACAAGAAAATTCTTACTTCTGCCTATAAAAAAAGTTTTTAAATAAAAACAAAACGTTGGCAATGGGAGTTTGATTTTTCATCCTAGAAAATTGACCGAATCCCGATTGGAGAACACACCTATTCTATCAAACGGACATCTAGTAATGTTGTTTCTTACTCTTTTTTAACTCTACATATAAGTAATGGATTTTACTCATGCAAAGTAATAGAAAAACATTGCATAATATTTCACTTAATCATTAATTACAAAAAGAAAATGCATCCACTCGAGAGTTAAAAGAAATAAAAAAATTAACATTTTTGTTCACATATCTTTGCTGTAGGAAAACAACAATAGTTTTTTAGAAACAAAAATGTATTCTTGGAGTTAAAAGCCCATGACCTACCAAAAAAATGACACGTACTTAAACAAAAAATTGTTCTTAGTTTATATTAAATACATGGGGGCCAGGCTAGCTCAGTGGTTACGTGCTCATCTCTGAATTGATAGGACCGGGGTTCAATCCTCACCTGGCTCTAGATTTATTCACGCGGGAGGTGTATAAATCTGAGCACGTCATCTCTCGGAGAAAGGCGTTAAACCGTCGGTCCCGAGCCTGTACGATGTCAGGTACTCGTTAAAGATCCCTACTCTAAATACATTTGCGTTAGGCAAAATTGAGGACTCCCAGTGTAGAATCAATCTTCATTGTGTGGTATCAAAAAGGGCCAATGCTTGGCCTACGTGTGTTTCCTTGTGGGACTGCCACTGCAACCTAACCTATATTAAATACATTGAACAGAAACATAATATTTGAATTTACTATTGTTTTTGGTAGGGGTTTATCAGTAAAATTAGAACCGCTTGATCATTTTCAAAAGACATATCATATTTCACATTGACTTCAATATTTTTTTTTACTTTCTTTTTTGTTATCAAGGAAATAACATGGTGATTTGCAGGAGTAAAAAGCCTCAACCGGGAATATCACACAAAAACATAGTTTTCTCTCTTAAATCATAACATAGGGATTAAGAGTTGTTCGATAAAATCTCTAAGTGATAGTTTTTACATTTTGATTTTAAATTTTGTTTTTTCCCTTCATAATGGTACTCCTACTTGGCTAGTTAATTTCAATTTTTTCACATGATCTATGTTTATTCAATACTAAAAATGGTGAGTTCTTATAGAATATTCATGTCTTCTTAGCCATGTGGGGATAGATTTATGGCCCAGGTTTCCCCGACTTTTACTACCTTGACAATGAATATGTAAAAGCGAAGGTATAATAGGAATAGTTATTACTTAGATAAATGACATCACGTCTATTGATCATCACAAGATAGGTGACTTAACTATGATTAATTGATGTCCATGAAAAATGTTGTCGTATTTTAACTTATTGAATAGGATAGATACATAAAGGTTATAACTGTGTGCATGAATGAAATAAAGTTTATGAAATAACTATAATAAATAACAAATGAAGGAAAAATGTGTTAATAATCTGGATCTATCATTGCTGTATTGGACACAAATACACCAGAATATCACATCACACATCTAAATCCTGGAGCTGAAAAAAGTAGCTTTTAGGTTAGTATAAAAAAAATGTTAAGTCACAAAAACCGATTATCTATTTCTTAAGATGATAATGACTTGAAATCTGTTGAAACTGGTAGATTATATCCTTATTACATATTAATTCTTCTTCACTCATATGTTCAGTAAAATTTTAAAGTTTTCTAAATGATGCATAAGAAGTCCTTTTGCTATATAATATCTTATAATATGGATAAATTTGTACAAAGCTAATAATTTAAGTCATCTTAAACAAGAGGTAGTCATCACTTTTGCAGTCTGTTACTGTATAGTATTTAATCTTATTGCGGGTTTCAAAAATTACGTCTCCGCACAAAAGAAAGTATATGAAAACTAATTACGCATTTCGAACATTTAATGTACTTCTTCATGTAGAAGAATACTACTGGAGAGTACTCTCACAGATTGACTCACAAGATTCCAGATGTAAACCTGAAGAAGAACACAGAGTCTTAAAAACGCGTTGTTAGTTTTCATATTAAACTTTCTTTGTATGGAGACGTAATTTTTGAAATCCCCCAATAAGATGGAATCATCCTGTAAATGTCCCAGTGATGTGATGTAAATATATGTGTGCCTAATACAACTAGCTTACATGAGTGGCAAGCTATGGCCAAATAGATCAAAGTAGCCAATCTTATATTTCCTTCTAAGTAACCATGATAAAGTTTTTGTCATATTGTTTTAGGAAAAAAAATATTGCATTTTAAACACAACTTGTTGAGAGCATACAAACATATATTCATTGTTATGAACACTTATGATACAGCACCTCATAAAAGCAAACATTATGCTCCAATGTTAGAAATTTAAAATTAACTTTTTAATGTTAATTTATGAAACAAAAACACTAAAAAAGTACATTTATATTCTAGAATTTTTCTTACTATTTTATAAAATATCAGCTGCACACATCATTCTAATACTGATATACCAGTTCTAATGTCAAACAATACCCAGACCACATTTGTTTACCTTCTTCTTTATCTATTCTTGCATTAATTTATGATAGTCTTCATTCTAGTTCAGGTTAATAAAGCTTTTCCTTCTAATTCCTTAAGAAACATTTTACAGTAGAAGTAATTTACCTCTCTTTAATGTCAGTATGTTAGCACAGTGGTACTCAACCTGTATCTACTGCTTTTGATCCTCAAAAAACTTGGTAGTATATTACTCACAATTGCACCATTATGCAAATAAAACTGCTGTTCAGAGAATTTTCTAATGTTATTATAATAATATATTCTACTATTTAAGTTCATATTCTTTTCTTGTCCCAAATGGAACAGCTAGAGGAGAGACTTGGTACAAAGAATAGGCATATTCTCCCCAGAAACGATCATTGAAAAAATGATCCAGAGTTCTGGGGCATGGAATATGGTAGATGGCCTAGTCAGAACGATATTGACTACGAAAAAGCGGTACTTGGAAGATCTAGAAGAATGATAAAGTATGTATGCCTCACCTAAGGTAAGCTACGACCAAGCCTGAAGTAATGTGGAAAACAGTTCCAGGCTAGGTCCTATGTGAAAAGGGGGTGTTTTAGTTGGTAGTCTCGTTTATCTGGGAGCCCAGCACTATGTGCGTAAATGCATTTCACCTCCTTATCCAAAACCAAAAAACTATTTAAGTTCATGGCTATGAAGAAAGTGATATGTAATGAATTCAATTTATTTAGATAATTTATTAAACAAATGTATTTGTAAAGTCACTAATTGTTATGTAATTTTGTAATTCAAATACTTGTATGCCATTCTAATTTATCATTTATAAATAAATGATTTTACCAAAAACAGATATATTAAGACGAGTGAGATAATCACTATTTAAAATACTATAAGTTGACAAATACCTGGAATCAAAATTCTTGAAACACGAATATAATGAAATGAGAACTGTAACTTGTAGCCGCAAGACGATGTAGATGTGAGACAATTAAGTGCATTAATCAATGCACTTATATAGTTGACCCCTATCTAATTGTCATTATAGAAATGCCATGAGACAAAATGTCTATGTATTTCTTCACATTCCTCCTTCTACAAGTTTTCCAATAAGATATTTTAGTTATTGGGACAAAACTCTTTTTAACATTGCAGAATACTGGTTTTTTTTTTTCATAATTCACTAAAGGTTTTGGATTTTCTGTGAAAACAGGTAATATTGTGATAAATAAATATTACAATTATCATAACTTTTTCATTTTCTAAGTACCTCATAATATGAAAAAAATTGTACTGATGTACTCGTATCTATAACATAACTCTCTTATTCAGTCAATACAATATCGATTAATTGTATTAAAAAATATATATATACAGTCCAGCAATAATTATGCAAAATTAGAAACAGTTGAACGCAAAAATTTTCAAATTGAATGATTGTAATTAATTTATTTTTGAACAGTGTAAACATTTTTTTTATGATTTTCTCTAAAACCAGAAATATCATATAACGGGTAAAGTACAAGCAGTTTTCAAAAGAACTAAGTCATTGTTAGTTACTATTCATGTAGAAACTTTTAGAAAAAAAAAAACTTTATCTTCCTTAAAAAGAATGCGTCAAACTAAAGTACTGGGAAAAAAGATTTATGTGTCTCTGCACTTAGAAAAATTTCAAATTATGAGATAAAAAAAAAAAAAAGGAAAAAATGGTTGGTGTTCTTTGCATCAATTTACATTTGCGAGCGTTCTATCTCTATAATGAAGGTTACCAAGTCAAATAAGAGATGACTGTTCACCAGCAGTTCAAATCTGAATCACTGCTAAAGATCAGCTCTACAACAGCATGACTAATTCTAATAAATCGACAAATCCTTACTGCTCTGTTTATATTTTAATTTTATTTTTATCAGTGATAAAAATAAATTCACTTCATGAAAGAACTGTCATAAAATATCAATTACAAAACTCAATTATTTGTTTCATCAGTTGTTTATAAAGTTAATGTTAAATATATTGTTTTTAATTAATAGATTTTGTATCACCTGAATTGTGTGATTTTGATCATTTTGTTTGCACAAGAAAGCAAATAGAGTAGCCAACTCTTACTCCTTATGGCGGGAGTTTAACATTTTTAAGATTGCTTGTAGAAGAATTCTGCATTACTAGCTGACCCCACGAACATCGCCAACTGTCAGAGAATTTCATGTTACCTTTAGCTAAGTTTAATTCCATATTTAATTATTAACATAATAGCTAGCGCGTCAGACGTCGTCCTGCTTTACCTATAAATATTCTATTCGAATAGCAATAAAAACTAAAATAAAAATCTGGAGTGACCTAAACTGAACTTTACAATAAGTAAACATAACATTAAACTCGATAACTACCAAATTATGATTCGTTTCATAGGTAAAACACTTGTTCGACAAACCTTCAATAAATTACTTATAATTACAAAAAAAAATATATTAGAACTAAAATATACTATGTATTTAAAATAGTGTTTCTTTGTTATATATTTGAGCAGGATATAATTAAATTTTATTCGAAAATTCCTTAGCCAGATTTTAAAGTTCAAATTAAGTTACTGATGATCAATAAATTTCATGCCACAATTAATGACAGGAAGTGTTTGTTTTTAAACATTCATCAATTTGAAACATATTTTTGAAATAAATTGTCCAAACATCAAATTCAAATTTCAAATTCAGAATTTAGGTTAGGTTAGGTTAGGTTGCAGTGGCAGTCCCACAAGAGAACACACGTAGGCCAAGGATTGGCCCTTTGTGATACCACACAATGAAGATTGATTCTACAGTGGGAGTCCTACATTTTGCCTAACTCAAATGTATTTAGAGTAGGGATCTTTAACGAGTACCTGACATCGTACAGGCTCGGGACCGACGGTTTAACGTCCCTTCTCCGAGGGACGACGAGCTCATATTTATTCACCTCCCGCGTGAATAAATCGAGGGCCAGGTGAGGATTGAACCCCGGTCATATCAGTTCAGAGGTGAGCACGTAACCACTGAGCTAGCCTGGCCCCCAATTCAGAATTTACTGCATTACTATGTATTCATTGCGCTTTGACCTTGATTATTATAATTTTATTCAGCAAAAACTACATGAAGTTTTTGATAACTTTTTTTTCATTTTTGATATGGTATTGTAATTTTAATTGCAGAAAATTAAAGAAAATATATATTAGCCCTTTAATATCAATAGTGTATAACTAAGCTAGAATGTTGCCAGTTGCCGTGGGAATGTTGAACACCGGCTGCGGAAGTTCATCCCTGCTACTTGAAGTTGTTAATGGCTCCGTATAATACAAATAGGAGCCAAATCAAATATATCCTATACGTTTAACAATTCTATTGTTTAACATTCGTCCTTAATATTTTGGAACTCATAAATTTTGAGTACCAAAATTTGCCTAACTGAAATGTATTTAGAGTATTTAGAGAATTGTAGTAGAGAAATGTATTTAGTTAGGGATCTTTAATGAATACTTGACACCGTATAGGCTCGGGGACCGATGTTTTAACGTCCTCTCCGAGGGACGACGTGGTTAGATTCATCCATCCCTCTCGTGAAGATATCAATGGCCATAGTAGGTATTGAACCCCAGACCTACCAGTTGAGAGTTAAGAACGTAACCACTGAGCTTAACAATGCTTATAGTTAATAAAATACCATGTTTTATATAGAAACTAGTTTTCCAGTCAAGAATTCGGGCCTACCTCTGCTATTAACTGTTATATAAACACCTAACGGAAGTAAATCCCATCTTAATCTTGCAAATGGAATTAAAAGATACATTTTAAAATTAAACTCTACAAAGAGAACTGTTTATTTAAATGTAAAACTCATTAAACTCTTTGAAGAAACTAAATGCGTTTCAAGAAAACAGTGGTCTCTATCAAACAAGTAATCAACTTTTGGACTAATTAGCGCTTAAATAAATAGTTTTATTCAAGAGTTATCTAGAATATAAAGAAATTACAATTTAATGTTTATCAAAGTTAACTTGAAGGCTAAGTTATTCAAGTAATTATATTTTACTAACCATTTTAAAAACTCAAACAAAAAAAACAAAATAAAATAGGCAAGTATTTTTTTCTTCATCTTGATTCAATTGCATATTTAATGTTCTGAGTACCTCTACAAGTAGCCTAATGGACGTGCCTGGAGTATTTCCAATTATAACCTATAGTCGAACCATTCTACATCAAATACGTATATCCAACTAGCAAAGTGAAGTTTTGAAATAACTTTTACGTATTTTTATTTTGCGTTTAATATATATATATAGGGTAAGGTTACTTGCTATTGCGTCTACAACGTGCTCGGTCTCCCTTTCTCTTTTCTCCTGAACAAGGATTACCCGAAAATTTGAGTCTGTAAGTGTGTTTCCTTACTCTGTGTGTTACTTTTCTTGAATTTTGAACTCGTGTATATATATATGATCAAGCCACAACACGATAAGCGACCAAAAATCTAAGATCTTTCAACCACAATAAGTGGTTTTTGTCAGAGTCTAAAAACCAACTGTCTGGTTTTTTTATATATATATATATTTTTAAATTAACAGTTACCACTTCTTATTTTCTACTTTCATAATTGCTAATTATAATCGGAATTACGATCAGTTTTTAATACTAATGTACTTTTTAGAATAATTTTAAGGAATTTTTAATGATTTTCTTTCAGTAATTTTTATAGAGTAATACAACACTATTATCAATTTCTGGCCTAATTGTTGAATTATAATCTTTAATATTCAGTGAAAGTATTTTTGAAACACTGTCGATAATAACAAAAAGATGTAAAAATTTAAATTAATATAAATATGTAAAAAAACATATCGATGGCGTGATTCCAGGCTACTAAAATGCACGCTATTTTAGCAATGAAATAATTTTACAACGTGTAATGACCAACTTAATAATATTCTAATTCAGCGATATATAAATTTATTCCAATGAATCACTAGAATAAAAATTTAATCAGTACTTGTTGAATGTGATAGTCTGCAATATTTATTTCAAACAGAATACATCAAAAACTGGCTTTAAAAAGTTTAAAAATATAGTGATCTTCGGCAGATTTGATCTTTTTATTAACAAAAGGAAAGGGAGATGATCGTCTGGTTAGGATGCCAACTCTGCAGATCTACATTAGGATCTTAACTCAGCAACAATGTCAGGTACCTTCTTGGTAAGCATGGTTAACCTGAAAAAGAACACTAGGTCCTTGTACTACAATTGTTTAAAAACAGTTTCTTTTAAGCGCATACTAGTTTCTTTAAATTTTCTAATGTACAATTTTATTCTTAAAAGAGAAATTCTTACTTTTTTTTTTATTTTTATATTACGTAATAAAAATTTTGTTAAGTAAAACCAATGAGACTATTCTTTTTTCAATGCTACCCTTATAGAAGCTTGAAAAATTCATGGTCGTACTAGGGGTAAAATTGTAGCACATGAATGACTTAAAGCTATATGAAGCATGGATGAGATACATTACCAGAGGTGCTGGCAGCATGGTGGTATCACCAATCTGTGCAGTGTCCAACGTTCATCCAACAACGGCTACTCGAGAGTAACTTAGTTACTTCTATAAGCAATTTACTTTCGCTATGAAAGTAAAGCTACAAGGAAAAAAAAACACAGAAACTATGCTCTGAGTCCTTTTAAACTTATGTCATCAGAGAGCAACTAAAAACTGAAATATTTCTGAGGACATACATTTGAAGGGCCTCAGAGAATATTTACTGTGCTCCTTAGTTTTCTTTCGGATTTTTGTTTTCATTAATTTCCATCCCGTGTTTATTGTGATTATTTAGTATCAATATGTTATGTAATTGGTATAGGTTAACTTTTAGTGGCAGTTCCACATTGAAACACGCATATGCCGAACACTGATCTTATGTGAAACTACAAAAAGAAGATTGATTCTACATTGGGAGTCCTAAATTTTGGCTACATCAAGTATATTTAGAGAACGGGATCTTCAACGAATACCTGACATAAGACAGGCTTGGAAGCAATGACTTAACGGCTTAGATTTATTCAATCCCGACGTGAATAAATCAACTGTCAGAGTGGGTATCGAACCTAGGATCTACCAGTTTAGAGGCGAGTAAGTTATCTACTGAGTTATCCTGGTAAAGTTACATTTGCCAAATTGTTAACCTGAAGAAATAATCTATTTTAACAAACCGTTCATAGCATGTTTGGACAGTCTAAAATTTCATACAATGATTTCTAAAAAAATTACGAAAATTTTCTAGAAAAATTAATATTTCCAAAAGTAAACTCTGATTTAACAAAATAATTATTAATTGTATTAAACACGCATTACACAGTTCGTTGTCTCTCAGAAAGGTTGCCAAGTCGTCGGTTCCGAGCATGTACGATGTCAGGTATTCATAAAGTCTAATAAAAATACAATTGAGTTAGAAACAATGTGGTATAATCTTCATTTTGTGGTACCACAAAGGGCCTATGTGAGTTACCTTGTGGGACTGCCTCAGCAACCAGTAGTAACCAAACCAAATTGTAGAAATAATTCAAATTAAAAGTCAGATCATGCATCTCAGATATCAACAAAGTCGCCTTAATATTTTCTATTGATATAAAAATGCTACTAGTATGTAAAACATATAATAAATAGAAGTTTCAAGCCTGTTGATAAAATGCCCGACTTCAGTTTCATTTCTTGTTTTGATTTTATATCCAACATAACTTAAAAAATGGGAAATATATTGAAGAGTTTTCCTTGGGACATGACACTGACGCAACAAATTTTGCTAAACTCAACTCTTACCTTGAAATCTCTCCTCTAGGGAAAATGATATCTCCATTGTAACATTAATAAATATTTAAATCCAATACCTTATTTAAAATACAAAGTTCCACTAAATTTTTTTTTTTAAATTTAAAAATTATTGTTTTATAACAGTAGTAGAATCAAAAATGATTGAATAAAGTCCTAATTTTTTAGTTTATTTTTTCAGATAAAACAATAATTTCCTAATAACTAAGTGCTTAAATTTCTTTCTTTTCTCTACAAATATTCCGCACCAAATACAAATAAATAATTATAAATTATATGGTTTAAATAATAAGAATCTTTGAAAAAAACCTGTAAAAATAAAGATGTAACTAAGAAAAATAAATTACCGTAAGTACACATGCTGAGAAATTTCAGAGGTAAGCTGTACAGTACAGAAACTAATATTAAGATGTTAACTGTTTAATGATAGAGTTCATTTTTATTAAGGGAATAATATTGAGCGGATATATTTTTAGATATCTCTATTATAATATCATACATGTTGAGTTTAATGAGCTATGTGTTCTAAAATCTGCAAATGTTAAAAAAACCTGTTATCTTTATAAATAAAATAATGATTTTGTCTGTACATTGCTTAGAACTGACTCATTTCAAGTTTTCTTTACGTTTCATACATTGGAGAAACCGAATCCACCCTTAGAAAAATTTCTGTCGGTTTGTCGGTTTGTCGGTTTGTCCGCAAAACTTTGTCACAGGTAAACTCAGCTACCATAAGACATATAAAGCTGAAACTTTTACAGTAGATTTGTGTAGGTCTAACTTAAAATATAGGCTATGAATTGATTGGAAATTCAACGTAGAAGTGAAGTTATGGACGTTTAACGCAAAAATGTTTGTCACAAGTAAACTCAGCCACCATAAGACATAGCGAGCTGAAACATTGACACTGGATTTGTGTGTGCCTAACTTAAAATATAGGCTCTAAATAGATGATTAATTCAGTACAGAAGCGAAGTTATGGGGCTTTTAGCTGTATTTTCCTAACTTCACAGACAAGTTTGTTTTGAAAATACACAGGTGTGGCAAGTAGGTATTGTTAGTTGATTTTAATTTCAATTGAGCATATGAATATATTGCGTATTTGACATCATTGAAATGGTGTTTCACAGAGTTAAGGATGTACTATCTATTGAGAATAAATGTTTTGTAAACGAGCAATTCTCAACTCTTAATATGAACAGGGAGGAAAAATCAACAAACAAGTTCTTACGCTATATGAAGCCGAGGAAAGAACTTACAAGTCAGTAAAGAGATTGGATTAGTGACGAAGAAGCAGTTCATTATCTAATTGAATTTCTTGACTCTGAATTTATTTCTCCTGGACTGCCTGCTCATGAGTAAAAACTTAAAGTAGAGCACCAATCATGCTACAATTTAGTAGCAGTAACAAATTTCATGTTACGAAACATGAGTGCCCCAAAACTGTGCAACGGGACACGACTCTGAGTTCGTGCTCTACACAGATATGCCATAGAGGCGGACATAATGACTGGATGTGGTATTGGGGGGTCTGTGTGTATACTTCATATACCATTGATTCCGAGCCACTGTCTGTTTACGTTGAAATGATTGCAAAGTCGGGTCAGAGTCTATTTCGCAATGACGTTAACTAAGTCGCAAAGGGAGACTTCATCTAACGCAGGAATACAAGGTAGCAAAACCAAGTTTTTCTCACATGGTCAAATGTAGTTTACATGCTCAACGGTCAGAGGTTTCAACTCTTTCTTCTACCATGAACCTGAAGGACAGACAGCTAATGTAGTGTATAAGCTGGAGGCATTTGTTTAACACTGTAGTAATAATGGTATTTTCTACTATTCTATAATTTCTAATGACATTTTGAAATACCAAAAATGACGGAACTTCTGATTCCTCCGTGGTATAGCCGAAAGGCAATAGGCACACGGCAATAAACCAAAACAGGAACTTCTGATTCCGTCAAAGACGGGTACGTTTGCTATGTATTATATATAACTGTCAACTTTTTTTTAATTTAATATTTGCTTAATAAATACACTGGTAATAATGTAAGGTATGGGACCAGAGTAGCCCAGTGGCTTGCGTGATCGCCGATGACAGTAGTGCAAATGTATTATAAATAAATGTAACAAACAAATATTTTTTTGAATTTAAAATGTGGATAATATAAAAGATGGTAATAAAGTAAAGGGATCTAGCCAGGGTTGCCAGTAGCTTGCTTGCTCGCCGATGACAGTAGTGCAAATGTATTATAAATAAACACAACAAAAATATTTTTTTTTAATTTAATATTTGCGTAATATAAACACTGGTAATAAAGTAAGGTATGGAACCAGAGTAGCCCAGTGGCTTGCGTGCTAGCTTTTGACTGGGAGCACGTTAATTAGAACTAACTCATTTCAAGTTTTCTTTACGTTTCATACTTCAGAGTAGCCACATGTACCCTTAGAATAATTTCTGTCTGTCGGTTTGTCCACAATTTATTGCTACCATAAGACATATAAAGCTGAAACATTGATTGTAGATTTGTGTATGTCTAACTTAAAATCTAGTCTTTGTATACAGAGGCTTTTTTTTAGCACTGTACTAATAATGGTATTTTCTACTATTCTATAACTTCTAATTGTAGTATTAGTACAATACTATAATTGATATTTTGGAATACCAAGTATAATAGAATTTTTGATTCCGTCAAAGACGGGTACGTTTGCTAGTTTGTTTAATAATTTAATTCATAAGCATTGTAGAAGTTATAAAATTAAAGATAAACAGATAAAAAAAATATTGAATAAAAGAAATATGAACTGTTTTTGTCTCTGAAATATAAATTTATTCTTAAAAAGGGTTTCTTCTCTAGGGTATTCTTGTTATAGAAATGCAGGAAATTAAGTCTTCTGTTCTCTTAGCAAATGAATTGTTTGCAAACACGGAGATGATAAACGATTTAATACTTGCCTCTTGTCACAACCACATGCAGCTGTATGTACCATTGGCAAACACTTTATTCCATCTAATGAATCTTCATAGCTATAGAGCTTTATTTTTAAATCAGGTATGAATATTAAAGAAAATATCACTTTTATATTACAGAAGCATTAGAATATTTAGTATAAATGCTAATAATAAAACTAAACGAACTAATAAGTAGTTGCTGCAATATTGATGTTTTTGAATATATATCAGAGAGAGCTCACAATAATGAATAAACTAATTGTTGCAATTATCTATTGCTGAATAATTCAAGTGATATAATTGATTTCACTAATTGCACATTACTAGTCTAATATTACACTAAACATTATCTTGGAATCAATTATTAATTCCAAGTTGTTATTGATTACATGATGAATAGAAATAATAGTAACAACATATGTAACATACCAAATATAATAAACATTATATTATATACATAGAATGGCCCATATTAGTTAAGTTGTTAACGTACTCACCACTAAACTGGTAGGTCTGGGGTTCGATACCCATCTTGGGGGCCATCTATTAATTCACTTGAGAGGTGAATAAATCTGAGCACGTTGTCCTTTGGAGAGATTGGTAACCGTCGGTCCTTAGCCTGTACGATGTTAGGCACTCGTTAAAGATCCCTTCTCTAAAATACACTTGAGTGAGAAAAATTTAGGACTCTCAATGTAGAATCAGCAGGTAATGGTACAAAATAATAAATAAGCCATAATTTCCACCTCTATTATACATGAGCTATAAGTGTTGGCGTTAGAAAACAAACAAACAACATAATATGTAGCTAAAAAATAATATCAATATTGGAGGTGAGAAATTGCCAAAAGGAAGTGAAGTGCGGAATATCTAGGCAATACTATTTTTTGGATCAGAAAATTGCAGGTGGAAGTGATGCAGAAGAATGTACGTAGGACATATCATCATGACTGAATTAAAAACGGAGGACTACAAAGGGAAGCATTGGTAAATCCAAAAGAGTCGAAGGAGTCTATGCGGAAGTACTGAAGAAGTAACTAAGTGGGTAAGGAGATTCCTAACGCTTGACGTCATAATCCAGATGAATAGATAAACCAGCAGGGGTTGACACAATATTGTATTAAGTCTGAACTAAGCTGAGTACGTCGGAGTCCTAGTTAATTAACATTTTTTCCCTAAGGGGAAGATTAAGTACTCCTGGGCTTAGAATGAAGTCTTTTATTTATCAGTTTGATCTGTGATTTAGAAGCCGTTTTGTGCACGAAAACATGATACTGATGCGAATATAAGTCATGACACATGTATGGTCAAAAGGCAGTGGTACACTGAGATCAAAAGTTTGATGTAATATTGTCAGGAATGTACTGACTAAATCTGGCCAACAGTTCTGTTGAAATAAGTACTTTATGTTAGTGTCGGTGTGTGAACATGGGAGTGAGGGAGTGAGGGAGCATGTATAAGTACATATGCATTATGTGTGTGTGAGAGAGTGATAGACAGAGGAAGTATGGATGAGTACATATGTATTATGTGAGAGTGAGGCAGCATGTATGAGTAAATATGTATTTTGTGAGAGTGAGGGACATGTATGATTACATAAAAAGATTTCACATAAACACGTGAAACAACAATCAATGATCAAACCACAATGTTTTCCCATTTCTTATTGTGGTTTGATCATTGATGTATGATTACATATGTATTATGTAAGAGTGATACAGTGAGGGAGCATGTATGAGTGCATATATATTATGTGAGAGTGAGAGAGTGAGGGAGCATGTATTAGTACCTATGTATTATGTAAGAGTGAGAGAGTGAGGGAGAATGTATGAGTATATATGTATTATGTGTGTGTGTGTAATGTAGAACAAAACTAAATATATTTCTTCTAATCAAGGAAAAAAAAGTTTGAATCAATGGCAATTAATAGGTTTTCCGCCAAATAATTTACTACTGCTTTTCAAGGGGACACTTATTGATTAGACCATTTCTTTTCTTAAAGTAAAAATAATTATACGTGGAGTGAAAAACGATTGGAGTTGAAGAGATTCTCAAGTGGTGCAGTTTTATCAATGCGAGTATAGGGTCGAGATGGGCAATACAAGGGCGGAGCAATGAGTGTCTTTGGTAGACCTATACGGTAGACGCTTCAAATGAGCTCCAAGCAGGCGTCCGACTATTTGTTACCGTCTAATCGAATCTTTGAAAGGATCTAAAGGCCCCCTTTGTCTTGAGAATTGACCCTAGGCTCGGCGCAGCTGTCCCCGTCTGGCAGCTTGAAAGTCTGCTTAGATTTAGCACTTTAATCCCACCAGATTCTTCACGATCACATTCTACAGGACAAAAAATTCTTACTTATCTCTGACTAAACATGTTTTTAACTAAGTATTAATAGCGACATTGAAACAGAAACATATTGCTAATTATGTTAGTTTATTATTTCAACAATTTATGTTTATGCTACTTTAATTTTGTAACTGATTTTATTCATTAACTACTAAAGTTTTCAATTCAGTACTGGAAAATTATTGAAGAACATTTTATGAATTAATATAGTAGTAATGAAGACTATTGATAGAGATGTAATGACTTTGTTTTATAACACTCTTATTGATTTGGCTTGGATCATATACGGTTGAGTTATTGCGGAGATACTTGCTTTAATCTGAGTGAGAGAGATAATTTCTCAGAGGACAAGCGATGATAGAAGGGCAAAGAAGGGAGCGCGATTGAGATGGTGTTTGGTATGGCTTCCTAAGGGGGATACTACTAAGATAAAACACATTTATTTAATTATATCCTGCTCAAACAAATTTATAAAACCGGCATTACAAAATTAATTATTCTTTCAACATTAGTGCGGTTTTGCCGGTTAGAAAGCTTCTTATTAATTAAATTGGAATAAAGTTTGTATAGTTTATATGCACTATTGATGTTTTATGCCCTTGATGTTTAGTTAGTTAAGAACTGAATTAAAACCCTTTAAAAGGAAATTCAATTTAGCTTAACCAAAATCTGTTTGAAATGAAATGAAATTAATATTTCTCGAAAATCGCTTAAAATGGATCTGCTAGGCTCGTAGTAACGGTGTTAACAATATTTTCAACGCAGTTCAAGACAGACCACATTGAATTCAAGGCACGCTATACAATAACCGCTAAACCATGTTCTTTTCAATTACTGGATCTAATTGTCAATATAATGAAAAACTAAACAGAATTCAGTTAGAAAGCTCACGGTGCATTTATTTTACACATGTACTTTGCACTGGCCGTAGCCATGTTGAAGACAGCAGTTTCTCTTAAGCCACCGACGTTAATCAACATGAGGGATGATCACCTCCTGTCTATATATGGAAGCAAGTACCCCGTTAATATCTTTTGAATATTTAATGGTTAAAAATGATGCTGATTGATGAATTTCTCACAATACTACTAATGTGGTAAATGATTAAAGCATCTAAATCTGAATCATGTGTAAGAACATGTTTTATTAACTGTTATTTATTAACTGTTCTGGATCTATCTGGACTCATAACCATGATTGCATATCGACACACAATTGAAAACATATCAGTATTTATATCATATATATATATATATATATATATATATATATATATATAAAGTTACAACTAGAGAACACAAGAAAGAGGACTAACACTCACGAATCTCGATCATTTCGGTGTCTTGCCGTCTTCAAAAGAGAAGAAGAAAATAAAAAGGAGAAGGAATGAAGGAACGGAGACGTAAATGCGTCCACTGACCGATACAAACATATATATATATATATATATATATATATATATATATATATATATATATAAGAAGATTCAATAATATATCGACCGTTAGATAGAATAGGTGTGCTCTCTAATCGGGGTTCGGTCAATTTTCTAGGATAAAAAATCAAACTCTCGTTGCCAGTTACCAGGCAACGAGAGTTTGATTTTTTGTCCTGGAAATTTGACCGAACCCCGATTAGAGAACACACCTATATATATATATAAAAATATTTCACATAAACACGTGAAACAACAATCAATGATCAAACACAATAAGAAATGGGAAAACAAGACTAAGATCTTTCAACCGTAACAAGCGGTCTTCGTCAAAAACCCAACTGGACCGCTTGTTACGGTTGAAAGATCTTAGTCTTGTTTTCCCATTTATTATTGTGGTTTGATCATTGATATATATATATATATATATATATATATACTAATTGTGTGCGTTAATAGTGTGATCTCCTGAATTCTTTAATGAAGAGATTAACAACATTAGGTCAATCGCCCTTTCATTAAAATACCCGTACTCTTATATCGATTTAGCTTTGAAGAGTGCTAAAAAAAACTTTCTCTAATACTTAAACAGAGCTCCGTTTATTGTCAAATTCTATAGTTTTGCCATATCATGAGTCATTGGACTACCTTCCAAGATACAGCGTTTAGCCAACATTTGTTTTGTTTAGTATATACTACTTAAGATACAAGATTATCTTGCTCACGCCTAGTCTTTCATTATTCACCTGGTCCGGCTCAGTACTAAAATCCGCTAATGTACAATTAATTTTCTTAATATTAACATAAATTAATTACAAAGCTACAAGTTAATTACAAAAATCTTGTATACTCGTATATATTTAAGAAACAAAAAATCACAAACGTGAACAAAAAATTATTCTTAAATACCCTTTGAATAAATAGTGAAAAATAATGAATTAATCAATAATTGTTTTATTTAAAGATAATTTAAATATTTTCATAATTATATTTATTGTATCGAAATTAGTGAAATTTATTTGATTTTTTAGGACTTGTATTTTATTTGAAATTTACTTCAATTTTAATTTTGGCAAAAGACAAATAATCTTATATTTAGTTTGTTACTACATAACATGTTTTACATGTCACTACATGTAAAAGACTTATTGACCCGTAGTGCAATATCACTAAAAAATATGAATTGTGGTTTCTCAAGTTTATAAAAAATGGAATTGTTTTAAAAATTTAACCTTCTTTTTACCTCATTGTCATAATTTACTTAAAATAAATTAATAAAAGGAAAGAGAGAAAAGGAAAATATGAATTTGAACAAGGGGATTAATAATAAAAATATAATTTGCAGGAGTTGAAAAGCTGAGGCTTAAAATTTCTTATTCTAATTGCTAACAGCAAAAGATTAGAGAAATAACTGACCAGATAAAAACAACTTTAATGGACCCCACTTTATTTTATCGCAAATACAAAACAACCGGGGAAAATTACATAAAGAAAGAAAAAAAATTAAAGCAGGGATCTTACATGTAATACTTATCATGAATATATATTTCGAATTTCTGTACATTAGTGAGGTTCATTATGTATTGCCTGCTAAATGTTGTTCTATAGATATCATTTCAAAATTATTCCAACAGACTGTTCATTCATTGTCTAACATTGCTCAGGGGAAATATTATTTCCGTGTTTGATAGATTATTATGGCTCTAAAACGGTTTGAAGTCCTTCCAGGGCACTCTTACATAAGGTAAGTTTACAAAAAAAAATCATATCGTTCATATCGTTTTATAATAAGATGGAAAACGATTTACAGTAACAAAGATAGGGAGAAATTCTCAAGAAATACCTATATTTATAAGAAATTCCAGGAACCATGAGAGAAATTTTAGGTTAGCGGGATTCAGGACAACTTACACACCAAATGCTCGATGCATGCCCATCGACGAGTGTTACCTATCCTGGCATTCCCCGATCTAGCGATGGCTTTGGCTTACATACTCTCCCAATTACTCTACATATCATACGTTTATATAAAGAGATATGTTAAGTCAAATTTAAATTGCACTACAAAATCATTCGAAATTATATGGCTCATAGAAACCAATCAATATAAAAATCTGTTTAACATTTCTTTTTTTAAATGGTGTTAATCATATTTTTTTTAGTTTATTAAAGTTCAGCACAATCAGAAGGCAAAAACTATATATTAATCATTAAAAGTAAGTTGGTCGATATTATACTCAAGAAATTTGAGGTAGAACTCTAAATTGGATTCCGGCTGATTAGAGATCACAAGACATATGCTATTTGTTGGGCCCAAACAATGTGCAAAAATTTTAAATTATATATATGCATATTTTATTGGAGTGAATTGAATTTTATTTACAAGAAAAATAAGAGTAAATTTATTATGTAACACTCATAGTACTACTATCTACAGTAGACCATTTACACTTACTTGATATTCAAAATTTAAAGCTCTTTTTTTTGACTATCAGATAACTGTGATCTACTGTAAAAATTTGAATATATGTAGTGCAAAAAAGTTTATGATTTTCAGTGTTGATATAAAAAATTAGGTGGAATATTGAAAGGAATTTGAAATATGAGGTCGAGACCGGGTGGTACTAATTTGTCATGGGAAAGTATTGAAAGTACGGATGAACATAGAAGATATAAGATATTAATGCAGAGGATGTTGAAAGCTGGTGAAATATAGAGGATGAAAGAGGTAGAAGGAGCCATGTAAAGGAGGGAGTATCGATCGAGGCCGGACTGTCCTTTGAGCACCTAAAGATTAGATGTTCCGAACAGGGGAAAAAAACATTGCAACTCCCTTGTCCCCTTCCACTCTTTGAGACTGTAATTGCCTTGTTTAAGAACTTAACCTAGTGGCTTTGGATCGTACACAAGGTCAAGAAAAGGGGGAAAAAAGGGTATACAAAAATGTTTTATCTTAACAAGACTCTCTTTGAGCTTCACCAAGTGGAGGAATAAATCTCATAATGTTCACTGAAATTATGAAAGGTCTAAGATGGTTTTCTCAATAAGCAAGGGCTTCCTTTACTCATAAAGGAAGAAAGTATGTTCAATTCTAACAAAAGGAAAGAGACGAATAAAGTATATTAAATGAAGATACAAACATGTAGGAAAATACAAATATATTATTGTGATGAAATCAGAGATAAAAAATATGAGTATAATATAATATATTTATATTATTAAATTATACATTATAAAATAAATATAATAATTATAATATATTGTAATTATATAATAGAAGTATAATTATATAATAATCCTGACCAGTAATCTAAATTAACATAAAAAACTATCCTTACACATACTAGCTAAAATCAGTTTAAATATTTATAACTGAAGTAAAGGAACAAACAATAAATTCCAGGATAGCCAAATTCGTTTCTTTAGAAGAGGGTTTGGGAGCAGAGTTGACATTGAGTTGAAAAGGGGGGAGGGGTGGTGGGGAGGGCAGGATATTTGAATCTTGGACCATTCTTCAGACCAGAGGCATGCTTTATAAAATTAATCATTTTATTATCAGTATGACACTGTAAAATACATTTTTATAATTCATTAATAAATGAGCAAGCTATTTCTGAAAGTACATATCTGCTGACTATAGATTTAACTATAATATTAGCGAAAAACCAAGTCTAGTTGCCTTTGAACTTTGCATGTCCAGTAACAATTGATAATGTACAGTTAAATCCTGCACAGTAATTTCCACCACGGGCTCTCATTTCCTGCTCAGGGAGATAGCTGTCTCTTGTGGATAAGAAAAAAAAGTAGGTTATAACACTTATAACCCTGTTTACTTTTTACTTTATTAGCCATTTTCATAGAACTTTCTATAACATACCCTACGTTATGTTTACTGGTTTCTGGTAAATATAAGCCTCACAGTGTAGCATATTCAGCATTTTAGCATTCTTTGTCCAAGTGTCTCGCCTTCTCCCAAACCATGTCAACAAAAAGGACACTATGTCACATGGAGCAAGCCATTATTGCAAAGAGAGCAGGCAGTGGCTGCGAAAACGCCATGCTGAGAAAATAATAGGTGAATAAATAGAAAATCGTGTCCCCTCTTCATAGGAAAGATTCTCATGTCTTGGTAAAGAAAGTGAGATAGGTTTGGCCAAAGAAGCCTGGTTAGCTCAGCTGTTAACGTACTCACCTCTAAACTAGTAGGTCTGGGGTTCGCTACCCACCTGGCACTCGATTTATTCACGCGGGAAGTGAATAATCCCGAGCACGTTCTCCCTTGGAGAAGACGTTAAACAATCGGCCCCGAGCCTGTACGATATCAGGTACTCGTTAAAGATCCCTACTCTAAATACACTTCAGTTAGTCAAAATTTTATGACTCCCAATGTAGAATCAATAAGCAGGTAATTTGACTCGCCCATTACTAAAAATAATAAATGAGCCACAATTCCCACTCCTAAAAGAGCATTAAAAGGTGAAGGCCTTATAAGTTTGGGCGTTGCAAAACAAACAAACAAGCAAACAGGTTTGACCAAGAGATCCTATCTTCCCTTCCCCTATTTGTCATATAACCTCAGAATATCTCCTCACTTTGTATGATATTAACCTCTTGGTGTTGTCATAAGATTACGGATATTCGGTATGTAATATCTGCGATCCTTCTTTTGACATAGCCTTCACACTGTTATTTTCGAAAACATCAATGCAAACAATACTATTTGCACACCATGACATAAGAACATCCAACAAGTTGTAAATTGTATTAAGCTTTCATGATTACTGTGTATCATTCCATAGTATTCAGCCTTCAGCATTGTTATATTTATTAGTATTCATCCATGATAATATTTATTATTTCAAGTCTGATACCCTCAAAATTTACATATACTTCCAAGAATGCTTCTAAATATATTGTCTAAATTATTTGTATGAGTACAACCTATATATATTTACCTTATTGTTTCCTCTAATTTATAGAACTGTAAACTTGATCTCAGTGAATGGTCACGAGGTGTTCTTTCTCTAGATCAATTTTTTTTCAGCTTATTTTGAAATAGTTACTGAGTATATAACATGCAACTTTGCATGAAAGGTGTATCAAAAAGTTTAAGTTTATCAGCATGTTATTTACTTGATGACTTTTGAAAGCCTAATTTTTGAATCAGTGATAGATGAAGACTTAGAAAGTTAAGACGTGCTGAGGGGTGTGACCGGACGCCAAAGACTAGCAGCCGTGAGAAAGTAACAGAGTTGCTCACCCATCCAAGAAATTAATGTTTTTTCTAGTAAGCGACACAAAGATCTCCTTTAAAGGAATTCAGCATATTTTAGTAAGTTATTTAAAACTAAACCATTTGATGAACCTCTTTTTTTTTTATTCTTATCAACTCGAATAATAAGTTCAGTAGAACAAGATGTTTTAAATAAACTGAATGAATGCTAAACAACAGGGAGAAAAATTAATATGAAGCAATACACAGGCCTGCACCAACTAACAAACTAACTAATCCTCATCTTATTTAAAATCAAGTAGTATCTAATTTTTTCTGGGTGTAATTTGATTTATTAATTCACATTAAAATATGTTCATGATATTTACAGTAAAAATTAAATTCCAAAATAATTTTTAACACCATAGTAATGTTTAAAAGGGACACTAACAAATTTCAGCCAGTTAGGGCTCTAGTCAGAGTCTCATACTGTTTGATGATCAGAAAGGAAGTCACTGATTCAATCGCTTGTGTGAATTAATTCTATAATATAACATCCTATATTTATATATTTGCTTCTTTCCTTTAATTTCTTTAGCAAAGACACCTAATCTGTTCTCACAAGACCTCTTGTACCCCATGTAACTGCGTTAACTGTTTAGATAGCACCCAGTGTAATCTGGGTTAGCGTCCGTCCGTTCGTAAACACAGAGATCTTTCCGTTATCACTTATACCAGTTCTCATGAATTCAAAGTAACAATAGGATTCACTTTTCAATATTTCTTCTGTTATTACGATCGTTCTCAGGAAAAGAAGTGAATTCATCGAGGGCGACAGTCAAATGATATATATAATTTCATTTGGCAAATACATATAAATACACATGTATACATGTAAATATATATACAGTTCAATATAAACAAAGAAACATAGAGAAATCAGAAGAACACACTTACAGTCTCTAATTTTCGGTTTGAACCGTCTTCAGGAGAGATAAGAGAGGGAAACCAAGCGCACTGGATCAGAGACGGTTGGAGACCAACAGTGTTGCCGCATGCGCGCCCGTTCACAGAAAATAAGGTAGACAGGAATCAATTTATAATTAATTTATAATTTATAAAATAAAATAATGGAATATGAAAACAATAAATATATAAAAAAGAAAAAATTGAAAAAATAAGGGAAATTGATACAGAGAAATTGATACATAAAAATTGATTCATAATTGATTTCAAAATTAATTCAATAGAAATTGATTCATAGCTTAGTCAGCACTTTTGTTTATGTATCAATTTCTCTGTATCAATTTCCCTTATTTTTTCAATTTTTTCTTTTTTATATATTTATTGTTTTCATATTCCATTATTTTTTTTTATAAATTATAAATTAATTATAAATTGATTCCTGTCTACCTTATTTTCTGTGAACGGGCGCGCATGCGGCAACACTGTTGATCTCCAACCGTCTCTGATCCAGTGCGCTTGGTTTCCCTCTCTTATCTCTCCTGAAGACGGTTCAAACCGAAAATTAGAGACTGTAAGTGTGTTCTTCTGATTTCTCTATGTTTCTTTGTTTATATTGAACTATATTTGTCCGTTTTGGATCGTATTTCCAACGAAAAAAAGTGTAAATATATATACCTATACATGTATCAGCATGTGGCAAATACATATAAATATAAAAAATGATATACTAACTATAAAATCGGAAAAACGTTCCAAACTGGACACAATACGAGTTGAAAATATAGGAATAGTAACATACAGAGTACAGAAACACATAAATTCATATTTTTGGACAATCAGTTTTCAAGAGAAAAGAGGAACATAGAACGTTACTAGCCGTTGCGTCTATAACGTGTTTGATCTCCCTTTCTCATTTCTCCACAGACGGATTACCCGAATATATTGAGTTAAAAGTGTGTTTCTTTAAACCGTGTTACTCTTCGTCGGTTTTGAACTCGTTTGTATGTATATATATATATATATATATATATATATTCAGGTAACTCACCACAAATTAGAGAAGATAGTCGCTCTAAGGCCTTTCGTTTTCACGTCGTCAGAGAGCAAGTGAATACAAGTGAATACAAGTTGTAAGCAGGTTATGAATTTTGATTTAAAGAAGGAGTAAGATTGGCATCATTGACAGTATTTTTCCCTATAACTGTTGAAAGAGTCTTGATTTGTTTGATAATTCAAATCAAACTTCCTTCTTTAAATCAAAATTCATAACCTGCTTATAACTTGTATTCACTTGCTCTCTGACGACGTGAAAACGAAAGACCTTAGAGCGACTATCTTCTCTAATTTGTGGTGAGTTACCTGAATATTTATATCACGTGTTATTGTGACAATTATATATATAATATATATATATATATATATATATATATATAATATATATATATTATATTAGTATTCATCCATAATAATATTTATTAATTGAAGTCTTTTACCCTCAAAATTTACATATACTTCCAAGAATGCTTCTAAATGTATTGCCTACATTATTTGTATGAGTACAACCTATATATCTCTAAATTATTGTTACCTCTAATTTATAGAACTGTAAACTTGATCTGAGTGAATGGTCACGAGGTGTTCTTTCTTTAGACCAATTTTTTTTCCAGCTTATTTTGAAATAGTAAAATTTAAATATTTAATTAATTTTAATTTTACATATATATATATATATATATATATATATGTAAAATTTGGGAGTAGTCCTTCATTCAAACATATTTCGTTGAATAATTTACCGTATTTTACATCAAGAAGAAGGTATTAAGTAACCTGGAAAACTAGTGAAAAAATGACATCAGTAGAATGTGGTCGATTATTCAACGATATATATATATATATATATATATATATATATATATATATATATATTTATAAAAGTTGGAAGCAGTCCTTCATTTAAACATATATTGTTGAATAACGCCCCATATTTGGCTTGTATCTGCTTCTTACACAATTTCTCCAGTTTCCGGAATTCCTTCCTCGTCTCTTCAGTAAAACTATAAAGTCTATCACCAATATTACTAGTCGACATGTTTCGAATGTACCACATTCATCATCAGGACAATAATGAGAGTAATAGTAGGAAAGCTAGTTATATATATAGAGATGGATTATTAATGGAAAGTTTACAGGGCATCGCCCTGTATCACGGCGCATTATGGGGGATTAAGGTAGGGTGGTTGGGCTCACCTACTACCTGGCTAATCTGGGTGTTTCTGTTTGCAAATAGTTTTAAAATTCGACAAGAATTATTAACCTGGATATTTATGGCTGGTTGCTTTTCTTGAATAATTATTGCCTCTAATAGTTGTAATTTAAAATGATTTCTTTCTCGAGCGATAATTTTCGTTGAATTTACCATCATTTCTCTTGTGAGTTTTGTCTTATGGACTGCTGTTGTATGGCATTTTGGCGCGCCGGCAGAAAGGTGCATAGTAATTCTTCTAGACAATGAAGTCGAAGTCATTCCTATATATGAGCTTTTACGGGCCTCACAGCTCCCGATATTACATGAATACTCATATACAAGATTTGTTTCTTTTGACTCCTTTACGCTAGGGCTATTTTCCATTAATAAACTGCTTATTGAAGGGCTTTGGTAGTAAGTTATCAGAGTCAAACTGTCGTCAGGCTTAATACATTTAACATGGCTTTTTATAATATTTTTCAAAACACGTTCATCAGTCTTATATTCATCTGTATATTGGTTTTTGTAGAATATTTTGTGGTTAGTGCCTGTTGTTAGGCTCTTATTATCTGAGGTGAATCTATTTTCGAGGTAGCGTCTTAGAATGTTGTCGAAATACTTGTTTGAGTAACCATTGTTGACTAACGCTTGCTTGGTTGACAAAATATTACTGTTGAAAAGGTCCCAGGTTGAGGCGGTCTTGTATGTTCTGTGGATTAGGGATCTGATAGTGGCGTCTTTATACCGTTGAGGGCATTCACTCTTCGCATTTAGGTATGATGCTGTGTTGGTAGGTTTCCTGTAAATAGAAGTCTGCAGTATGTTATTTTCCAGGTTAATATTTACATCAAGGAAGTTCATTCTTTTTTCTATTGCTGTTTCTATTGTAAATTTGAGACAGGAGTTATTTTCAAATGCTGACTTGAGGTTTAGTAATTGTTCTGAATCTTTTGCAACAACGAACGTGGATGATTGCTTCGTTGTTGCAAAAGATTCAGAACAATTACTAAACCTCAAGTCAGCATTTGAAAATAACTCCTGTCTCAAATTTACAATAGAAACAGCAATAGAAAAAAGAATGAACTTCCTTGATGTAAATATTAACCTGGAAAATAACATACTGCAGACTTCTATTTACAGGAAACCTACCAACACAGCATCATACCTAAATGCGAAGAGTGAATGCCCTCAACGGTATAAAGACGCCACTATCAGATCCCTAATCCACAGAACATACAAGACCGCCTCAACCTGGGACCTTTTCAACAGTAATATTTTGTCAACCAAGCAAGCGTTAGTCAACAATGGTTACTCAAACAAGTATTTCGACAACATTCTAAGACGCTACCTCGAAAATAGATTCACCTCAGATAATAAGAGCCTAACAACAGGCACTAACCACAAAATATTCTACAAAAACCAATATACAGATGAATATAAGACTGATGAACGTGTTTTGAAAAATATTATAAAAAGCCATGTTAAATGTATTAAGCCTGACGACAGTTTGACTCTGATAACTTACTACCAAAGCCCTTCAATAAGCAGTTTATTAATGGAAAATAGCCCTAGCGTAAAGGAGTCAAAAGAAACAAATCTTGTATATGAGTATTCATGTAATATCGGGAGCTGTGAGGCCCGTAAAAGCTCATATATAGGAATGACTTCGACTTCATTGTCTAGAAGAATTACTATGCACCTTTCTGCCGGCGCGCCAAAATGCCATACAACAGCAGTCCATAAGACAAAACTCACAAGAGAAATGATGGTAAATTCAACGAAAATTATCGCTCGAGAAAGAAATCATTTTAAATTACAACTATTAGAGGCAATAATTATTCAAGAAAAGCAACCAGCCATAAATATCCAGGTTAATAATTCTTGTCGAATTTTAAAACTATTTGCAAACAGAAACACCCAGATTAGCCAGGTAGTAGGTGAGCCCAACCACCCTACCTTAATCCCCCATAATGCGCCGTGATACAGGGCGATGCCCTGTAAACTTTCCATTAATAATCCATCTCTATATATATAACTAGCTTTCCTACTATTACTCTCATTATTGTCCTGATGATGAATGTGGTACATTCGAAACATGTCGACTAGTAATATTGGTGATAGACTTTATAGTTTTACTGAAGAGACGAGGAAGGAATTCCGGAAACTGGAGAAATTGTGTAAGAAGCAGATACAAGCCAAATATGGGGCGTTATTCAACAATATATATATATATATATATATATATATATATATATATATATATATATATATATATATGTAATATTTGAATTGTATTTTATATTTATTCAATACTTAATTTATTCACTAACCTGGATATATAGAGGTATTCTATTAATCAATTCAATTCTGTCTCACCTTATTTTTATTCAATAGGTACAAATGAAACGATACTCATTATCATTCATTATTTTATGGTTTTTAAATAAATATTTAAAAGTATACTTAGTTTTTGTAGAAATTAGTGCACAGCAAAACAAATACTTTGTATTTAAATATTCAAGTAATCACAATTTTTTTTTTTTTTTTTACTCTGGTAAGTAAGAATAGAAGGTTATGACAACTTTAAAGTGTATCCTTATTTAGTAATAAACAAAGTAGCTTTACTATTTAATGTAAAAAGCCATGGTGTGTTTACGTCAAATATTTATGAACAAAAATAAATTGAATATGATTTGAAAACAAAATTTACCTTTTGGTCGCAAATAAGCTTGAAAATATCTCAGTTTTATGGGAAAAGAATCTTCAGGAAAAAGCCAAATAGGTTGCTAAACTAAATAAAGGCGGCATAAAGCACTCTTTTAAGAACAAAGTAAAGTTTCCTTTGCGCAATGTTTTAGAAAACCGCATCAGTCCAGACCTTATATTGCTTGAAAATCTGGAGCTAACAACATTTACAATTGTAATGTCTTGCAAAGATGTTTAATATTTATAGAAGATGGTTTACCTTAATAATAATATTAAAAAAAAAGTTTCTAATGAATTATTTCTATTATTTTTAAACTAATAATTTTTGTTTTTTGTTTTTGTTTTTTGATTGATCTGACAAACGTGAAACAGTTGTAGCAGTAGTTTCAATTATTTAGAGCTATGAGTATTGAAAACAATACATGAATATATCTGTTTTACTTAAATTAGATAAATATTTATTGTATCAGTAGACACAATTATTTAATATCATTAAATTTAATTATTTATTTAAATTAAATTTAAATTTAATTATTTAATATTATTTAATGAGTAGACTCATTATTTAACATCAGGTGTTCGCAAAGCGGGTTCCACGAATACATTTAAAAAAAATATTTTTTTTAAGTTTTTTTTAGAACATATCATTTCTAATAACACGTTCTAATAAATACCCTTTTGCTGGGTATTATTTATTCAGTGTCTCTTGTGAATCATGATCAGTGAATCCTGTGCAGGTCTACTTGTACGTAGAAATGATGAAAATGTCTACTTGTTCATATTTAAGATGAATCAGTCGTTAGGTTTTTTGGAGCTATTTGATTCCTGAATTCCATGATATTACAAAAAAGCACTTTACACATTGGTGTTATTTCACACTACATACATATATGAAACTGGACTTTCCTCTTATACTGCGATAAAATGTAAATACTAAATAGACTTACTGCTGCTGATAACTTGAGAATCAAACTGTCGATTCTAATGCCAAACATTAAAAAATGTATGATCATATTAAACAAAAACATTATTCTCATTAAACACTACAAAATTATCGTAATCATATATTTTTAGTACATGAATAACTTAAAAAATAAACTTGTGTTAACATTGCTAGTAATTCTGTTTTATTTGTGAGAAATATGGAAAATAAATTTCATAGTTTTAACTTGTTAATAGAAAAGTACAGTTAAACGTACGTTAAATACACGTTAAAACGTTATGTTTACCGTAACGTACTATTTATAAAGGCATATATAAATATTTATATTATGACCTATAAAATCATTAGAATCTATAGTTTGCAAGAATGTTACTGAACTAAAGTTGGTTCCGCGTCGAAAAAAGATAGAGAAATTCTGCTTTATAAACTTGAAGCAGGCATGAAACAAATATGCTAGGATACATTGAGAGTTTGCATAACATTGCGGCTGACTATGACTTCAGAATAATGGGGTGGATAGACAGGCAGTTTTAGATCATTATTAGTATATCTAAGCAGTTATTTGTTAGTTATGATGGGTCTTCCAAACAACTGCAAAGAAGATACTCTGTAGGAAAGTGGTTTCAAACAGGGTACTGTCAGTATATTCCAGGGAATCTGCAATTTTTAAATCAGCCAAAAACTTAATTAAAAAAAATTATAATTCTGTTTTATTTCATGTACAACAAGTATGTACAATCATTGAACATGTTTATTTTAATTTCATTAGATTGTATGATACTTTTTTCAAAAGGCAACTAAATTATTCCAAAGGTGTCCCTCGAGCCAGTGGAATATCTTCATGGGGCTCCGATCAGTAAAAAAGGTTAAAAAAACACTACTGTAAGCAATTGTCAACACGAAATTATCGAATATTATTGTCCAGCGATTTGTTTAAAATGAAGTGTATTATATCGAGTATTAACTATGAACAAGAGCTTCATTGTGGTTGTTATTATTTCAGGGAGGCAGACACATATTAGCTATCCATTGGAGTCTGAAACAAGTAGTAAATTTTAGGTAACATGGATAAAAATATTATTGCTGCTACTCTAAGAGTCATGGAAAACACTAAATAGTCTATTATTATGTGAGGTGCGTCTAGGTAAATACTGAGCACCTGGTAATCTAGAGAACCATGTAGTTGACAAGTATTTCATGTAAATGTAGAATACACCGATCTAAAGTTAGGCAGGTTATAGGAGAAGAAAGGAGAGGGTAAGTCAATAAGTTTTAAGCGAAAGAGAAATGAGAGACGGAGATTTGTTAAAGGAAATCTGCAGGAGGGGTAGATGAGCCATTAAGATCAAGCGGTGTTAGAAAGGCGAGATGGAATAAGGAGAGGAGCACGTGTTTCGGGACACAAAGACTCTTTCTAATGAAATATACAAGCACCCCTTCTCAATCGTCTTCAACTGGCTTGCCAAGATTGGTTTAGGTTCACGCAACGAAACAAATCAGACATAATTGAGTCTCTTCACTTGTTAGGGGCGAGGAATAATTCAGACAATGGAATACGGCATCAATGACAATGCCCCAACAATCAATCCCTTCTAATGTCTTTCCCTCTCTGGACTAGCGAGAATACCTAATCAACCATCGTCTTGGAAATAACCTCAAATGAAATCTACCACGGAAAATAACATTGCTTTGTAAAATACAATCATTTGCTTAGAATATAGTAATCACAATTTTTGAAATGTCTCTGAAATGTTCATTGAAGGACAGATAATATGAATGAAAACTTTAATACAAGCACCGCATACTTAAATTTTTCAATTACATTATGATTACTTTTCCTATTTTAAATACGTATTATATAGTTACTAAGTTTGTGTTTCAGCAGGAACATTACTAGAAGTTTGTCCAACTGATAGTTGGGTTTTTGACTCTGACGAAGACCGCTTGTTACGGTTGAAAGATCTTAGTCTTGTTTTCCCATTTCTTATTGTGGTTTGATCATTATATATATATATATATATATATATATATATATATATATATACAAATAATATATATTTGTACATTTTTGTGGTAGTCTTTCCTGAACACATACATTATTGAAAATGACACCCAACTTAGCTGATACCTGTTTTTTAACAAGTTTGTCAATTTTTCTTATTAACGAGGACATTTTTTTAAAAAATTGACAGAAATTGTTAAGAAACCGGTATCAGGTAAGTTTGGTTTGGTATGGTATTAGGTAATATATACATATAAATGAAGTAAGAGTGTTGAATATTGTAGTGTTAGTTTTAGAGGTTGTTGAGAATCAGGTTCTAAATTGTTTTTAAAAAAAAAATTGGTCCCCAATATTTTTAGTTTTAATTAAAATTTTATAGAGTTAAAAATATATAAAATATATTTAATGTATGTTTGGACTGTATGTTTGTTCTGCAGTCAATTACCATGGATACAAATTGACATGCATTTTAGTTCATTGTGGGGAATGAAATTTACATGGGTTTTTGTTGTTTTGTCAGCGATATGACAGATATATTTAAGCAAGAAGAAGTTAATTCCCAAACAGACGCCGAATGAGAGTTATAGTGATTCCCTGGTGAAAGTTAATTATCCAAACATATAATGGATCATAAATATTAAAAGAGACTTTGGCCGGTCATAAAGGGATGTGTGTGGTCCCTGAGGTAGGGCAGACATAAATCTGTTCTGGATAAATTGGGCTCGCAAAGCAGCCAAATAAATCAGAAGCAACCCCCTCCCGTACTCTTGAGTAACCTTCCGAAAAAAAACCTTAATTAACAACAAATATATAATATCCTGCATTGATGGGGCAAATGAACAAGGTTCTTAATTAATTACAAACTTGGCCACCAAAGTGTGTTCAAGATAAACACGAATGTAACAATTACATATTTGTTCATTCCCCATGGCCTGTCTACACTGAGTTTTAAATAATTAAAGGTTACCAAGGGACAAAAAATCGTTTTCTTTATCAAGGTTGGTCAATATTATTTACACAACCAATTCTTTTTTTACATTAAATAGTGTAAATAATTAACTTTTAATTATTTTCCAAATGACAAAAACCCACAATATTTACTAAACAAAAGTATATAAAGACTATTTGGCTATGCATTTTATCATGTAAGAGAATTAGAATTTTATGAATTAAAATAATTAACATTTACTTTTTAAGTAAATTAATTTTTTAAGTCACTAGTACACTTTAATGCTTTCATGATGTAAACTTATACAGATTAATAACACATTCCTTTGGTAATATTATATTATAGGCCACATGCAGGTATATTCTCCTTAAAGACTAAAAACTATGAACCATTTGTATAAAGAAAAATATCATTAATTTATATCCTCAACATCTAAAGTATTCACCCTGTTTTATTACGTATCAATCATATCCAAGTTTATAAATTTGATTTCCTCAAATACAGAGAAAAGGACGCCATGATATATTTTACAATGTAGAGAAAGTAATTAAACATAAAATTATGAAAAACATTAAGAATAATGCATGAAATAGTATAGATCAGTGTTTCCCAAACTTTTTCGAGTGACCACCCCCTTGGTCCATAAACCCATAACTCAACACCCTTGAATAATAATCAGATTCCTAGACTAAATAACCAAATGAGTAATATTTTAATAATTAAATTAAAATAATTACTAATCGAATATTTATTTAGATTACAATAGATGTATTGTTTCATAGCATATTTATGCAAAAGAATTAATACACAATAAAAGAAACTTAGGTGAGAATATACTTTTAACATAAAAATGAATTATCAAAACAAATAATTTCAAGAAATTTTTTCCTAGAAGTTTACATGTTGTGTTTTCACTTAAATTTAGAAATTATATTGCATGCACATTTTCAATTTATGGAAATAGAATCCTCGCTCCTTTTTGCATTACCACCCCCCGATATCAAAGCAACGCCCCCAGGGGGGCGGTACAACCCACTTTGGGAAACACTGGTATAGATGATATTTTCTTTATACTTTTGAAAAAATATAATTCAATAATAATTATATATTATATACGAAAATTAATATTTACACATTTTTATCTACATCTTTTTGAATAATTTTGTTATAATGATAATTATATATTGTACTTATTATATACAAATTAAATTTTACTTCTTTTATAATAATGTAATTATTATAATATATAATATAATGTAATTATATTATAATAATTTTTTTTATAATAAAATTCATAAAAGTCTAAAATACAAGAATTTTAATAAAGTTTTCATTAACTGGACATGGTTTATAACCATTTCAACTTCAACATCATCATACATGTTTTCTGACATCCATGTTTTCATGGAATTGCACTAACATCTAATATAATATATAATAATATGCATAATTTTCTGCTAAGCACATTTGGAATCTGCAGTAGGTGCTATATCAACATGTAAATATCACAATTACAAATGAACTTACGCATATATGCAATACTCCAGGCATACTGAATGAAAAATTGAGTATTGATAACATTATAATCATGCAAATTAATTAATTATTTCAATTAATAAAGTGAAGAGTTATAACTTTTATCAATAAAATCAGTCATAAGCATCAGTTATTAATTTTTTTCCCACATATTAATATTCCCAAAAAAAAAAAGGAAATGAAACTTATACATGTATTATTGTAATACGGTACTCTTTTTTTAGTTGAGTGAAATACAGAGGTTGAGAGTCGATAGCATTAATGGAGGAGAATCCTAGTTTAGAAAGATAGCTTTTTAATTGATAATAGGGGAAAGAAATGAAAAAGGCAGGTCAAACTGAGGAACTGAAAATGTGTATGACCAGTGTAGGCATGTAAAGCCATCAGGCTAGTCTAATATAAAGGAAAAAAAATTAAAAAGGCAGGTCAAACTGAGGAACTGAAAATGTGTATGACCAGTGCAGGCATGTAAAGCAATCATGCTTGTCTGATATCAAGAAAAAAAATGAAAAAAGCAGGTCAAACTGAGGAACTGAAAATGTGTATGACCAGTGCAGGCATGTAAAGCAATCAGGCTTGTCTGATATCAAGGAAAAAAATGAAAAAGGCAGGTCAAACTGAGAACCTGAAAATGTGTATGACCAGTGCAGGCATGTAAAGCAATCAGGCTTGTCTGATATGAAGGAAAAATGTCGTAACTCAGACTTGGTGGTCTCTCATCGAGGCTTTTTGAAAGCCCTTCATGCGAATTTAAGAGCCCTTCATGTTGAAACTTTTAAGAGTTGTTTCAGTTTTTTGAATTAATATAGCTTCTGATTTAATATATTCTCTGTTTTTGGAGGTTACTTTCTTTTTTTATTATTTTTGTATTTGTAAACAGCATCTCCTGGGTATCTATCATCTATTGAACTCCTTAACCGATCTGCTTACAAACATTTAAAAAAAAGTCCTCCCTTTTTCATTATTTTTTCTAATGATTATTTTAGATATCTTTTTACACTTTCCTGATCATTTATCGATAAATAACACAGGCATAAAAATTGATGATTTTTCTATGATTGATTTCATTATCTCACAAATTAAAAAAGAATTTTAAAATTTGATAAAAAAAAAGTTCGAATTATAAATTTCAAGAACATTAGTTGAACAATTATTTAATAATTAATTATCAGTTGCAAATCATTGCATAAATGGTTTGCATAAATTAGCGTCTGTCATATAAATGCAGTTTAATAGCAGCCATTGAGGTAATTAATGGACTGTTATAACTGTATCCATTGAGAGAACATGGTTTATTTATGCACCCAGATTGCAATGGCGACAGCTAATCAATTCAAAACATACACACACCCTCTGTAATATTTATCTTTTTCAAGCTAAATATCCACTTGTTACTTTCTCAGAATCAACAAATACATACGGAAGTCAGTAACTGTTTTACACACCAATATGTAAATAAAGATGACAAAATAAACTGGAACGTAGAAATACTCAATAAAAATAGCAAAAAACCTTCATTTCCCAAGAACCTGATAAATGTAAAATTAACAGTATTTATTGTTAAATTTGATTTTAAAACAAATCAATAAAACTTTGAAAATACAGTGAGTTGGCAATAACATTAGCTGAATAGATCAAGGTTTTCTTTTCAAGTGTATAATTTATTACAAAAAAAAATAAACACTATAAATAAATATTCTTATCAAATATTTGGCATTGACAATAATTAAATCATAAGAACTTTCATACTTACATTTTTTGAAATTAAGATAAAATGTGTAATTTTCAAAACATCAAAAACATTTTTTAAAAAAAAAAATTTTTTATTTATAAAAAATATTTATAAATAAATATGAACAGATTATAATGATATTACCATTCCACAAATGATTGATTTTAAACGTTATTTAATTTCTTTAGGTTGATTGTTTGATAGTTGGATATATGAAATGAAAATACTTTTTTCCTTCTGTTAATGAAAAAATATTTTATTGATTTAATGAAATTTACATTTTAACTCTTTGAGTAATGGTTTCTCATTTTAATATAATTTAAAATTTTTCTTGACCCAGAACCTTTGATCTTAACTATCGCCTATAATAAGATTTTTTTGTTTAACAACTACAGCAAGGTACTATTTTTTTTTTAAATTAGTAGCTTAGAATGTGTTTCTGAAACGTCTTATATTTAAAAACACTACCAAAGTATTTAATTATTTTTAAATAAAATAGTGTTAACATATTTTGCTCATATCACTTGCTTTATTGTTTTTGTATTTTTCAATGATTTACTATTCAAACCACATTGAATCTAACCTAACAGTACTATTAGAGGGCCATTATTTAGCCCAGTGGCAACGTTCTTGCCTCTGAACTGGTAGGTCTGGGGTTCGATGCCCACTCTGGTTATTGAATTATTCACGTAAGAAGTCAATATTTTTGAGCACGTCGTCTCTAGAAGGGGAAGTTAAATCGCTGGTCCCAATTTTTCTACGATTTAGGTACTCGTTAAAGATCCCACAACGTTCATTTGTGATACCACACAATTAAGAATGATTCTACAGTGGGAGTCCAAATTGTTGCCTAACTCAAGTATATTTATAGTAGGGATTTTTAACAAGTACCTGACATTGTACAGGCTCGGGACCGACAGCTTAACATCCTTCTCCGAGGGACGACGTGCTCAGATTTATTCACTTCCCACATGAATAAATCGAGGGCCAGGTGGGGATTGAAACCCGGTCCCATCAGTTCAGATACGAGTAAACTAACCTGGCTCCAATGTATATGAATCTGTGACAATGAGGTAGTCTACAATAGAGGCTCCCATTCACGATTTCCTAAGAAGAGAAAATAGTCAACCCTGCAGATTCCCTGTTCTGCAAGATTACTTTTCCCGCTCCACTTACCCATTATTTAATTATAAATATTATTTTGTTTAAATAAACCACTGACTGCTTCAATGATATTCACATTAACCTCTCTACCCTCATACACTCTACATCACTCCATCCATCCCTGTCTCCCTACAATTTCATCACTTATTTAACAAAGCAAATTTTACCCATTTCACTCCCTTTAGGGTCTTCTTCACACGAAACAAAAATAAAAAAAAATGAAACGATGTGTATTTACTTTACGGTTGAATAGAAAATTCAATACTGTATTATAAACAAAGTTCATTTAGAACAAATTATTAATAAAGAAGTTTCAAAATATTCTTTTTGATTAAAACCAATTATGTATTAAAAAAATGCAAAGTTTCTTTAAAATAGGGATATTATTTATTGCAATGAAAATATTTTTATAAATTAAATTTTTTCATGATTTCAAAAGTAAAATAATTTACAATATAACATCGACAACAAACACACACATGCTATCACAGAAAGGGCGAGATAATCTTATTCATGCAGATTCCTGCATAGACCAAAATATGCTCTTTGATTGTAAATATGTTACTTGAGTGAGATAGACAAGAAATTTATTTATGTTTGTTAGATTATATGTGAACTAAGGTCTCCCCTGCTCACTTTAAAATAACCTGAATAAACAGTCCACTTAAAAACTTAGCATGGGTGCTTAACTGAGAAGAATATATATAAAATTATTTGCATTTGGTTTATAGAGGAACGAATTGTTTAACTAGTAACTGTCAAAACGTGACATTGCCTCTGTTTATATAACCAACTTTCAAAAAGAATGATTAATTCTGCTCTAAGTGGTTTATAAAATAACATATGCAAAAACTAAAAGTAATTGTACATTGTCTAGGATAAATTTATTAGTTTAAAATATTGAGTGAACTCAGATTTGAATTATTATTCTCATTTTTGAATTTAGTTCATAGTTTCAAGAAAAACTGATTTGCTTTTATGATTAATTAACAGTTTTAAAGGTTTTTTAATATTATAACTGCATATTATTCATAGAATTGGAGAAAGGATAGGACCTATGACTAACTACAGGCTTTATTCGATTCCTTAGCCTGAACTAATTTTTTTTGCTTATAATTGGGAAAAAAAACAGTTGGAACATGAGTAGTTATTCCCGCACTCAAAATACGTTTCCTTCGATATCCAGACCGGCCTTAACTTTCTCCAGTCTTACTTACAGAGGATATGGCATTTTTTGTGTAAAATATCATTTTGATCCATTAATGATTCTGGACCGTAGCGAGACAACTAACTTTGGATAAATACTCACACATACACACAGAAATCATCGAAAATACCTTATAAAACGACTTTTGAGACCTCAAAGCATATAGTTCCAGCAAAATCTTAAGACCGAATTTCTTCACAATTCCTATTCATTATTCATAGTAAAGTAAAAATACTAAAATTTCTATTCAAGTTGGTACCAAAGAACAAACCGTTTATTAAGTTTGCTTTTTGGTTATATTGAATAGAATTAGTAACCAGGCACAACATAAATATCAAAAGTGTTGAAATAAAATTGTGCAGAACTATTAATAGAAAAACAAAGGTGGCTAATTGGAATATGGCTATAAAACAAAAGCAAGGGGATGTACTACTAAGGTCGACTATTTACTGCTAGATCGGCATTCTATTGTAATGTGAGAAGCACTAACCTTTAGACAGAACATAATTATTTTTAATGCGTTTACCCACGTTCTACTCAAACAGAAAGTAAATTTAACCTTGTAAACTACTTGCAGGGTAAAAGTAGGAGTGATCTGTATACCCCATGAAACTGCAAAAAGTTTGAAACGGATTTGAAAAATTGAATTCCAGTAGTCAAACTAATTTTCCAATATCAGTGGGATATGTTTGTTTTATTGTTTCTATGAATAGTATAGGTACTAAATCAAATAAGCCGTTTTCTTTGAAAGTGGTGTGAGTCAATATTGAGAAAAAAAAAGATCACGATGAAACTTAATATAATTTACTATGAACTTTTTATTTATAAACTTTTCCAAAAAAATTTTAAAATTCTATGAAAATTATAAATGATTTTTTTGAAAAAAGTTTTTTAAATAAAATGTTTGCAGTCAATTGTATTCATTTTTGTCGTTATCTAATTTTTTGTCAAAATGGACTTACACCACTTTTAAAGAAAATGGCTGATATAATGCAAGCAAGAAGAAAAGATGTTTATATAGTACTTTTAATTGATTACATTTTGATGATAGAAGGCAAAGTCAAGGTTGTTGTACAGAGTGAGAATGTGCGATAGTGAGTTTGATTGAGCCGTGCTGTGATACGTGGATTTTGAATAGTGGTTTGGTTTGAGAGGCGAGTTTGCGAAGAGCAGCCTGGCCAATTGGCTGCAGTGTGCTCCGCGGCGGTTTACCCCTAGTATATTGGTAATTCGAGTGCATTATGCATGCTATCACAGACCGGGCGCGTTCCTAACAACACGGTATCCAACATGGATAACCTCTCTACCCTCATACACTCTACATCACTCCATCCATCCCTATCTCCCTACAATTTCATCACTTATTTAACAAAGCAAATTTTACCCATTTCACTCCCTTTAGGGTCTTCTTCACACGAAACAAAAATAAAAAAAAAATGAAACGATGTGTATTTACTTTACGGTTGAATAGAAAATTCAATACTGTATTATAAACAAAGTTCATTTAGAACAAATTATTAATAAAGAAGTTTCAAAATATTCTTTTTGATTAAAACCAATTATGTATTAAAATAATGCAAAGTTTTTTTTTAAAATAGAGATATTATTTATTGCAATGAAAATATTTTTATAAATTAAATTTCTTCATGATTTCAAAAGTAAAATAATTTACAATATAACATCGACAACAAACACACACATGCTATCACAGAAAGGGTGAGATCATCTCATTCTTGCAGATTCTTGCATAGACCAAAATATGATCTATGATTATAAATATGTTACTTGAGTGAGATAGACAAGAAATCTATTTATGTTTGTTAGATTTAGGGTACCTCGCATATTTTCATTGCACTTCTGAATTAAATTATTATTGATATTTCTAGTAAAATTATTAAAAGAAAACTGCAAAAAAAAGCACTTTTTTTGTTATGCCTAGATTTCAATCACAATCGCACTCCAATCTGTGTTCATAAAATTAATAATTTCACGCAAAATATTAGTCGACACTGTTACTACAATGTATATATTGTACATTTCCTCATCAGAGAAAAATCTACTATGTCACAGTTTTCATGTACACGTGTCTGCATGCCAGTGTGTGCAAACGGTGTAAGAACTAATAACGGGTTCTTTAATACCGGGTAACATCCAAAGGTGATGAGAACTACTTTTTTTTATTATTTTGGATGTAGTTTCAAAGGGACTACTTCTTCCCGATGACGACGACTTTCAAAATATCGTTGTGAGTCTTTTGTGCGTGTCTTTATCTGGTTTTCTCTTTCCTGTGTGAAATATATATATATATATACGAGGTGTGTAAATAAAGTAGTGAGACTTTTTTTTTTAAATTTTCTATTCAAATATAATTACAATCTGATATTGTCACCTTCAAAATAGTTCCCTTCGGAAGCCACACAGCGCTGGAGACGGTCCTTCCAATCATTGTAGCATTGCTGGAACTCGGATTCTGGAATGGCCTTCAGCTGGTCGGTTACAGCAGTTTGTATGTTTTGTAGTGTCCCGAAATGAGTTCCCTTGAGGTGATTTTTCAATCTCGGGAAGAGGAAAAAGTGATAAAGACTCAAGTCTGGTGAATAAGGAGGCTGAGGAGCAACAGGAATGTTTTTACTGGCCAAAAACTCGTTTTCTTTTCGGAATTTTCGGAACCATTTTCGCACAAATTTTTCTCATCTCCAATTCATTGGTCAAAATGTGATGAACGGAGGTTTGATTCAAATTCAACTGTTCCCCGATCATTCTGACTGTCAAGCGTCGATCTGAACGCACAAGGTTCCGTACTCTGTTGACATTTTCATCGGTGTTTGCACTTGAAGGCCTTCCGCTTCGTGGTTCATCTTCAATCGACTGTCTTCCTTCTGAAAATTCCTTAAACCACCGAAAAACCTGTGCCCTTGATAAAACACGTTCTCCATAGGCCGGTTTCGGTTGCATTATGTCCAAGTCTGAAGCAAAATTTGATTGCACACCGCTGCTCAACTTTGAGGTCACTCATTTTTAAAACGCTCAAGAAAAAACCATTTCACGAAAACCAACGCTACGGACAAACAAATGACTGTGGCGAGTTCAGATTCATACTGGAGGCGCATCACACGTGCATCTGACGCTACTCAAGGCCACGCGTCTCCAGCGTTGCCAGATCGAAAGCGACGTTGCCAGTCTCACTACTTTATTTATACACCTCGTATATATATACAATTAAAAGAAACGGTTCAGCGGACAACTCACATCGATATTTCGACCATCGTCGTCATCAGGAGGTGTGAAGAGCGAAGAGTGAAGAGTCCCGCAGGAAGACAGGGCGGCGACTCCAGGAGACAGGAGGTCGCCGCCCTGTCTTCCTGCGGGACTCTTCGCTCTTCACACCTCCTGATGACGACGATGGTCGAAATATCGATGTGAGTTATGTCTGTGTCTTTCTTTGTGTTTCCTTAGATTTGAATTTATTTTATATATATATTAGTTTCATAGTGGACCAAAATCTAACCTTAGCAACTAGTCAGCAGTCTTCACAAGAGCTTTACAGCTATATACTATGCACGGCAATAAGCGTTGATATGAAAATGTGATTGAGATAGAGTAGTGGCAGAGAAAGATAAAAATAAACCATGTTGCTATTTACAATCGGAATGCAATTCAAATACACTGATGGTAACTTAGTGTATACTAATAAACAGGTCTCATTAACCAATTTACTCAAAAAATTGCATACCATTAAAATGCAACAATGATTTTTTGAAGTATATAATGTGCGTCTATACACTGGCAGGATTTAGAACATAGTGTGCTTAGAGATTTTAGCAGGATTTAGAAATTTTAGGACCATATTCTAATCTAACCTTATTCCAAAGGTTTAAAAAGAAAATAATATTCGATTTTAAGTTACCAAAATTAAAGTCATTACAAGTTTTGTTGGATTTTTATGGTTCTGTATGTAGTTTATTAATTAAGGTTCTTGATTTCTTTTTTCTGAATAAACTGTTATCCGTGGATAAATATAGTACTTTCCTTGTATTTACCTTATGTATGAAATTCTATATTTCTTTAATAATTGACTCCAACATACCTGAAAATAAAAAAAAATATTAGAATATTTTTCTAATATTCGTTATAGTAGCACGAAAAATGCAATTGTTTTATATAAATTGAAATTTTTTACATACACTCACACACACTCCCTGTCTCTTTCTCACACACACACACTCCCTGTCTCTTTCTCACACACACACACTCACATATACACAGATATATATAAAAAGATTTCACATAAACACGTGAAATAACAATCAATAATCAGTCAGTCTGATAACAATCGTCAGTCTGACTCTGACGAAGACCGCTTGTTACGGTTGAAAGATCTTATTCTTGTTTTCCCATTTCTTATTGTGGTTTGATATACAAATATATATATATATTATATATATATATATATATTATTAAAATAAGCAGCGCTTCTGCATTGACCAGTTTCTTGTTGACACTCTCTACTTTTCGTATCACTTTGCGGTGAGACTCTGGTAGCTTCCAAAGAAGGTTAGCAAAAGACATTAACACACACAATAAACATAGGTCAAACACGAAAAACTAAATCTTAATCACTGTATTAATCACTAAATTACAAATTAAATAAAATGCGTACAAGCTTTCGGCTCTCATTGGCCATCTTCAGGTTAAACTAAAATTAATAAAGTCTAAAGCACTATAGTTAGAATAAAATAAAATATTTGAACAATGTCTAAAAAATTACTGTACTACAGGAAGTGAATCTAAAGGGGAGTGAGGGGAAGGGGAGGTATGCATGGCGACAGGGTCGGCCAAAACTACCTGTGGTTCGTTCACCCCTCTCCCCTTACAAGCTTGAAAGTATTGTCAAAATTCTTAAAGCTAGGCACAGAGTTGAAATCATTGCTCTGGACATTTAGCCTGGGGTTACATTCTTTAATATACAGAGCCTCCAGTATATGTAACCTCCAGGCTCGTGGCACACTTGCAGAATGGAAGTGCCCTCAATCAGGGCCTGCCTCGTCAGTCTTACTCGGTGAGCGTCCTCCGTATGGTTTTTAGGGGCCCCAGTGCTCAGGTGGACAGTTAGACGCCGCGAAAGCTTCGTAGTAGTCATCCCTATGTATGAGGATGGGAGGGTTGCACAGTCCCCTATACTGCATTTGTACTCATACACAAGGTGACTACGTTGTAGCTCCGGGGTCTCAGTTCTCGGTCTATTGTAGAGTAGTAGGTCCGATACCGATAGTAGTAGGTCTACTCTACAATAGACCGAGAACTGAGACCCCGGAGCTACAACGTAGTCACCTTGTGTATGAGTACAAATGCAGTATAGGGGACTGTGCAACCCTCCCATCCTCATACATAGGGATGACTACTACGAAGCTTTCGCGGCGTCTAACTGTCCACCTGAGCACTGGGGCCCCTAAAAACCATACGGAGGACGCTCACCGAGTAAGACTGACGAGGCAGGCCCTGATTGAGGGCACTTCCATTCTGCAAGTGTGCCACGAGCCTGGCAGGTTACATATACTGGAGGCTCTGTATATTAAAGAATGTAACCCAGGCTAAATGTCCAGAGCAATGATTTCAACTCTGTGCCTAGCTTTAAGAATTTTGACAATACTTTCAAGCTTGTAAGGGAGAGAGGGAGGTGAACGAACCACAGGTAGTTTTGGCCGACCCTGTCGCCATGCATACCTCCCCTTCCCCTCACTCCCACTTTAGATTCACTTCCTGTAGTACAGTAATTTTTTAGACATTGTTCAAATATTTTATTTTATTCTAACTATAGTGCTTTAGACTTTATTAATTTTAGTTTATACCTGAAGATGGCCAATGAGAGCCGAAAGCTTGTACGCATTTTTATTTAATTTGGTAATTTAGTGATTAATACAGTGATTAAGATTTAGTTTTTCGTGTTTGACCTATGTTTATTGTGTGTGTTAATGTCTTTTGCTAACCTTCTTTGGAAGCTACCAGAGTCTCACCGCAAAGTGATACGAAAAGTAGAGAGTGTCAACAAGAAACTGGTCAATGCAGAAGCTGCTGCTTATTTTAATAACATATGCTTAAGGGAAGACCTGCTGCCTTTGTACACACATATATATATATATATATATATATATACAAATCACAATAAATAAACACGTGATGCAATCAATGAAATTTAAACTAGATTGGAAAAAGGAAAACAATAGAAATAAATGCTCTGAAGCCTTTCAATTTATGCCACCAGAGAGCAAACAAAGTAAAAACTGAGAAACTAACATAAAAGTAAAGTCAAGCTTTGATTTGAAGTGACAATAACACATTTGATTAGCACACTTTTTACAAATTTACAATTATACACAACTTTTTACAAACAAGAAGCTTAGCTAAGAAAGATACACCTTTCAGATAAAAAATCTTTTTTAAACAATATTTTAACATTGACATTCAGAAGAGAGATTCAAATAAGGGATAATATCAGAATGATGAATATCTGCAACTTGTGATTGGTTGCTTGGAAATAAGAAGATGTCGACTATTCAAACAGTCAAGAGAAATTACAACACGATTGAGAATTATCAAGATGATGGTAACATATAGTGGCTGCTTAGTATTTCAGATGCTTACTATGTTTTTTTTTAATTTGACCATTTGATTACCTCATTGCCATGATACGACTACTCTATTCTTAAGAAAATCACTACGAGTACCAAATCAACTTCCAATACATCTGGGAGTTCAAAATAAAACCAATGATGAATTTGAAGAAGAGATATGAAATGTAAACAATATATTATAAAAGGGATTAAGAAATAACTGAACACAGTCTAACTTCTGTTATTGAACCTAAGTAGTACAGCTATATATATGAGCCACAGCTGAAAATTCTATAACTTCATAGTGCTTTTTTTCTTTTTTTGTCTTAAACACAAACTTCCTTCTAATTTAGAGTATTTTGACGTAATTTTTTTGACGAAATATTTACGGCAAAATAAATTATATTATAAGAAGATGACGAGAGCTTCAGCGGGTGAGAGGTATTTCCAGTTTGGAGAGGATTTCTCTTTTTCATTTGTTCCGTTCTCAATGTTGTCAAAAGATTTTCAGAAGTTGAACGACAAGCGTCTAACTATATTCCTTTGTCAGGTCTCTTGTCTGTATTTTGAATTACTGACTTTAGAAGATGTTAATGACCATGCTAGTTATTGCCCTCAAAGAAATACGACTTGAAACGTAATTTACGTTTATATAGGTTAATTATAAACCTATATATTATTAACATATTACAAACATTAAATTTAATTGAGAATACAATATTCCGTCCAGTAGTGGAATATTTATTTGAATGATTTCTTTTTATCTCCAATGCAAGGAGAAACATTTAAATTTATGAAAATAACTAGTTGTTCTGGGACATAAATAGCTGCCTTAGTTATTAGAGTGAATAAATTGAAGTCTGTGATAAAAGAGAATGTTTGAGAGACCAGGCAGATACGTGTCCTTGCCTGATAAATCTAACCCTACCTGTACCTTACCGGCGAACTGCGCCAAACCAGGAGGCCAACTTTCTTGCATCCCCAGCCGTCCCTCCCCCTGGGGTCACGAATCCAATTTCCCCATCCTCACACATTTATATATAACCCAGATATAGCGGGAAAATAATGCTTTTCCACTAACACCTATATTTTCTACCTTTGGATATATTAGAGTCCTAACTCTTTCACTTTTTTCCCTAACATTTTATCTTTTAAAAACCTACATAAAGGACAATATATTTCAAATGATATTTTTAATCGTATCACAATGGACGTTAATGCCACAATAACTATTCATAATTGGGAAATTAATTCGTGCTCATGCAAAGTAAACAAACCTATAAATGAAACAACAGTGATAATTGAAAGGTAACCTCTAATTAATTTCAACTATTAATTAAACATAGAAAATACGTTCACCTCGAACAAGTAAAAGTTTAATGTACTACAAAACTAATGTTTTTTGACTCTTTGAGAGTTTTCTGTTCAAGACTCAACCTTATTTTCGAACGTTTCGATTTCTAGGATTCCACTAAGTGTATGAGTTAAAAACCGTTACTTAGAACCTATTGTTTTTAACTTCTACTCAGTGTAAACAGAAGGAAATATAAATCCTCGATAAGTTGGAAGCAAAGATTATTATTCTTTTTGACCAGATAACCCACAAATATTGACAAAGATAACCCGCAACATTAGTTGTGTAGAGTAATGGAAAAAATGAAACTAAGCCTAAAGTATCGGCTTTAGAAACATGTATCGGCTCATGAAACAACCTGCGTATCGTCCTGGATTTATTTACATTACTTAGAATTTTAATCAGAATCGAGCAAAAAAGATTTTTCAAACATAACTCTAATATATTTGGTTAATATAAAATATAATAAAAAAATATATGAAATTATTATAATATTTATTTTAAAACCAGCATATGTATTGTAGTTCAGCAGACTTGTTTAATAATAAAATTTATTGAACTGTTATTGAATAAATTCAATCTTAAAATTAAGAATATTTAAGAATCCGAAACGAGAGTTTAATTTGAACCTGAAGAACTGAACGAATCCTGATAAACTTTAATGCTGTTTCTATTTCACGGTCGATGATAATATCTATATGTCTATATATATATATATATATATTATATATATATGGATTAATTTACCACAATGAAAGAAATTTAGAAACAATACTGTACGGTCCTTTGTTAACACATCGTCAGAGAGCAAGTGAACGAAAAAATAATAAATACTTGTTAACCTGGTTGATCGAAGTTTCTAGAATTGTTGGTAACCCTGAATGTGTTTAATGATGAAGAAGTCTTCATCTAACAAGTCCTAATTCAGGGTTACCAACAATTCTAAAAACTTCGATCAACCAGGTTAACAAGTATTTATTATTTTTTTAGTTCACTTGCTCTCTGACGATGTGTTGACGAAAGGCCTTAGAACATTGTTTCCAAATTTGTTTCATTGTGGCAAATTATTACATCTATTACATCAAGTGTTATTTTAATTATTATTCATATATATATATACTTTAACACAGAGAAAAGAACACATAAAAAGATTTCACATAAAGAGTTCACAAGACTGTTGGGTTTTTGACTCTGACGAAAACCGCTTGTTACAGTTGAAAGATCTTAGTCTTGTTTTCCCATTCTCTTATTGTAGTTTGATCATTGATATATATATATATATATATATATATATATTATATGTTGAATAATGAAAATTTAGCAAATCAGATTCAATAAAACATTTTAAAGAACTAAAATTAAGTTATATTCGAAGAAAACGGTCTAATTCTGCAGTAATACTCATTATTTTTCGTTGTAACACAATCAGTATAACTACAATAAAACATCTGGACATTCAGCTATGTATATAATAATTAATGAAGTAATTAATTTACAAGACAAATTATTAATACACGTCTAATTTAGTTATTTAGGTATTAGTGTCATATTTACTAATTCTATAGTCGAGTATAGATCATTACAATTAGTTTTATTAAATAAAGATAATGGTAGTATATATAAGAATATGCGTTTAACTTATTAGATAATATAATGAATACTTCTAAAAATAAATGTTATTTATAAGTTCTCCACTTAGTTTAATTTAAGAACAAGAAGCCTAGATTTCTTGAAGATAATTTATAAACTGTCAACATTAAGTAATTAAGAAAGACTAAAACAAGTCTCTGAGATTAAATACCTTTAATTACTTAAAACATTTGAAAACTTTCAAAATTATAGCACATTTTATTAAATACCTCTGTATCTAAAAGTACATATTTTACTAGTACCTAAAAAATTACGAGTACTGAAAGTGCATTTTTATACATAAATTACCCAACAGGAATGGAAGAACTTCCAAAACTTTTAAATGTCTCCTTAGGGAGCTATGATATCAAATTCTATATGCTTCATGAATATGAAGTATTTTTTTTTAATTTTTTAATAACGTCGCAATAAACTAAACTAACTAACTTGATTTACTTACTCTAGGTAAGACCTATAGGTAGACAATACAATGACAATGGTTCAGAAACTGTAATCCATAAATAGGAAGCTGAATGGTCAGTTGTTTAAACAATAAAAATATTATTAACTGTGAAAAATTAATTAAATCTACTTATTAAATGTAATAAAAATAAAACTAACATAGTTACTTCTTTTTAATTGGAAAGTATTTTTGAACTATTTGTAGGCCTAGTCAATGTAATGACTTGTATGACTTGTTCATTGCAGTCTACTCCGTAACCTGAAGTTCTTTGAAGAGTAATACGCTGATGAATCAGAGACAGGAGTTAGATTGGCGTCTAGTTGGCACAACACGAGGCTCCATAGTGGATCAAGCCTTTAGAAATCCTTTCCCACATAAAACCGTATAAAATAAAACGACGATTTGCAGAAGTTGAGGGTATTTAAAAAGGACAATCAGTAAGAATAGTCAAACTTGTTTCATTATGTAAATAAGATTTAGAAATTAAGTAGAAGATAGTCTTTTAGTATTAAAGGAAGAGTAATTAAAATGAGATCAAATTGAAAATAGAATGTCAAAGAAAGAAATGTTGGATTGTGGACGTGAAGGCTTGTAGGTCGGTGGAGGTTAGATAACTAATCTCTACTTGCTCCAGCAAGTGCTTGCTTCAACTCTATACGTATCCCACCCCTTAAACTCTCCCCCAGGTCCCATTATACTCGCACTTAACTCAACTTTCCTACCTGTTTAACATTATAATTACTAATGCCACATTCAAACTTACCCTTATATTTCTTCCCTTAGCAACCCATACTACCAAAAACCCCTTACTTCACTGCATCTCTCCAGAATTTCGTTAAATAATCATTTGTTTGCCGTTAAACTAAGCAAAGGTTGAACTGCTTAGTCTGTCATTATTCCTTAATCTCCTAATTTCTTCTTGGATAAATAACTTCGACAATACATACTGTTTAGAAGTTTTGTTCATTTAACAAAGCTCACATTATTTAGCACAAATTTATTTAGCGATAAAAAATAAAAGGAGAAACGACTTGTTTAAAATTAACATTCGAATTTTTACAAAACGGAATAACTGATCTGTTTTAAAAAAAAATAGCTCGTGATCTTTATTAATAGAATAATAAACACTACGCACTACATGATATATAAAATCAAAAATTTCAGAACAAAACAAAACACTAATTACACATTGTGGGGTAAAAATCTAATGAAATGGTCTCCACATATAAAAATTTTAATGATATATACAACGCGTTTCGAGCACGTAGTGTTCTTCCTCAGGCATTAACTAAGGATGAGTGCCTCTGAATAAGACTGTTAAAATTTTTATATGTGGAGACCATTTCATTAGCTTTTTACCCTACAATGAGTAAATACCACATAATAACTGATTACACTACATTAGAACACTAGTTACAATTCAAATATTCAACAAGACTTCATCATCCAGAGACTATGTTTCTGCAATGCCCTAATAGGCGACTGTTTTTATTTTTGAATGCCAAAATATGTATTATCAATAAAAAGAACGATATTTTATAGACTATTATTTAATATTATTTGATAATATATTCCTCTTGAAACAATAAAAATGTTTCTCAACCACTTAGCGTTGCACAAAATAAAAATGTGCTTTGAACTAACTATGATGAAGTACAAAAAGACATTTATATTATTTATTAGATTACAATAATATGTAGGCAAGAGATAAAGTTGAAAGGATACCGTAAACCAAAGTTTAGTTAGTTATTCATAAAAAAACTTGTTTAACAGAAGACAATAAACTACTTACTTAACTGAAGACAATAATAAAGTGTTTTAAATACACTTATGATCATTGATACTGACACACACACACACACACACACACATCGTTAACACGGAAGCCACTTTAGTTCATATAACTTATTTCCTTCTACTGTCTAGATTTATTTTGTTATTATTACCCTATAATACTATAATTATAATATAATGCTATATAATATTGTAATACTCTTTATAATAATACGTTATTATTACGAAGTATGACAGTTCGTTCCACTTCTAATATTAATCATGATAACTTCAGTGGTATAACAATATATATTCACATAAATGTTTAGAGTTGTCTACAGTGGAGTTTCTGTCATTTAATAAGCATTATTATATTAATAAGTAACAGATGTAAAATAAGTAAAGTTACAAAGCTATTAGCTTTGTATTTAGCTATTATTAGCTAAATATTCATTAGTTGTGCAATCCGTAATAGTGTGGTATTTACTCATTCTGAGGTAAAATGGATAAACCAACAAAAGTCTCCACAGAAATGAAGTTTTATTCAACGCGTTTCGAATATTTTGTGTTCATCATCAGGAAGACACTATAATACAAATTATATCTAATTAGATACAAATTATTTCACATTTATTAAATTATTATTTCACTCTAATTTTTGTAACTAATTAGATATAATTTGTATTATAGTGTCTTCCTGATGATGAACACAAAGGGTTCGAAACGCGTTGAATAAAACTTCATTTGTGTGGAGACTTTTGTTTGTTTATCCATTTTACCTCAGAATAGCTAAATATTATTCCAGTTATGCAGTTTAAGAAAATTAAGAATATTGTTGGATGAATGAAATGTTTAAAATGCAGCGAGTAAATAAAGTAGGATAGTGCCATTATTTTTTTTGTACACCCCTAAAGATAAGAATATAAAAAAAAATTACTGAGAGTTATTTATAAGTTTAGTTGGAAGACGTTAAGAAGTATAGGTAAAGTAATGAAAATATTAGAACTAATAAGAAATGATAAATGGCTCCAATAAGTTCTCATATTGAATAAAATGTGGCAAAAACGAAAGGAGAAGGGCTTGGTCCCCCAAGTGGAAATTCTAATAAGGGAGCCTTATGTTCAGAATTAAAAAGGAAAAACTTGTGGGGAGCAAAAAACGAAGAGAGTTATAGTAACCGAACCGTGTAGTGAAGGGAAAACTTTTCACCATTATATAGTTATGGACCTTCCAGAGCAACAAACCTATATTCACGTCTTATATTTAACAAGTAAATAAAGTCAAAAACACTTCCATAATACATGTTATTACTATGATAAAGCAAAATAAGTGTATAATAATGTCATGTGTGACAAATTAAATTCTTAGAATTAGTTATTATCATCAATGCTTTCATTGAAATTACAATAAATTATTTCTAATAAATCACTGATATGAATATTTCATGAATAGGTGCCTAAATATTTGATACCATAAAACAAACATGTTATGTTAACCTAAAATACCATCAGTTACATCGATATTTTGTAACCGTACCAGTTAGTAAAATAACAAAAAGTGTTATAAAAACATAAATCTTCCTATATTTAAACTGTAACTATCACTAGGATCTAATGGGTCGAAACAGTAATACAAGACCTCATAACAGGATGATCAAGAAAGATATATATATATATATATATATATATATATATATATATATATAATACCCCAATGATCAAACCACAATAAGAAATGGGAAAAAAGTCTTTTTTTCCCATTTCTTATTGTGGTTTGATCATTGATTGTTGTTTCACGTGTTTATGTGAAATCTTTATATATATTATATATATATATATATATATATATATATGAGGTGTCTGGTTCTGATATCTGATTGGTTGATGCGGGACCAAATAAGCTTGACTCATTATTCAAGTTGAAAAATTGGGAGTGCGAGCCCTTATACTATTTGCTGTGTCGGTGGAGATGACTCCATGGAAGAGAAGAACCGCTGTACGTGTGACTTCGATAAGAGCTAGAAGCCTTCAACTTGAAAAATGAGTCAAGCTTATTTGGTACCGCATCAAATATATATATATATATATGTAAAAGTTGGGAGCAGTCCTTCTTCAATACATGCTTTTAAAGTTCTGAGTTGAAGAAAAAATTTCGTAATTTGGAAAAATATAAGACAAAATTAAATCAAGTGGAAACAGACATCCAGTTTTTAAAAGCATATATATATATATATATATATATATATATATATATATATATACTTTTCCGATGAAAATACGATCCTAAACGGACAAACACAGTTGAAAGTACAAAAATAAACATTGAGAGATTAAAAACACACTCTCTCCTGAAGACGGTTCAAACCGAACAAACATTTCGGAAATATATAAGAGTGTGGTATGATCGACACCCTACCGTCAAACTACAGCGTTATGCGTAGAGATTCTGAATATTAATATCTTTGGCCAACTTAATAAAGATATTATTCCCAACTCAATGAAAAGTGGTACGTAAATCGGGGCAACTGGTAAAAAGTTATAGAATACCGAAGATACTGCTAAATTTAATGGTATTCTTTTTTTAGATAAGAATTCCAGCCTACCTATACCAATATTTATGCATTTCGCTTGAAATTTTGATAGGGGAATATTATTGGCAATTGACCCCGGTGATATATTTACTAAATCTTTAGGAGACTTATAAGACTGTAAGTTAGTGATAAATCAAAAACAGTTTATTCAAGTATTAGGGCAAAGAAGAGAGATTGTTGATTTGCCTGCACTTGTGAATACAAGTTGTTTGAATGTTGAGTTGATGCCATCTATAGGGGCCAGTGGGTGGCCAAGGCAGGGGAATTTGTAGTGCACCAGCGTGCCTTATGGAGCGGAGGCTACATAACCAGTTTGATGATACCCGCATGTCTGGTCAGCAGAACTAAAATATAACTGATTCAAATTCCTCCATCCCGCGCCTGCTATCGACTTTCCTTTTTACATTCCCATAAAAAATCTACATCATATTGACCTTTAGGATTCTTAAGGCCTCATCTAAAATGAACAAGAAATAAATCCAATGAAAAATAAATAAGGTGAGCATACTGAAGAACCAGAATTGATATGCGATGCAACTCTACTGAAAAGAAACACTACTAGTGTACTCTAATTGATTCAATAATTTCACAATTTATGAACAAATAAACATCGCTATTAATAATGTTATGCCGTACAAACTAAACAAGAGGCAACACTTGTAGAAGAAATTTGCAATATTCCTAAGCCATTCACTAAAGGTTTTTATCAAACACAACATACAATCTTTATGAGCAACTTTGGTAAATTTGAAGGCTATTTTAGTTAACAGAGTGGTGATTTAGTTTTATTCAAGATAAAGAATAATACAAATAGAAGACCAAGAGGGTTCAAACCAAAAATTAGGGATTGGACGAGTGTGCTTAATTTCTCTATGTACTTACATCAACACTCAACTATTTTTGTCCATTTCGGATTGTGTTTTCATCGATAATGTATATATATTCATTTGGATGGTGACCAATAGGATAATGTTGTACTTTGTAGGTCGAAGAGTCCGGCGGCTAAGCAGTCCCAGTTACTCGATACCTAGCAAAGCCTCTTCACATAAACACACATAGATTTGTGTATTTGTGTTCACATAAACTTCACATAGATTTCACATAAACACTTGAAATAATCAATGATCAAACCACAATATGAAAAGAGAAAACAAGACTAAGATCTTTCAACCGTAACAAGTGGTCTTCGTCAGAGTCAAAATCCCAGTTGGGTTTTTTCTCTTTTCTTCACAATAAAATTATTAAATGGTTAGTTCACTTTTTTAGAACAAACACATAATATATATGCCTCTTCAATAGCAGTTGTTGGAAACATTTAAATAGTTCATCAATAGTTTGAAAAAAAAAACTGTTTGAAATTAAATGATAGATTTCACGGTCCGATGCAAAGAGACAAGTGACAGTAAAGTCAGCTTATTATCTTGAAAAATGATGAGACAGAGGAAGAAAAAATCAAATAATGAAGGTATTAAATAAAAAAAGTAGAGAGAAAAGGAAAAAAAGAAATTATAAAGCAACGTAACAAACAATGCAACAATTTATTGATGACATTCATGAGCAGGAGGAAAACAAACACAGCGCGCACTACAATAAACTACAGCTAAAGGTCAAACAAAGGAAACAGATCTCTGAAGAGTTTAAAATAGATGAGAAAGTTATAAGACAGTTAGTCAGAAACAACGTGAGTTGCAATGTCGAATTTTAGTTCCCAACGTGCAAACATAAGATACCCTTAAACTCATTATTTATTACTAAGGTTTATCTACAGGGCTTACTAGTTGGAAAGAAAGAAATGCCACAGAACTACACAATACGAATCATACATACTTAGAGGAATGACTATTTGAGATTTGAACACTCTAAATGTTACACATGTAACTTTAACGACAGCTAGGTATTGAAGGAAGGCTCAATCAATTTATCTTACTAATCATTTTAATTTCTGTTCAAATTATACCACACTCTTATTATTTATATACAAAAATAAGAAACTACTTGTTCATATCTAGTTACAGATTATTGGTGCTGTCTGACAGAAAGTTTTAATGCTATACCAGTAATGTTGTTTCTAAGATGCGCGCAATCGCACACTGACCGCACATTCTCAGCGCAGAAAAATCTATCCAGAGCACACAAAAATCAACATAAACGTCATTCTACGAAATATGAACGTTTTAATGTAATCGAAACGTTATGTCTGAAAGGTTCATTTGTCTCATATCATCCAGAACAAGCCCCTCAGCAAGGCCAAAGCAGGACTCTCACATATAACATGTGCACATTTATTTGTTTTCCTATTTTTGTCTTTTTTTTAGTAGTGATGTTGCTCAAAGGGCCCTCAGTTTGCTCAGGGAGCTTGTTTGTATGCCCAGATATGTGCAAAATTAGAGGGAACATTGTATACCAGTCAGGTTTATGAGTTTATATGACACATTATGTTATATCACTATACTTTATAACTTGTAATTTATATATTTTTTCTTTATAATTTATAAATATTACTATACTTCAGTTCCCAAAATGTGTTTTTAATTAAAATTTTATCTATGTTATTACCATTTGAACACTTCAGTTCTGAAGCAATAATAAAGTAAAAAATTAAGGAAACTTAGAAAGTCGGTCTAACCGCTTATGACAAGGTATAACTTTGATATTTCACATTAAGAAGGTTTGTTACTATGAGGGGAGTAGTTTTATTTGTGAACAATAGAAAAAATCTGGAGTGGCCTACACTCAACTTTACTATAAGTAAACTTAATATAATACTTCTTGGGCATATAATTTATAATGTACATTTAGGCATAATATAAATGTGTAAATGGAAAAGGTTTATTAGTCGTTCAATCTTGTAGGTAGTACTGATAGTGACTTATCCACTTATCAATATACACACTTACTTTTATATATCACAATAACAACCGCCGTAGTAACATTTTTGAAAAGCGAAATTGAAGATTTTGTGTTACAAAATAATCTCTTACAGGAGGACATGCCTTCTGTTTCAATAGCCATTGGATCACTAGCATAATTTATGTGATCTTCTTCTACACTAAAGATTTAAGACAAAGTTTCCCATTTAAAACATAAAAATATTCCTATTTTCCAAATCAATGTAAATAAATAAAAAAAGAATCTGACAAATATAGCTGGTGATCCATTAGTCCAGGATGAAAATCCCCTTATTTTGTTTACTCCGAGTTCTACTTTAAATGTTGTTATTTTATGAAACGTTATTTTCAAAGGATAATTTGATGAAATCATTTTCAAAATATTCTCAAATCATTTCTAAGGATAATTTCATGAACTCATTTTCAAAATATTCTTGTAATAATCAGTTTAAAACGATGTTCAGTGAGAATGCGTTCGAGTTTTATTAGTGATAATTTTCTTTGAACATTGAAAATAATTCCATTGAAAATAAATTTTAAATGAATTACCATGTCCTCTCTACCAACTATTCAACAGCAAAGTGAATTTGTTAGCATAAAGTTCTAGAAATCAGTACATCAATATATCATGTCACAAAGAGGATGGTTTATTCAATTACTATGCAATTAAAGACCCACCCTCATGACGCAGCTTACATGTAGGAAATTTTGCAATGTAAATATACTCTCAAACTTCTTTAGTGTATAATTTCCCATTTTAACATAATATAAATGTCTATAAGGCAATGAGTAATAACATTTCATACAGATAGAGACTGTACAGATACTGATTCACCCAGTTATCAATATATATATACTCATATTTAATTATGCATTGATATTTGACAACTGATACGTATAATATTCTTGATATTACTACAGAAATAACATTTTGGCAAAGCCAAAGCAAAAAAAACTGGAGTGGCCTACACTCAACTTTACTATAAGTAACTTAATGTCAAATTTCTTGAGTATATAACACATAACGTCTCATTAAGCATAACTTAACATCTAAATGGGATATGATTATTGGTCTTTCATTCCTGAGGTAGTACAGATAGTGATTGAAGGACATATCAATATATAAGCATATCTTTGTACACCACAGAGCTGATGCAAATAATTTCATTAGTAAAACTACAGCAGTAATAACATTTTTGAAAAACCAAAGTGAACATTTTTTGATACGAAATATTCTCCTACAAGAGAACATGGCTTTTGTTCAAATAGCCAGTGGATTTCTTACATCGTTTACTTGACATCCTTCTACATTGAAGATTAAAGTAAAATTTTCAAATTTAAAACAGGAAAATACCCTTTTTTTCTGAAAAACTTCATAAACAGCGAAGAAAACGTTGTTTTAAGGTGACTTATAATTAAAAATGTACGATAATTACATTTAATAATTTCTAAACGAAAGAATTCAATTTTGAATTATCTGTTACATTTTTGGTTTTTTACAGAATTATTATACTGGGAATTTTATGGCTTCTTAGTATTTAATAAGATTATTTTCCTTCCCCTTTTTGAAGTAATATATATAAGATTTTTTTCTGAGTGAGTGTTATCATTTTCCTGCACAATATTATTTCCCTTACTACTCATATAAGTCAATAAACAATTTAAATTGTTCCTTTATCAATATCAATTTATCTCAGTGGATTCGCTCAAGAAATTTCTAAGTCAATGTAAACAATGTAAAAAATCTGGAGTGGCCTACACTCAACTTTACTATAAGTAACTTAATATCAAATTTCTTGAGTATATAATTTATATAATATCTCATTTAAGCATAACGTAAACATCTAAATGATATATTATTATTAGTCTTTCATTCCTGAGGTGGTAAAAATAGAGATTGAAGGACATATCCTTCAACAATAATGTTGTTTTAAGGTGATTTATAATTAAAGATGTACGATAATTACATTTATTAATCTCTAAACGAAAGATTTCAATTTTGAATTATCTGTTACATTTTTGGTTTTTTACAGAATTAATTTACTGGGATTTTTATGGCTTCTTAGTATTTAATAAGATTATTTTCCTTCCCCTTTGTCAAATAACATATTTACGAATTTTTTCTGAGTGAGTGTTATCATTTTCCTGTACAATGTTATTCCTCTTACATCTCATATAAGTCAAGAAACAATTTAAATTGTTCCTTTATAAATATCAATCTTATCTCAGTGGATTCGCTCAAAAAATTCCTAAGTCAATGTAAACAATGTAAAAAAATATAAAAAATTCGACAAGTATAGCAGGTGATCTCTTAGTCTAGGATAAACAAACAGTTTTTATATCGTTATTACTCTTTCCCGTAATTGAAACTTCATGATTTTTTTTTATGAATTGATAATTTTTCGTTCCATTTTTGGTCAAATTCTCATTATTTTTTAATGAGCCGTTTAGCGTCAAAAAAACATTTTCTGAAAACACAAATCGTACTGTAACGCCCCTTTAGAGAATGTAATTTTCGAAAAAAAATATCTCAACTCATTCTCCACATAATGTTTTATTTTTAGGCATACTTTCATTTTGATCCATCAAACAGTATGGCTTGTATCGCTCTCACAAGGTTTGAGATTGCATTATAAGTCAAAATTTTTACATTGTATTGAAAAAAAAAATATTTCTTGTTGTTTTAAAATTCTGAATATATTTTTCGTTTGTTGCATTTGAAAGCTCAAAGATAATGTCAAAATTTCAAAACTCTAGGGTTATCAGTTTAGGAGAAATAAATGTTTTAAAAAAAACGGTTTTTGGCAAAAAAAGTGACTTTCCCATGATGCATAATTCTTCCCAAACAATAGGGATCTTCGTCTTTATGAGGCCCATTTTTGTGTAAAATATCAACTTGATCCATCAAAGATTCTTGACCGTAGCGTGGTAACAAGCAATGCTAACACACTCACCCACCCACCCACACACACACAGACATCATCGAAAAAACTTCATAGAAGGACTTCTGGGACCTCAAAACATGTAATTCCGTCAAAATCTCGAGATCGAATTTTTTCACGATCACTATACTTTACTTATAGTAAAGTAAAAATGGTGTAATTTAATCACTATAGATTTAAGCAATACAATATAATAAGAACTAATAACATTCTAATACTAGAATGAAGCATTCTAGTTTTACTTATATTTTTCTAACTTTACTAAGTTAAATGAATATTAAAGTTAACTCCTTTTATATTTGAACAACAATTGAAAAAAATATATAAACAATATTAATAAAAGTCTATAAAAATTTTGATTAGATAGGAAGGAACATTTGTGGATTAGTTTTGGTCTTTAGTATTTGAATAACAAAGGCGCCCTAGGGTGAAGACAAATGGCTAATCAAGTAAAGGGCGAATCATAGTCATGCAAGGACGGGCCATTAGGGTCAGGCACTGGTCGTAGATTTGAATTTGATTTTTGCAAGGGGGTTGTAGGCGGAGCCATTGGCAAACATCTGTCGACCTACAGACTGAGTCAAGCCGCTCCATTCAACTCCGGCTCCCTAATTACCTAGTCAGGGCTACGTTTTCAGCTAGTTTGCCTCAACAAAAGGTTACACGCTTTCATTCGTAACAGTCTTTATACTGATGGAATAATAGTTTTCACTGTTATACTTGCATTGTTCTTGAAATTAAAACGTATGTTGTAAAGACACTAACTAGCGATTAATTAGACGTAATGTGTTCAGAAGGTAAAATACAAGTTATAGTGTATTCAGAAGTTTATTTTGGAAAGCCAGCACTATTCTTTTATTATAGCGACAATTTCATTGGCTAACTACAAGCAAACTCAGTATTTACTACTATTCACAACTGCTGGTAATGTGCACATAAGTTAGCTAACGTTACCGACATACAATGAGAGCTGAAAACCAGTTTTACTTAAATATACATTATTTTTTATGTACCGCAATACATCAGTCGGTATGGATTAAGTACATTTACGGCATCTCTAATGGTATCTGTCCCACAATAATCAGAGTTTCTATAAATCATCACAGACTTCTTGTCAAATTTGATGTCAACATTATAGGTTTAATTTCAATAAGAGTTTTAAGTACTATATATATATATATATATATATATATATATATATATATATATATATATATATGGCAGCAGGTCTTCTCTTAAACATTTATCTATGTACTTATAAAACTCTGATGTTCTTTGTTCTTTTTTAAATATTTTTACACGCTCTAAATTGAATAAAATATAAGACATTTGGTGGGAATCGAACCCTCGACCTTGACATTGGAGGTCCAGCGTGTTACCTTCTGTGCCAAAGGGACTTTTCTGCAAACCTGCTTTAAATGACATCGAAAGATTAAACAATAGTTTTTCGACCTAAATTATAGATGTAAAATATGAACAGCACACAATTATATCCGTAATCAAAAATACTTCGTCATAATGACTATATTTTCTTCTTTTGATGCATCTATTTCAATAAAAATGATAGAGTAAGGCTCCCGGTCCATCGGAAAGTACTTAAAAGTTCTAAAGTACTAAAACTTTAGTACAGAAAAGTTCTTAGTGATACTAATTCTCTCTAAATAAAGGAGTTAAGGACTAAGTGCATTGACAGTAGCTCCTCAGGAATTAGAAAATCTTCCAGTTGTCAAGAGAGGAACTGATGCTGATATCTATAATGCTTGTATCAGTCTTACATTTATTAAATTTAAATAATAATTAAATTTATTAATATTATTAATAATAAAATTACTTGCGTAAATTTAATAAATTTCATTTAAATCCTAATATGAGAGTTCAAGTAGAAGATGAGGAATATTCTAAATTTCTGATATATATTGTTGAAGACAAAGTTAAAAAGGATGACAATAAAGAGATTATTACTGACCGAAAACATGTTTATCCGTGCACATAATTGATTAGTATTTAGTTTATTAGTATTAGTTGATTGGTATTTTGAATACATTTAGTCTTCATTCACCAACCCATAAATATTGTTAAAGAAAATTGTATGTAAGTTACATTTAATAAGACACACAATAAAATTAATCATAGGGTCATTAATAATTTTCAAGAGGAATCAAACAATATCTGTCATATAACTCAGTTTGTGTAAAAACCAGGGCTATGCAGTCGGACCTCTTAGGGCCGACTCCAACTCCAGCTATTTTTTTTTGAAAAGAAATCCCAGGTGGATGATAATAATTAGCAATTCATAAACAAATCATGAAATTTCACAGGAGTTGTGGTCATTACCACAATGAGCAATAAAACTATAATATCTCAATATACAGTCTGGACTAATGGATCTTCTTCTATACTTGTCGGATTTATTTACATTCATTTACATTTTTAAATTGACTGAGTAATATATCAACAGAATAGTATAAAATGAAATTAATATTTAGAGATTTAATGAAATAATTTCAAATGATTTAATGAATTAATATGAGATATAAGTAGAATAAAAATATTACATTTAAGAAATCTATGCCAATTAAACCTATAATTTCTATGCTTTCCATGGTATGATGCATATGTCTTCAAAATGCTTTTCTCAATCTATATGTTGCACCCCTGAACAAAACCTAATATCAGATGTAGATTTTCTTGTCTTTGTGAATCATATTATCTTTGGGTAATATTGAATTGTTAGGAATGAACTTTTTCGTTCTATAGAAGAGCTGCTATTCAGTTAACCATATCTAGTTTTTTTTTTCAGTATTCTGGTCTCAAAGCTCATATTTATTATTTTTTAGAAATGTCATGCTTCCAACTATAAAAGTTTTAAATAGAACTGAAAGCCATCTTTGAATGTGATTTTAGTATGCAAAACTCATTAGTTACTGATATATTTTGTTCTCAATAAATATTTACAGTTACTTTTAAAAAGAGTTTATCATGCAATAAATGCTAAAACTAGCTCAAGATATTGAATTTTTATGGAAAAGCAATATGACTTTATAAAAAAAAAAAAAAACTAGCGTGAAATAGAATTCTGAGTTTAGTAACTTTATAAAAGGTAAAATTGTAAAACACAATTAAAAATTGAAAGCTTTCCTTAAAAAATAATACAATTATCCTACGTTTGCTCTAGAGATTTTAAATTGATGAAACATTGTTAGAGCCTATATCAAACTGAAAAAAATTGTTGACTCCATATCAAAGCAATAATAAACTTATTTCTTAAATTTCATTAAATTTTATGTAAACTGTTATTATTACTGCTCTATTATTACATACAGTATGTACAATCTGGATAGAAATATATTAAGCAGTTTGATTTTTCCAATTTATTTACTGGCTTAAATAATGACATTCTTCCGCATTCAATTTTTAAATAGCGATAATAATCAATTATAATGAGTTTTAGAGAATAAGATGCAATGATTTTGGTCACCACTATACCAGGTAAACAGATTAGATTTGAAAACAGTGATGTAAAGTACACATTCATGATTTACTTAGAGAAGGAATAATGAAAGAAATGTTCCAATTTTTAGAAGAACAAAACAGATGTTTTTTTTTCAATAATAATTTTGACTTATGATTGAATGTGAAAGTTTTTGAGTAGTCAAAAATCATCATATTGTAAGTCAATTTGATATCTTTTTTCCTTATCTTAATATTAAGTGTATTCTTCACCTGGCTCTCGTTCTATTCACACAGGAGGTGAATAAATCTAAGTATGTCGTCCCACAGAGGGATGTTAAGCCATCGGCACGAGCCTGTACAATGTCAGGTACTCGTTAATGATCCCTACTAAAAATACATTTCAGTTAGGCAAAATTTAGGACTCCCAATATAGATTCTATAGAATCACCGACCAAAAAAAAATCCTTCAACATTTGCATTTCATTTGATTTGGAAATAATCTCGATCAAAAGACGTTAGCCTTAGTTTCTTTATTCATATTAGAGTCATTCCTTTTAGATGAAAAACAATAAGTTTTATCAGTTAAAACTATAACTCTTAATTTTGTATGGTTTTGCACGGCTCACCTTAAGATTATTTGAACTCATTATTTACCAAAGAAATATAATTGACTAATATTACTTAACAAAGTTTAATCAAATCACAAAAATTTAACATGTACTAACAGGATTTAACTGTCTTTTGTTGAACATCCCAATAAAACACCAAGAAAAAGTCCTTTAAAAATTCATTTATCACTAGTTTTTTAACTTTTGACTATACAAAGCAATTTCTGAGCGGATCACAAACTGTACATATTAAATATTATGTAAAAAGCCAGACAAGTAGCATTTTTATTAAAATTGGTTTGACAGATTTTACCAAATAAAAAAAAAGAAGCAAATTCTTATCATATAGGTACTGCTTAAATGAGTGCAATAATAGTGCCAATGTTGATGTTTCATCTCGGACCAAACATATCAAGACATTAAATATAAAACGGTGATTATTAGAATTACTTATTTTTGAGATCTCTGTTCAATTACATATATACATACCCATTAAAAACCCTGCCTCCCACAAACACACACACTTATTTGCATAACCTGTTTTTTTAGAACCAGGTAACTCTTTAAATCTACTTCTGACGAAAATATGATATCGGAACATTAAACTGAATTAATACATTTATTACTCAAATTTATTACGTTTATTAGTTTTCTTACTCAATTCGGTTAAATGAAAATAAATCATCTATTTCATCCACTGTAATGCATTAAATTGGAAGTAGTTTCTTTTTTTTCAAAGTGAAATGAATTAATGATTTCAAAATACATATTTATTATTTGTAAGCCAAATCAAAAAAATAGGTATTAGAAAAATATAGTTACCTTTACATAGGATAACTTTATACTACATACGATACTACTACTTTATACTACATACTTTATAGTTATATTACATAGGATAACATGGCACTCCTAAAGTACAGCAAAAATTACACAAAATAAAGTTTTTTAAATACATAAAAAATTTAATTACTTTAATGTGGTTGATACAAACATGTTTTATATGTCGTCATAACAAACGTAATGTTTGTTTTATATCCAAAAGTTGTCAATAGTCTGAACACCCAATAAACTAGCTTGGCAAAGTGTTTAAGTTCTTATGAGAAGCTTAATTTTTCTGCCTTTGATACGAAATACAGTGAATTAAAAAAACAACACTGTAAGATTGATAATACTGAATTGTATTTTGCAAGAATCTTATTAAACTGTGGTACTAAAAGGAAATTCTTGGGATCAAGTTTAAGAAAATAGTAAAAAAGTATAGTTCCTAATGAATCTAAAACATATCAGTTAAAATTGTTTCGACTATTGTGAATATGTAGAATGGGTGTTATATTTAATCTGGAGGTAGAATGGAGAATATTAATATGTGAAGCAGTGAGGAGGGGCCCAGGACTAAGGTACAGGACGGAAGCAGACATAGATGTGCTGCGACCATGCGGAAGGACACTGGGCACGTGACTGATACACACCCTTGCTCACAAAGATAATTGATATCGCCTGGACGTCCTCTTACTTCACACCCCCTGAGCACCACCCTCCCACCCCAAACCCTTCATTAACCACCAGCGCAAGAACAAATAGTCATATTTCAATCGTAACGGAACCCCCTGTATTCGCCCTCGTCTAACGACCTCAATCATTTGCATACCATCCCCATTTCCCTCCTCTTAGCATTAAAGCCAATTACTTAAACTGCACACACAAATAAACCTTTTGCAAGCCAATTCCCAACAACTTTCTTCTTCTTTTGTCCCATCAAGACTATTATCATTTTTTTTAAATTTGTCAGGATTTTTTTTTTTTTTAAGGAATTACGAGTAGTTCCCAGAGAATGACATAACTGCAAATGGTGAGCGGTCTTGTGAATAGCCGGTTCCTGCTAGATCAGTGAAGTTAAACATCATCTGCTGGACCTACCACTTGGATGGGTAGATACATTATATGCGTTTCCACCCCTTACAATTTGGTTCCTTGATGGTTTAAAAGAGTGCAAAACAAAAAAAAAAGCCATATATTATCCCTCTGTATAATCTAAGGAGTTAAATCGACTATATAAATTGTTAATGAAAAAAAAAACCTGAAATGTGATATTTTAAAACTTTGAAATGTTGTCATTAATGTAAACTTATTATCAAAATATCATAAATTAAAAAAATGCAGATTGTTTACCTATTTTCATTTCCGCTCTGGAACAGTTAATCTGCAATGAAACATTACTGTATTCTGATATAAAATAATGTATAACTATGTGAAGACGTACAACTAATATTGTATAATATGTATAAATACACAATGTAAGTTATAGATTTGACTTCTGCTGAAAAAGCGCTGTTAGTTTTCTGGAAATCAAAAAAAAAAAATCATTTTCATTCAAGGATTCATTTTCAATTCCAAAGATGGTAATTTAAAGTACATGGTTAGGACTTCATATTGTTTAATTTTATAAATCATAGAACAATATTTACTACTATTTGTTACAGTATCAATTATGGAATTCATCATTAACATTAGTTTTAATTTTACACAATATAATGAAATAAGTAAAGTTTTAATTTTTATCTAAAATAAATAGCCAAATAGTTACACTTCGTATAAACTGGACAAACTTGAGAAATAGAAAAGATGCACATGTACTAAATAGAGTGTTCAGATATTATTACTTGTCTGATTATAATAGCTTATTTGTCAAATATTGACAAACGGCTTTTTATATAGAAACAACCTTATCTGAATTTGAATGTGAGGCAGTTTAATTAAATTTATATTAATTAATATTGGATAAAAGAAATACTGAATGAAGCAATTTTATATTTAATTAAATAGCAAACTTGGTAGGGTAAAAACTGACTAAATGATATCCACTCATTTCACTAAAATAAGTGAAATAAAAGTAAAATAACGTAAATTTTAGTGTTGTTTAGCTCTCTAAACGACTATATGTGAACAAATTTTATTAGGTTTTTACCCTAAAACGAAGAAATAGCAAATAATAACTGATTACTCTACTTCTGAATATCAACCCATCTGATTATACGTTTTTCTGTTTCAATTTATAACGTGGAACGTTACAAATTATTCCACAACAGATTACAAACCCACCCCAATCCACTCGCTCAAACCCTTTACTCACCTGTAATGCCCTCAAACCCCCATAGACGCTTAAAAGGAAAATGGCCACGAGACCTTCTAAGTTAAACCAGCTGTGAGGGTTACCATGTTATGGAGTGGCACCAACGGGTGACCACTCATTCCCTATATTCATCCCAGTTAATTGTAAAAAAATAATAATTTAGAATCACTTCTTATAACAATTATTTTTGCAGTTGAAGTGGAAAAAAAATGTACAACGACCAATTGCAAACGGTCGTAATGCAAAAATTTGAATTTTTTCGCAACATTTTGATGTTAGTTTCTTAAAATTATTATGAGGTAAAATAAGAAAAAATAATTATTTTGTAATAAATTAAGGAAAAAATTAACTTATGATAATTAAATTGTAAACTTGGCATCAATATGATAGGTGCAAACTGATAACTAACTACATAGAATAACGATACTGCACCATTAAGAGACCGCAGATTCGTTGCAGGCTACTGCCAAACAAACAGAAAGAATTTACCAAGGTAGGTTCCACGTTTTCTGCTCCTACAAAGACTAGGCATGTTTTCACAAGTGCGTTATTTCATAGATTTCACCGAAAAGGTACGCACTATGAGTCATGTTCACCCAGAGTAGAGAAACGCAGCAGAACATCCTTCTTGATCCTCAGCTGTACTGAGGCAGGTTATTATGAAAGACTGAGAGTGGAGGGAACAATAAAGACAATACTGGTTACGAAAGATCAATGAATAACTGAAAGTAAAACATACAAGTAATATCAAGCCATCATACCACGGAGAACTTTGTATCGACCCAATACTGGGAAGACCTGGGAAAGCCTGTTTTGGAAAAGTCTACATCACGTTATGAAACAGCAAGCAAACACTCTCTGCTAGTGATTGGTAGTTTCATCGGTCAAGCGTCTGTCCCTACGACTGGAGTCTAACACGCCGTACGATTCACCGTCACAGTTATACCTGATTTAAATCTTAAATGCAGGTGCTCGCATGAAGAACTGAACAAGAAGAAAACAGACTCCTGACGATGGACGAGGACTGAAGCTGGTTGAGAAGGTAATAAACATTCTATAACCTCTGTGCGTATTACAAGTCTGCGGTGTCAAACGACATGTTACAAAACTCAAATTTACCGACTTGATAGACCATTACTCACACATTGTATGATTGCTTACATCACGCAGATTATTTCACATTACTATTAGAGTAATTAATCTTCGTGGCTCAAATTGGTTTAAGATCCAGAATCATATGTTTAGGCGTGACCTAATAGTCACATAGAGAGTCACGCGTATCAACGTTATATAGATTTTAAGTTTGGTTGTAATATCCACTTTTCCACATTCATAAAGCCACTTATTTCACTTAAGTTTCTTAAAGTTTAATTTAGTTATTATTTATTAACTGCAATAAAATAAGAAAGTCCTAAAATATATTGTGCTGTGCATTCATTAGCAACTAACAAGAACAGACAAAATAGGATTTCGGAATAATCTGTTTAGACAAGATTAGTCGGAAAAGAAAAGTAGCCGTTAAATTTAAGATGATAAAAAAAAGATCAAAATTTACTCAAAAAAATTCCTACAGTGCTTCGTTCAGTTTCAACAGGGTAATATATTAATTATCTTAACCTAATTAAAACCGAAAATTTACTGACATCTAGAACAGAATTTAAACCAAACAGGCTTCTCTTTTCCTTTCCTATTTTATAAAGAAGAAAGTGAACTTTCTTTTTCTGCCAGTGTTAGTTTAACATGACGTTCAGAGAGTACAATAGAAGGAAAACCACTTGCTTGGATAACAGAGGTTCTTTTGATCTTTTAAAGGGAAAATGAAGGCATGAATGTTGTGTTAGAAGATATCATGAAGAACACAAAGGGGATTTGACCACCGATGGTGCCCTATCACTTCTGTTTCTGCTCTATGGACACCATTGTTTTAAACTCACTTAAATCAATACTAACCAGGTAAACACTTCATATAAACTAACATTGTTCTCCCACAGAAAACCAGAACAAGAAAACAAACCAGAGCTTGAGTAAATGTACGTAGATGAACTTTTTGTTCCTTGCCCTTATCATTTTACTTCTAATCAATAGACTTTATCTATTCCTTCCCTGTATATTATTTCTATTATTATTTTTTAATTACTCACATAATTTTACTTTTTACATACTTTAATTCCTATATATGTATTTTTATAATCAACAGTACTCATTATCGTTCTGGTATCGTACTCTCCAAGATCGCCTACATAATATAGTAGCCTGGTCGAAAAAGTGGCACTTAAATATTAATATAAACAAAAGCACCCAGGGAGTTTTTACATTAAAAATAGGACTATGTCCGAATATCACAATGAATGGCGTTCTCCTTCCAACTGCAAATGTTGTCAGGTACTTGGGGCTCTTCATTAACAAACGCTTGACTTGGAATCCATATCCTCGACTGAAAAGACGACCTAAAACGACGCTACTTACTACTGTACAGACTTCTCGGAAAACATTCAAAATTGACGCTCCAGATGAAAGTACTGTTTTATAAAACATTACTGCAACCGATTTGGACTTACGCACTTGAACTATGGGGGTCTGCAAATCTTTCCAACATTTATAAAATACAACCATTACAGTCGAAAATCCTCCGTACAATCACTAATGCACCTTATCATATCACGAACCACACTCTTCATAGAGACCAGAAAATCGATTTATACATAATTTAGCCACTGATCGTTACAAGGCGCTTCATACTAAACTTTCCTCTCACCCAAATCCATTCGTACAAAACCTTGCTCCTTCCTCACGTTTCCAGAATCCCCCAAGACAACTTAAGAGAAGATGACCGAGGGATCGACTGCCGTGATAATCCAGAATCAAAGAAATGAAGTAAAAAGTTGAACCAGTGGGTTTCATTCTTTGCTCATGTTTGTCAAAGATATTTGTATTACTAATACTGCATATGCTTGTTACTATGTTAAATAAACTATATAACTAGGTAAAAATAAAAAAACTACTTTCATAAATATACGTAGTTGTATATTATTTCATAAAAAATATGTAAAATATGTTAAAAAAAATTGTACTCAACTTTATCCTTTTTGTTACTATGCATAAATGTTTGCAAAATCTCTATTATGTTTCTAGTAGTAGTAAACTTGCCAATTATATTTATCTACTGACCTATTTTTTTTATTCTATTGATTGGGTAATGAATTATTTCAATTTATGAGAATCTAGTTTACATATCTTGTTCCTTTTTGTATCTAGTGCATGTTTAATTAGTTGCAGACTTTCTTAACTGCTAACTTAAGCCAAATTTATTCTTTGAGTTCATGTTATCAGTAGTAACAACCGCATTTCTTTCAATGAATTCAAATTAAACCAACTGCTTGTACTCTATTTCCAGTTCATAATATAGCTTTCTTCATAAATGTCCTGATTAATTATAATAATTTTCTTCTAAATTGTTTTTTTTAATAGTATAACTTTTTCATTAGCGTCCCGCATTATTTTAAACTTTTTTTTAAGTGTTTCTTTTATTAATATATTTTTTTTTTCATTTTATATACCCGCTTTAATTACATATCTTTCTTCCAATGTGCCCAGTATAATTATATAACTTTGTTCTAATGTGCCCAGCTTAATTACATAAAATTTTTCTTAAGTATTTCGTTAATTATGCAACATATTTTTTAAGTGCCTACATTATTTTATACATTTTTTCTTAATTGTTCCCTTTAATTATACAACTTTTTTCTTACATGTCATGTATAATTATACATATAACTTACTTCTTATGTGCCCAGCTTATATATACGAGTATATATATATATTATAATATCACTTTCTACTCAAGCGTACAGTTTACTTGGTTTCTATGTTTTTTGCATTCCTAGGCAACTATGAAATACTGCAATTTATTTGCAATTCAATGTTCCATTAAATTAGAGGTACGAGTATAATATATCTATTTATTTTCCACATTATTTTTTACAAAGTAATATACCTACTTCTCTTCATATTTCCGTCTTTAGAATCCAATTGTTGAGTTTTCTATATTATTAATTTATTAAAAACCAATAAAACCTATTTAATTTTTTTTGAATAAGATTGTACATGCAATAATTTTAGTTCGTATGAAAATCGAAATTTACCTACCAGGCCAACATTTATGTCACAATAAATTCATGGAATGCTTATGTAGTAATTCTATACATTTACACAATAAGATTACGTGATATACATTAAAATTGGGAATAGATCAATATTTGACAGTGCAATACAAAATAGGAGTGTCTGAACTTTTGAAAATGGAACAGGAACATTAGTTTAATGGTATAAATATAACAAAAAAAAAACCTATGAATTATATTTTAAAACATTTTGCAAGCAATATTAAAAGTGAAGGTGTTGTTACTAACAGGAACTATTCTCTTTGCAGGATTTTATCAAAGTAAAAAACAATATCTGAAATTCAATTCACTTTAGATGGAATAAAAAGAAAAGTAATTTATATAAGGGAAATATAGATTTAATAAGTTTGAATTTGTTTGACAGATAGTCATTATAATTTTCGGTAGATGGATTGAAGTAAACTTTGTGAAAGTATCAAAGTTTTGGCAAAATGTTAAAAAGCTCTCTAAAAGATAGGATTGCATTTCTGGTGCTGCAGTTCATGCAATTGATTTTTGCTCAGGAGAGTTCAAACAGAACGTATTTCATGTTGTAGGACTTTTGGCATAAACTTTCATCTACAAATCAATAGTTTTATTATATCATTAGCTGTGCAATTCGTAATTTTGTGTTATTTACTCATTCTGAGGTAAAATGGATAAACAAACAAAAGTCTCCACACAAATGAAGTTTTATTCAAAAGCAACAACGCGTTTCATCATCAGGAAGACACTTTAATACAAATTATATCTAATTATTTACAAATTTAGAGTGAAATAATAAAATTCAATTAAGAGAATTCAAGACATACCCAAGGATATGGTGCTGACGGGTTGGTCCAGTGAAAGTTTTCAAGCATACCCGACACTTTTGTCACCTTATCTCCTAAATGCTTATCCCCACTCTTTCGCAGCGAATCTATTTCCTACTTGTTGTTTTCACTGCTATATATATATAGTTTCTTTTTTCTTAAAATTTTTTTTTTAGTTTTCAAACATAAACTAGTTAGCCAATTCAATTATAAATAAGAACTATGGTAGTCCCAACGTATTTTAGAAAGAAAGGTACATTTCAAACTAAGACAGTACATTTTGTTGTTAACAACAATAATACCAGCTATTTTGTGTTTGCATAACTTCAAAAATAGCTATTGAATAACATAGTTACAATTTGGTAAATTAATTTAAAAACTATGGTTTCTATTTTTATTATTTTTGATATTATTACCAATATTTCAATTAAAACAGTTATAAGCACTAAACTTTATGGAATACATCCAAGTAGAATGCAACATTAATAATTAACGTAACACAAGTTATAACTAATTTCCAATTAAAACTGTTAACGAGTATGTGAAACCAACTTGAGTATGGTTTGCTTACAATTTACTTGCTGGTGTACCTGGAAGGTAACAAGAAGAATAAAACGCAAACTCAATCACATAGCATTTTCTTAATTTAAAATTAACTAAACACAATTCTCGGTAGTCTAAGTAAACAAAAAATATTTCATTAGAGTATATTTAAATGAAAATTTGAGGGATAGGTATATAGAATGCTACGTTTTAATTATATTAAATGTATGTAATTGGAGGAGAGTTATCAAGTGAATTACTTGATTAATTTAGTGAGAATAATCAACTGAATAGAGAAAACAACAATTATTACAGTTTACCAAGTATGATGTAGGGAAGAGGAACTGTTATTTCAACGATAATAAATAATAGGAGACGCTTGGGCATTGTTAGAATCCATTTAGTATGAACCTCTTTACATTGGGCATGCCCATCTTCTGTCTTCCTCTTCGCTCATGATTAGGTTTATACTCCCTTTAACTTTGATTAACCTCTCCTTGTCTACATCCATCGAATAATAACTTAAAAAAAAGAGAAAAATTTAAAAAAATGAGTTGAAAGTAAATCATCACTTGAATAAAATTAAAAATAAAATCACAATATATGAAACCGCATTAATACAACTGATTGTAAACGAAGAAGTAATTTAATTCTGCGAGTAAAGAATTTTTGTCTGAAATATATACAACAAATTGTGAAAACGGAATGTGTAATCAAGCTGTTGAGTATGATTGGGAACACATTTTAAAGATATAAATAAAACTTTTAAAAATAAGGTAACAACTTTTGATAAACAATTCGGAAACACACATTCCAAACACTTTTTTACATTATAATAATATTGATGCCTCCCTCATTATAACTGTTTCATCATGTCACACTGTTCGTGATAATTCACTGCACTTAGATAATGCTAAATTATATTTAAGCCCTAACTGACTTCTCATTTCCAATTTAAATAATACTGTTTAATTTATTGCACATTTGAAAGAAAAAAACATGATCACACCTTGTCAATTTTAGTTAAACCTCAAAATAATTTACTGACTGCCAAGAAATGATTTATTAAAACTACAACAAGTTGGTCAAATAAAAGCGATGAGGAGAGAGAGATATATATATAATGACGAGAATAATAGAGTGGGGAAAAGGGACAGGATTGCAAGGGACATCTAACCACGAAATCAAAATGAATAAATAATTTATGAAGCAATAAATATTAATTCTTAACTAAAAAAATAAATAATTTGTTCATATAAATAAGAAATATACATTGATGGAATAAAAATCAATACATTTTTATTCAACCTATGATCGTTGCAGTTTATTTAATTTAAAAAATAAATTCTTATCTTATATATTAAGTATAATCTTATGGATACAACCTCAAACAGACGACAAATTTTAAAACCTATTTACAAACGAAAAGAATCTTCAAAACGTTTATGTGTTCAATTGTAGCAATATTATACAATAATACTTGATTATTACTATTCAATTATAAATGAACAGAAAATTAGAGAATTATGAAAGAAATCGTAAAATTTTAATTACTGGAAACAACAATAAATATATAAAAACTAAATATTAATCCTGGATTAATGGGTCATTTGATATACTTGTCCGATTTGTTTTTATTTATTTACATTATTTACATTGACTTAAAAAATTTTTTCAGTAAATGGATTGGAAAAAAATTTTATGTTTCGATGTTTGATGACAAAAATTTGAAATGGCTGAATATATGGTGCAAGTACAGCGAGTTTATAAAGGAGTACTGAAAAAAGAAAACATAGGATTTTTATGATTTCTGACAAAGGAGAAAGAAAGAAATGAGAAATCCAGAAGTTTTGAAAGATTCAACGGGCTATATTTTCTCTGTTTGTGGGCTTCTAAACGAAACAGATATCATTAATTTCGTAATGGCAAGATCTGGATGAGGGACTCTTAGGTAGTGTCTACGTCAAAATCTGTAAAAGTTATAACTGGGAAAATATACTGATAGCTAAGTATAATATTAAAGTATTTTATGAATAATTGACTTTAGAGAAAACTGAAAGCACTTACATGATTATAACATAATTTTCTATAACTATTTGTATTTTTGTTGTTGTTCAGATGTTACCTACGCTGAAGAAGGTTTAAGAAACACAGAAGTTTAAATTGGTATCTTTGATTGGATTTTAACATTCACCTGTAGGTGATGTGGATATTGTACGAACCATATTGCTTTATTTTTGTTACTTTAATGTATTGCGATGTTTTATTCGTTTAAACTTTTTTTCATTAATTCCTGTAGTTAGTAAAAGTATTAGCAATTTTTTTTTAGATTAATGCAAATACTGTAAGTGCATAACTAACTTTTTTATCTATTACTGTAAGTTATATTCATTATTATTTCATACGTTAATTCTAAAATATTCCAATTCAGCTGAAATTTAGTATAGATACCATAAAACACAGTAATTACAACCGGTTTACCAGTAATTTAAAAGAGAAGGACTGTCATTTGAATTATTTTATTACCATTATCAACAGCGTAAAGAACATAAGATTTTTTTAATATGATTGAAGTATATAAATCAGATTTGTAAAAGTAAAAATAAATTTTGAATCCATTAAACACTGCACTAATACTTCAGTCCATCTTAATACTGTGAAAGACTATATTTCAGTTTATCTTTTTATTTTTTGTTGACAGCAAAATAGTTTAAAATATCCAGTTATAAAAAGTCGATTCCCATTTTTTTAGATACAAATGTGATTCATGATGTGAGTATAAACACGTTCACAAAAATGTAATACTTCATTATAATCTTCGGAATTGAAAGTTCGAGTATAACTTTACAATTGCACTAGAATGACAGAGTGCAAACTTATCACTAACAAAATAATTAATTCTCATATTATATTTTCGAAAGATACAATCTAAGAAATATTGGACTTTAATGTTTAGTATGTTTTAACAAGCACGATTCAATAATTAAGAGAAGTTCTTTAGATTTACATAATTTTATTTAATATTATTTAGGAACACAAATATTATATGCGATGACAGAGCAGTCGCAACAGCATATAAAATACAATAGAGGCTAATATAGATAATCAATTAAATATGTTGATATATTTGTTGATTAATTCTTTAAAGGCATCGACCAGGCTCTCGTCTAGCAAAGCCACGTACATCCACCAATCATAACTCTTCTCTCCAGCTTGCTCCTTTCAGAGTTCAACTCAACCCAATACAACAGTCGAACAGTAGGAATTTCACTGTTTGAGCTGACCTGCCGTCGCAATGGTACCTTAGTTAGTTTACTATCTTTAGGCGGTGAAGATAGCGGCCAAATCTTCTGTGCCCTATTGGAAAATGGGTCACTTTCCAATCAAGAATCGAGGTAGTTATTCATATTTTGCCTAAGTCAGAGCAAAAATCTTTTGGTCATAGCCACATTGCAATTAAAAGAAACTCATTTACTCACCCCCTACACCAACTTACCACCGTAGTCATAAATAATAGAATTTACCTATTTAGCTGTAATAGATATATAAGAACGTAAACGCGTACAACTCTGCTCAACAACGTTAATTTGTTAAAATTAAAAATAAAAAAAAGAAAGAGATATATTTCAGCTTACAAAAACAACTTTCTTAACATTGTTTATTAGTTTGTAAAAGAAAAGAGAAGTCCATCAATTTTCCTGAAACTCAGAAAATAATAACATACTTGTTTAAACAGTAAACACTTTCGACATACTTATGGCACCATTTTCTACTGAAAAAAAAATGAAGAAATCAATAAATAACAACAAATTGAAATATACTTCGTCAACATTAAGTCAGGAATATAATATATGCAATTTAACCTACGAAAAGTTAGGTAAAACAATTTAACCTACGAAACAAAAAATAAAGTAATTTTTGCTGATATTTTTGTTATCAAAATGAGTAATCCATTTATCAAAATGACAGAATTAATCTGGTAAAGCAGAAAAAAAACAGTTCCCTGGGTCACACGGCTCCCCTTCCCCCGGAATGCACCGCACCACCCTAGGGGGGCGGTGACTGACAACTTAACGTCCTCTCCGAGGGACGACATACTCAGATTCATTCAACCCCTGCGTGAATAATTTGAGAGCCAGGTGGGGATCGAACCCCAGTCCTATCAGTTCAGAGGCGAGCACGTTAACCAATGAGCTAACCAGGTCCTCAAAAAAACTATGACTCTAGTGAAATGGGTGTACATTCCTTCGCCATTTATGTATATAATTTTCACTTCTTAAAATAAGTTTGATATTTTTGACTGAATAGTGTTTTTCTTAACATTTCTGAATATATGATGTATGCTTTCCATTACTGAAATTATTAAAACTGACTATTTTTCGAGAATGGTAATTACCTGTGAATATTCCCTAGTACATTTTATAAAAAAATCTATTTGAACACTGTACTATATACAAAAAAGGAAAAAGCTTAAATAAAATATTCTTTTACTACTTTTTTTCCAGCAATTGGTTACGATGCAACTGTTGAAGAGGATAGTTGAAGCATAAATAATTTAGTAGCATGGCGTTTATTTATTTATGCGATATATATATGGCTCTAAACAACTAAGAAATACATAAAATACAAAGATGAAGCGAAAAGATTTTGTTCGCTTGACTTTACCTATACTCGGAAAATATTTCCTCTTATGTTAACAGGTACAACAAAATTATTTAAAAGCAATAAATAGCAAATGTTTGTTTCTGCATTGAAAACGTGAAAAATATTATATTCTGCTAGTTTACTATAGTACCCAAAATTAGTAAAATAGTTCCATTAAAAAAATTCATAATTAATTTTAAATGCCGATTTATATAAATTTATGATGTCTATTTCCTAACTAATAAAATAACCAAATATTTCAAAATAACTAAGAATTGATTAATGGATGTTATATTACTGCGTCAATTTATTAATTTGATCTTAATTATTCTAATATGATTATTAGTTAATTGAATGAAAAAAAGTTTTTAAATCTGGCTCCAGGCTTCAAAAACAATCTTTCCCATCATATTTTATAAAGTATACTCATGGAAGCCAGGCTAGCTCAGTGGTTACGTGCTCACCTCTGAACTGATAAAACCGGGGTTCAATCCTTACCTGGCCCTCAATTTATTCACGCGGGAGGTGAATAAATCTGAGCACGTCGACCCTCGGAGAAGGACGTTAAAATGTCGGTCCCGAGCCTGTACGATGTCAGGTACTCGTTAAAGATCCCTACTCTAAATACACTTGAGTTAGGCAAAATTTAGGACTACCACTGTAGAATCAATCTTCATTGTGTGGTATCACAAAGGGCCAATGCTTGGCCTACGTGTGTTCCCTTGTGGGACTGCCACTGCAACCTAACCTAAAGTATACTTATAAATTCCGGTATTTTAAGTATTTTTTGTAGGTTGCATACATACTGGCTTCATGAAAATTCTAGCAAAATGAGTGACAATATTTATCAATTATTAAATAAGTATATATTTTTAAAATTTATTGATAAAAACTATTAGCAAAGTTAAATTCATGAATAAAGGTTTAATTAGTGTTCCATTAGATAAACGAGATGGATGATCAAACAGAATGACTCAATTCTTTCACTGTGAAATGTTAGATTTATATAGTTGACCACGGTGACTATGGCATATAGGTATGTAATAATTTATCAAAGAAATTGTATTAACTAAATAATAAAGTAATATAATTGAGACAAGAATTCAGGGATCCATGGGTCAACTGTTTTTCTACTGCTTAAGAAATATGATATCTATTACTATAGCATAAATTACTGCAGAAGTTATCAATATAAAAGATAAACGTTCTTCTTCATGCTGTTGTGTTCACTTAAACACATAATCTTTCACATTGATTGTATTGAACACACGTAACATATATTTTACAAAAACATGAGCTGCGACATGGATTTGTATTTTGAAGAAAATCAACTTCATCTCGATCTTTGGTTCTAGAAATTGTAAAATCTGTCGAACTGTTAAAGAATAATGTAGCGGTAAGAAATTATTCAATTTAACGATCGGTTGATTGTAGAAAAAGGCCTAGGTCAGTCCAGTGGCAACTTACTCATATTACGGGGTTTACCAGACTGTTTCATTAATTTAATTAAACAGAACTTGAATAAATCTGAATAAGTCGTTTCTTGGAAAGGACGTTAACCAGTTGGTACCGAGCCTGCAGAATGTCAGGTACTCGTTAAATATCCTTCTTATAATACACCCGAGTTGGGCAAAATTAAGAACTCCCAATGTAGAATTACTGTGTGTTATCACAAAGGGCCAATGTCGTCCTATGTGTGTTCTCTTGTGAGTCTGTCGCTCCAACCTAACCTGACCTATACATATATGTTCAGTAAATAACAGTAGAGTTACAGTATGTTCATTGTTTTAGACTGTGCATTTAGTACAACGATAGCGATAAATTATATTTCTTGTTAATTATATTGCTTTTTTTTATGCTTTTCAGATCTATAAAAAGCCAAGTTAACTACTAGAAAAAGATGAAATGTGCTTTTAATTGAAGGAAAAATAAAAAAAATATCTCGGCTTTTTAATGCTTTTTTATTTACAAGCCTCAATTAAACCCTTGGAAATTACAAAAAATAATTTCAGTAATTAGGTGTTATGAAGTCAATATTGTTTAGAATCCCATTTAAGTATCAATTTTTGGTTCGATATTAAACATTGCGTGTCAGAGCACTTGGGTCAATTCGATAATTGACTTGCGTGAACTACGTGATCAGTAATGCGGGATGCTTGGACGGTTTAAACAATGATCGTTTTAATTAAATGTATAGCGTAGCATATACTGAATCGAATGGGTTCAATGTGCTAGAAAACAATATACCAGAATATACTACAGAACCGTTTAAACAATGGGTGTTTTAATTAAATATATAGCGTAGCATATACTGAATCGAGTGGGTTCAATGTGCTAGAAAACAATATACCAGAATATACTAGAGAACCGTTTAAACAATGGGTGTTTTAATTAAATATATAGCGTAGCATATACTGAATCGAGTGGGTTCAATGTGCTAGAAAACAATATACCAGAATATACTAGAGAACCGTTTAAACAATGGGTGTTTTAATTAAATATATAGCGTAGCATATACTGAATCGAGTGGGTTCAATGTACTAGAATATACTAGAGAACCGTTTAAACAATAATCATTTTAATTAAATATATAGCGTAGGATATACTGAGTCGGTTGGGTTCAATGTCCTATAAAACAATATACCAGAATATACTAAAGAACCGTTTAAACAATAAACGGTTTAATTAAATATATATCGTTGGATATACTGAGACAGATGGGTTCAGTGTACTAGAATATACTAGAGAACCGTTTAAGCAATGATCGTTTCAATTAAATATATAGCGTTGGATATACTGAGTCGGGTAGGTTCAATGTGCTATAAAACAATGAACCAGAATATACTAGAGAACCGTTTAAACAATGGCGTTTTAATTAAATACATTGCGTTGGATATACTGAGTCAGATGGGTTCAATGTACTAGAATATACTAGAGAACCGTTTAAACAATGGGCGTTTTAATTAAATACATTGCGTTGGGTATACTGAGTCAGATGGGTTCAATGTACTAGAATATACTAGAGAACCGTTAAAACAATGGGCGTTTTAATTAAATACATTGCGTTGGATATACTGAGCGGGTTGAGTTGAATGTACTAGAAAACTCTGGTCTTCTTGGATTGAAGTGCTAAAGAACTTGGGGCAGGTTGGTTCGGCCTTGAGAAAGAACTTCCGCTCACCTGTCGTCTCTAACCGACCTGGCTCCCACCCGCGCACCACTACACCTCTGATAGAAGAAGAAGCAAACACAGCCGAAACGTCTGCACAATGTCCTACTTCGCACCTCCCATTCCAATCGGTCTGGAATGACAGTAACCTCCATATGATTGCAGGAAAAAAAATATAATTTATATAATCTTTGGGAGTACAGGAACACAGTTAACGGTAAAATACTTCAAAATAAATTTATTTTGTGGGACCTGCTCTAATTAACAGTATAAATTATAAAAAAAATCGTCAAAATAAATAATCCAACTGAATAAATATTTAATTAATTTTTTTTACTCTTATTTTAAATCATAAATTGAAAAGACCAATGTGGTTTTAGGTACATAAAAAGCCAAGTGAATGCTAAAGCTTCTGATTACAAGATTTGTTTAAGAACTACAAAATAATATTAAGTACATAATACAAAAATGAATATTTCTTCATTCATATTATAATAAAATGTCTGCTTCATTTTCATTTTATTATATTTTAATTATAAAATGTACAAAAATAAGTTAAAGAGAAGATGAAAGATATTGTAAAATTTGTTAAACAATGAATAACTCAAAGGATTTTTATGTTATAACCTTTCCTATGCTCTTCTAGGGCAGATGTGAGGACATTGTAGCAGACAATATAATTTCTATCTAAAGAGATAAATTGGAAACATTGCAGTGACAAAACAAGAGAATGTGAACAAAAACTATTGGCCCACAGTTTTCAAAATTTATCTCTTAGCAACGTTGAATATCTTAGGACTATTTCATTTCCTACATTTGTCCCTAAATTTACAGTGCTAAGTAGACTTTAGTCACACTTTTGTGTACAAAAGTTCAATTCTTATTGATATCACGTAAGAGTTATAGGGTTGTAAAAAATCATTTATTCTGTTGTACTAAAAAATAATTGGATGTGTACTAGAATGTGCTAGAGTGTAGACTGTAACACAGTCTCCTTTTTATACGAATATATTGATCTCCTAATTTCTTAAAAATGTAAGAATCTATGTTGCATTACATTAATATAGTTATTGTAAATGACATCATAATATAGTTGTTCTGTAATTATAAAATACCTAATCAATTAAAATTACTTGAAATATTAAAATGATTCTGTTTTGAACTCAATACCTTCATTCATATTCTTCACTTCCTTAGAGGACTCTATAAGTAAAAATATAAAACAAAGTTCTTTTTTTTTTTTAGGCCGTTAGATGGCATAAACATATAATCCGGTACATAAAAGAGCACTTGAAATGAAAGGAATAGGGACAAATGAAAGTAATAAGATTTGCATTTATATTCAAGTTAGTGGGGAAGCAAATCGTTGAAGTCAACGGAGATTTAAGCACTCAGTTTACCAATTTCTTTCCCGAATCATTTCGAAACTTCACCACCTTTCAGAGTTTCACCACCACTTTCTTAACTGGTGCAGTATTAAAACTACTTTAGTCATAAAGGATGAACTAATCATCGGTCAGGTTTAAATATTATGCAATAGCTAGCATAAATATAAATCACGTTTGCGTACTTAGGATTCATCGTTAATTCTAACATTTCGTTTTTTTAATTCAACTTCCTGTTTAATTAATATAAAAAAATCCGTTAAATTCGAATTTTCTTTTGGTTAAATCAAAGATAAATAAATTATTTTGTGAAACTCTTTTCGATCTTGTCTCAAACTTTTAACAAGTTTACAGTCTCTGAGTCTCCTAAATGAGTTACAAAAGGTTTTTGAATAGTATATCAATGTCACTTGTTTAAGGTTTTTTAACAAACACCTATAATTAATAATTATATGTGTATAATTTCTAAGAATGTTGAAAATATTAGACTTCTGTAAATAACTAAAAGATATTTAATACTCTCGCTATTAGTAATACGCAGATGTGTACACTCGAATTGGTATGGAATTTATAGTTTATTACAGTTCGTAATTCAAATCAATTCTTTTCTGTTGTTTTTTATATATGCAAGTAAAATATATGAGTACGTGACTTCAATGACATCTTGGAATTAAACCATATTCTTTACATTATGATTTTAAAGAACATAATTTCTGAAAGAAGAAAGAATAAAAGAAAAGAAACATCTTTTTTATACATATGAGTCGGCGATTTCATACAGAATGTAAGATAGCATATTTGGTTATATTACTCACTCTCGCCCTCGATTTAGTCATACGGGAGGGGAATAAATCTGAGCACATCATTCCTCGAGGTTAGATTAGGTTAGGTTGCAGTGGCAGTCCTACAAGGGAACACACTTAGGCCGAGCACTGCCCCTTTGTGATACCACACAATGAAGATTGATTCTACTGTGGGAGTCCAAAATTTTGGCTAACTCAAATGTATTTAGAGTAGGGATCTTTAACGAGTACCTGACATAGTACAGGCTCGGGACTGACAGTTTAGCGTTCTTCTCCGATGGACTAGGTGCACAGATTTATTCACCTCCCGCGTGAATAAATCGAGGGCCAGGTGGGGATTGAACCCCGGTCCTATCAGTTCAGAGGCGAGCACGTAACCACTGAGCTAGCCTGATCCCCACATCATTCCTCAAAGAAGACGATAAGCCGTCGATCCCGAGTCTGTTTGATGTCAGGTACTCGTTAAATATCCCCACTCTAAATACGGTTGAGTGAGGCAAAATTTAGGACTCCTAAGGTCGAATCAATGGGAGATGCAATATTCCCTCGAGGGCTGACTTTGTCAGTATCTCATCCCTCTAACAAAAAAAAAAAAAAACTCTTAAAAGTCAATTAGGAAAATGTAACTCTTGTTAGAGTATGGCCTAATGAATATTTTGGTTAGTACAAAAACAAACTTCAGGAGTTACTCCATTCCTGACCAATGACTACGATTACAATGCTTCTACTGCTCTAAATTTTTGACGTTAATAAAAAAGTTATGCAGAAATAAATTTCTTTATATTTAAATAACAACTGAAAGAAACACTGTAATTTTCGAATAAAAAAAAAGTTAATAATGACTGAGAAACATAATTAAATGACTTTTTTTTTAATAACTTTATTTTCACATTTATGAATTTCTTTTCAACGTCTGAGATAAAAAGCTTCATTTGACTTTAGACAACTAAACAACTGCTCTTAATTAATTCAAACAAGCATTAGATTGAAAATTAAATCCAAGTAGTCTGCTAACTTATTTATAATTTAATTTATACAACTGGCTATTTTTTTTTCTTTTATTACAGTTATAAGTACTTTAATTCATCGAAGCTTAATTAGATAGTTTTTAAAAAAAACTGGCTGTACAGTTGTTAAATTATTTTTCCAATCATTAAACTTTTAATGAAATAACCATTTTAATAACCTTTATATTCAAAGTAAAATTTTAGTGAAATATTTATTTTACAAAAAATCTCCCTAATTCACTAGATATAAACGAATTTTATTTAAAAAAATATTATATGAAAAAATTACAAAGAAACAGATGAAAACATATATGTAAATTTCAAAATCAAAAACGGGAAAAAAATTCAAAATATGTAACCAGCCAAAAAAATTAGGTAACCAGCAAATTCAAGTTAAATATATCATACTATTTAGTACTATATAAAAAGATTTCACATAAACACGTGAAATAACAATCAATGATCAAACCACAATAAGAAAATGGGAAAAAAAGACTAAGATCTTTCAACCGTAACAAGCGATCTTCGTCAGAGTCAAAAACCCAACTGAGTTGAGTTTTGAAAGGTCTTAGTCTTGTTTTCTCATTTTCTTATTGTGGTTTGATCATTTATTAGTACTATATATATACATTAGTCAAATCGAACTGATGTTATACAGATGTTGAAAAGGGTATTATAAATTGGATATTGCTGCAGTTACTCACTACACTGGGAAGTCCTTGTTGTCTTGTCAACTGCCTTCTTGTACTGCCAGGTTGCACAGTACGTCTAATACAGTGGTCTGGGAGTAGGGGTAAATGAAAAATTTTTGGAGTGTAATGCACCTGCCACCCATCTGGATATGCTAAGTGAGGGAAAGTTAGAGAAAAGAATGCATCGAGGGTCCCATGATCTTTAAAACTATAAAAACGGGCACATATCAGTATTGAAACTGCTTTATCTTAAATCGATATTGAAACTTTTTAAACCTCAGTGAGGCCACACTTTCAGATTTTTCTACCCCAGGTAAATCTAAAAACAAAATACAGACACTGGTTGATTTCTTAAGGCAGCATCCTAGTTGAAGTATTATCAGAAATCCCTGATATCTAATTTGTTATATTCGATAGCCTGAGATAGATGACAATAAACTATTAAGACTTCAATAAGATGTTAAAATATTAAAATTATAATATTGTTAATTATTGTTAGTGATTAAATAACTAAAAGTATATAGTGGTACCCTTTCATACGAAATGAACTTACTTTGTAGCCCCTTCATACTTCTTATTACAAATTTCCTATCTACGAAAGATCTTCCTGGAAAATAAGTCTCCCATCTTAGGAATTATGCTTTATCATAAGGAAGGTCAAATTATCAAAGTGCCCGTTCGTTTCTCAGCACTCAGACGTAAACATACCTATAAAATATACGCCTTGGTTCTTGGCCTGTTCCCAAGATCTCGAATTTTTTTTTTCGTAATACAGAATCTTTGTTTTATCTTCTTTGAGAGTGACTCACTCTAGAATGATCCAAGCATTCCTCAGCCAAGAAGGAACTTATTACAGACGATGGCAGATAAAACAAGTGATAAATAAAACGCAAAAAATATAAACCAGAACAGTAAAAAAAAGGGATAAAAGTTCTGAAGTAAAAAAAGTTAGAAATAAAAGTTCTAAAAAGTTAGAAAAATGATAAAAGCTAATTTATCAAATATATTTATAATTTTAATGAAAGTTTAAAGTAAGATGTAGGCGTTTGTTCATAGAGTGCATACTTGGTACGTTGTGCAGTCTGTAACATACCCTGATTTCACTCACCCAGTCTGTCAAATCCAAAATTAATTGTTTTTACGTATTATTATTATTATTCCTACTTACTTCCGTAATTCATTTAATTTATAATTTATTATTTTATATATTGAGTATTGTTGTTTATGTATAGCAATTATTATATTGGTGGTTACATATACTGATTATTTCAATATATCAAATGTATTTTGAGGTGAGAACAGAGGGCTTAAAACTCATTATGCTATTGGAGGCTAAAAAGTTAATGAAATGGCCTCCACATATAAAAATTTAATGGTATAAACAAGGCGTTTCGAACACGTTGTGTTCTTACTCAGGCATTAAGTAAAAAATACAATGTCATCAGAGAATTATCTATAGTATACAGTAAATATAGTACAAAATAAAAATAAAATAACATAATAATTGTACTATATTTACTGAATACTATAGATAAATCTCTGGTGTCATTGTATTTTTTAGTTAATACCTGAGGAAGAACACTACGTGTTCCAAACGCGTTGTTTATACGATTACATTTTTATATGTGGAGACTATTTCAATAACTTTTTACCCTACAATGAGTAAATACCACATAATAACTGATTGCACTACGTTAGAACCTTATGCAATATAATGAGTAGTAGCCTCATCTTACGAAACTGCCTCCTCAACGAATTAATTTCCTTCAAAAAGATTTGACTGTATGTGGGTATAAATAACAATCTAATATTCTAATAAAATGTTGTAAATCAATAAATGAGAAATAATGGAATAAAGTTCGTATCAAGTTACCAGTTTTTGAATTCTTCTAGACTTATTTTTACTACTGTAAAGAATTTTTCTTTAAGTAAAGTTTTCCCTTTAATCAAAACTAACAAACGATATTATCAAATACTCATATCAATAATTAATGTTAATTAATTATTTTTGAGTTTGCAAATAATTTAACTTAGAAGAAAGTTGAGTGTAAACCTCTTTGGATAGTTTAAATTAAATCAGGAAGTATAAATCAGTCAAAACTGCCTTTGTAGCTAAACATTTTCCTAATTAGCCAAATTGAAGACTGTTTTTGATCTGATGATATCTTAAAGTACTGATTACTTGATTATACAGAAGTCACCATAGTTAATATTAAATGAGGGACCAACAGCAATATTGAATATTAACAAATAAAACCAATAAGAATAGTGCAGTACTTTTCAAGGATCAAAGGGTTTGGAATTATTTACAGTCCTAGGTACATTCATGGAACACACATTTATCATCTGAAAATTTAGAGAGTCTAAATAATACGATGTTTGTGATATTAAGTATTAATTATTAACACAAAATATATAACCTGTATAATGATTCTAAAGGATTTTGGAAAGTTGGTCAACAAGCTAACACTTGTATTACTTCTGCTCTTTACAATTATTATGGCATGAATTGGATTGGGTGTTACATCCCTTAGATTTTGAAAAACAGTTTCTTTTATATGTGAAATAAGGTGGTGTCCAACAGGTAGTATACTTACATTAGCACTCAATATTCCAGGTTGGAATGAGGCCATGACACCAGATTATTCATGTAGAGTTTGGAAAATCTTGAGCCAGACGTCCCTCTAAGTGAATGTAAAACGGTTGGCTGGAAGCTCTTATCGTGTCAGAAACTCGTTAAGAATCCCTAATTCAGAATGCCAGAGTGAGATAAATTTTAGCCTGGCTACGTATAATGGACCCAGTAATTTTGTTTGGTTATCACTAAAAGTAGTAGTAAATATCCAATGAGTTTTATTTTCGACCACAATAACAACACTATTGAAAAAAAAAGCACAATACATAGTTATGGGAAATTGCAAAAAAAATTATATTTCCACAAAAAAAAAATTAACAGACGTTTCAAACACTAAAGGTTTTTCTTCAGGTTTACACTTAAAAATAGATATCTATGAGCTTGAATAACATCGGAGTGTATTACTTGAAATTCAATTCAACGTATGAATGTTAAATAGCACATTGATGTTTTTAAGAAGGGAATTACTGCGCAAATTAACTGAATTAATCCTGAACCTTAATAAAACATGATATGTTTCAAAATGCTCTGATGTTTTATTAAAGCTAAAAAATAAATTAATTTTCATACAAATCCCATTGTTGAAAACTTCTATAGTGCAAATCAACTTTCATATGTTGGACTGAATTTAAACTAATTCACTCTGATTTTGTTAAAGCTCATAGATATGTATTTTTAAGAGATAAACTTGAAGAAGAATACTAAGTGATCGAAACCGCGTAGTTATTCTTGATATTTTTTTTGTAGAGACGTAATTTTTTAAATTCCCTATCACGAGTAAATATTACACTATAACTTATTGCACAAGTAATGAATAATAAATAATTATGGTGAAAAATCACTTGCTCATATATAACAGTTAAACGTGGTTCGTTATTTTTTTGCTCTTAATTAACCTATAACTGCATAAATATAGAAATGTAAATAACATGATGAGTACACCACAGTTAAGTATTTATAAATTACATTTTAAACACTAAACAATACTCAACATATAAAATATGTAGCAAATACTTTTTATATTTTATTCTCTATCTACTGTACACAGTATTGATGCAATTAGAAGCATGGGATTAAAGAAAATAATAATTAAAGTAATTAATTAAAATTTAAATTTTTAAAAAATAATTAAAGAAAATATAATGCCTCACATTCATATGAAACTGAAACTTGAATTTAAATAACTTTCCTTAACGAATGGTCTCATTATTATTTATGCAATAGTATCCTCAATGTATTGTGGATAAAAAGAATACATATTTTTTTTCATTCATTAAAATTCACTTGTTAGTATAATAATGCATTCCTTAATGTTCAAGGACCATTTAATATGTTTTATGTGTTATAATCTTAATTTTTACTAATATTTTGTTAAACATAGGAGCAACTATGTCTACATTATATGATGGCCTCTTATTGGGCTAATAGATATGAAATACACTCTGTACAAGTAGTTATATGAACTAGTTATTACCTTTAAGATACTAAAATACCTCGTTATTATGAAAATTCATAGAAATATACAGGTATTAAACTTTTCATGATATTCATTTCTCAAATGAATTGAAAAATGCATATATTTGTAAAATTCATTGTAGAATCAAGTTATCTATGTAGTATTCCTTTGATACAGTTGCACTTGGTGTAATCAAATAACAATAAATACGATAAATATGAACTATCAATTGAATTTCCCCAAAAAACTCAAAACTGAGAATATGATGTTCTGAGCAAAGTGGATTATTATTGTCAGAGAAAAAGAATGTCGACACCTGGTAACTTTATTATGTAACTCTTATCATTATGGAGTCATTAGTATTCGGTTATAATCACATCAAGAATAAAGATTAATGGAAAATAAGAATACCGTACCTATTTCAAACATTGAAATAATGTTTTTTAATTGTTTATAACTAGGTTTATGTCTTGTTTAACTACACCGTGAAAACCAAAGTCAACTATACAGCTTCACAGTTATGTGCACTTCGGAAAAACAAAAAACAAAATAAAATAAGCAATCAAGGTAACTGAAAATAAAAAAAACTGTGGAAAAATTAAAATGAAAAACATATATATATCAATTAAAATTTAGTCAAAGAAAGAATTATTAAATAGAACATATAAATTAATAAACCGATTAAACTAAATTTAAATGATAAAATAATTAACCAATCAATAGAAAAAAGTATATTAATAATATATTTCATAAATTTATAAATTTCGGAATACAACTTAATGGTTCAGCTTAATGCCCGGATGTAAACGAGGTCTTAGAAGCCATTTATGGGATTTTTCAGAAACTTACACTGAGAAATCTTTTACGTTGAGGGACAGGATTTAGAATTCATATTCTAATTCATCTGAACTTTAATTCCATATGTTCTACCTACTTAGGCGACTCATACTATGCTCGTCACTCAAGTGTTGTTATTTGCTACTATTCCCCTAAAGTAGACCAATTCTTCATCTACTTTATTTTAGCTCACAGCTTCTATATCAGTCATAAATATTATATATAATTTCCTCAAAATAAGGTAATACTGTTGTAGTTTTTTCTCCTTAATACGTTTATGTTTTACTTATTTATACTGTTTTCTAATTTTGTGGCCTTCCGTATGATGACTGGAGTTATACCCCCAGAATTATTTTGCAATATTATTTATCTGTTTAATTTTTTTTCTTTTTTGGCTTTAAAAATTAAAAAAATAATAAAATGTTTAAAATATACATATTTCCTATTAAAAAACGAAAACACTGGCTATTTCTGTGCTTTTCTTTTACTTCGTGTGGTGTTTATAGTTTGGTTTATTGTGTTTTTCGTTTTCTGTTGGTTGATATTCCGTGGATGTATTTGTTTCCACTACTTCTGTCGTCAATAATTTGTTCTTAGTATTGAAAATGCCAAACAATTTTGGCGAAAAGTCGGCGTATAAACAGGAGCGTTGTTTCTTTAGACTAAAAATCGTGAAGAAATCTATCTTTGAACTTTAAGAATCAGTAGTCGAGAAGCTCTATCAATATAAATATAAATATAAATCAATATAAATATAAAATCTCACTCTCCGAGCCTCTGAAGAAGCCCATATTTGGTTGCTCAATGCGCGTAGTGCACCTGGCCTTAATCTTAAGAGATAATGCTTCATTTTATTAGTTTCTTGTCAGTGCATCTAGCTTTTATGCTTTTATTTTAAGTCTTATTCTCTATTTTTTATTAAAGCTTAGTCAATAAATTTTAATTTTTACTTATGTATCATTTCTTCTGTTCATCCCTCAGTTTTTTATTATTTTATTTGTTTTTGTGTTTATTATTATTTTTCATATTCCTATTTTAATTTAATCTTAAATTGATTCTTCTCTATCTTATTCTTTGTGACCGGGCGCGTATGTGGCAACATTGTTGGTCTCCAACCGTCTCTGTACCAGTGCGCTTGGTTTCCCTTTCTTATCTCTCCTGAAGATGGTTAAACCGAAAATTAGAGACTGTAAGTGTGTGTTTTTAATTTCTCTACGTTTCTTTATGTGCATTGAACAATATAAATATATGTATCATGTTTATTTTATTTAATAATAAAAGCTAAAGTTATTGGCTTATGGCCGGGAAGAGAGCGGATCATACACTCGAGCAGAGTGAACTATCCCCTAATACAGCGTCTGGCCACTAATTGGAGCGAGGGATGCATTGTCCCCCCAGGGGGCACGCGACTCTGCTGGCATTCCCCACCCATAGAAAACAGCCCAATCACCTCCCCCCCCCCCCCCCCCCCTCAAAACATCCATTTCAGGCCCTTTCATTCACAACAACTTCATTCCCTCTTCATCAGTCAAACCAGATCCATTATGTCAAGAGAAAAAACAAAAACTTTGCCCGTTCAACTTATTTCATTGGCAATGGCCTTGCGTTCAATGAATCAGTTGTATCCCTAGAAAAAAAAATACAATTGACCAAAATCGCGGCATGTGTATACCAGTTCTGTGAAGCAATAAAATAAAACTAGACTTCAAGTAGAAAGTGATAACACTAATTGCCAAGAATGGACAAGCTTTGGTAAGATTTTGATGTATGATTTATATCTACTAATATCAGACATGCTAAGAGCGTATAAAAAGAAAATAAACAAAATCTGTAGAGGTTTGCAGTTAACTATTCTAATTCATCATTGGACTTATTTTAAGGTGGCAAGTGTTCATGTAATATCCCTGTCTATCGTAAAGTATTATCAATCACAGAGGGAATACATTTGGTGACTTAAATGTACTTTATTGTAGCTATATTCATTTTATCACCCAGTACCAATATGTAATACAACATATAACCAAAGTATCACAATTTCTTTATTATAATTTATCAAAGTGCCTGCGTTTCATTCGTCTCGTGAGCACCATATGATTTCTACTACCAACAGTATACTTCAAGTTCTTTTGCTATCTTTATAATGATCCTAGGAGAAATATTCATGATTTTTTTTAGTTTTCGCTATATTTTCGTTATAATCTTTAATATCCTAAAGGGGATTTCTTCTCTAAAAGTACAAGTGTACACTGCAAAGCTCAAAGTGTTCCACTTCTTCCTGCCTGAATTCCTTGTCTGATATTAATTCCGGCTTAAATAAGGAGTAGTTTTATACCAATACAAAGTTAATAGTGAATAAATATAGTTTATATGTAATGTAAATATGTAGTGGTAAATACATAAAGAAATATATCCTGTTAGATAATCCACGTATAATACAGTCATGGGAGTGTGAATGAGAAGTAAATTACAGAAGATACGTCCATGATAGATGTCAAAATCAGTATAAAAATCCTTAGCAAACATAGTAAATTGCAAACCATCATTATACAAAATTTTTCTTATGCAACTGTATTTTTGAAAAAAAAAATGATGCCTTGAAAACATGTTTATATTGAAAGACCGGAACAAACAAAACCTATGTTGATTCACATGACCTTAATTCAAGGAGCCGTATACAAACGTGAAACAAGCTTCCAGATAAATGACAATGAGCTCTGTGAACTTCCAAAGCTGATAGCATTTGGCTAATTATGAACAATTTTCTCGTAAGTTTCTTCTTAAATAGCTTCTAAATCGGTTTCAGATTTTCCTCAGCTGCTGAACATAATCTGTGGATTGAATTGCAACTAAATTAGTCGACCTTTTATTAGATGGATTTCTGTTTATTATAAAAATCCATTATATTGTTCTTTAATTATTCAAAGAAAATAATTTCTACAGAAGCAGCAAATCAACTCATACAATGACCTTCTCTTATCTTCTTATACTTAATTTACCTAGATATGATCGTAAACACTTCTATGAAAACAAATATTTCAAATTTTGCTGTCTCTATTTTATTTTAATCAATCATATATTACGCACACATTCATACACAGAGACACACAACAACGTCCAAACAACAATAACAAAATAGAAAAAAGACTAATATATTTCAACCGTAAGAAGAGGTCTTTGTCAGAATCAAATCAGGACTAGAGCAGTTGACTCTGCTAAAGAGTAGACTTTAGCGTAAAACGTCTACTCTTTAGCAGTAAACTGTTACTCTTTAACATGATAGCAGTTATGTCTAAACTCGTTAGACTTTAGACATAAAGAGTAGACTAAAGTTCTAATCGTGATTCGTCTCTGACGAAGACTGCTTCTTATGGTTGAAAGCATGTGAAAATGAGGATAAATATCCTCATTTTATTTTTTTACTTTACTGTAAGTAAAGTATATTTTATTATTGTTTTACGTGTCTATTGTGAAATCTTGTTACATATATATAAATAAATAGTGTTTCTATCAAAATCAGTAAATCCAAGAATATGAAACATAGGAAAATAACAAACTATCAAACATGAAAACTAAAAGGACTACTAACTTTTATTTTAACGAAAAGTAAAAATTGAAGAATATTTCAGAATTGAAATATACACTAACATTACAGGAAATTTAGAATGGTTAAACTGCAATAAGCAGCTCGAAAATGAATAAATACATAAATATTTCTTAGGGTTGTGTTAATATAAGTGCTTATGAGAAAACGAGTTTACTATTGTCTAGCTTTACACAGATTTCATTTCTCCTCTTGTTGCCGATGGTGGTGGAAATTGAGTCTTAGTTTTTTTGTGTGCTTTCTCTTTGTGATTTTATTTTTTTTACGATAATCACTTATATATACATATGCCTAAGGTTACTGATTGGCATGTTATTGGGAGACCTAGATGAAGTTTCACCAGTAACTAGTTTCACAAAATATTGAACTTTTGGGTCCACTTTTGTACGCATCCCTGAATGATGTTAACCAGATTTTCTTAGGTTGGTTGTACATGGTTTGGAAGTGTGTGTATGGTTCAGTTTGTATGAGAGAGAGTGAACGAGTGGAAGAAAAGAGCGAAAGTGACAAACAGAGAGTTTGTGTGAGTGTATTCGTGTGTTTAGGGAATGATTTTTCTTACAAATATACTCCATTGTGATATTTATTTATTTTTACTTTCATATGATTGTTGCTAACGTTTTATAATTTCTTACATTTTCTTGGGTTGTTCTTCTGATGGATTATTTAGGCAAAATTGTTATTTTGTTGAATGTTTGCATCTCATTCGCTATCCTATGGCACATTATTTTAAACACCTTTCAAAACAAATTTAAGAAATAAAATATAAGTTTGCTAATATTACTGATTTGTGAAATTATTTTAGAATCCAATTTACTTACTCAATGTTTAAATTGACAGATATACACAATAAGTGATAAATATATATACCAGTGTAATACCCTATATTACCATAATGAAAGACATTGATCTGCGAAGGCTATGTATAATGGATGAAATATTTGTCCAAGAAAAAGACCGATCTTAAAAACCAAGCTAATGAGTTTGATAACACTTTGAGGCTTGTTGACCGGAAATAAGGAATTTTTTTCTACGGCAACATTGATGTGCTAAATAGCTCCAAATCAAAAGACATATGCACCAGTATCTCTTTTTTTATTTTAATAAAATCTCGTGGATTTTTGTTAATTTCAAACTAACTGAAATGAACTATATAAGTTTTATCAAAGATTTCACTTTTGTAAAGTATACAGATATTTCTGTTTAGAGTTGCTTGCCCACTTTGTCAGTGTTATGGATAGTTCTTGAGATATAATGATGGAAAATGCATATTTAAGTAGAGTTATGGCAACTTAATAGACACTATTTACTTTGAAATTTACTGAAATTTGCTTTTTGGAAGAGAAACTTTCGCGTTTCAGTCTGAGCAATCCATTTCTGGTATAAGGTAAATCATACTGCTCCCTATTCATTACTGAGGTGGTATGCTTATGAAATACCTGAGGTGAAGAACATCCTTTTTTGTAAACCCAGCTTGGAAATTATAATATAAATCTAAATATTTCTAAATTGTAGTAAATAATGTTTTGTGCTAATTTTAATAAATCATTAATTATTGCACTTATCACTTCAGTGTGAATGTGTCTAACGGTAGCACTGAGAAACAATACAAGTAGGATAGTTGTTAACGGAGAAGTGAATTGCAATCGAAAGATACGTTGATTGTGGAAGGCGTCAGTTTTAACGGACTTGTTAATGGAATGCACAAGTGGATATGAATCAAGAAGTGGGCTAGGGAAGGTGGCGTGGGAATGCCGACAGGAGGACGGGTTCATTATCGAAGGCAGTAGGCAGAACGCACATGTGTCTGCTTGGCGCGCAATTAGCCTTGCCCAAAGCACGGCTTGCCTCTCACCTTGCATCGCATTAAAACCAACCCCCAACTACAGCCAATCTAATTAAACACTCCAGTCTAACAAGAGGTCTTTCTTTACTGTCTACTGTCTTGCTACTACATCAATCAACTTCCTTCTTCAAGACAAATCACACAAGCCTTGTACCAACCAGAATATCACCAACGCCAATGTTATTTGCCCACGACATCATCCCACGGCCAGTCTACTCAATGGCACCAACTATAAGAAGTTGAAGTTATATGTTATAATAGTTTGTATATACATACATATATTATGACAATGCACAAGTACTATTTAAATCAGGGGTTCTCAACCTTTGTTTGCTTGTGGACACCCTAAAAGCTACTTGTGGACTCCCTAAAAACTACTTGTGGACCCCCACTCCCCTGGATACTTAAAAAACATAATTATACAAATTTATAAATAAATATTTGTTTTTAGGTAAGTGAATATCGTTAATTATGAAATAATTTCATTACATCTACAACGCATGCCGAAATACAAAAATGTTTTTAAAACAATAACAAAATATTTCTTTATTAATATTTTATAAAGTACCCTGAAATAAATTGTAACAGAATCAATTTTGAATGTACCATAAAGAGAAGTGCAATAGAAAATTTTATAACATTGGAACATTTTAACAAACTGACGAGGATATTAGGCCTTATATTTTAATTATGTGTGAATATTGTACGGCCAAAGCTTACTACGCTTTGGTTTATTTTTTGTTTGCTGATAAATTCATTTAAACTTAACATAGAGCCCTAACCACGCGTAATGGACCTTCAGAATACTACTTTTCTCATGGACCCCCAGTAATCCTCTGTGGACCACGTTGAGAACCACTGATTTAAATGAACGTCTAAAACAAAGTAAATTCCTGAGAAATGGGAGGAGGCCTTTGGGGATGATGTTAAAGTCGTTGATAATAAAATTCCCCTAATGAATAAGTACGGATACATGATCTTAGTACTTAGTTCCATTTTTGATGTTTTGACTGTGGCTTAGACATCGAGATTTCACGTAAACACGTGAAATAACAATCATTGATCAAACTATAATATAAAATGGGGGAAAAAAGACTAAGACCACTCAACTGTAACCAGCAGTCTTCTTCAGAGTCAAAAACCCAACTGGCTCCTTCACTGAGTCACCGCTCTACATTCCTGTGGGACTCTTCGCCTCCTGATGACAATGTTCGAAATATAGTGAGTTATTCCTATGTCTATCTGTTTGCTACCTTCTTTTTAATTGGTTGTATATATACATGTTTTGTTAAACACGACAGAGTAGTTCTTGTCTATAAGTTACTTCTTGAAAACTGTTTTTCGGCAAATCGAAGTTTTCAAGAAGAAACTTGTAGACAAGAACTACTCTGTCGTGTTTAACAAAACATGTATATCCGAAGGACTGCTACCAAAGTACACTAATATATATATATATATATATATATATATATATATATATTATATATATATTATTGAATTTGATGGCAGATTCTGCGTTCACGACTTTCTTACTTATAGCTTCTATTTCCCTTACAATTTTCTTTTGAGAAGGTGATAATTGCCAAAGCAAACTAGCAAACGACATTCAGAAGGCTGGAAATAACCACTTCACTGGGGATAACTATATTTAATTAAACACTACACTAGATTAAACTAAGATAACAACAATGTTGACCTGCACTCACTCCTACTCCACCCTCACCACCAACTTTCACTTCGACAGAAAGCAGTTTTCAGTTGGCATTTAACGCCAAAGTAGTCAGTAATATGTATATTTAGTTAATATAAGTAGTTGAAGAACCTGATGATGACCCATGGGGCCGAAAGCTTGTTGTTATCTCAGTTAAATCTAGTGTAGTGTTTAATTAAATATAGTTATCCCCAGTAAAGTGGTTATTTCCAGCCTTCTGAATGTCGTTTGCTAGTTTGCTTTGGCAATTATCACCTTCTCAAAAGAAAATTGTAAGGAAAATAGAAGCTATAAGTAAGAAAGTCGTGAACACAGAATCTGCCATCAAATTCAATAATATATGCTTGAAAGCGGACTTACTGCCGAAATACACTAATATATATATATATATTTATATTTATATATTATATATATATAATATATATATTATATATATATAACTGTAAACACATAGAATAAACATATATAGAAAAATAAAAACTTTAACACATAGAAAAGAATACAGAAATACACTATAGAACTAACTTCGATATTTCGACATCCGTCGTTATCGGGAAGAATTGTGAAGTACTCGCGTTGAGAAGCAAACTGCTGCAGTAGCAGTAAGATCACATGCATGTCTTCATACATACTATGCGCTTAACATGTTCATTACATTGCATCACTTGTTCTCATGGAACATCACTGTTGGTTATAACGTGTCAGTTAAAAAAACGGATTTAAACAAAAATTCTTCACAGTAGTTAAACATTCCTGATAGATATGATTACTATTTATTTCATTTCAATTTCATATTCAGGATTGAAAATAAAAGTTTCATTTTTATTATAAAAACAAAAGTTACTTTAGGTACCACTCTCTTCAAGACTTTTGCAATTTTTTCGAGAAAACCCTAAACAAATGGAAATATAATATTTTTGTCTCATTTCTTTTTCCTCAAGATGGAATTTGTTTTTGAACTATTTTAAACCAATATCTTTGAATTAAATTTCCTTGTTATTTATTTTCCAGGAGATAAATTTGTATCACGGGAATATAAGCAATTATATGTATCACCTTTTTTTGAAAACAGATTGCTATGATGAAATAAAGAATCAATTAGCTCTCTAACGTCATCAAAGAAAATAATAAGTATGAATAAGAGAGTTATTAGCAAAGTAAAATTGAAGTGTGCACTTATAAGAGCCTTGTTTAATGTATACAAGCACCGCCAGGATGATGGAAGTTTGTGGCTGAAACAGATTGAACGGGTTCTTTCAAAAGCATCCAGATTGTAATAAAACCCCTTCAATATTTGTCATATTTATTGTCCATCATATCGTTTATCAGATACCTTCTTCAGTTTAATTTTACGATGTTGGGCACACTGTAAGTATATAATGTATGGTTCAATGTCGATGTCGTGGCTATTTTACTTGTCCTATAATCAATCGTGTTCCTTGTTTTACTTTATTCCTTAGAAATGACACCTTCTTTATTCTTCACAAAAACTTACTGTGCTAAATGTAACTGCAATTATCAATTGAACAGCACCTATTTTACTGATTTTTATGTGGGTTTGGCTTCTATTACGCTAACCTGGCACATGCATAACCACAGGTCTTCCGTTGGTAAGCGCCTTGACCATACCGTTGACATTCATGCCAGCTCCTGTTTACTCAGTTAAAATAATTACTTCTTTGAACATATTCATTTTACAGTGATACCTGATCACAACTAATTGTCACTTTGTGCCCACCAGGGGACCAGGTTAGCTCAGTGGTTAACATAATCGCCAAAGAACTAGTAGGTCCGGTGTTCGATCCCACCTGGCCATCAATCTATTCACACAGGAGGTAAATAAATCTCAGCACGTCAAATCGTCCCTCGGAGAGAACGTTGAACCGTTGGTTCCAAGCCTCTACGATGTCAGGTTCTCGTTGAAGATCCCTACTCTAATTACACTTGAGTTAGGCAACATTTACGACTCCCAATTTTGAATCAACAGGTAATGTGGCTCCCCCATTACAAAATTGGTGCCAAATAATAAATGAGCCAAAATTGCCGCTTCTAGAACAGTACTAAAAGGTGAAAGCCGGATATGTGTGGGCATTGGGAGACAATGAAACATTGTGTACATCAGAATACGGACATATTTGTTTATCTAGGTGGTAGAACTACTGCTGCACGTAACCATTATCGTTATTTTTTCCTCATTACCTTCATTTATTTATTATAAACAAATATGCTTCCTCATTTATTTTTCTATCACTTCTTTAGTTATTTATTGATGTTTAATGTTTACTTTAAATTTGTTTTCATTTTTTCTAATAATTTCTATTATTTATTAATTTTTTTTTCTCCCATCACCCACGAAATGGCAATACTGATTGAGGGTGACTTAAATGAAACCAATTTCAGTCCACGTTGCCTTCGAATCTATACACATCATACTCGTCTATTCATTAATTTATATAAAGTAAAAGGATATCTCCTAAAATACCCTGCTACAAACATTCAGTTTGTAATGCAGCTGTCATATTGGTTCAGTATTGTATTCATAGGCTGTCAAAGAACTTATGCCTGAAAAAAATCGGAAAAAACATATAAAGGAATGTAAGTTTATTTTATAGCATTAGAAGCAAATAATCTTACGAAAAGAAACTGAAACAAACTTCTAAAATACATGAGAACTAAATGTTTGTTTCATCTGTGGTAATGAGAGAGATTATAAAGGCGCATTTCATTATGAGATATGGGTATCATTTTTTTGTTTTATAATTAAATCTTGAATCTAATTAAAATATTTTAGTATTCATATTTTTATTTAAATTAAACGGTATTTACTTAAAAAATTAATTTTAGGTACTATTCATTTATTTTGCAGGAAAACTGTAAACAAGCATTAGATTGAAAATTTGCATCCACTAATGGTAATGGACTTGATTTGCATAATGAGATTTGGTGGGGTTAGTATTTAGTTGATTCATTGAAAAACAAGTCTGGCTTTTTAATATAAAAGAGGGTTTTGTTATATCAATCATTGGATTACACAAGACAACACAAGTAACATTGTTGAGGCTAATAAATCCATGAGGCATCATGGCTCTAATGACGAGTCTTGTTGGAGACTGGTTATCAGGAGGCAGTAATAGAAACAGAATTGGTGGAACTAGTGATTTAGTGTCCGAGTTGGGTGCGCATCTATCCATTATCTAAAACTACAGCGCACCATTCGAGGGGAAAGGGCGGAGCTAAACGAATTTCACGGTAAACTGCTATCTGGGAGTGTGCAAGCCCCATCACGCGGCGGCTAATTCTAACCAAACCGCTACCCAGGGCAAAACACACCCACCAAACGTCACCTTGTTAACCATGCTCTCACTCGGTCACACTTATATCTGAGCAATAGTCAAAACAAACCTTGATCGACCATTCTACCATTCATACATCTGTGTCACGCCCTATACACATATACTACAAAATTTCAGCAATAGACATAAGATTTAAATAGTCACAACCTACTGCTTTAAAAACGCAACAATATTCATTACTATATTTAACATAAATATTAAATTTGAAATAACCGAAGTTGATAAGTTGCTTATCATTCCCACAGTATTGTGGGCTCAAACCCACATCCCTTCTTGATTGAGCACACATTGCGTTCGGCTGCTTTAAGATAACCTTCATAACCACATTTATTGATAACTCTGATTAATAGTGAAAACTAATCATTAGAGGTCTGCACATGACATGCGAATACGAAAAGCCATCGTATAAATAATTATACCAAATTAATTAAATATGTATCATATATTAATGGAATTACTGAATTTACCAATTGCTGATGAAAATATGACTGACGTATTAGCTAAAAGGGGTCAACTCATATTTAAAAATTTATTTCTGTTAAAAAAATTTATATCTTGATAATTGTTATTTTCAAAATTTCAATGTTTTCTAATTTTAAATGTTTATATTTTATAATGAATAGGAAGGAGATGCATTAGCCTATATTAAACCATTTAATGTAATAATTCATCAGTTAGTCGCGAAAAGAAAACAAAAGAAATGCTAACAAATAAGTCAGATTAGTAACAAAGTATTTTTTTTAGCTTTATTGTCAAGAGGTACCTCTTTATATGAAAGCCTCTTCTTACTAAATTTCCAACTTACAAAAGACCTTTCTGGGAAAAAAGTGTGACTGTTTTTTCAGCTGTCAGACATAAACATACCTCTAAAGATAAGGGCTTATTTCTTCATATTTTCCCAAGATTTTTGTTTTTTTTTGTGACACGGATAGCTTAATTTTATCTTGTATAAGATTGAATCTCTCTAATGGTTATCGCATTGGCCAACATCTCACCAAAAAACAAAACTTGATCCAGGCATTTTCTCAGAAAGGGAAGAATTTATCTCAGATGATAGTAGTTAAAAGAAGAGAAAAATATTATTAAACAAAATTAGAAAACAGATAAATCTGAATGAAGAACTAATAAATGTTCTGAATTTAAAAAGAAAATATGTATAACATTTCTAAAAAGTTAAAAAAAAAATATTTTCTATTCACTTCATGATTTTATTAGTAAATAATTAAATTAGTAATCTAATTTTGCAGTAACTTGTGCGCATGGCTTCAGAGATTACGTAGGTGTACGTTTTGCAATATTTTGACTAAAATCAAAACACCGCCAATGAGAGTTTGATTTGAAGGGGAAAAAACTGACTGCATCCCGATTTATCCTTTTTAGTATTATATATTCAATATATCCATTGCTATATTTGCGTCTAGGTTAGGTTAGGTTAGGTTGCAGTAGCAGTCCCACAAGGGAACACACGAAGGCCAAGCATTGGCCCTTTGTGATAACACACAATGAAGATTGATTCTACAGTGGGAGTCCTAAATTTTGCCTAACTCAAATGTATTTAGAGTAGGGATCTTTAACGAGTACCTGACATTGTACAGGCTTGGGAACGACGCTTTAACGTCCTTCTCCGAGTGACGACATGCTTGGATTTATTCACCTCCAGCGTGAATAAATCGAGGGCCAGGTGAGGATTGAACCCCGGTCCTATCAATTCAGAGGCGAGCACGTAACCACTGTGCTAGCCTGGCCCCCTATATTTGCATCTATGAAATTATTGAATACAAAATATGCAACATTAATGTAGATTTGTTATATAATGGTGATCTGAGTATAATATAAGTTTGCAGGATGCAAAGCACAATACAGGGTCAGATGTATAACATATTGGTTAAATGAAATACTGGAATACTTCATTAAAAGGCTTAAGTGCGCAAGCAAGATAATTAAGCCTCCCAAACTGATAGATTAGTTCACAGGATTCCAGATAATCCTCTCAATTAAACTTTCGGAGAATTTCCCAGTTTATTCTGTTTTAATCATTCATCTGGTTTGAAGGGTTTTAATTAAAATTATATAAGCTTAAGAAATAAAATAAATATTGAATCGTCATAATAGTAAAGTAAATTTATATTAGTTTAAATGTAATTCATTCGTAACAATTATTATTTTATAATAAAACGCTGATATTTTTATAATACTATATAATACTATATTTTTCATAACATAGTATATAGTACATTATAATTATTTATATTATCCTATAACATATATATATGTAATAACATAGAAACATACAATTGTGAATTTGGATAACAGTACTTCTTTAATGCAAACCTAATTAGAAAGAATGTCATACATCACAAAAACTTCCTTCTTTAATGTTCTTTCACATAGACGACACTTTAACAAAGTGTTACTTCCATTCGGCGTAACACATTACCTAATTGTTTTTCACTACCACTTTCAGCTGCACATCAGACATTTTCATTTGTTTGACATGAAGATAATAATGTGAATTGGTCATGTGGCGACATTATTTGTTACGAGCCGTCTCTACATCAGTGCGCTTTGTTTTCCTGTCTTATCTCTTCTGATGACGATGCAATCTGATAATTAGAAACTTTAAGAGTGCACAAGGTTGGGCTGACGATGCAATCTGATAATTAGAAACTTTAAGGGTGCACAAGGGTGTGATGACGATGCAATCTGATAATTAGAAACTCCAAGAGTGTACAAGGGTGTGATGACGATGCAATCTGATAATTAGAAACTTTAAGGGTGCACAAGGGTGTGATGACGATGCAATCTGATAATTAGAAACTTTAAGGGTGCACAAGGTTGTGATGACGATGCAATCTGATAATTAGAAACTCAAAGAGTGTACAAGGGTGTGATGACGATGCAATCTGATAATTCGAAACTCTAAGGGTGTACAAGGGTGTGATGACGATGCAATCTGATAATTAGAAACTCTAAGGGTGTACAAGGGTGTGATGACGATACAATGTGATAATTAGAAACTCTAAGGGTGTACAAGGGTGTGATGACGATGCAATCTGATAATTAGAAACTTTAAGGGTGCACAAGGATGTGATGACGATGCAATCTGATAATTAGAAACTCTAAGGGTATACAAGGATGTGATGACGATGCAATCTGATAATTAGAAACTTTAAGGGTGCACAAGGGTGTGATGACGATGCAATCTGATAATTAGAAACTTTAAGGGTGCACAAGGGTGTGATGACGATGCAATCTGATAATTAGAAACTCTAAGGGTGTACAAGGGTGTGATGACGATACAATCTGATAATTAGAAACTCTAAGGGTGTACAAGGGTGTGATGACGATGCAATCTGATAATTAGAAACTCTAAGGGTGTACAAGGGTGTGATGACGATGCAATCTGATAATTTGAAACTCTAAGGGTGTACAAGGGTGTGTGTCTACATATACGAATGCATACCCATATACAAAATAGGGAATAGAAAAGCTCTTGAAAAGTTCATGACTACAAGCTGCAATAATATACGAATGGCATTAAGAGGTAATCGCATGGTTTACTATAGTTATTTGACTTTCATTGCCATAGGGGTGAAATGATGAAGCCCAAGGATTATGAAACAATCTTTACATCGTCTCTTCTAAGCAAATAGTCAAATATCAACTATGTCAGTACCTTCATATTCATATGACTAGAAGTTCATAATTTTCTATTGACACAGATTTTAGTTTTATAACTATATTTTAATTATTATGTATTACCACTGTAAGCTTAAGATTAAAAATTGTTAGTACTTGTATTTTGACTTTTATATACGTAGATTTTGACAGGTTTTGGAACTTCCACCAGGTTGCTACTACACCAGGGTCACAAATAAGAAAAGAATATAAAAGTTTTAAAATTCTATGGTGTTGTTTACATGTTAAGACTCAGCTGAATTAAATTATTTTATTAAATTACTAAATAGTACTATAGTTAAAACTAAGTTATCTTTCGGGTGCTATTATAGTAGTAATTAATTTAAAATTTCATATTTATCACCCGTAGTTTGGTATTGTATTATTTTTGAAATCGTGACTGTTAGTCTCTTTTTTTTGCTTATTCGATTTTGTTTTCGATGTAACAAGCGGTCTTAATCAGAGTCAAAAGCCCAACTGAATGTGTTATGTGAAACTGAACTAGGATAACTAGTGAAATCATTATATATATATATATATATATATATATATATATATATATATATATATATATATATATATAATATATAAGATAAATTCAAAACGAAGGAAACACACAGAAAGATACTGACATAACTCACATCGAAATATCGTGAGTTATGTCAGTATCTTTCTGTCTGTTTCCTTCGTTTTGAATTTATTTTATTTAAAAAAATCTGCTGGACTGTTTCTTTTAATTGTGTATATATGTTATTAAAGAGTATGCCGATATTCATTGTGGTCGTTTGCTAAAAATGATTATTGAAATATTAAAATGAGTGTTTGTGGTGTTTCGCTTTCTCGTTCTATATATTTATATAGTTTCTATAATTCACAGTAAATACGTCAAATAGAAACCAACTGCTAAACGGCAGTAAGCAATTTATAAACATAACTAGGATTATTCAACAAAAACAACTGTTTTTGGTCAAAGTCACAGTTGAACCGAAACATGTTTCGGTTGAATTGTCACGTTCGCCCACAATCTTTCAAGCAGATTTATTTCATTTTTCACTCTAATATTACCATGAGAAATGAGTGTATTTCCCTGAAGTGAACTGTTCTGTTCACATATTACCACCAATTCTTTGATGAACCTATCTTGCAATAGTTCCCATTCCTTATATATTTTTTTAGAAATCTACATCAAGATCAGCTTCTCAGACATTTCTGCTTTAGTGTTTGGCATTTCTTTTTTCAATATCCCCCATTTCATATTGATTGTATCGTTGTTTATATCGGCCAATGGACGCATTTACGTCTCCGTTCCTTCATTCCTTCTCATTTTTTTTTTTCTTCTCTCCTGTAGACGGCATGACGCCGAAATTATCGAGATTCATGAGTGTTAGTCCTTTTTCTTGTGTTCTCTAGCTGTAACTTTAATTATATATATATATATATATATATATATATATATATATATATGATATAGTTTCTCGACCACTGATATTTCAAATTCACATAAGGGGTTATTGAGGATTTTGGTCATAAAACATACAACTCCTGATGATCAGCCGACGTTTCGCCAAATGTTGTTTGGCATTTTCAAGGCTTGATTTAGAAGAAACACTAATATCATATTATGATGTAGCCAGATTTAAGCATGGACCAGTAAATTAGTGTTTCTTCTAAATCAAACCTTGAAAATGCCAAACAACTTTTGGCGAAACGTCGGCTGATCATCAGGAGTTGTATGTTTTATGACCAAAATCCTCAATAACCCCATATGTGAATTATATATATATATATGAATGATAATATATATTGAAGTTATTACTAGAAAGTACAAATAGGAGACTAACACTCACAAACTGATCAATTTATGATAAATTTTAATTTTGTTTCTACTTTACTTTCTTTATATTTATCAATATTTATGTATATATATATTTAATAAAAGTTACATCTAGAGAACACAAAAGACCCAAAAAAGAGGACTACTCGTACACTCACATTATCGATCATTTCGACTTTCTTGCCATCTTCAGGAGAGAAGAAAAGGAAAAAAAAACGAAACACAGGAGGAGTAGAGACGTAAATGCGTCCACCGACCGATACAATATTATATAAATTAAATAATGGGGTTTATTTTTTTTATTACAGTACTCAATACTGTTGTGTATGTAAATGAGTTTTATAATTATTAGATTTTCATTAATTGTAAACGCCGTCTTTATAAAGGTTAATATCATTGAACTAAAAGCATCAATGAGCTCACTCAACAGTTCAAAAATAACGTTGCATTAAACAAGATAAATACAAATGTCAGGACATTATTAGCTTCTCTAAAAACTCAAAAGAGAATTGAGGTCATTTGATCAATAATAGTTCTATTTATTCTGTCTTTAGGATTCTGATGTAGTTTTTAAATCTAATGGTCTTTTTACAGGTTCCCCTGCAATGTATTTATGTTTGGCTGCAGTCTCCACTTAGACTTTATTTTTTTTTTCATTAGTTCTATTTGTCATTAGTGCATTAGTAAATGTACTTTGCTAACTAATAGCTCTTCTTTGTTACTCTTACAAAACTCTGTGCTTGGATTTATGAAACAAATATAAACTTTAAGCTATAATATTGTCATAATATATAAATAATGGCCAATTATTACTGATTCTACAGAGTAATGGCATGCTGTGGTAAAAACGGGCAAATAAATAAAACATCAGTCACCTTTTTGCCATAAACAACGAAAATGTACCTTACTTATACTTCAGTATAGGTATTCCTTGACTATGTCTTTTTTAATTATATCAATCTTGATTAAACGTCGGTTTAAAAAGAAATACAAAGAAAAGTATAAAAAAAAAATAATAAAGTTTATGTCGGATATTCAAATTTATTTTTATCTGTTGCAAATATTGGAATTATAATATCACTAGAAAACCATTATAATATTCTTCTCTTTATATATCATTTTTGATGAAAAGGGGGAGAAGAACTGTCGATCAGTTTTTCAACTATCTGATCAGCTGTAAATATTGACGATTCACAACCATCTGCCTCCATCATGTAAACAGCCAAGTAAATTTAAACAGTTCTTTTTCTAGCCTTATTATTGCAAAAAGAATTATTTCTGCATTTATGTTTAACCTTAATGAAGGCTTTATGTCATAGCAAACCACATTCATAAACAAAGCATTCACATTATACAGGAAATATCAAATAGTAGGCCATTCATAAAGTTTTTTTCCGTACCCTGCAGTATTAATAGTATTATTTATTTATTGGTAAGCGTAGAATAGATCCGTATTAGCCTTATATTATTGAAATTGCATTCATGAAGGAAATATTATACAGAAATAGGAAGGGTTGTTTTCGTTTTAGCCTAGGGCAGCCTAAAGATTAGCTGATTCGATTTAACTTACCTCTCCTGGCCTCAATTAACAGTGTTGAGTGAGGTATACCTGTTTTACCAAAAACAATAGCGTCCTAAAACACAAAGAAAACCATATACCTAACAACAAGAGACGTCAAAACATTCTAAATGTAGGTTGGTTACTATACTTTTGTAGCTAAAATTTCAAAAATAATTCATTGATTTGGTTATTTTTTAAAGTTTTAAGAATGAAATCCTCTTACGTATAGTAATTCACTAAATTAATTTAAATTTATTTTACTAATCATTTAAATAAAAAAATCCATTTGAATAATTTTACAGTAATAAATTCTATGTGAATAAAAACAAAACCCAACAAGTATAACAGGTAACCCGTTATTTCAAGTTAAGCTTTCATTGTTAAACCTAGATTACCTTATATATTGTGCAGAATTATTTGAATTTTTTTCTATATGACACTAAATGTAGGGAAAATTTTCTTGTAGCATTTCATTTTTCTATTGTAACCACTCAGAGTGAAGAAAAAGACATTCAGTTTTGATAAAATGATTCACAACACCGTCTTCTATCTATGTACGAGTAGTCTGACTAAAAGTATACAGGCCATCCTAATGAAGTACGCAATTTCTGGGTAAAATATCATTACAATCCTTTAAACGGTCTGACTCCTGTAGTGTTTTTAAGCAAAAAAAATTTTTATATTTTACTGAAAAACTGAAAAGTAAGAAGTATAATTAATGCTGCTGTATTGTTTTGTAATGAATGTAACATGTCAACATTGAAGAATTGGTAGTTTAAAAGGACTAAACGGAATATTATTCCAGTCTTTTTTTCCTTCAAGAAAAAATCCACGACTAAAATAATATTTTAAACAATAAGTTACTTTCCTATAATGTAATGTTGATTATAAAGACACATTATAACGTGCATTATAGTGTAAAATATGAATACATCCAATGTATGAACTGGAGCATACCCATGGACTATTTCATACAAACCCACCCACCATCACATACACATCATAAAAAAAAAAAAGTCGAAAATCACCTTGAAGACCCCAAAAACATCCAAATAGTTTGTACTCATGATTAGAATCGCTTAGTTATAGGAAATTATAAAGAAGTTAAAAAAAATTTTTTTAAGCCAATGATATAAAATCTTTTTCAAAACATACATTCAGTAACATACGAATTATAAATATGCGATACAGTAAAGAAAATAACGTTAGAAGTAAGATATTTTGACAACCTTCACCGTCAGAAGAAGAATAAAGAAATGCAAGTAGAATTGAACATTCGTTTATAGAATATGTTCAGCAATTACAAAAATATTGGGTCTAATTTATTTATATTACCATTAATTGACATAGAAAATATTGCTAGTTGTTGAAAACTATATGTGATACATCATTAATTCTACAATTCTAATAAATTTATACGTCATAAATATGAATATGCGTTAAAGATAATTGATACAAATTTTTAAATTTTATTTAGTTGTAAATACATTTTTTTTATCATTAGTAATTCATTGTGAAAAGAAACAAAGAAAAGAATTTGATTATGCTCTCTTTTTTTACGAATTCATCGGAAAATGTACTACCCTGTTTTAAATAAGACAAACAAAAGTTATTTATTTTAGTATTTATTGTTTACATTCTGATTTGATAAATGTATAGTTCTAAACTCGAAAACTGATGAATCAATAAGAAAAAGAATAATGAAGTTATAAATAAAAAGAAAACAAATTTGGACAAACGTCAGTAAAAGGAAAAGTAATTAATAATTGGCCTTCTTAACTTGCTGATAAATAAAAGTGCAATTTTTATCTTTGCATGCCTGCCTTCATTAGCAGTAAGTCAGTGTACGGGACATTAATGTGCTGAACTGTGTTTTATTGTCTGTTAGGTAAAACTCAACACGCAATACCCTAATAATGTCTTAAAAAATTATTTTATTCTTTTCAAACTTATCAGATTGTGTTCGCTAATGTTACACTGGTAAAAAAAAAAAAAAGAAAAAACCCCAAAATATTGTCCTTGTCTGGTGAATAATGGCCAGGTTTTCATTGATCGAATTTCTTAATTCAATGCTGATGAGAATCTACCGTCTGACGAGTCACTGTCTCCTTTGAACTTGTTCATCAAATTATCATTTCTCCAATGATAATTTGATTTATTGTTATAACAGTAACATATAAATTCTGAGGTAAAATGGATAAACCAACAAAAGTTTCTACACAAATGAAGTTTTATTCAACGATTCTTTGTGTTCATCATCAGGAAGACACTATAATACAAATTATATCTAATTAGTTACAAAAATTAGAGTGAAATAATAAAATTCAATTAAAATAATTCAAGACATACCCAAGGATGTGGTACTGATGGGTTGGTCTTGTGAAAACAACTAGTAGGAAACAGATCCGTTGCGAAAGAGTGGGGATAGGCATTTAGGAGATAAGGTAACAAAGGCTTAGGGTATGCTTGAAAACCGTTAACTGAAATAGAGAAGGCCAGAACCAATAATTTAGAGGAAAGAAACTTTTTTTTTAAATTTAATTTTTTTTTTAATTTATTCTTTCTGATTCTAGGAATAGCTTAAGAAATTTTGGACACCCTGGAATTTGATCATTAATGTCATAGAGAGGCAGAAGTATTATTAATGACGGCCTTGTTTATTTGAAAATCTTTTGTTGGTTTATCCATTTTACCTCAGAATGAGTAAATACCACACAATTACGGATTGCACAACTAATGATTAAAAAAGTAACATATAAAGTATGTTATTGTAATAGCATACCATTATTGAAAATTACATACTTTTACAATTAATAGAATCAATACAAATAATTTTTAAGTCAACTTTCTCAAACGTGTAAAAACTCTGAATTTTTACCCAAAAATCTTCTACCGTGAACAGTATCATTCCCATATTTCTCTTTTGCCTTCCGGAATAGCAAGATATAGACAATGTAGCTGTTGAACTTGCCTCATTATTAACCATAATATTTATTTCATTATTTCACATGGAGCATGTGAAAATATTGGGATAAACTTTTTCCAAGTAGGGCTGCTACTATGGAGGAAAAGAATATTTATTTCAATAATATTTCCTACAATAACATACATTTCATACATATTATCCTGTCCTGTATCCCAGAAACCGCCTCTATTGGCTTCAGACATGCTAATTCTGGGTATGAATTATCATAGAGCCTCACCCATTCGTCGCAGCAACCTTCCAACTAACTTTGTCATTAGTAATATTCCCCACTTTATGCAACTACACAAAATTTTAGCTTTGACAGAAACTGTTAGCACGTCCACACTCTCAATCAACGTCATGTCTCTAACATGACCAAAACATATTCATGTAGAACATGTTTAACTCTTTGGTGTTCGATCTCTCAGAATCAATACTTATTTTTTTATATAAATACTACTTATTATTTATCATTTTTTTCATCTATTGATTTATTTATTGTATGTATTATGACTTATTTTCCTGTTTTGTTTTTCCTTGTTTATATTTCTGTTCTCTTCTTTCACTGTTTTCCCTCCTCACTTTAAAGTAGCACTGTTTCATTTTGCACACTTCCTTCTTGCCACGCATTGCTTAAAGGCTGTTTGAGCCACATCAGCTCCTGATAACGACGAATGTGAGAATATAAATGTGTTTTATGTCAACTCTTTGTGTAATTTGACATGTTATCCTCCGGACCATGTCATCTTCTTCAAAAGCGGAAAACGTACCTTATTCATTAATTGTTTCGAACTTTTTATTAGCGACGTACATTACAATCAGAAAAATTAAGTTGTTTAAAAGAGTATTATTATTATTACACATTTGCACCATTAAAACTGTTAAAATAAATAAAAGGAATGTATTCACTTTATAATACTCTATTTATAATTATAATATTACAATATAATATAATATAATTAATATAATTATAATATTAGTTTATAATTTATACTCTATTTTATTATGGAAAAATATGAGTTATGAACTATTAATTACGATTAAAATTTTCTTTGTATAAATTTGTCTAGACTAACTGGTGGCATATTTAATTTCAAGTAAATTACGATCAAATAATTCTATAATTTGTAATTAATAATATGGCGTTAGTAGACATAACATTCGGTTTCTATATGATTTTCCTTAAGTAAGAAATAAGCATTGCATTGCCTGTTTATGCCTCTGTAGTGATCCTTAAGTCTAATGCCATACACAAGATTTGTAATATGTGGGGATTATGGGGTGAAAATTAAGTTAGCCTCTAATATACAATAAAGTAATTAAGGCTAATATAATCACGTGTGTAAGTGCTACTGCCTTTAATAGACAAAGACATAGTTCATTGGTTTAATTTAGTGGCAATTAATATGTAAACCGGAGTGGAAGATTGGACCCAGACAAATCTGTAAAATAAATTACAGGGATGCGGTTTAATTAAGGAAAGTGGTTAAGGTCTTCCATCATCGACGGAAGAATATTGCCGGCTGGCTAGAACACCTGCTTGCAGTTAAGATTGATACACTTTACTCTGAAATCAGCTAACAGGCAAAGAAGACTTTAAAAAAATGACTGAGAAAAATCATCAAAAAAATCAATCTATTTGCGGCCCTAGTAAATGATAATATACGCCAATCTCCCAGGCAGTTTCAGCAATGTGTCAGTGTATTTCAACCTTAAGTGTAATAAATTTCTGGAAGATATTTTTTTTTTAATTAGAAGAAGTTATAAGTGCCTTGAGATAATGAGAGTCAAATAGAACATTGTAAACAGTCATTAGCTTTATGCAATCAGAGTAAGTGGAACTGCTTTAGGTCACACATCTGAGAACATAGTTTTCTGATGTAAAAATAGCTTGGTCATAACCCGTAAATAAAATGAGTTTCAAATAACAAATCAAGCAATTTAAATTCTGAAATCGAAAAACCAAATCAAAATTTTGACCTTTGAATAACACTGAAGAGAATCCATACATGGGTAGGCCTTGAAAAGAATCATCATATAGTGTTGTATAACTGCACCCGAATGTCTTATAGGAATTAGATAATCCATCTAATTTCACTGTCTGTAATCACACACCAGTGAAGTTGAATTTGAAATGAATATATTTTAAACATATATGATTATGTGTGAAATACTATTAATACGATTAATAATATTATCAAATACTCGTATTTGACTGGATTTCAGTTTGGTTAGATAATTCTGTACGCTGAAATGGCGTGATAGAATGCTAGTTTGGATGAATAGTTTAAAATGGACCATGACACGGAGGAGGAATTATAATCTGGCCAAGGGTAAGAAAAAAAAAAGTCCATCCCTTCTTCAGTAGTTAGCGTGACGGCTGTTAGGGACGATCGCTCAGCGTTCAAAACGAGGAAATGACCCTTATTATGTCATGTGTGAGGTAAAAAATCTTATACACGCCATCTTTTACAAAGAAGTTGAATATGTTGTTCTTGGGACAGATGACAACAGGTAGATTGAATGACTTTCATTAATAGTGTAGTATTAGTACTACGGAGTTCAGTCAATGTTAAATAAAAAATGAGTGCTGGCATTTTTCTTTCATGTTGGTGGTGGTGATTGATATATTAGATGGTTTCAATCTAATTACTTAAATTGCAGAGTCAATTGATTGCGTTCGATCAGTTGTGGCTTTAAAGATAGATATATTCCAAAAAAAGCCCTCTGAGGCTGATTTCCGTCGAAATACTGCATCTCTCATGATCCTGCTTTGGTAGACCTGCATTTTACCTTCCTCAAGTGTATTTAGAGTAGGGATCTTTAACGGGTACCTAACATTATACAGGCTAGGGTCTAACGATTTAACGTCCCTTCCAAGGAAATATATGCTCCAGTTTATTTACTTCCTACATAAATAAATCGAAGCCCAGTGTGTGTATCGAACGCAGGACATACCACTTCAGAAGTGTGGACGTTGTCTCTAACTTATCCTGGCCCTCATGGTCTAACATACCCAACTGTAGCACTAAAACAATTCAGCTAACTGTATCATGAATGTTAGAATGCCCATAAGTTAGAACATACCCAGTTTTATAAGTTACCTTCATGTTTAACAGCTTTCTGATATTTTCTATCTACACGTTCAACCAGTTTAAGAAAATAGCTTTATTGGTTTATATGGAAGCATATGTTTGCTTAGTTTTTAAATGGTACTAAATATCAGTATAAAAAATTAATGGCTAAAACTTGGTAAGTTTTTGTAATTACCAGACAGTTATACAAATGTAAGTTTCATAAATCTTTTTTTTACGATTTGGTTTAATTGCTTTTTAATCTCTTGAACTTACTCGTTTTTAAAATTGATTAAAAGGCAATTTTAATCCAGCGACCAACGATTCATTCACGCACGCACTGAAGTTTACGTTGTAATTAGTACTTCCAGGTTATGGACCTACTACTGCTGAAATATGGTGCTACTATGATAGTGGAACAATTATGTAAATGGCTGTACACTTTTATTTTGTTTATCGCTTACATTATGTCGTGTTTGTTTGGTTTTCTTGAGTCGTGAAAGGGTTGTCAGTTTAAGAAAGGTTGGCAAATATTTTAACAACAGCCTCTACGATAGATGTGACTGGAGAATTCTTAGAGAGAGGCTCTGAACAAGGGGGTTTCAATGGGTCGGAATTTTCGGATCATCATTGGTCACCAGTTTGTTAGTAAATTGATCAATTGATTCCAACCTAAAGTCTCTTGAAACATCTACATTTCTGACATACCAAAGTGTCCCAGCCATAAAGCACGTACATTTACTTTGAACTATCTGTATGAAAAATTGTATTACTTCATGCGGCTTGTAACCTAATCGTGCATCCGTAAGTCATCGTCCTATCCCTAATTACCACCTAATACATGAAGTCTTTTTTTAACTGTGGAGTATTTTTTGACTTAAGGTAAGGGCAAAAATTTTAGATCAGTGCTTTGCCCTCTTTATGCCTACTTTTTAGATGGTAATTCCATTAATGTTAAAACAATTCAAAGTTATTTAGGGTTCAACACAAAAAAATTTATTACAGTCTTGGTTTATATATGAATAGATAAAAACTCAAGAAAGTAATAAAATGTGAGATTTGCTGTAAGAGTCGTTGATTATTTTTGGCATACCAAGGACTGAGTCATTGTGGATGTATCTGTCCACTTATCCAAACCTCAACCCTGAGAGCGGACAAAAATAAAGACTAACTTGTGCTTCCTCTCTGACACTGCCAATGACTATTTCCCAATAAACATTCCTTTATTTGCAAAATACTGTTCTTAAATATATAGAAAAAACTACTAATGCGTGTAATAAAAATATTTATTGAAATCATTTTGTTTCAACAACAAAGAGAATAATTATTTGTCTAAAACTATTTTAGTTTGAGTGAAAAATGGGATATGATTTATGACAAAATGATATATATATTTTCATAACAGTAAAGAATAAATTATTTTAAAAGTAATTTTTAAAAATCAGAATTAGTGATGAAGGAAACTTATTTTTAATAAATTTTGAAAGCAATGTTGGGAGTTCAGAATTGCTTCTGCCGAAACACCCGCAGCCGGCACATGTGGCTGACAGTGTTCTTGGAATTCTTAAAATATGATGTTCTTGAAATATTTTTTGCAAAGCATGCAAAAGATATTTCTATATTATTTGTTAATTAGTTAAGTAAAGAATGGTTAATTCTCAAATATTAAATATTGATAACCATACTGACTTTTGCAAACCAGTCAATGTCATATTGGCATAAGTGGTGACTGTTCAAACCATAGAGGTTAGCGAAGACTAAATTACATTTTCTTGAAATTACATTAATAATAGACGACATTTGAATAAAGCATGACCCAGATGCCTTGATGCATCGTCAAAAACAAATTGAAGGTTTATCTGAGTGTATACTAGTAGTACCCAATATGCATACAATACTGGGAATCCTACAACTAACCTGTAGACTCTTTATCATAACATCTTCAAAGCTGTGTTCCCCCAAAAAAAGATAGTTTGAAGTTAATATTCTACTTCACATATATCTTCCTTTAAGTACAGCCTTGATGATGCTACACAAATATAGCGAAATGTCGACGTAATTGAAGTGTTTTTTCTGTTAAACCCACAATAACCGTTGTGTTTGCTGTTATTCTCGTGGTCACGAAAAAAATATATATAAAAATATTAACCAAACTAATAAATTCACAATGTTTCTCGTGTAATATTTATGAAACCTCTTGCAAGATCATTAACATATTACAAGATTTCAAGTAGGATTACGAAGATACATTATTACATAAATAACCATACAAAAACTTTTCTATATTATTTATTAGTTAGTTAAGTAAGTAGTTATTAACTCTTTAATATTAAGCATTGATAAGGTTAATAATTTAACTTGTATATTAAGAAATTAGAATGAATGGCAGCATCACAGTGAAGGAGCTGGTATTGCAAAAAGAAATGAGCAACAGAAAGCATTTACTTAATTGCTTCTTTTTTTTTCAAGAAAAAAGGAAAACAAATCTCTTAAATACTGCATTCAAACAGAAAATATTATGACATCATTTTCTTAATGCGTCAGTTTTCAAGCTAGACAGAATAAATTATCGCTAAACATTAAATTAATTTTGTTAAGTGATTTTAACAGTATTCAATTATTTAATGGAATATATATAACTTCTTAATTGTTTAAAATTTGTAATTCACTGAGCTTACTAAACATTAATGCAATTTATACTGTCATAATTTAAGTACATATATTATTGTGATTATTTCCAGTGTTTCACATAAATTAATATGTCATTCATTTTCCATAGTCAGCTTGTTACTATACAAGATTCTATTTGAGATATTTGATGTCGTTTCCCTAAATACTTATTTTTCATTTATTTCTTTATATACATTTATATATATTTATGTGTGCATACAATGTTTTATGTTTATGATCTTCTATGATAGTTACATATACAAAACAAAAGTAAACTAACCTACTATACATATGATACTGTAAAATTAGTAATTTATATATTAACTTAAATATAGCCGTGATCAAAGTCCAACAGAACGGCTGTGACACACTCAGTGATACCACCAAGTAAGAAAAAATAAAGTAAATATAAAACTCAAAAAAAAGAATGTAAAAATGAAATCTGATAATAAATATGAAAAACAACAAGATGAATTAAATTTTAATAAATGGTTAATACATGAAGAAGATCATTGTAAAGTGAAATAATGAATTATATAGTTATCTCATCTTAATACACTGAGCAGTTTTTTAAAATTATATTTTTACTTTAGAATAAGTAAAGTATAGTGATCGTGAAAAAATTTGACCTAGAGATTTTGACGGAATTACATGTTTTGAGGTCCCAGAAGTCGTTTTATGTTTTTGCGGTATGTCTATGTGTGTGTGGGTGGGTGGGTGCATAGGTGAGTGTGTTAGCATTGATTATTACCACATACATAAATACATAACAACAATAAATTTGATATATATATTGTCAAGGCTGTTCATATCTCCGAAAGTTTCATAAATCGAATGTTCGTTAGTACGGGAGCGTCTGTATATAATTTCTCTCTCAGACAAGCATTACTATGGGCAGGTTTGTTTGTAGCTAAGTTGTCAGTCAAGGTTACGTAATGAATCTGATAGCATGTCATCCTAGATCAAGTAGTCTAGTGGTTATCATGCGTGGATGTATAATGTGCATAGTAGTGAATTTAGTGGCAATGGTAAATTATAGTTTTTTTTTTACTTTATTTTAGGAGGTCTATCTAAGGTTAATATCAAATAGGCAAGAATGGTCTATTTCGTAGCCAATCTGTGTGAGGTAGAGTGATCCAGTAGACTGTCTGCCTAAGTAGTAGGATTAAGTTGTTTAATGGTTATAAATGTGATAATAGAGGTTAAAGAAGCTGTTCAGGTCAAAATGTTCGAGTCGGTGATCCGCCTACATGGATGAGTGTACTCTAGCGGTTGCCTTCTTAGGTAAAATGGTCCAATGGATAGCCTGTCATTCAAAATGGTAGCACGAAATTCATACCCCTCCCGCACAAGTGTTTCAATGATTAAAAATCTTTTTCTTGTCTTAGTTTTTTCGTGATTGTGCTTAGTGGTCAAACTTTGAGATTCAGTCTTTTCATAACTCTATTTTCTATGTGATAACCAGAAAATCGTGAGCAAACAATCATAAGAAGTGGAAAATAAATCGTTTCTGAGTTTGAAAGATGCCAAATATTTCCTAAAAGTACATGCTGTTAATATGTTGAGGATAAAAAACAATGTTGATTCTTTAACGCAAAACTAACCAAGAAATACAATTTATTCATAAACGATACGTGCCCCCATAAAAAAAATGATTTCCACTTCTGAAATATGAGTGTAGTATGAAGCTTATATGAAAAGTTTCATAACGCTGAATATATGAGGCCTCTAAAGTATGGTGTTTTAGTAACATTACTTATAACCAAATGTCCGTTTATTACTTTAAAAAACTAACATAAATGATATTGGAATAATTAAAAATCTCTTTGTGACTGCTTGTAAATCTTCTGGACTAAAGAAATTGTAACGAAAGGAACAGGAAGATAAGCACTGATATAACTCACATCTGAATTTCAACCATCATCATACAATGGTGTTGGGTTACCATCTTTCCGCTCTGAAGGCAATTCGCTCTTTACTGGCAACGATTTTTGAAATGTAGAAGTGAATAATATCAGTGACAACCTATGTGTTGCATTCGTTATGACATGTACAGATATTATTACACAAATATCGTTGTGTCCCTGTGTGCTGTGTGTGTATGATTGTGTGTGTGTGTGTGTGTGTGTGTGTGTTGTGTGTGTGTGTGTGTGTTTATGTGTAAAACTTGTACCTGTGAGTGCTCCCATGAAGGTGTATTGTTGTTTGTGCCCCGCGAAGTTTCTGAATTGAATGATACAGCTTAGGCTATTTATATGTTCCCAAAAATAGAACACCATTTCGGAAAATAATATTATTAAGTTTAGGAGATAAATTGTAGGTTGTAATCAATAATTAATTGCCTGTCAAATATATAATATGAATATATAGGTTTTTATTAGAAATAAAAAAGAAAAATAACGTTGAAAAATATTGGGATTCATACGGTGTCTCAATCAAGCATCTTTCAATTGATTTCAAATTACGGCTTCTAACAAAGGAGAAAAAAAAAATCCTAACTGGCTGCCAAAAGATGAGCCGAGAATACAGATGTAGGTCACAAAGATAGAGCCAGAATAGAAGGGCAATGACTTGCCCAGACGGAGGTCTTTAAATATAAAGCGGGCTTAAGGAATGTCGAGAGGTCTGACATAAGAGCTCGAGAGGTGAGAAGGTTAGCTCATTAACACCAAATGAGGTAACGAATTTCAGCTACTGCTCGATTCAGTGAACCACAAGCTCAAATTACACAATGTAAAACACACTGTTTTAGCTTGCTGGCTTTAAGGCTCCCTTCACGCAATCTCATTAAGCTTGTCTCAAGCATCGCTCTTTTCAATCTACTTCAAGCATTTCTCGATGTTGTAATCACTCGAGTGATATTTTACTTTCACTTCAAACAACCTTTGTTTAGTTGGCAAGCAGAGAACATTCGCTTTAGATTTCCTTAGTGATTTCTATCCGGAGACACATATTGTGAGTCACTTCTATCACCTTTCCCAATGATTAATTTATAACATCGAATCTTCAAAACCCTTAACATCTTCCAAAATCAAACAAAACTATTGAAATATTTAAAATTTAAGCTTCAGTAATTATGTTTAAGTGATATTTGAAAATAGTTTGTTGGTTAGCGTGCTCCCTGAAGGTGTCAAAACATTCAGTTCAACAACCAAAGAACATTTCCATTCCCTTTATATTTAACAGCTTAAGGCAACGTAACATTATATCTTAATCTGGAATTTCTCTCTGTAACTAAATTATTTCTCTACATTAAGTAAATTGATCAGCAATTATCGTAAAGTTGTAAATAGTCTGTTAGATGGTAAAGGTCTTGTGTTTTACTTTCAAATACACGTGCTTAATATATTCAATATTAAGTGATGAGTGAGATTCACTGATGAGTGAGAATAGATGTTATACAAAGGCAATGACTGGACTAAGAGTCTCACCAAGGAGGTTTAGATTAGATATTAAAGAAAGGTGATGTCTGGACTAAGAGTCTCACCAAGGAGGTTTAGGTTGGATATTAAAGATAGGCGATTACTGGACTAATAGTCTCACCAAGGAGGCTTGGACTCGATGTTACAGAAAGGCGATTACTGGACTAAGAGTCTCACTAAGGAGGATTTGATTGGATATTAAAGATAGGCGATGTCTGGACTAAGAGTCTCACCAAGGAGGTTTAGGTTGGATATTAAAGATAGGCGATTACTGGACTAATAGTCTCACCAAGGAGGCTTGGACTCGATGTTACAGAAAGGCGATTACTGGACTAAGAGTCTCACTAAGGAGGATTTGATTGGATATTAAAGATAGGCGATGTCTGGACTAAGAGTCTCACAAGGAGGTTTAGGTTGGATATTAAAGATAGGCGATTACTGGACTAATAGTCTCACCAAGGAGGCTTGGACTCGATGTTACAGAAAGGCGATTACTGGACTAAGAGTCTCACTAAGGAGGATTTGATTGGATATTAAAGATAGGCGATGTCTGGACTAAGAGTCTCACCAAGGAGGTTTAGGTTGGATATTAAAGATAGGCGATTACTGGACTAATAGTCTCACCAAGGAGGCTTGGACTCGATGTTACAGAAAGGCGATTACTGGACTAAGAGTCTCACTAAGGAGGATTTGATTGGATATTAAAGATAGGCGATGTCTGGACTAAGAGTCTCACCAAGGAGGTTTAGGTTGGATATTAAAGATAGGCGATTATGGACTAATAGTCTCACCAAGGAGGCTTGGACTCGATGTTACAGAAAGGCGATTACTGGACTAAGAGTCTCACTAAGGAGGATTTGATTGGATATTAAAGATAGGCGATGTCTGGACTAAGAGTCTCACCAAGGAGGTTTAGGTTGGATATTAAGGAAAGGTGATGTCTGGACTAAGAGTCTCACCAAGGAAGCTTGGATTGGATGTTAAAGAAAGTCGATGACTGAACTAAGAGCCTCACTAAGATGGTTGAGATTGGATATTAAAGATAGGCAATTTTTGGTTACTATTAAAACAAATATTCCAACTAAAAAAAATATCCCACCTACTTATCCATATTTGTGAGTTGATTTGTTTATTTGAACTGATTATGCTTTAGTAAGGGAAGAAATATAACTTTATTCCACATCTTTGACTTCTGCTTTACGAAAATCAAGATTATTTTGTCAAATATCTTTTTGCTTCTTTTTAGTTTTTTAATGTATATTATTTAATAAGTACTGGTAATTTAAAACTGTTTGAATCGTCAACTTTAATTTCTTTTTGTAAGATTGTACATGGTACTATCTCACAAAAGACAACAATTGGATTAAAAGAAGAGGTCTAAATTTTGTATTTCATGTGAAATAAAAAAAAAGGCATAATAGACTATGCTTTCATGTAATGAAGATGTTATTAATATATAACAAATAATAATGTTGAGTCGTATATGCTATCGTATGACTTAAAGGTCATGATCTATAAAACATTACTTATATTTAAATATGATGAAAATAGTCTCCAGGAAAAAGTAAAATTTAAAAGGATTTCATATAGTAAGGAATGGTTGACTGTTCGGTTAGGAGTATAATCGAACTTTTATATATTATACTTTGCTATTAACAATCATAATTAAATGTATGAAAAAACGCAAGAATACGTCATTATTGATCACTAAAAATACAAAACTAATTAAAAATAGCATTCCGTTAGTTTAATTTATATAAAATTAAAAATGTGTTCATGTGAACTTTAATTAAAAATCTAGGTAGCATGACATAGGTTTGTGTAGTCTAACTCATACCATTAAGAAAAATAATAATACTTTTTGTAAAGAAAATTATCTACTCAATAGTAAAGATTTTTTTTATCACAACAATGCTCAGTCATGAGTGTCACGAGTGAACAAGTAAAGAAAAAAATTGGTAGGAGTCTGGAAGAAGAATTGCTGAGTGACTGTAATTCATGGCTTTGAAAATACGTCATAGAAATACTATGATAACTGAGAGCAAGAAAATAACAATCTGCTACGTTTCAAAACGACATTCTTCAGATATAATCATGTATATTAGTGATTGCAGCTTGAGCATTGTGAATTTGGTTTAAGAATTCCGGAGAATAAAAACCTTGACGCAACATAAGTCTTACATTTCAAGAAGTTGTTTGTACTTGTTAATAAATATTATCGAACATATTAAAAATTAATTGATAATGAATTAAGTCTTTTTAAATGTTAAACAATATTATAAGGAGTTTCCAGGGAAGTATACTCTCTCAAATACTTTTCAATTTCTACACATCAGACATACCCGATACACTTCCATTCTATTGGTAACGTTTGATGACGACGCGTATATACTATTGACTGCAGTATATCCCCAGACTAGTCAAAGCAACAGTTATTTCTCATTTAACCTAAGAAATTATTGAGAAAATAAAGTTCAAAAATAATTTCTACTGTTCATCAAAACTAACTCCCTCCATCCACGATTATTTCTAAGCAATGAGATCATACTTCTATGAATCACTGTACGCTATCTTGGAATGCATTTAAACCCATGCATGGCATGGAATTAACATACAAGACTGAACATACGATACAAAGGTATTATAAGACTCTTAGAAGAAAATCAAAACTCACACTAACTATCAGACTCCACATATACAACACAATCTTGAAGCCTACTTGAGACTCTGCCAAACCATCAAATATACGTCCTTTAGAAGCCATTCAATCAAAAATACTTAGAAAACTATCAGATCTCCCCCTTTACGTTCCAAATATAATCATTCACCCCTGATCTTAAAGTCCCTTCGTTCGCGAATATGCAAGATATAGCTACAAACTATTCCACAGTAAACTCTCAACTCACCCAAATCTATTTGCTCAAAATCTTTCCTTACTAGTAATCCCCATAAACCCCCAAAGATGGCTAAAATGACAATGGCCATGTGACCTATCTAATAAAGTTTAAACATAGTAAGGAAGTGCCACCAATGGGTGTCCACCCTATTTCCTTTACAAAATCAAACAGTAAAAGAACAAACCCATAATTACTTCTCGTAAATTCATAAATTTGTGGTGGAAGTAAGCAAATAATAATATGTACAAGGAAAAAGAAAGAAAGGAGTTTTATCATTACTTTAAAGGTAAGTAAACAATAAATTAAAATGAAAAACATTTCCAATTACGCAAAAATACAAATATTCTCCTAGTGTTTATGTTTATAAAGAAATTAGGCAAGAACAATTTTAGATAACCTGGTCTATACGCTTGTGGAGCGTAAATAAAAGTTGTGCAAAGAAAATGAAATTGCTGACTGAGGAGTTTCATTCACTCAAACACACTTTCAAAATAGAGTTAATAAAAGTTTCTTTAAAGAGTGACACGAGCGTGAACCAACAACTTCTCTGAACCTAGTTTTTTTCAAAAGCTTTGAATATTTTAGGGCTCAAGAAAAAGTGAGATAATTTGCTCAAGGAAAAACTTTAACCCATACTATTTTTTTGTAAAATAAAACAATGCTCTTTGGCATTCTTAGAAAAAATAAATTGATTTAAAAAAAATAATAATAAAAAAAGTTGAAATTGTTCTAGTATCGAGTATCTAGTTCTAGTGTCAAATGTGTTCTGCTATTTCTACGTAATTTTGATAAAATTACGTTAATATAACTGTTAAATAATCACAAAAAAACTGTTTGATTTCTTAATTTTTCATTTTAAAGAATTGACAATAATTGAAAAAATCAAAATGTTTCCGTAAAAGACAAGGTCAAAATTACTCAAAAATGTTTAAATTTTTCACTAATGTTTGAATCTGAATATTTATAATGAGGAAATTGAACACAATTTTTGACAAATAATAATGATATAAGTTAAAGAGATTTTTGTTTTCAATTAAAGTACTCGATTCTAAAAGGGTGATGTGTTCAGAAAGTATGTTTTGTCCCTAATATATGAATAATTGAATAAAATAACATTTAATGTGATAACTGCTGTTAGTATACTACGGGAAAAAATTGTAAAACAATAATAGTGTGTCGGAAAAGCCATGATGGCAGAAATTGTAAAACGCTATTTAGTTTAACAGCTACCTGCCCCATAATTACATTCATTAGGTAGGTAGAAAATTCATTTTTAGAAGTCCATTAATGATTTTTATTACATTTAAATTTTTGATTTTTTAAAAAAATTAAGAGTGCTTTAAGTTAATGTTTTTCATCTATAAAATTACTAAAATTGGTAAACCATTAATGTGAATACCGTATGGAAGTATGAAATTTGACTGTTATTCCTGATTCTATATATGTTTTATACACGTACAGGCACCCTTCTTTACAGTGTGGTAGCAAATTTGTTAAATACTTGTAGTAAATATAAACATGTTACATCCTATATCACGATATGTACAAGTTGTATTTTCTGAATCAAGACATTCGTAGGAGGACATCACACCCCTTGTTAACATAAATAACAACCTTTTTGTTTGTTTACAATCAACTGTTGATATAATGAAAGAAAAATGTTGTAAAATGTTTATAGGTTTCCACGTTTCAAAATCCATTCAAAACTATTTTTCATTATATATCAAAAATACATAGAAATCTGATAACACTCAACTTTACTTTAAGTAAACATAATATCATACTTCTTGGATGTATAACAAACAATGTTCCATTTAGTTATAATATGGTTATGTTTATTAGTCTTTCATTCCTGGCGGTAGTACAGATAGTGATTGATTCACTTATCAATAGATACGTTTCTTTTTGTATATCATACCACTGATGCATATAATACCATTTTACCAAAGCGTTAATAACATTTTTGAAAAGTGAATGTGTAGATTTTTAATGTTACGAAATAATCTCTTACAGAAGAACATTACTGTTGCTTCAACACACAGTGGACTCTTATATAGTATTTATATAGTATACATGACCTCCTTCTGCATTAAATATTTAAGACAAATTTACCCTACAAATGATTAAATCTTCATTATAATTCATGGACTGAAATAGTTATTGTAATAAAAAACAATTTCTAATGTAGTGCAATCAGTTATTATGTGGTATTCATTGTAGGGTAAAAATCTAATGAAATGGTCTCCATATATAAAAATTTTAATGATATAAACAACGTGTTCAAAACGCGTTGTTTATATCATTAACATTTTTATATGTGGAGACCATTTCATTAGATTTTTACCCTACAATGAAAAAACAATTTATCACTTGGAAATGATTTTGATAAGTCGTTTACTTATTGTAGACCACAGCGGTCTTGTTTATAACAATGACTAGTTTACAGTTCTGTATTTTTTTAAGTGGAATGTATATGGCATTTGTGACTCGATATCCACTTTAATCATAGGAAAGCAAGGTCACCCATCCAAGTTCTGACCACATCGAATGCTGTTTAACCCTGCAGATCTACAAGAAAGCAGTTCGTTATGGCATGTAATGTTAAATTGAAGTGAACAGCTTAATTTGAAAACGATATGTTGCATTAAGTACCAAGCAGTATACTTGAGGTAGGCAACTTGCAGACAAGCATACGAGCATTAGTCTTTAACTTGTTGCTTACTCATCGCGTATATATTTAAACTTGGCACAGGCCTCCTGTAACCAAACCTCTCCACCTCTTGCCCCAAAATAAAAGCAAACTTTCCTCAACAAACATTCACTGTTAGTTTACTCCGAACTTCAAATGTTATTAAATTCATTTCAGCTATAATACAAATTATTATTTAAAACATTAAATGAAATAAATTAGTATCTCATGATAGAATTGATGACTACGTTTAGTTTAAACAGTTCTAATGAATATATTTTATTTTATGAATTTTGACTATACTTTATATTAATAAAGCCTATGTAAAAATAAATAAATGCAAAAAAAAAATATAAAAGCACAGACTCTATCTTTTAACAGAGTAAATTTATAAAATTTAATTATTTTAATTCAATATCTAGTAGCATAAAATTAAAGTTTTGACTATCACTAAATAAGATTATTTAAAGTGAACTGATTTATATTTCATTCTTTGTATACATGAAATTGAAGTAATGTAAATATATAACATGATATTTATTTTAATTATTAATAAAAAAAATTCACAAAATAATGAAATGAAGATCTAACACAGAAAATAATACATTCAGATTTCCGCACTTATCAAATTAAAATCAAACTCTGGGAGCTAAAATGCTGGTTTTATCGGAAACCTCTTTTTTAAACCTCAAAATGATTTAAGTAGAACTAGTTGAGCATATTGATTTAGGAAACATTATTTAGTTCGATAGCATTCGATTAAGTATTTTCAAAAACTATAAATGATTTGAAGATAAATACCTGAAAAAGCTAGACCTTCTTTGTTAAAAGAACCTGAGTTTGATAATAGATCTATATAAATAATAAAAGTGTTTTGACATAAAATTCAACTATATTTTTTTCAATTTTTTTTACTAATCAAAACCTTATTTATTTCACATTTTAAACCATAAAATTAGTACATCATTTGAAGATTATTCAATCATATAATGCAAAGATGCGGTTAGTTTTTAAAATTGAATTATATATATATACAAATGATTTCACATAAACACGTGAAATAACAATCAATGATCAAACTACAATAAGGAATGGGAAAGCAAGACTAATCTTAGTCTTGTTTTCCCATTTCTTATTGTGGTTTGATCACATATATGTATATATATATATATATATATATATATATATATATATGTTAAGCATATATCTTCCATATACATTTCGTGATAATCAGAAAGGTGCCTAAAACATATTTATATGAAGACATTGTGTATTTGAAGAAAAATGAATTATTATTGGTTTTGAACCAATGACTTTTAATAAGGATTTTTTTTATAATAATGGTTATGTTGGAACTGCTCCATGGAACTAGTCTTAAAAACATTTTTAGTAGCATTCTTTGGCTGATTACATCTCTGTGTGCGACATAAAGCCTCCCTCCTGCCTTGTCAGCAAACTTCTCCTGAAAGATACCCTTTTGAGGTCGAAACATGCTGACTAAAACAAAAGTCTTTTTGTTTGAATTATTTTTTTTTTTTGAAACTGTGAATAAATATTAATTTAGTAAAACTGTACTTTAAGTAAAAAAGTGGACAATAAAAACATTTATTAAAAAATGTTTATTGGTTTACATGTTATAATTCTCCATTAATTCAATTATGATATTTTATTGATGACACCAACATTTTATTTGGTCATAAATATAACTCCTTATCATGGTTTTGTTGAATAAGAGGAAGAAGAGAAAGAAAAGCTGCGAAACTCCATAATTTAATTCATTCATTTATAAAATTTTAATAAAAATCAATTGAATTTTTCTAAATGATAGGTATAGTTGTAGTTATTTTCATATACCTTGTAGAACAAGAGTGACAAGAATGTCATACCCAGGAGAAAATATTTCTTAAAAGCACACCTGCGAGTGACTACTGTTTTTTAGAATGATGATTATGTCGTTGGGAAGGTTAGTTAGGTTAGGTTAGGTTGCAGTGGCAGTCCCACAAGGGAACACACGTAGGCCAGCATTGGCCCTTTGTGATACCACACAATGAAGATTGATTCTACAGCGGGAGTCATAAATTTTGCCTAACTCAATTGTATTTAGAGTAGGGATCTTTAACGAGTACCTGACATCGTACAGGCTCGGGACCAACGGCTTAACGTCCTTCTCCGAGGGACAACGTGCTCAGATTTATTCACCTCCCGCGTGAATAAATCGAGGGCCAGGTGAGGATTGAACCCCGGTCCTATCAGTTCAGAGGTGAGCACGTAACCACTGAGCTAGCCTGCCCCCCCCCCTCCCCCCCGTCGTTGGGAAGATATTTGTAATTATTTCCTAATATCATATATATATATACCTTTTATAATGTAATTACGAATTCATATTATTGCAATACAGACTAATTAAGGAGCTAATGACCATTTATAACCATTTCTAAGATATAATAAAATAGTTGTTTTCTAGATTTGGTCATGAAAGTCAAACAATCTAAAGGCGTTTGACCAAATAAAATTACAAATTATGAGAAAAAAGAATTATAAAATCAATTATTAAACTGGTTTTTCTTTTAATATTCATATTAATTGAAAAATATTGAACATTTATTCGGAAGACTACAGCCATTTCACAGTTCCTATAATGTTTTTCTTAAGTTGGATCCTAAGAAGACGAGGTTCGTGCTTGACCTTTGTGGTCACGGATGCCCGCATAGGACGTCTTCCCACTTCGGATATAAAAAATCAGACTACTTCATTATTCCTTTCCAACAGTTCCCATTGAGTTATTGTTAGCTATATAACTTTCCACTATATATGTAAATTAATATAGTTTCTTTTTTTAAATATCAAAGTTAGCCCTCTGATTCTGATTTTTCGAGAGAATATTGCATCTCTCATTGATTCTATATTGGGATTCTTAAATTTTGCCTAACTCAATTGTATTTAAAGTACGGATCTTCAATAAGTACCTTAACATTGTACAGACTCGGTAGCGTTGTTTTAACGTCTGCTACGAGACCTCTCATTTGAATAAATCGAGGGCTAGAGTAGGTATCGAACTCCGGACCTAACAATTTAGAAGTGAATACGTTAAAACTGAGCTAACCTGGCCCAAAGCAATATAGCATAACTGCTAAAGTTGTCAGAACAGCAATATTTAAAGGCGTTTCTATGTGCACACTTTTCAGTTCTTCTGCTGTATGACTCCATTAACTAGATATCACAAGTGTTTGGCTGCTATAAGGAAAAAGGTATTTCTAAGTTATATGATTACCTTATAATGTAAGATAAAATTAATCATATAAGTTATCATGATTATATGACTAACTTATATGATAACATGACCACAGAGAATACATGTTTTTACTAAGTAACAGTAAGTTTAATCTTAATGAAGCTAGATATAGTTTATAGCTTGATGAGTACAAATACATCGACAAAATATTTGCGGTGACCTAAACACAACTTAGCTATAAGAAAAAAAAAGAGTCAAAATGGTTAACATGCTGATTATATATGGCTTTTTTTTTATTTATGATGTACGATGTAAATTTCGATTCAACTAAATATATATATTTAAGATCTTTATATATAGATGTATAAAAAGATTTCACATAAACACGTGACACAACAATCAATGATCAAACCACAATAAGAAATGGGAAAACAAGACTAAGATCTTTCAACCGTAACAAGCGGTCTTCGTCAGAGTCAAAAACCCAACTGAACACTAGATGCAGAAAACATCTGCTGAGGAGTTGAGAAGAGTGGGAGGGAAGAGTGGTATTTTAAAAGGGTGAAAGCACAGGAAAGGACTAATGTCCAGAAAGGGATGTTTTCATCCCTAACAAAATTAAATTCATTAGTGCCGACAATCAAATTCACAATGGAAGAAGAAATAAGTGGTAATTTGCCCTGCTTAGATGTTGTGATCCATAGGTTACCTAATGAGTTACGCCTTAGTGTATATAGAAAACCTATGAATGTACTTGCATACGTTCACTTTTACTCTTCACATCCAAAAAATGTTAAAATTTCTGTTTTTAGAAATATGTTTTTGAGGGCGTTAAGAGTTTGCTCTCCTGAATTCCTTAATGAAGAGATTAATAACATTAGGTCAATTGCCCTTTCATTAAAATAGCCCTCTTCTTATATTAATTTAGCTTTGAAGGGTGCTAAAAAAACTTTCTCTAATACTTAAACAGAGCTCTTTTTATTATCAAATTCTATAGTTTTGCCATACCACGAATCATTGGAGCCCCTTCCAAGATTAGCCAAACAAGTTGATTTTAATATAGTGTTTTCTAATCGTAATAACGTGGGTAATATGTTAATAAAAAACCCTCCCAGCGAATTGGAGTCCACTGGTATTTATAAAATTTCGTGCAAAAATTGCCATAAAATTTATATTGGTCAAACTGGTAAATCATTAAAAACACGTGTATAACAACACCAATATAACGTAAGTAGACAGGAAAACAGTAGTGCCTTTTTCTTGCATATAAAAAATGAAAATCATCATATTGATTGGACAGGAGCTAAATTTATTACCTATGAAAAATCAATATTGTTAAGAAATATTATTGAATCGTCTCTAATTAAATTTAATACATCAAATATTATAAACATTAGTAACGGTCTCTTCAAACTTGATACTTTCGTCACGAGGGCAATAGCCTCTTCAATGAGGGTTGACAGCTGGCGGATAGTTTTTTACTTTTTCTTACTGTACTCCTTTGTTTCCCCAAACATCCCTTTCTGGACATTAGTCCTTTCCTGTGCTTTCACCCTTTTAAAATACCACTCTTTCCTCCCACTCTTCTCAACTCCTCACCAGTTGTTTTCTGCATCTAGTGTTCAGTTGGGTTTTTGACTCTGACGATGACCGCTTGTTATGGTTGAAAGATCTTAGTCTTGTTTTTCCCATTTCTTATTGTGGTTTGATCATATAGATGTATATGAAACAATGATATAACAAAAAACAGGTGTAATTGATCAAGTGAAACGATGATGAAATAAGAAGTTAATGAGCACAACTTTCTTTCTAACTTTGAAGCAGAGGACAAATTTCGCGGTAATTTGGGTTTACACGCAAAAGGGATTTAATTGATGAAATATTCAAACAGTGATTTATTTGAAGTATCAGTAGGGATCAAGGGTAGTTGAACTGATTGAATTTTACTTATGGAGAGCTGCTCTGTAATCAATACAAGAGAATTAGTTAGATGCAAGCACAAACCAACCCAGAAATTAACAAAATATTAATCGAAATAATTATACCCATGGAAACCATCCATATTCCGAGTTTAAAGGACCTCTATGATAAGTTTATTTGATAATCGTACGTATTCAATACAATATGTAGCCAAGGAATTGTCAAACAATATTTATTTACCATTATATAGTAATAAATGAAATTACTAAACGGTCCAACCGAACAGATAAATAACTGAAAAAAAAACCGAACTCACTTAGTAGAATCAATATTTCGAAACAAAACAAGTAATGCCCAGAATATTAAGATCATATCAAGACAAACAATAGGACATAATGTTTATTACAAAAACCAGTATTGGGAACAACACAAACTTGATAAAGTAGTAAGAAAGTTGTAAGAAACAATGTCTAGTACAAAAACTTACATGAACAAGTAAAACTAATCACGAACTGTAGGCTACTCACTGTGAGTAGCCTAATTATGAAAAAAATTGACAATGGCAAAAAATCGCGTTTAAAGGAAACAAATCTAGTGTGCGAGTATATATGTACTAATAGAGACAGTGAAACCCGAAAACCCAATATCATGCTCTAATACATAAGTTGTCCAGAGCACCCAAAAAGGATATGCAAAGGAAACAAAACCTCAAATTAAGGTACTCGTTACTGATATAAAAAAAATAATAAAAAAAGTAACCACAGTAAACTGAGAATTTCAGTGGGTCTATTAATTCAAAAACTGAAACCACTCATAGATATTCAGGTGAAAAATAGTAGAAACATTTTAAAGATCTTTAATTCACATGAAAGACATCCAGAAACTCTTACAGGGTAACTCAGATCGCAGGGCCACTCACCTCACGGATTAATGAACAGCTTATCTTAAACTTGAAAATAACAAATGCAGTTTTCTTTACTTTGCATAACTAATTTCGCTAGAAGTTATTAACATCCTGAATATGAATGTTGATCATTCGAAACATGTCAACGAAAGGAGATATACGTTATTGTGTTGACAAAGTGACGTGAGTGTTATTTAGAAAAATTTGGAAGCTTGTTAACAAACAGGCATCAACAAACTCTTGTATTGCTTTCAAATATATTTATGTGTGTGTAATTAGGGAGCAGATTTTCGTTAAAACACATTTCATTAAACTCTTTTTGAATTCTTGTTCTTGTCACTATTAGCATGAATATAAATCTAATTTACTCATTCTGAGGTAAAATGGATAAACCAACAAATCTAATTTAATTAAGAAAAAAAAATTTATGAAAAACAATCAGACAGTCGAAATGCATAATGCATAGATCTGGGAAGGTTACAATTGGGCTATGGTAACTTAAATCATACTGGTTAAACTAGCTCACGCATATTTGTCCTAAAGGCTATAGCCTAACTTCAAGTATCTTCTACATTACTGCTCACTGACCCCCTCTACATGTAGCTTCAAAAGTCTGTTACGACTTGAAATCTGTGCATTTATATTAGGTTTCTTTTCTAATATCTGGAGCACTTCAATTATTTGTAGACGACTGACATCATTTTCTCTGTTAATTATGTCGCTATTGCTCGTGAACATTTGTCGGCTTAATTCCAAGCCATGGACCTTTTTTGAGTGTTCCTTAGGAGGACCTGCCGCTCCTAAGGTTCTTGTTCTCGAACCAATGTAGTTTGTTTTTAGGAACTGACAGTTTCCTTGGGTGCAGTTATAACTACAAACTACATTAGTTTCTTAGAGTTTAGCTTTAGGCTGCAAGTTATTCTTGATTAACAGGTTTCTTGCATTTTTATCTTTGTAATATATAATAAGTTTCAACAGATTTTCAGGGTTAACGCAGTTAACATTAGCTTTGGTTATTCCTTTAAGAACTCTTTCATCAACCTTATAAGCTATGGAATGTTAGTTTCTGTAAAACACTTTATGTTTTATTCCTCTCTTGTTTTGGTTTAGTTCGTCCTTGCTAATACTATTATATTTTTTTTAAAACAATTCGTTAAAATATTAGATATTTATAACTAAGAAATGAGATATACATGGGACTGTTGGTGAGTATGCCTCGCAGGGACTACAGTAATGGGTCAAGTGTATGAAAGGAGTGTGCGTTCGCATGTGGTATTATTGATTTTAACCACGCAATGCTACTCCTCTTAACTCAGCTTAGTAATTAAGACACCTTAACATTTTATGTAAATAATGCCGACGAAATTTCATATACTCGTATATACACCAATTAAAATAAACGTAGCAAAATATGTACAAAGTAAAAGGAATAATTCACTTATTTATTTCGACCATAGTCGTCGTCATCAGGAGATGAAAAGTCCCTTAGATAGGTCGATCGGTGACTCATTTATATATAATGAAAGTTACAAATGCAGAACACACAAAAGAAAACTAACACTATATATGTATATATATATATATATATATATATTTTCTATATTTTGTTATTGAGGGCTAGGTCAAATAAAAGAAAATAAGCTCCTTCCTAGGCCGACGTTTCGATGTATTTGTACATCATAATCAGGGCTAAAATTAGAGTAAGAATTATAATACATTTACTAAAACAATCTACAACTCACATAGAGAACTAACACAAATTTTCGAGACCACCAGATACATAACAAAAGGTTATTTAAATCATAGTTGTTGAGTACACATCTATTTCAAAGTATCAGACAAAAGGAAATTAGTTATACCTTGGAAGGAGCTTATTTTCTTTTATTTGACCTAGCCCTCAATAACAAAACATAGAATAGAATAGAAGAGGTCAAGAATAATTTTTGGAGTTATCAGTTAATATATATATATATATATATATATATATATATATATATATATATATATATTATATATATATATTAACACATAGAAAAGAAACAAAGAAAGTTATTAAATACAAATATTCCTAATTTATATTTAGTTAATTATAAATATATTAATATAGCTTGTGATAAAAGACAGGAAGTTGTTTTTATGAAATCCATATCTATCTTTCCAATGTTAATTAAAATTTTTGGTAATTTTAGGAGTAATTAATTACTGGATTAGGATTAACACTCACTGGACTAGGGCAATGTTCACATTTTTTAAATGTGACAATAAATGTTTCTTATATACATCTCGGTTATCTTCTATTCATAGAATTATTAATGTTCCCTTGAAACAAAGATATTAGACAGGAATAATTGTGCAGACAAGGTGAAAGTGAATACCAGGCAGGTTTATAGAAGCAGTACAATTTCGTTAGATTTGCACTCTGATAATAATGACGTAGTATGGTTTCACTAAACGCATTGCCAACTGTTATCGATCCTAGTAATCAATTTATGGGTGATTTTACACACTCTCTTATCACATCCAAAAAGCTTTTGGATTATAAAGCTTAAATATCTAATACATCTTCACATTTATATATACGCTATGGATATGCATATATATTTATTAATTATATATACAGGTACACATTAAATAAAATAAAAGGATATTTAAAAAGTAATATAGAGTCAAGTATACTGTTATTTTTCTTTGATAATCAAATTGTTTTTTTCCCTCTTTTTATTTCAATAGAATGTAGAATAGAAAGTAGAAGGGAAACTAATCAGTTTTACTTTCTCATTAACAATTTGGCTTTAATGCACTGTATATTACTTTACACTGTTGATTCTTTTTCATTTTTTGTTATTGTTGCTGATAAAATATGACAAAATCATCGATTGAAGTCAGCTTTTGTTTTGTCTATTTTCTTGCGGATGAGTAGGAAAAATCGACAATGAGAGGTTGTCGGTAATAAAGAAAGTAGAAAGAAAGTTAGGTTAGAGTTTTAATAAGGTTTAGAGGTTTAGATGCTTGTCAAGAAGCCCACGATATTACCCATATTATATCATATATATGTATACCCTATGGATAGCGCTATCCATAACATTATACACATTAGACTTGCATTATTAGACATTGTTACATCTGCAGTGAATCCTCAAAAGCAAACAAGTAAGAATTTTATCATTTCAAAAAGCATGACAGCTATTAAAATGTAGACACTGTTGGACATTAGTGAATGTATCAATGAATGGTTAAATTTATAAGAGAGTATATATTTTTTTTTTTAAAAAAGTGGCAGTTCCACAAGGGAACACACTTAGGCCGAGCATTGGCCCTTTGTGATACCACACAATGAAGATTGATTCTACAGTGGGAGTCCTAAATTTTGCCTAACTCAAGTGTATTTAGAGTAGGGTTCTTTAACGAGTACCTGACATCGTACAGGCTCGGGATCGACAGTTTAACGTCCTTCTCCGAGGGACGACGTGCTCAGATTTATTCACCACCCGCATGAATAAATCGAGGGCCAGGTGGGGATCGAACCCCGGTCCTATCTGATCACAGGCGAGCACGTAACCACTGAGCTAGCCTGACCCCCAAGAGAGTATATTAAAAAAGTTAAAAAAAGTGGCTCTGTGAATTGTTAAGGTGGTGAATTTTGGGAGATTCACGTACATGGATGAAGTTATAGAAGGAATTTTAGTTGGCCTCATTTAGACAAATTCAGGGTGTATCATTTTATTTAGCCTCGCAGCAAAAACTGCCCCATACCTCGAGGTATGCGCCACACATGGTTTGACTTAAAAGCATAAAAACATTATATTTTTTACATTCTTTTAATTTATTCTGCCATCCGTTTTAGCCTAATTTTCAGTCTGCTTTTATCTTACCTCTATGGGAATAAGGTTTATAGCACTGAATCTGAGGGTATCTTAGCCTATGTTCTCCTCTAATGTATTTCTTCTTTTGCATTGATTATTTTCTGACGATAAACTATTGTTCATAACATTAAATTCAGCAACTTACATGTTACTAAAGCCATAATCATAATGTCACTTTATTAATTGAAACACTTTAATAATACCTTACTAGACACAAATCTTACAACATTTTATATGAGTATTTGTAACGCCGGCTTAATATATGAATAAACTTAGAAAAGCACATTAGATACCAATCTGAGCTATTAACTTTAGCCTCATACTCGTATTTTGAATTATTATAATTTTGAGATATATTTATTTATTAAATAACTTAATTATTACTCATTTTAATTAATGTAATTATTGTAGATCATTAAATTAATAATTTTCTATTAGATTATCCTTTTTTGTTTCCACCTGTTTATTTTTATTTTATTACTAATAATCTTACTCCTTTTTTCAGTTTTCGTTTTGTAAACCTGCAAATATTTTGAGCACCTGTTCAGTTATACTTCAACTTCTTCTCACTATATCACTTCTTTTCCTTTTGTATTTTCTTTCTTTATTCCTTTTTTATTCGTATTCCGTATTTCCTTTTTTTAAATACATAAACTGTTTTCGTAGTGTGTGTGTGTGTGTGTGTGCGTGTGTGCGCGTCAAAGCTATCCAAAAGCGGCTCCAATAGTTTAATTAAAATAGAGATACACAAAGGAGGAACACTTCTGATTATAAATTACCGAATCATTTCATTCAGAAAAGACAAGATAAAGAAACTGAATTCACGAAATCTGCTGTCTGCAGCGTTGTGATTAGTTTATTTATTTATTTTTTTTTAAACTAGTTGTAATAGAAAATATGACTATATTTCTTAGTCTCTTCTTATTTGTGTGTCTGTACTCATGAAATCAATAATATATACATATATATTTATACTTGGAATAAAATGAAAGGTCCGTGCGGACAATAAAGACTTTAACACATAGAAAAGAACACAGAAAGACACTACAGAACTCACTTCGATAATTCTACATCCGTCGTCATCGGGAAGAAGTGCATAGTGCTATTGAGTAGCAGTTTGCCTCTAAACGCGAGTGCTTCGCACTTCTTCCCGATGACGACGGATGTTGAAATATCGAAGTGAGTTCTGTAGTGTCTTTCTGTGTTTTTTTCTATGTGTTTAAGTTTTATATATATATATATATTATATATATATATATAATATCTGTCCGTTCCATATTTTGTTTTATGCACATCAAGAGTGAATACACAAATATGAAAAAAAAATAGTAGATTTTTTTTTCCATTTTTTATTATATGCTTTCATATATGTTCTGAGACAAGGAGTGAATTTTAAAGTCATCAAAAGTAAGTAATTGTCAGATATTTCGTACAATTTTTTATACGTACACATTCAGTATAACAAACCATTGTGAGAAATAAAATAATTATCAAGAATGTATTTTGGATATATATATATAGGTGTTAGATTACATTTACTCTATTGATTTCTTTTAGTTGAAATATATAACTAAGGTATAAAACTATTTGTGGTTTGAAATTTACATTAAGCGACGGATATGGTTGAGATTTTGAGAGAGCGGTTTTTACAGTTGAAGGGACAAAGTCAAGGTAGAGAAGACTTACAGTCCATTAGAAATCCATTGGTTGAGCTAAGCCAAGAGGAATCAAAAGAGTTCGTCACCGTCTATTTCCATCCATGAACGTGGCCTTAACAACGATAGAAAACTGAAATTTGTCCTAAATACTGTTAAAGCCAATCCAATACGCTCTAATGTTCAGCAATATTTTCATAAATTTTGTATTTTAATATATTAAAATTCAATATTAAATAGAGGCATATCTTGGTTCTCTACCATAATCTACTCCAGAAGGCCATTCAAAAATCTAATTATAGGAGTTTTGAAACGAGTTTCCAAAATAATTTAAAAATATTTAATCCATCCCAAGAATATAAAGCGACTATATTTAAAACTATATTAATATTAATTAACTACAAACTATATAAAGAGGGCAGCTAATTTTTATAATATTGGCTCTGATAACGTCATTAAAAAATTCAAAAGTCTGTTAGCTATGACTTCATGTGGGTTATAAAGTTCCACAAAGTTCTAGAGTCGTTGCATTTGGGAAAATAAGCGTCCTCTTATATTCCCAACTTATCTTGGAAGAGTTCAAGTAGCGTCAAAATTTGTACGGCAACCAAAGTGAAATTAATTTGGAATTTTTTTGCCAAATTCTGAATTATACGCGTTCAGAATCGTTCGAGAAATGAAGTATTACTGTATATGGAAATATATGTGGTATTGAATAGACATTTATGGTTAGTTAATTAGAATAAAAACAATGGTATAATGAATATCAGAAAAGAGAGAGTCAAAGAATAAAATAGAACAGTTAGTTCTCCACTTGAAGTTATTGCTAAACTGAGTGGTGTGACATTAGTTGAAGTGGATGTGAGTTAGAAGGTGACATCGATTCTTTTGATAGATACTACAGAGGAAATTCATCTAAACGACAGAAAAATAATACTCCGTTACCTTCACCTCGATATAAGTGTACAGTAGGTCAAAACTGATTACTTTTGACCTAGCAAGTTGTTAACTCTATTCCTAGGAATGTTTTTAGGTTAGGTTGCAGTGGCAGTCCCAGAAGGGAACACACGTAGGCCAAGCATTGGCCCTCTGTGATACCACACAATGAAGATTGATTCTACAGTGGGAGTCCTAAATTTTGCCTAACTCAAATGTATTAGTGTAGGGATCCTTAACGAGTACCTGACATCGTACAGGCTCGAGACCGACGGTTTAACGTCCTTCTCCGAGGGACGACGCGCTCAGATTTATTCACCTCCCGCGTAAATAAATCGAGGGCCAGGTGAGGATTGAACCCCGGTCCTATCAGTTCAGAGGTGAGCACGTATCCACTGAGCTAGCCTGGCCCCCATTCCTAGGAATGTTTTTGACTTAGTCTACTTAAGGTATTCAAGGCATACTAATTAATAATTATTATTATTGGTAGACAACAATAAATCATAGATAAATTTTATTACCAACTTTTCCTTGTCACAAAAAAGTGTTAACTGTGTGATTTTACCCACTTTGACTCAGGTTAGGATTCTACAACGTGACACAATATCAAATATTAGAGAAATGAATTTCATCGATATGTATATCTTTAGGTAACAAATATAACTAATTTGTTGAATTGCATTTCGTTGATACATTACTGTATAACTGAGATGATGACGTCATAATGATGGATAAGGACTAATATATTAGTCAGTGGTTGCGATACTGGAATGTGATTTTAAACTGAGATGTTCTTTGTAAGCATTACTATTAAGCGGCTCGTCTCTTCTCATGGATAAAACAACATGAGTTCAGAAGAAAAGTTGAATGCAAAATAAAATTCTCTTATTTGTTTTTCAAATATTGATTGAAGCAAGCGCATTATTCTGTTCGGTACATTGCTAGAATATAGGTATAGCATTTTTTTTTTTTAAATTACAACTACCCTTAGAGAGGTAACAAGTAATTTTGATACATGGTACATAAGTAAGATTGAATATAAGAGTGGAGAAACTACCTATTGGTAGTACTCCATGTAGATTGTTCTGATAATCTGCCACTAGTTAGCATTTCTGAGTAGGTCTCTGGGCCAACATCTTTTTAGCCTTCTTATAGGGTTGGTAGGAATCTGATGGGATGATAATTCCAGAATAAAAGGATTTAGATTTGTTGGTAATGATTTATAGAATTTGCAGTATCTGGATTGGATTTCTTGGTGAATAAAAGGAATTTTCAAATCATTATAGATGGTATCATTGAAAACATAAAAGAGAGCTTGTACATTTTTCGAAGGATTTTGGATTTGGCTGTTTGTATTCTTTGGATATTTGAACGCTTGGTTGATCCCCAGATTTTGAGTCCGTAAGTCCAGATCGGTTTAAGTATTGTAGTATATATCAGTCTTTTGTTCTGCAGAGTCAGATTTGATCTTTTTGTCGAGAAGTCTGGATAGCATCTTACGAGTACATCGTTGCATTAGGTCCTGTCTTTTCAGTCTTGTATGGGGGTAGGTATAGCATTAACAAATAATGTAGAAAAAATTCTTTTAACACTCAAAATAAAAGTTTTTATAACTCAGAATAATTAAGATTTGCAGAATACTAAATGCAAGATAACAACTAAAGAAGTTAAATAAAAAAATATACTTACTGCTATAGAAGGTAATATTAATCGGGTTTCAGTCAGTATTCTAGGTTGAAATCAAACTCTCTTAATTTTATTGGTAAGCAAAATTGAAATGGAACATGTAGATAACACTTCCTATTAACAAGGATATTGCACAGAAAGAATTCTTCGAGTTTTCCTTTTCAGGAAGACACTTTCCAATGTACTGTTGAAATTAATAACCTATTTGTGCTATTTCGTTCTATATATTCTTTCTGTGTAATTGAACATACGTATATACGTATACATATATCAAATAAGTAAACCAGAAGTAGTTACACAAATGGAAGAATGTTTTGTACGCTTTGTTGCTCCTGTTTGTTTAATACAGAAATAAAATATCACTGAAACTGAATGAGTAGATTCAATACTAAACCAACAAATAAAGGAATAAATCAGAGAAACAAAAACCAATTGAATGGTTTAATTACATAAGCCATAAAAAAATAAGAAATTTGTTACGTTTATGTATATTGCTGAGTTATTCTTATTTCATTAAAGTTATCCAAGATGTTTAAAAAAAATGGCTTCATTTATCAAGTAATGATGAATTTAGAAGTAAATCAACCAGATATCTCGAAAATAAATTTTATAAATAATAGGGTAATATACACATGTAGAGTATATCAGTTTTAATGGAGCTAAGTAATTACCTGTGCGCGCTCCGACTGATGGACGAGCTTAGAATCAATAAAGGTAATGCGATTCAAATGACCCAGAAATTAATTTAGCCAGAATATTTTATCAAAATAACGCGCTTTTCAATCGCTGGCATCTTCATCAACTGTCAGTTTGGACTAAACTACAATTGCATTTTGATATATAAATATAATTGATTGTATAGTCACTGTCATCGTGCCCAATATAAATAATGAAATACTTCACAGTGAGGCTTTTCAGTAAATTAAAAAAAAAGTACGTTTAGTGTTATCTGTTTGTATCAGATAACGATGCTGAAATAACACAAAAAATGATCCCATACTTGTATAAAAAAAAGGAATGTCACCCAGTACTGTTTACTGATATTTCACATTACTCTTTTTTTAAATTTAGTGTTTGATCTAAAAATAAATTAATTGCACTAATTTAATTAAATATATGAATAATAATTTTAATAAATATAATAATAACTAATGATATTAGTAATAATAATATAGTTTACGGTCTAATTAAAATCAACATTGAACTTTATTATAAATAAGAGTATGTTACGATAAGTTGATATCGAATATGATTGAGATCAACATCATTACGTTCTGTTTGAGAAAATCATTTGAGTAGGAATCATTTATATAAGCCTCGCATCGTTAATGAACCAAACCAAAACATTAACATTCTGCATTCAAATATTACGATTCAATATGAACTATCATACAGTAGTCTGATATCGTAGACGATTGAAAGCTGTGGTTTTACGTCCTACCTCAATATTTAAATTTGAGAAGGAATCATTTATGATAAGCTGATATCCTGGTAAACCATATCAACCACATTGCATATTGTCTGAAAAAGTTATGTTTGGGTAACAATCAATTATGATTCATTGATATGTTGAAAAATATCAATAACTACGTCTTTCACCTCTGTAAGAAATAATGAGCAATTACTGAGCAGGCATCATTTACGATACAGTGACACCGTGATGATCGAAAAAACTATTTTAGTTTTAATGAATATCTTTGAAATCTAAGTAATACTCCAGCTGGTTAAGTGTAACGATTTCACGTTTAAATGTCTCTATGCATTTAAATAAAGAATGCACATGCTTCATGATCTACAACATTTTCCGATTAATTTAAAAAAATCCAAGTTTGGTTTAAAATAGTCCTGGTTTAAATGAAGATAATTTACCTTTAATTAGAATTAATTCAAGTGCAATTTATAATAATCAAAGCTTAAATTAAAATTATCCTAGTTTAATTTAAAATTGTTCAAATTTATAATTAAAACAGTTTGTCACCTTGGAAATACATACATACTATACTGAAGTTTAAATTAAACTCAAATTATTTTAAAATAATGCAAAAATATCTTATAAAGGACTACAATTACATATGTATGTCTATTTGGACTATATATGTAGTTATGTTGATGTTTAAATCTAAAAAATAATGAAGGATAAAATGTTTAATGAAAAAATATTTTGATGCTAGTTGAAAAATTAACATTAATATATGAATAATAAAGTTTTTTTTGAAATTCATCAAGACAAAATGACAATATGGAATAGCAACCATAGAAAATTTCACAATAGAAAATATGGAAGTCAAAGCAAATACACCATTGTTATTATAACAGTGAAGGAAGGAAGGAATTTATAAAAATGTTTTTCATTACATTTTGTTATTTTTGTATTTTATTTGGTGCATTAATAAGTTAGAGTTATGCGGATTACCCTTACCTATTTTAAGTTAAACTTACACTTTTCTAAATGTAACTTGGATTATTTTAATGTAACCCGAAAAATTTGTAGACGTGTACAGATATGATGAGATTATGACATTTCTTAATTTACATAAATTCACTTCTAGATTCATATTTACATTGTTAGAGATGTATGTACATGAAATAAAGTAGGTTTCAAACAAACATAAACATAAAGCAAACCCAACTTTTTCATTGGGTTAGACGATCGGAACTGACTGATTGGAACTGGCGTGCTTTAGAGACTAAACCAGGAGAAGTCTAAAATTATCACATATGCTGAGTTGCTGCAAAAGTAGAAGGGTAAATGAATAAGTAGCATTACACAAAATGTTTATAAAAGAGAAGAAGGGTTCTGCCAAACCATCAAATATACGTCCTTTAGAAGCCATTCAATCAAAAATACTTAGAAAACTATCACATGTCCTACTTTACGTTCCAAATATAATCATTCACCCCTGATCTTAAAGTCCCTTCGTAACGCGACTATGCAAGATATAGCTACAAACTATTCCAAAGTAAACTCTCAACTCACTCAAATCTATTTTCTCAAAATCTTTCCTTACTAGTAATCCCCATAAACCCCTAAAGACGGCTAAAACGACAATGGCCATGTGACCTATCTAATAAAGTTTAAATTTAGTAAGGAAGTGCCACCAATGGGTGTCCACCCTATTTCCTTTACAAAATGAAATATTAAAAGAACAAACCCTGACCCATAATTACTTCTAAATTCATAATTTTATTTCAAACAACCAATAGTACAAAAAAAGAACAAAAATAAATAAAACGCCAATTAAATTCATTCAAAATGTTTACATACATATGCGAACGTATTTAACATCAGATTAAGGTAAATCAACTTTTAATATATAACAAAAATAGCTTATCATATCATATATATTTAATTCGCTTTTTGTTTTGAAAAATCAATATGATAAAACAATATGATAAAATATCAAAAACAAATATGATAAAATACGGGCATATTATTATTTTGTGCATTTATGTATAACATTGGTGATTCTATAACAACTTTGGGTTGTTAATATATATCTATATATCAAGTACAGTAGATTCATTTAATACTTGAACTAGGTAATATTCCATTTCGGACGAGAATCAGAACAGACTAGCTGCCCTTCTTAGGATAACTGTAACGGCTTTATTGTTTAACAACGTGTATTCAGCTCGTAGTTTTCTTCACCGAACAATTTCCCTCCCTCTATTCCATCAGCTATTAGTGTCCATTTCTAGAACGACCATTATTTATTCGTCAGGCCATAATTTAGGCAATGCCCGAGACGAGCGTGGTTCTATTCACAAGAAAAATGCACTTTCTAATGCCTTTGCAAATTCTCTTAAGGCAGTCCAAAATAAATGTTGTCATTTTACTTGCTATGGATTAAACCATGTACATATAGTGTAACATGTCTTCTTCAGATAACAACAAGAGTCAATATATAGAATATGTTAGATCTCGTCAAATGTTTTTTTAGTGCAATTATAAATTAATATGTGTCTATGTATACGATAAAATAAGATGTCATAGTAAAGACAAAAAAATTAGTCTTTTTTCAACCAAAACAAGCAGTCTTCTTCATCTAGATCAGTCAGACTCTGACGAGTTGAAAGATCGGAGTCAAATTTCTGATTCTCGTACTCTGGTTTGACCTATTTCATATCTTTACTGATAAATTTAAATATACTCAAAAAGCCAAAGAAAAGTCGAACTAAAGAAAAACATTGGGGCTCTCTCAATATTTCGACCGAATTTAACAGTTGTTTTCAGTATGAAGTGGCAAGAACAACAATATTATTTTAATGATAAGAAATAAAACAATTAAAACGATTCAGAAATTAAATACATAACAAAAATATGACACAATAAAACAGAAATATGAAAACAAATATAAATACTGACATGAAACTACAGAAAAAACAGGAAGCAAGAAAAATTTATAATTCGCGCTAGCTTGAGATCAGGATTGGAATGCTACTTAATGTGGTCAATATGTGCCTCTTCTGAAGCTCTAAAAGGAACAAAGGGTTGACATCAAGGATGTGTTTGGGAAGCTAGACACGGACACAGTCAGTGTATCAATGTTATGGCAGTTAGGACAGGTTACTGCGCTGACCAACCGAATCCCTTTGATAACTCATACAAAAACTCAGTTCAGTCAAGGTACTGAAACCAACGTTTTACGAATCACACTGGATGCAATACAGACAATAAATACAGTTTCAGAAAGTACAAAGGGTATAATCCGGCAGGAGTGTAGGTTAATATCAAAGGGGATGAAAAACAAGAGGTGGGGTTGATAATGAGACAGCATTGACAGTCAAGCATGACTTATGCATGCTCGACCTGGTTACAAGCCGCAAGAAGATGCATACCTTATGGCTGAGGATATTGGTATGCCAGAAATGTGGATATGCAAAGAGACTTCAGGTAGGAATCACTTGACTAATGCGCTAATAGACTGGTGATCAATAGAGACATGCAAATCCCAACCCATCCAAACACTCTTTTTCAGAGCCTATATCTCTAAGGATTCTCCAATGACATCCATCGTAGAGGCTGTTGTTAAACTAGAAGACAGAACCCTTCCTGAACTAACAGCTCTTTCACAACTCAAGGAGGCTAAATGAAACAAAACCGACAAAACGAAATAAAATATTAGAGACATTTATGTCCTGACTCCTGAATCACTGTAGTACTACAATTCAGCAGTAGTAGGTCCGTGACCTGGAACTGAATTAAACTTGTTTGGACAGTCACGTCTTCTTCATTGTTACTTTCTCCTGCCAGCAAAGAGCATATTAGGAGTGAAATGAACAAAAATAGGTCAATGGTAAAAATTGGTAACATTTTGACCTCTTCTTTATACCTTTTTTACCCTCTCATAATATGTACCATGTACTAACTTGTTATTAATTATTTTTTTTTATAATTGTTTTATATAATGTAATAACATTTTAGCTACACTATCTAATTCGTTTGGAGCGATTTTAAGATCCAGTGAATTGTTTATTTCCATACATTTGTGAGTGAGTCGTTAATGTAGTGATTTTTACACATTTTTCAGCTGATGGCAGTATAAACAGTTCACGTTTTTTGTCAAGGACTCTATTAGTTTATATCTGTCAGAATTTCTCTCAACATCCTTATAATTTCTGATGTTGAGAAAAAAATTGTTTAAAATATAAATAAAAGTATATACTACTTTATTTTATTTTTGATCAATTAAAATTTTAGTACGAGAGAATATAAATTTTAAAGAACCCCATAGAAGAGAAAGCAAAAAATGGTTGGCTATGTGAAAGCGTATTTATCCCCAGAATACCTATTATTCCTACAGACAGAGAATTCAATTTCCTGTCAAGATAAGCTTTGCAATGGCCATAAACAAAGCCGAGAGACAATGATTAGAGTTTGCTGGGTCTCACTTGATTCCGGGATCGTTTGACTGGGGTCCACACTATGCAAGCCGTTCAAGCGTAGAACTCCTTCCAAACTTTTTCCATCTGATATTCACATCACACTAATTATATGCAAAAGTATAAAAAAAATTTCAATACTGTTCTATTACCAGTATTTTGTTTAATTTTTATTTAAAACTACACAACTTGATTATTATTTTGGCATTCCTTTTATTAGATATCAATTCAACAAGAAAATAATACACGTCTAGAATATTGTATAGAAGTAAAGCACATATTACATTTTTTTCTATGAAACTACTTATTTTACGATTTATATCAGTCTAATATTGAATAGTACATGAGAGATTACCAAACAGAGATAAAATAGTAAACAATACGACGGGAACAAATAATTAAACATCAGTATAATTTAAACATATCAAAACTAGGCTCCATTGAATACTTCTGAATAGTTCTGATTTGATTTTGAATCAAAACTGAATCGATATATTCCATCGACTTTGTTTATATGTTGTTATGGTAATTTATGTTTTGATTCGATATATTCCATCGAGTGATATGATCGACTTTCTTTATATGTTGTTATGGTAATTTATGTTTTGATTTATGATCAAAACTGCTGGATCAATTTCTTCTGATTTATATTTCAATAATCAAAATTTTAACTTTAATTAGGTTGTGTTTAATTTGTTGATGAAACACACCGAGAAGACAGCACAAGAAATTACAATAACACTATGTTAAAGAACATTATCGTCCACTAACCTAACTTCGAAGAAACGTTTCTATAATATGGCTGTACTCTGACTTTTTATCATACTGAGCTTACTTGTTTCTTTTATATCATTACCTTTTTTACCCCCTGTGTGTAGGGTTAGCCTGACATCAAAGGGATTTCTTCTTCATTACTTCATTCTCTAATTATATGAGTTGAACAAGTAAACAAAAGATTAATAACCTTAAATTATTGAACCAAATATCGCATAAACATAGTTATTCAAGTAAACCTATAAAAAAAATGATATGATATTATGACTTCTATTAAAAATTGATAAATTAGTATAGATTTCAATGGGAGAGTTATTACAGCTAACGAACAAGATAAAAATAAAAGAAAACACTGGAAATAATATTTATTGAAATAAATATTATATGTTCATTAATTGTAGAATTGATGTGTAAAGTGGGTTTATTCAATCTTTTAGTGAAATTTGTTCATTGGTTTAAGGAAATAGAATCACATCTGCGGCGACAGGATTGAATAATATTCCAATGGTCACTATAAACCGTGTATATGTTAACAAAACTTTTACAGAAATTTTCTATTACATCATTCTGTATTCATAGTAATATTATGCGAGTATACATAATAATTATTAATTAGTTAATTAATGTTTAATTTTTTTTTGTAAAAATCATATATTATTAATGTAACCATATTTCAACAAAACAAATGAGTATAATAAAAAAAGAAATTTTAGTAAATTTTTGTCCGGAGAATTGACGGGTCTAAAAAGCCATCAAATGTAGCCATGTAATGAAATGGACTTGCTTATCTTAACGACTATGCCGTATTAGCATATCTGTCTTTTATGGTCCCTCGGACGTTTTATAAGCTGACTAATCAAATTTATAACGGATTAATAATCGACATATATCCCGCTTTACATAAACAGGAAAAAAGCATTGTATTCACTTTACATCGCGTTCGATGGGATAAATTATAACACAATATTACAGTGATAGAACAATTGTTCCTTAACTGTAAGTAACAGTTACAGTTACAGTGAATTGTGAATTGTTAAGGCAGTATAACCTTACTCAGAGCAAAAAATTATGGCAGCACGAATTTATTAATTTCTTTTGAAAATAGTGGATTACTTCATGAATAATAATAAGGCAAGAATAACAAATTTAGATATTCCAGTTGATAAACTCACCAGGCCTATCTATATTATTGCCAAATACCATATAGTTATAAAGATTAACCATTCTGAGGTAAAATGGATAAACAAACAAAAGTCTCCACACAAATGAAGTTTTATTCAACAACAACAACATGTTTCGAACGCTTTGTGTTCATCATCACGAAGACACCAAGGATGTGGTGCTGAAGGGTTGGTTCAGTGAAAACAACCTTTGTTTGTCTATTCATTTTACCTCAGAATGAGTAAATACCACACAATTACGGATTGCGTAACTAATTATTTTATATGAGTTTGCTTGTGTTAGAAAAACATAATCAACGAATCACTTAAAATATTCTTATATTTGATAACATACAGTATTGTATATTTGCAGCTAGTACAATTTTTTACATTTATTACATTGTTAGGCACGTACCTAGTACAATTTATTATTATTAACATAATTGTAGGGTAAAAAGCTAATGAAATGGTCTCCACATATAAAAATTTAATCGTATAAAACAACGCGTTTAGAACACGTAGTTCTTTCTAAGGCATTAACTAAAAAATACAATGACACCAGAGAGTTATCTATAGTACAAAGTAAATATAGTGCAAAATAAAATAAGGAAGAGAATAAAAACCTAAGGGTGAGTGTCTGTAGTACAAGTACAAGTACTCTGGACACTCACCCTTAGATTCGTACTATCTTCCTTATTTTATTTTGTACTATATTTACTTTGTACTATAGATAACTCTCTGGTGTCATTGTTTTTTTAGTTAATGCCTGAGGAAGAACACTACGTGTTCGAAAGACGTTGTTTATACAATTATTTTTTTTTATGTGGAGACCATTTCATTAGCATTTTACCTTTAATGAGTAAATACCATATAATAACTGTTTGAACTACGTTATAATTATTAACATTTCTGAGATGCAAGGTGAGAAAATAATATGTACTTCAAACGTATGTGTTGTAACTAACTCATTCTCAGACGTAAAGAGTTGTATTCTAGAAAGAAATTTCTGTGAAAACAGTATATTCCAGATGAAGATCATAGATAAGGCAGTGTATTTTTTTTGTGTGTTGTTTATTGTTTTCAATGCATGGTTTTTATTGCTCATGATGCATTTTTAAAGTCACTACCATAATAAAATTTGAAAAACCAAATGAAATAACCTGTACTTCAGTTGAAGTCTGTTTTTTTTTATTTATTCATTTTTAAGTAAAGCGTAGTTGATAAATCAGAATATCTATATTTATTGTTATTTGTTAAATATAGCAAATGTTATATTATAATTTTCTCTCTAATTTTACCATGCCTAATAATATTATTATAGTCTGTGCTATAAGTCTTGGACCTGAACCAAGCTATTGAGGGAAGTAGACCGCAGTTGAAATTGACATTCCAAGTAGAACATGTAAACCATTCGGTCCAGATTCCGTTAACATATCGCGGTGAACTGACAGGCTCCTACCACATATTACCATCACTGAAGCAGGAGTTATTTTTACATAGCAAGGCCAAGATATGTGACCAGTTTGAAGATAACAAGAAGAAATAAGGTTACATTAACATATACAATTAAAGATTGTCACCAAACCCGGATAATACAAAACTTTATTATGAGTAAGAGTGTGTCACCTTATCAAGATGTTTAGAAAAAAGGAAAGAACGGTCATAGCAAATACATATAGGTCTTAAATTAATATATAAATTAGCTATAATTAACACAAATCAACTAAAACAAACATTAAAATAAATAAAAACCAAACAAAAAAGAACAAATAGTGTAAATATGAGATTTAACGTTTCACTATTACAATACTGTAAATTAAAATAGTGTAAATATTGAAACCTTTAAAGCATGGTTATCATTCAAAAATAAATTGTGTAAACTAATAAACGTATATTCAAATGTTTGTATTCCAAACGGTTTTAAAACAATATTGCCTTTTTTTAAAAATATTATTGTTAACATTGGAGTTTAAAATTTCATTAATACTGTTGAATGCTTAGTATATAAATTCATTTCTTTCATTAAAGTTATATTAAAATATTGTTCAAAGAATAAATAACAATTAGTAAAATTAGCTTGATGCAGCTGTAAAACAACCACACTTTTTTTTACTAACCTAAACTTTAACCATGCAAAAACGTATAACTATTTTCAGACATGAAGTACTTTACTAAAACTTACTGTTAGAAGCGCAACAATTAATAAAACATCAGTATAGATATCTTAATAAAGCATCAGTTCAGCGTAGGGTATAATAAAGCGGCAAGGTTTGCTCATATCAACGTACTCGCCTCTGGACTGGCAGGTCCGGGGTTCCATACTCACACTAGCCCTCAATTTATTCGCCTTGGAGGTGAATACAGTAATTTCCCTACAAATGTCTCTTTCTCCTGTCGTTGTTGGGTATCAAAATATCAAAATAATTCTCTGTACTTTCAATTTTGTGTTATCTCAATTTTAATTTTTTACACATATGTTTGGGCACATATTAATTAAGAAAGTTTGTCCATCTAGTCATTATAATCTTTTCCTTACACGACAAATATAATAATATTACCATAAATAGTTGTTTATAATTTTCTTTCTATTAAAGTTACAACTAGAGAACACAAATAAGAGGACTAACACTCACGATTTTCGATCATTTCAGCTGTCTTGTCTTCTTTAGGAAAACGAAGGAGCGGAAACGTGAATGCGTCCACCGACCGATACAAACACCGATATAGTGTCACGCAGTGCAGCCACCTTACTATCGTGACTTGTTTAAACTCTAACTATGTGAAATAATAAAAGTTATATTTAAGTAAAGAAGGAGAGAAAGAAAAAAGAGAGAAAGGAAAGAAAGAAATCATAAACTAAAACTTAATAAATGAGGCTTAAGTGAAAAATATTCAAAGTACAGCAGAAAAAAAATGAAACAAAAACTAAACTCTAGAGTGCTGAATGTGAAAAAATAAAAAGCCAAACTGTTGCAGAAAGTAAAAAAAGAAAGCATAACGAAACCAAAAAGGTTAGCATATAATATATATAAAAAAATAAATTAATTAAAAAAAACTATAAAAATAAAATTTAAAAAATACAGTAAATCATCTGATTAAATTGAGGCCAAGGGAATTATATATATATAACAGATTCAATAATATATCGACCGTTTGATATTATTTCTTAAATAAATAAATTTTTCTTAATTAAAAAATTCTTACTTTTGCCTATGAAAAAGGTTTTAAATAAAACCGAAACGTTGGCAACGAGAGTTTAATTTTTTATCCCTGAAAATTGACCGAACCCCGATTAGAGAACACACCTATATATATAGGTGTGTTCTCTCTCGCTCTCTCTCTCTCTCTCTCTCTCTCTCTCTATTATATATATATATATATATATATAATATATGGATTAATTTACCACAATCAATATATATATACCATACCATAATCAATTACCATACCATATATTACCATAAATTACCATACCATATCCATTACCATAATCAATATATATATATATATATTACGGCAACACTGTTGGTCTCCAACCGTCTCTGAACCTCTTGGTTTCCCTCTCTTATCTCTCCTGAAGACGGTTCAAATAAAAAATTATAGATTTTAAGTGTGTTCTTTTGATTTCTCTGTGTTTCTTTATCTATATTGAACTACATATATATATATATATATATATATATATATATATATATATATATATAATAGATTCAATAATACATTGATCGTTTGATAGAATAGGTGTGTTCTCTAATCGGAGTTCGGTCAATTTTCCAGGATAAAAAATCAAACTCTCGTTGCCAACGTTTCGGTTTTATTTAAAACCTTTTTCATAGGCAGAAGTAAGATTTTTTTAACTAAGAAAATGAAATTTACATTATTTAAAGGAACAACAATATTAACCGGACAAAACATTCGACTAGACTGTATGTATATATATATATATATATAGGACCATAACATAACGGTCGAAGGTGAATAAGAGTGATGCTATGATTATTTAGTATGCTGACCTCTTACACCATCGAATTATTCAAGACTATTGACTCAATAATATCATTGTTTAAACAGAACCTGTGATAGCGAAGCGTAATAACATTGATCAGACCAGAGCGTATTTCACAAGCAGCGAATAATGACAGCAGTTTAAGTAGGAATGGGGAAAGAGGAGGTAATTTTCTCCAGACAAAGAGAAAAAATGTAGATAAAAAGAGGGATGAATGGAGGGAGATAAATGGTTGCTTTGGGAGGGGGTTAGTGAATAATCTATGGTCGGTGGATGGTTATAAGGAATGGTTATCGTCCAACTATCGACTAAAGCCAGTGTCAAGACAAACTGGGCAATCGATAAGGAACTTTTATGGAGGGCTATTAGGAGACCGACACATGTGGATCCGTCGCGTGCCTGGCTAGATTAGGAAAGCACCCTCAACACAATTACCATACCTAGTGCTACCTGCAGGGACATGGGGCTAAGTGCAACCTACAGCACGGCCCTTCGGCTCAGTATCGGGGGGCTTCAGAGGAATTAACAAAGGAAACCCAGCCACTCACTCCACACAGCTCTCTAACTTATAAAGAGTAAAAGAACATTGTGTCGACAACAAACATGTCAAATTAAAGGGTGTTATTATTATTGTTAATAATAATACTAATAATATTAATAATAAAAATACATTTTTTATTTTTGCAAAATACAGTATATTATTAAAATTAATTTGAGTATTCAAATATTAAAAAACATAGAAAGAAAATACACGAGATGTGTTCTTCACAAATTGGTGTCTCTTTTATTGTGTGTGTGTGTATGTGTGTGTGTGTGTGTGTGTGTGTGTGTGTGTGTGTGTGTGTGTGTGTGTGTGTGTGTGTGTGTGTGTATGTGTTTCTGTTTGTCCTTGTCAATAGTACTGTCAGCTTTAAGATAGAACTCAGGCTATGCACCAATATTGCAATTTGTTATATATGTAAAAAAATAAATGAATGAGTTTTAAATATAATTAGACAACGTAAATTTCAATTACAATTGGTGGGTATATGGCGTTTGATTAACGCAGAAATAGTTTATCAGCGTTTAATTATTAAAGGCTATTCTAAAATAGAGGCAAATAACAAGGTGAGTGGAATACAAAATAATAAGGTTTTTAATAACTAGAATGGTGTATGGGCAATAATATTAGAACTGATATGCCAATAATTAATAAAATTTCATGTACTTAATAGGTTTATCAATTAGTTTATATAAATATCCTTAAAGAAGATGATGGGACAATAAATATCAACATTTAAACAAGTATATGAAGCATGTTTAGCATATATAGCATGTATATATGTATAGGCCACGTAAAATCTCTGAAAAGATATTTTTGGAGCAGTCCTTCTTGAATACATGCATTTAAAAACTGTATGTCTCATTCCACTTGATTTGACTTCGTCGAATATTTTTCCAAATTTCGAAATCTTTTCTTCATTTCTGGGTTCAACATAAAAATTAAATCACCATATTAAGTTGAACATAGAAAAGAAGAAAAGATTTCAGAATTTTGAAAAATATTCGATGAAGTTAAATCAAGTGGAATCAGACATAAAGTTTTTAAATGCATGTATATATATATATATATATATATATATATATATATATATATATATATATAAGGGCTTTGTATGTGCGATATCCGTAATTGGCAGAATAAATGTCTACTTATGCATGCACAATCATGCATTGAATTTTTGTAATTTATCAGATTGTTAATAACCGAAATAGCATTTTGAGTAGGTGGCCTATGTAAGATGTTCACTTGATCTATCAAGAAATTAGTGGTAAGATCATTATTTATCTTAGCTAGTGTTACTATATCTTGTTAAGGAGATAAAAAAATATAATATTTATAATAAAAAATAACTTTAAGACGTTAGAATGTATGTAGGAAAATCTAGGAAATTGTATAAGCCAATATAGAGCAGTTTGAAAATTGTTTTGAACCAAAGATAAGATAATAGATACAACATGACTAATACTTTTGCGTTGCATTTATAACATGAGATAAAAAAAATGTATTTTGAGTATCGTTTATTAAATAATAAAACTATTTACCTTGATTAAATGAGATGATTGCTCAACGCATGCGCAAGGAATATTTCGTACCTAAAACAAAAGAAAGGTCATTAATTGCTCACGAATGGGATAAAGGGTTAGGCACAGTTGAGTCCAATAAGATGAACAGATTGTAATAAACGGTCAAGGAGGTGCCTACATGAATGACTTTGTCATTTTATTACATCAAACAAGTGTATTTATGTACCTTTGTGAGTGTAAATGTTGTGCACGTTTTGCACTTCATGTGCGTGTGAACAACTGTTTTTCGTGTGTTTGTGTATAATTAATTGACTCAGATAAAACATACACAAGAACACACAAAACTGTACTGATTTTTTGCATCCCCCGTTAATAAAGAGAAATGCAATAGGCTGCATGTAAACGTATGATATAACTCAATCCACAGCACTATTTCACCATTCAAAAGGATTTCGTTTGTGTTTGTTTAAATTTAAAAAAAAATCCACTTCATTACAGTAACATTAAGGGATTGGTAATGAAGTAGTCTTTTCTATGTATGAATTCCATTTAATACTATATGGAGGGATAGTTTAATGTTGTATTTTTTTATGTATTTATTGTTTGTTTGCATTTTGAATGATAAATTGTTAGCCATAACAAATGCTAAGTTTTCATAAATTTGTATATTGATAATAAAAATTTCTAATTCACTTTAGTACATTTAAGTGTGAACTGTTTAGGAGTCAGCCAGATTGATGATTATTTTGTTGAATATTTATTTTAATCTTTATAAATAAAATAATGATTTTGTCTGTACATTGCTTAGAACTGACTCATTTCAAGTTTTCTTTACGTTTCATACATTGGAGAAACCGAATCCACCCTTAGAAAAATTTCTGTCGGTTTGTCGGTTTGTCCGCAAAACTTTGTCACAGGTAAACTCAGCTACCATAAGACATATAAAGCTCAAACTTTTACAGTAGATTTGTGTAGGTCTAACTTAAAATATAGGCTATGAATTGATTGGAAATTCAACGTAGAAGTGAAGTTATGGACGTTTAACGCAAAAATGTTTGTCACAAGTAAACTCAGCCACCATAAGACATAGCGAGCTGAAACATTGACACTGGATTTGTGTGTGCCTAACTTAAAATATGGGCTCTAAATAGATTATTTATTCAGTACAGAAGCGAAGTTATGGGGCTTTTAGCTGTATTTTCCTAACTTCACAGACAAGTTTGTTTTGAAAATACACAGGTGTGGCAAGTAGGTATTGTTAGTTGATTTTAATTTCAATTGAGCACATGAATATATTGCGTATTTGACATCATTGAAATGGTGTTTCACAGAGTTAAGGATGTACTATCTATTGAGAATAAATGTTTTGTAAACGAGCAATTCTCAGCCCTTAATATGAACAGGCATGAGAAATCAACAAACAAGTTCTTACGCTATATGAAGCCGAGAAAAGAACTTACAAGTCAGTAAAGAGATTGGATTAGTGATGAAGAAGCAGTTCATTATCTAATTGAATTTCTTGACTCTGAATTTATTTCTCCTGGACTGCCTGCTCATGAGTAAAAACTGAAAGTAGGAGCACCAATGATGCTGCAATTTATAGCAGTAACAAATTTCATGTTACGAAACATGAGTGACCCAAAAACTGTGCAACGGGACACGACTCTGAGTTCGTGCTCTACACAGATGTGCCATAGAGGCGGACATAATGACTGGATGTGTTATTGGGGAGTCTTCCGAACCACTGTCTGTTTCCATTCAAATGATTGCAAGGTTCCCTCAGAGTCTATTTCGCAATGACGTTAACTAAGTCGCAAAGGGAGACTTTATCTAACGCAGGAATTCAAGTTAGCGAAACCAAGTTTTTCTCACGTGGTTAACTGTAGTTTACTTGCTCAATAGTCAGAGGTTTCAACTGATTGTTCTTCCATGAACCTGAAGGACAGACAGCTAATGTAGTGTATACAGAGGCATTTGTTTAACACTGTACTAATAATGGTGTTTTCTACTATTCTATAATTTCTAATTATAGTATTAGTATAATACTATAATTGATATGTTGAAATACTAAGTATAATAGAATTTTTGATTCCGTCAAGGACGGGTACATTTGCTAGTATTAATTAAAATAGTTACTAAATCATAAGTCGATTGTGTCAACCACTACACTCAAGCATTTCAGTATAAGTACAGTAGGATTAAAATCATTGCCTCTTGGAGAATTTAATTTGTAAATTACTATGTAGATTGTAATCTACTTAGGAACTACCTAGGGAAATTAATAAGTAGATTTAAGGTAATCAGCTAAAAGATAAATAGTAAATTTATCAATATTAACACTTCCACCTCTATAATTGAGAAAATTAGCACTAAATGTAGTACGTGAACAAGGAAAATTTGTTTGACTACTTCAAGTAGTGATATACGAGACATATCTTAGATATAGTAAGAAAATCATAAAGTTCTCTGCTAGAATATTAAAAGGTAAGGCTATGAAGTACTGCTTTGGTCCATTGATTCAAGCATTTTAACACGCTGAATAGTAAGACGCGAAATTAAATCAGCTCGCAGCTTAATGAATTCAAAGATGATAACACTGCAAAGTCATTGTTGGGCAATTTAATGAACACTACAGACTTGAAACTTATTCAATTAAAGCCTAATAATGTAGTGTACTTTTTTTAAAAATGAAATATGAAAAATAATATATGAATATGCTATGATTTATATAATCTTTTTTTTAAATAATGAAAGTTAATAACGTAGTAAGTCTAAAATGATTTGCTAAGCTTTAATGAAACTTGAGTATGCTACTATATTGACTCGTTAAGTGTTTGCTGAATATGAAATTTATATCAATCGTAAATTTGATTTATTTCACCTACATTGTGATAATACTCAAATAACTTGTTAAATGTTATCATTCTTACATTCTGTAAGTTTAATATTCTCAAGAATTTGTAATGTCTCTTAATAATCTTGAGTTATTATGAATGACAAAGACATCTTATTATACTCTTTTATTACTAATTTCTTTTTTTCTAACACGCAGATAAAATTTTAATGCTGAAAAGCTTACTAATTTGTGTTATTGTTATTGATTGCTTGTTATAAATATTACAGTATTATTACGTTTATTTGTATCTGCTATTAACTATCTTAGTCCATGCACACAATACCACTTTAATTTTCATTTCATATCACGGTATGTACGTCAGAATAATATAACCTCAATAATAAATTGAAGTTTATTAATGAGAGTTATCAAAGCAAAAAAACTCAACTCTGTCTTATAACGTTTCGAAAAAATTTATATTTTCATTATAAGACTACAAAAAAATACATAATCTATTTTCGTAACAAAAAGAACAAGAGATTATAAAATATAAGAAATAATAATAATTAATCATACCATACACTGAATGAAGGTAAAGAAAGTTAGGACTAACTCTGGCTATAATCTGAGGAGGTTATATAGTTTCAGGTTAGTTATTTGTCAATGATTTCTTCTCCTAACCATCTCTTTTATGCTTCTATACGAGGTGTGTAAATAAAGTAGTGAGACTGATTTTTTTTAAATTTTCTATTCAAATATAATTACAATGTGATATTGTCACCTTCAAAATAGTTCCCTTCGGAAGCCACACAGCGCTGGAGACGGTCCTTCCAATCATTGTAGCATTGCTGGAACTCGGATTCTGGAATGGCCTTCAGCTGGTCGGTTACAGCAGTTTGTATGTTTTGTAGTGTCCCGAAATGAGTTCCCTTAAGGTGATTTTTCAATCTCGGGAAGAGGAAAAAGTCACAAGGACTCAAGTCTGGTGAATAAGGAGGCTGAGGAGCAGCAGGAATGTTTTTACTGGCTAAAAACTCGTTTATTGAGATGGCAGTGTGACAGGGCGCGTTCTCATCTCCAATTCATTGGTCAAAATGTGATGAACGGAGGTGTGATTCAAATTCAACTGTTCCCCGATCATTCTGACTGTCAAGCGTCGATCTGAACGCACAAGGTTCCGTACTCTGTTGACATTTTCATCGGTGTTTGCACTTGAAGGCTTTCCGCTTCGTGGTTCATCTTCAATCGACTCTCTTCCTTCTGAAAATTCCTTAAACCACCGAAAAACCTGTGCCCTTGATAAAACACGTTCTCCATAGGCCTCCTGAAGTTTTTCAAAAGTTTCGGTTGCATTATGTCCAAGTCTGAAGCAAAATTTGATTGCACACTGCTGCTCAACTTTGAGGTCACTCATTTTTAAAAAGCTCAAGAAAAAACCATTTCACGAAAACCAACGCTACGGACAAACAAATGACTGTGGCGAGTTCAGATTCATACTGGAGGCGCATCACACGTGCACCTGACGCTACTCAAGGCCACGCGTCTCCAGCGTTGCCAGATCGAAAGCAACGTTGGCAGTCTCACTACTTTATTTACACACCTCGTATATTGCTACTTAAAGTTTATTTTTTTTTACCTTTTTTTACTCCCTTCATATATTATTTAAGTTCATAATTTTCTTACCTTAAAAAGTTTTGCAATATTCATTTGTTAATTTTCACACTCTATAATAATAACTATATAACCTGCTCAGATCATAACCTGAGTTGGTTAAAACCTATCATTTTCAAAAACACAGAAAAATTATGTTTTTTTGGTTAACTAATATACTCAGTATAAGGTATCATTAATTATTATCAATTTTTATATGTTTCAATCATATGTTTTTTTTATTTAATAATAATAAATAATATATTATCGAATCCTTGATAATGAAATTATAAATATCCATAATATTGAGAGTCATAATTGAGTTTTCTGACCAATTAACCATGAAAGAATCCAGGAAACATTCGTTATGTAGCATATTATAGTTTTGTTAGTCAATAATAAGAGATGAACATTTTAGTAATGGAGATTTAAATTGTTATATGTTTTTAAATCACTTCAATTAGTGTTTAACAACAGTAACCTGTTAAATAACTACAGTTTTACTTGGATTTATAATTAATAAAAAAAAACATAGCTGGAATTTCTACAATTTCGATTATATTTATACTCAACAACCATATAATAGTAAATCCGATTTTTTTATTCAACTATAATTAGTACACATATTATATATAACCTGGAATCAGTTGAGTAAATACAATAAACATCACAATGTTAAGAGTTAATATATTAAAGGCTTTTTTCATTCTAGTTTAAAATGAAAGGAACACTTATACTGTTTTGCAGAGAAATAAACTGCATTAAATTTAATTTTTAATATCAAATACGAATTTAAAAAGAAAGGCTAACTTTTTCTGCTTCAAATGTGTTCAAATCAATGAATATTTAATTGGCAAATATTTTTTTCATTTGAAGGGAAGTTTTTTGCACCCTTGATTTAAGTGGGTGTTCTTAAAGGTACGGAATACAAAATGAGCAAAATAACTTCCTTTCGAGTGACTTTCAATAGAATCAGATAAGTCGAAGTCACTTGTTGAAAAAAAAAAAAAGGAGAGAGTAAACTCATTTTGTCAAGGTAAACGCTGTTTTTTTTTTCTTATTCGTATATTAAGGGTGTAAGGAAGGGTGGATTTTCACACTTTCACTGGAGAATCGAAGTGTATTAGAGACAGTGTTTGGGGCAGCAATCAGAAAAGAAAAGGGAAAAAAAAAAGTGCGAGGGGTAAAGTCGTCTAATGCTGGGTCCCTTTGAAGATGAATCGAGAAAATAGTGATGACAGAAGCAAGGAAAGGGCAAAGAGAAATAGAAGAAGGAGAGGGAAAATGAATGAGGGAGGAAGAAAAGAAACACGTCTTCCCCTCTCTATCAAAGGAAAGCACTAAAATCAGCATCAAATCGCAGAGACGCTTGAGGGAAAAACAGCTTCATGGCGCAAACTGTTTTATAAGCGACAAAAGTGAGACAAGTAAAAGAGCAAAAGAAATTCAACAATGACTGACTTTAGCCTTGCTTGGATAAGAATTCTCAGCGGCCTAACTCCACAGTCAACTCAATTCATTGACAAAACATGTCACAACTGTTGCTTGAAACATATTTTAACGTAGGTTTTAAATGTTTTTACCAAAAATATTCTGACGATAAATAAAAAAAATGAACCAACTTCTTTATGCCATTATTATTTTGATTTGATAGCTAGACTATCAATGTCAGTTATAGGATTCAGTAGAGTTTCACGTTTTAAAAGTAAGTACAGATACACATGTACATATATAAGGAATTGTTCTTGTCCTCTTCACTCAATGCAGTATTTGATAAGTTTATAGAGGTCTAGGTCTTTTAATTGAAATATTTCTGCTCAAGCCAACGTTTCAATGTATGGTAAAAATCTAATGAAATGGTCTCCACATATAAACATTTTAATGATATAAACAACGCGTTTCAAACACGTAGTGTTCTTCCTCAGGCATTAACTAAAAAATACAATGACACCAGAGAGTTATCTATAGTACAAAGTAAATAAGTACAAAAATTAATATAAAATAAAATAAGGCAGAAAGTACGAACCTAAGGATGGTGCCTCTGAATAAGACTGACTGGAAATGGAATGGACATGGTCAGTTATATGTGGAGACAATTTCATTAGATTTTTACCCTACAATGAGTAAATACCGCATAATAACTGATTGCACTACATTAGAGTGTCAATGTATTTATATCATCATCATCAGGGCTACAAATACAATATAAGGCTAAATTTTCTAAAAAAATATACATTTATAATGTGAAACAAAATACCAAAATTAAACTTAAAAATAGGTGTTAACAACACAAAATCAGTATATGGCGTTTCCTTCCTCTTCTATGATGTATCAATCAACTGTTTACCACTACCATAGAGTGTAGACGGATTACAATTTGTACCTTCGTGGCTTATTGTTCTGAATACATGTTTTTCTTATCTCAACAACTAATACTGATGTCACGAAATTCACATCCATTTTAAGGTGGACTGGTATGGTTCGAAAGTTGCAGGTAAGGTAAGGTTATATTATAAACTTGTCAGTTTACAATGACGTAAATATATTTATTCTTTTCAGGGTAAAATATACGTATATAGTAAATAGACAGTACACACACGGACTCTAATTATGGGTTTAACCTTTAATTCATAATAAATTCACGATTTCTCTTGAAATCATTATATATATATAAACTTTTCACATAAACACGTGAAATAACAATCAATGATTAAACCACAACATGAAATGGGAAAACAAGACTAAGATTGTCTTAGTCTCAAAAAGACAATCGGTCTTTGTCAGATTTAAAACCCCTTATCAAAGTTGAGTAGCCAACTACTCTAACGAAGACCGCTTGTTACGGTTGAAAGAACTTAGTATTGTTTTCCCATTTCTTATTGTGGTTTGATCATATATATATATATATATATATATATATATATATATATATATATATATATATATATATATATATATATATATATATATATATATATATATATATATATATATATATATATATATATAAATCAGATTTCGCAATAAACTCGTGAAGATCAAACCAGAATATGAAATGGGAAAACAAAACTAAGATCTTTCAACCGTAACAAGGTGTCTTCGTCAGAGTAGTTCGCTACTCAACTGTTGGGTTTTAACTCTGACAAAGACCGCTTGTTATGGTTGAAAGATCTTAGTATTGTTTTCCCATTTCAAGTTGTGGTTTAATGATTGATATATATATATTTTTATGGATTATCCATAAATATGAGTTAATTAGTAAGTGTATATCTTCTCTTGTGTTTTACTACTCTTCGTTTTTGACCACATATATAAAACTGTAAGTATTTTTTTTATATTGTTCGTGGTAATATTAGATATAACATACCTAAATATCTCATACATAACAATTTAGCATTTCTCTCTATAATGATTCTATTATATCTAATGTTCAATTCCATTTAAATTTTGACACTGTTAGGAACAACTCATTAGGGAAATTTGAACCAAATGTATAATATTCCAGAAATTTGAATGGATTATTGATGAATTGTTTCTGTTAAGGATCACATGTCAGTAAGTAATACTATAAATTTAATTATACTAATAATATATTGATTTATTCGACTGAATACATTATTACAAGTGAAAAGATGATCTCACATTTCATTAATCAAAGGGAAATTGAACAATGTGTATGGGAGTTTATTGTTTGAAAGCGTTCAATCATCCCCTACCCCTCCTCCAATTTGAAAATAAATCAGACCGTTCTAATTGAAATGGTATTTTTAGCCAGTAATCTCAGATTGCAAATTTTTTTTTTAGCTATAACTGTACAGAGGTTAATGAGTGACAGTATTATAATTAAGTTAATATGAAAACAGAGGAAAATAGTCTATTTATTAAATAAAATATGATAGAGTGCTATCAGGGTAGTCTACACGGCCGAGGTATAACAATCATTTTCAAATAACATTTCATGACTCCAAACATAATTATTATTTATTTGTAATATTTTTGTGTTACTACATTTCATGTAACTTAATCAAACAAGATAAATATAAATTTAAACTTCATTACAAAGAAGTAAGTACAACAAATTTATGTGGAGTACATCAATTTTCAGACAACCATACTACAATCAGATACACTCAAAACTGACAGAAATGAAATATCACTAATTACTTTATTATTATAAAAGCAGCATTATTTTTAAATTATGATTTAATTATAATTAATAATCATGGGTTTTTGAATATTGTATAAATTGTTTATAGGACTCCATGACTCTTATGGTAAAACTACTGAAATATCTATAAAAAGAATGAATCCTTAAAATATCGTAAAATCCCTGTCAAATTAAGTACAAAAATAAAGCAAATGACAGTTCTAAAATTCTGATTGAATATGTAAATTGTTTGAAATATGGTTTAAAGTCATCAACTTTTAGTCCCATTTTTTGAACAGTGTGAAAGTCCTAAACTGATATTAACAAGTTCTTTTAATAAATGAACAGAATACATATATACATTTCTAAACATAAAGTTTAGAAGGGAGTCAGAAAGAATCGCCCTAAAGAGTCTCCATATATAGAAGTTTAATAATATTAACAACGCGTATCAAAAATTTAGTGTTCTTTTTCCTTGGTTTATGTTTGAAGAAGAAATCTAAAATGTTGGTTACACGTTGGTTATATTATTAAACTTCTATATCTGAAGACTATTTCATTAACTTTGTTTACTCTGCAATGAGGTAATACCACATAATAGTTGATTGCACTACGTTAAAATCTTAAAACTTCATAAAAATCTGTTATTTAGATTGAACTTAAGCCATACTTATCCAAGATTCTAAAAAGACAGAGCAAATAGTACCTACTCCCCAAAGGTAACCTTTAGAAAGGTTTGTTATTGAGGGTCAGAACCTTCTGAAAAAATTCAAAATTATATGTTATTTTGATTTAATTGAAAACACACGTACAACACATTGAATCCAATTAAAAGAGGTTTACATGGAAGAAGATGGGAGTGGTCTGATATCTCAATAGTTTTGTATGTGAATAACAGACAGGAGAGTGGACAGACCTTTAAAACTTTATGTGTAGGTTTTTTAATTGATTTTTAATTAAATAATTATCGTAATTAATTATATTATAAACAATTAAATTAATTAAATATAATTAATAATTATAATATAATTATTACAATGCTTTTTTGTAATTTTACCAAAGAAAGTTCAAATTTTAATTTTTTATTTTCTAAACCCAGTCAATGAATATTCTTTACGTGGTGTTAAGATTTATTTCTAAAATTCAATATTCTGTACAACTTGATATCAACTTTTTCACTAAAATAACGTCAACATTACATATATTATATGCAATAATTTATAATATTGTAATTTTATAATTTTAATAATAATTATTATAGTTAGATAATATAAATTTTTATTTATATAATGGGTAATCACTTTTTAAAAAGTCACATGTACCCACTTTTGAATGAATTCACACCATATGCGTAAAAATCAAAGATATAAAACAAAATAATTCAAAAATTCTATGGAATGGATATTAGAAGAATAGTTGTTTTTTTTTCAAACATCTAGCGATAACAGTTTGCACATATTCACCTTTAAAAATATAAGCAAAGTAAATTTACCTTTATAAATTTTTAATAATTTTTTTTTTCTAAAATCAGTCAATGAATATTCTTTTACTGGTGTTAAGTAAAATGTTTTATCTCTAGAAATCAATACTCTGTACAACTTTATATCAACATTTCACTAAAAGAACGTCAACATTACATATATTATATTAAACTCACTACAAAAAAAAAACACTTCCAAAAAATATCTCATCACATGGTCATACTGATAATCAGTTTTGAGATTTATACTTACCTATGAATTTCAGATTTGTATCTATATTTTGAATGAATTCAATATTTCAAGAACATATAATACATTAAAATATTAGATCCTTGGTTTGTAAAATGTTTTATTCTTATAAGTAATAATTTATAAACACTTATATTAAAATTAAACATTATTGTGTTGCAAAATTTTTATTGAGCCATTCTTCTTGAAAGGGAACGTTTTATTATTCCCCTTTCAAGTTAACATAATACCTCTTCTGTGTTACCAAAATAATAACTCAAACAACTTTACGCAATTTTTTTTTTACTTTTATATAATTCAATATTTACAAGTATTTTTCTTAGGATTTTTATTGTTACTGAAATTAATTTTGTTTAACTGAACATATTTTGTTTTGTGATTACGAAGTATAAAATACAAATTTAAATGTAAAAGATCAAATAATTCTGGTAAATTAATAAATTTACAATATGGAGGTCGCATTGGTTTCTAACTCATTATTATGTAGTATAGAGCTTTGTTTTTTAAAACGCTGAATTCCCTTTCACGACCGCATAGTCAAGATGGCTCTGTTTTGAAGAATGTGGTAGAATTTATTTCATCAAGGCAACATATATTTATCTTATATGTAAATATAAGATATTTACTTATCTATCTGTTATTTATCTAATTTATTAATATTTTTTATTATTAATATATTTTTCCTACATGTAAATTCAAAACGCACAAATTACTCATAAATCAAGCCTTTTATAATGCAAAAGTAGCATTGAATCAATAAACTCCATTTTAATACTAAAGCGTACGTAGTTTATCAAAATTAAGATTCAATAATCAAGAAAGAAAAAAAAATGAAAGAGCTTTTATAACTTTATAAGTAAAATACATTAGGTTGTCTAATTTAATATCCTTTTATATGAGACATACTGTCTTTCAGTCGTCAAGTGGTACTGCATTATCACTCTGATACTGCTAAGTGTAGAACTAGAATTATCTTAGAAAACTCAATACATTTTATAATCGAAAGATGAATTATGATCCCAAATTTCATATTGTACTAAGTAAAAGCCACTTTGTACTGGTAAAATTACAATTTATGAATATGGAGTGAATATTATTTTGCTAAATTCAATATCTTATAATGAAGGAGACTCATTATAGTAGTCAAATAAAATTATAATCTGTATGAACGACTGCTTTTATGTTTTCCAGTGTTCAGAATAAAAAAATTCTATTATGTTGGTAACTGAATACTTCATATTGTGCAATGAGCCCTATTTTTTCAAACACGTGATTTCATAGTGAAAAACATTCATTATTTAACTAAACGGATTATTTCATAACTTAGATAAAGTAACATTTTGGTGAACTTAAGACTTTATAATAGCAAACTCCTTTATATAAGGAAAATAAGTATTTCATATTCCAAACATTAATATTTTGATAACATTGTGATAAGAACATTCAATTATATCGTTCAAATGAACATTTAATCATTAAAATTTTCTACTATTTTGAAAAAAAACATGATTTTATTCTAACAAAGGCTCTTGGATCATGTAACACCTCTCTCAGATTAAAAGCGCGATAATTTATGAAAACAAAAACACATATGAATATATTGAGCATTTTCCAGAAATAAATGTAGTATTTTATGATAAGATCTTCAGTCAAACTGGAAATCCTCATATTTTATACTGGTATTGATGTATTAAACTAACAAAGTCAAGGTTTCATTGATTTAATAAACAAAATGATATTATGTAAGTAAACATATTAAATATTTCACAAAGTAAATGGGGTTAGTTCGAATAAAGTTGTAGCAAAATCATTATGTTGTAATAAGAAAGTTCCTTTGTGTTGGCAGAATGAATATTTCAAAATCTAGAGAGAGTATTATTATGGATAAACACAATAGTTTATAATAAAAAGTTTCCGTTACGTGTATAAATGTTGTTCTATAATACTAAATGACTATATTTTGGTAAATTCACAATTTAATAATGAGGGAACACTGCTGTGTCTAACCAAATATTCTATGAGGAATGAGAATTATATTATGGTTAAAACTCAAAATTTCATAATAATAGTTTCGTTTTATTAGTAAACAAAATGTTTACTAAAGTCGTAGAAGGGATGTTTTGGTAAATTTATATCATATTACATTGACTAAGTACATCATAATACATTTATTTAATAATAAAAAATCTCACATAAACACGTGAACCAATAATCAATGATCAAACTACAATATTAAAATGGGAAAACAAGACTAAGATCTTACAACCGTAACAGGTGGTCTTCGTCAGAGTCAAAAACCTAACTGTTGGGTTTGACTCAAGATCTTAGTCTTGTTTTCCCGTTTCTTACTGTGGTTTGATCATTTATTTAGTAATGCGCGAATGTATTACTTTGTTAAAATCTTGATTTCACAACTAATACGTTCCATTGTGTCAGAAAACTGTATTGTATTTAGTAAATATAAAAAGCAGTATTATTCTGTCGAATTTCAAGATTTCTTAATAAGGTAAGCGCATTATCCTCCCAAATTCAAGCAGAAATTATATGAATGAAGTATCATGATTGAAATCTTTCACAGTTTAGGAAATTACTTTCATAAACCTCTGCTTTACAAGTTTTAAAGATTTCGTTACCTTACTTTCAAATTAACCGCTTCTTCGAGTAGGTAATTTCCGTTTTCATTACTATAGAAGTTAAAAAGTATTATTTCCCATACAGCAATCAAAGTAATACAATAATTGTATCAATCCTTGTAAAAGAATGTTAATTGAAAATCTAGACGAAGGAGAATATATTGAAATTGGAAGGGAAGCTGGCATAGTGATAGAGCGGTGTGAGAGGTACAGTTAGCAGCGCTTCTAATGGAGGACGTTTTTCCCAGGGTCTCTGTGAGAACTTGCCTGGTCCAACAATAGCAAGGCTGCGTCCGCAGGTCCTATACCCATTTAAGAACCCGGCTCCTTATTACTTTTCTCTTCAAGACAATAAAATACCTCCTTCTCTTCCTCTCATCTTACACTCACCTCCAAATCTAAACTTCTTTGTTAGCTAATTTTTTTTTTTAAAAACTAACTTTCTCTCAATTTTTTTTTCTGTTTGGTTTTCACAGGTTATAACTTGATAGTTTTGATAGCATAATATTACAGAGTAAAAACTTAAAAAAAAAAAATAACAACAACAGTAATAAAGTTCATTGCATGTGCTACAAGTTACAAAGTACGAATTTTTCGAAAATAATTTAAGAAATTATGTTTAAATTACTATTAGTAAAATTGCGTGAAAACAGAAAAAAAATTATAGAATAGATCCATGACAGGACGAAAAATAATGAAATTCACTTAGCACTGTAAAAACCGTAAATCATAATTATTTAAAACCCCCTTGCATCGTAAATCCTCTTTTATTTCTTGAAAGATCACAGAATTCCAAAAAACCCAAACATGGAAGCTAATAGATGAAGTAAGACAATGATTTCTTGTATTTAAATCTGTTTTATATAAGTGTATTCTTTTTGTCAATGTAGTTTAAATATAAATATATATCCAGAGTATACTTTACAACTCTCATTACAAAATAACCTTGTGTATGTATCTGTTGGTCTCAAAAATGTGTGTTGGTTTTCTATGTGAGTTGTAGATTGTTTTGTTCTTCTATATATATATATATATATGTTATAACTGGGTTTTTGACCCTGACGAAGACGGCTTGTTACGGTTGAAAGATCTTAGTCTTGTTTTCCCATTTCTTATTGTGGTTTGATCATGGATTGTTATTTCCCGTGTTTATGTGAAATCTTTTTATACTAATATATATATATATATATATATATATATATATATAAGGTTTTATATTTATAATAAATTCCCAATATTTACACAAGCTATCGTCATGTTGCATGGCAAAAGCGTTGGCATTGTATACAATGGATACAGTGACAACAAATCAAGGTACAGTGACATTAGTGAATTAGTTTGTAAAACCTCGTGTTTTAGCAGAAGTCAGCATCAACTGCAGATTGGTGAAACATAAAACGGATAAAAAGCTCTGCTCTGTACATATTTTACCTCTCAAAGGTAGATATTGAGGTAACTATTAAGTTTAATGAAGGTATCATAGATTGAAATAGAAGAGCGAATTCAGCACAAATTGACCCAATGCCAAGCAATTAAAATTGAGATCAGAGTTAATTAAAGTGTACAACGCTGGGTTTAGTTGGAATAGGTTTAGCGTTGTTTTATTACTACCGATAGATGGGATTGATATCTGATCCAACTTTTAGTTGAAAACCCAATCTGATTGATTTTAAACATTGCGTCGGTAGGTATTTAATAGAAGTTATAACTGAAACAGCAGTCTGTGTCATAAATATAAATTGTGATGCATTATAAAATTATTTGGAACATAGACATAAACGTGTGTATGACATTAGTTCATGCAATAATAATCAACTTATAATATACATTGAAATGCCTTAAAATATTTGGACCATCAAAGGTGCAAAATAAGTTATATATAATCTGGTATATTATGTTATTGCGAATATTATGAAAATCTTGGCTGATGAGTATTATGGTTATATGATATTAAAATATAACAATACACATTTAATTAGTAATAGCTAACTTGGAATTATTGATTTAGTAGGGTTTAGATATTCTTAAACTGAAACACGAAGTCTCACTGGACTTGTACCAGTGGTAAACACTATTTACTGCGCTGTATTTTCACATTTTCAAAAGCAACTTTACATTTGAAATTTATCAATGTAGATTACCACTTACCACAAAGAGAAATAACACTTTATTTTATTAGTACATGGTGTAGTTTACGAAAATTACTAATCTCTAGGCGATTGCCTGACATCCATATACAGTGGAACCTCTACATACGAGCTACTCTACTTACGAAAAACTCGAGATACTCGAGAGGTCATTCGAGCAAAAATCTTGCTCTACATACGAGAGAAAATCCAAGTTACGAGAATTTCCAGATGGTTCCGCTAGGAACCTACTAGTCGTACTAGGAACCTATGTAGCTTACCAATATTAAGTCGAGCTACAGCTCTTTTTAATGACACTTGCCTTACACATTTCCGTAACATTTTGAAAGGGAGGCAGAGACAAACCTCCTTGGATAAGTTTTTCTTCAAAATACCTATAGAAAGTGAAAGTCTTGCGATTCCAGCTAAAAGGGCAAAAGAAAGCGAAGAAAAGTAAAAACTGATACAGTAATGTTAAAAAGCAAAAAAAAAGCAGAAAAAAGTGCATAAATGAATTATTGCCTTAAAAAAATTTAGTTTTTCATAGAGTTAACATTAATTTTAAATGGAAGTGCTCATAATAAATGCTCATAATAAACTCGCATTTTATTTCGTTAATATCATCTTATTTATCTTATTACTGTTTTGTTATGTTCAGTTACTATTTGAATATGTTTTTAGTGTGTAGTTAGTTTTGTAGTAACTTTAGGAAGATGTGTTCATAGTTATTTAGAGTTAAATTGAATGATTTTGGGAGGCCGGGAGCAAATTAATTGGTTTTCAGTTATTTCTTATGGGAAAAATTCGCTCTAGATACGAGCACGATCCGGGAAGGAATTAATCTCGTATGTAGAGGTTCCACTGTACAATGTTGTCAAAAGTTAGCAAAATGTTGTCAATACTTTTTTGATATAGACTGTTTTATTCCTTTTATGTTGATTAAAGCTTGTTTATGTAGTATTACAAAGATCGATATCTAGTTATATATTTAAATGCTGAAAATGAATTTTACTAATTTTCATAAAAATTTATGTTCCAGTTGAATGAGCTGATCCAACTAAAATCCTGTTTTTATAGTTATCTTTTATTTTCCTCCGTTGACATCCATTCTAACCCCACGTGATGTGTGAGATGCGAAAAGGCTTCAGGCCTAGAAGGAGCTATTTTAGGCTACAAACATGCGTGTCTGTCCACTGCCGCATTACCCTACAGAGAAATGACATGACATGAGAGTGAAACTATTTTTCTGGTTACACTATTATTTCTCCATTCATAAGTATACAAGACCAGAGCCCCTTGCTTGAAATCGAGGCGATCAACTGTAATCAATTTGATACACCTGTAGAATATTGTCTAATGGCCATTTTATCTAGCAATATACAGCACAAACCATTAATGATCAAGTTGATTATTTTTTTAAATTTTATCTCAGAAAGAGTAATTTTCATTTTGTAGTTGTGTATTTTAAAATGTGCATTCTAAACATTTGTTTTCTTTTTTGATAAAATCTTCTAAAAGAAAAATGTTTAATAACTTTTCCATAATAAAAGTAGCGCATGTAACCATTTCTCCGGTCATCCTTTGACACATTTCTCTATACAGTTTATTAAAACGAGTAAGGGTAGATTTTTCATTTTTTGTACGATATTATTTATCTCTCTCATTCAAACACACACTGAAATTATCTATCAAACATCAAAAAAAGTCTTTGTAAAAATCTCGAGATCAAATATTTCATGATAACTAAACTTTATTTTAATAAAAGTAATGTAGAAAGAGAAATAAAGGGTTGCAAGAGGTGAAATGAATATTAAATAAGTAATATTCCTGTCGAAATACAATAATATAACCAACAAGTTGCAACACCAGTTGTTAGGTGGCTTCAAATTATTTTATAAAGTTATTACTATGCTTCAAACAAGGAGTGTTCTTTTTCAGGTTACACCAATTGTTGTAATAGATGAAAAGACAAAAAAAATCCACATGCATCGTTCAATAGCAGCCAATGTAACATGATAAAGATTAGTACCTTTTAATTTTTGTTGTTTTCATAAAGTAGTGGATGTGGAGAACATTATTTTTACTTAACTGTAGTAACGTAATATTTTTTCTATTCATATTTAAATATTGAAAAATAATATAACATTTAGAATACCAAATGACATAGAAGGTGTATGAAAGTGCTTCAACAAATATTTAATTTGTTGGATTATAAAAATATATTAAAATTTGAGAATATCTAACTTCGCTTTAAAATTGATGCACCCTAAAAAGACAGTTCTGAAAAAATTAATTCTGTTAGAATGTTTATTCGGTGTGTAAATTTGATTTGATTATTTAAATAATATTAATTGACTGAGATCAGTCTGATTTTATTAACGTTCTGATGATTTGTTTACGCAATGCGGGCTTGTAATAATAGAAGATTTGGGTTAGCAAGTACAATAAGAACTGATGAGTGTAGTATAGAGGCGAAGGCCAGGAGGGATGAATCATTACCCGGCTATGTTTAGTTAAGTTTGATAAATGGCTGGCAGTGGGTGAGACATAAGATTTCACGGTCAATGTGGAAGGCCTTTATTTGGGTGCAGCTATATATCAGAGCTGGCGGGCGAAGGGTGGATGCGGAGAAGGGAGTGATATAATGGGGCAGGAAGAGAGAAGCAAGCGAGTTTCGGGGGATGCTCGAGGATAATGGGACCAGAGACAGCCAGCAGATTCAGACCTTGTACCTCAAAACACTTACCTTACCCCTTCCTCTCACAACTCTGAGTAACTCGCAAACAACTCTTGCTTTCAATTATATATATACATATTGGTGTGTAGAAATTTGAATTAAACGGACTTTTTAAAAAGTGAAAATCAATATAGAACATATTATGTTGGAGTGAAGTTAATATGTTCAACCATTCTTTGTTGTCAAGGATGATTGGAAGACAACATGGACCGTGCTATACTCCTGGAGGACAGAGCTGCTTCTGAAAAGCTCTCTTCAATCATCTGAAAGACACCGCAAACAATCTCTCTTCGTTTGAAATATTGGTTACATTAAAAACCATATAAACGTATTATTCTTGCTATACGGAATATGAATTCCTGCAAATGCACAACAAACATAGCAGTATTTAAGAAAAATGTTGTTACCATTACTTCAGATAACAAACAAAAGGTATAGTTTTCGTTTGTAAAACAAAAAAATTATAAAACAATGGGATAGTTGAAGCATGAACTTAAGAATTTCCTTATATTCTTATAATTTCATTCCACACTTCACATATCATTAGGACAAAGGTACTGATATCAGCTGGCAATAACATAATCAGAGAATTTTCACGTCTCAAACTGCTGATAGCGTTTCATTGAAAAACACTAAGATATTCGTGAGGGGTTAAATTATAAGATAAATAATTATAAGAAATTTTACTAATAGTATAAGAAATAATCACTATTAGTGAATGAAAAGCAGCAAGTGTTGGGGAGTTTAGTAGAAAAGATTTATTTAATCTCAAGTAGAAAAGTGTGGGGTTTAATACCCGGAACATCAGAATTACTGCCACGAAACCCCAAAATGAAGTTCAATCGACCACATCAGTAACAAATTCAATAGCAATAGATTTATAAAACCACCTAAACTGTAACGAAATTTTGAGAAAATGAGAAACTTAAATTTAAGAAAAAACGCTAATTCGACTCTGTATCAATGAACTATTAGATATCTTATTATCATAACTTTATTATTTTGGATTTATTTTTCATGGTGCTACAAATTAATTGAAAAAAAGAAGAGTTTAGTGCCATAAGTAACTATTTGGTACGATGTATATTGGTATGGCTTTCAGAAAACGGGAAAGTATTCCTGGTGGGTACTTGGAGAAGAAACTTCTACCTTAGAAGATAGATAGAAATGGTAGTGATAAGATAATATCTTACAACTGAAAGGACAGAATGTACTTACATGCTTGTATAAATCAAGTGACAAACGAAATGTATTGCTATGACATAAATAGAAAAAAGATAATTTAGTGAGAGTTTCAATAAAGTATAGGAGTCTTTAGTTATCTGTTTTGCTCACCATAATATAATTTAAGAACGTCAACTAAAAGAAGAAATGAATAATAAAACCACGGATAATACAAGAGCAATATACACGAACAACAAATAAACCGTACACGAGAACAACACATCCCTGTGAATGTCGTCAAACTTATACCACTTCTCTCCTCATCAAAACGATTCATCGAAATAAATATGTAAGGTGTCAGTTCTACCTATGTGTTACCTCTATGTAATTATAACATTCGCTACTGTATATAACTGGAAAAGTATATTTGGGGACATGTCTCGTTAAAATGCACAAGCTTTTGCATTCATGACTTAGCAGTACATTTGTGCTAGCCTTCTGATCATTTGAAGTTGTAAGCGAAGTAGATTCGAAATTGAGCCGTTTATTTTGAAAGTGGCCTAATTCCATTTTCCAAAAAAAATTAGCTAGCTATTTAAATAATTACATTTTTACGTTATCTTTACCTTTTGCAGCAAATTGTACAAAATTTATTTAAAATTACTAAGCATTTTTATAACAAAAATTAGTTGATAAATAAAATGACAATATTTTTAAATTTTGTAAAACGCAAACCCTTAAATATCTCGATTTTAACATAAATGGAATTAGGCCACTTTCAAAATAAGCGGCTCAATTAACTGTTTAAGGAACATTTGTCGAAGAATAGTGATTATTGCACAGGGTACAATATATTTTAGTTAATGTTACACTTAAAATAGGATTTAAAACTTAAAAAAACTTCAATATACAAAGAAAAACACATTTAATTGATCAAATATGGGCTTTCAATCTCACAAGTTTTGGTCAAATTTACGAAAAAAGATTATGAATTTAAAAAATAAGAGAACCGAAAAATACTAACAATAGTCTGTGAGTCAATTTTAACTTCTACAAAATTTACAGCGTTGAGAAATGCATGATCGCCGAAAGTAACAGAGTAGCAAAGATCTAAAAGAATGACTACAGCTTTTAAACTGTGAGCTGCCAGCTACAAATTAAGAACACGTCAGTAAAACAAAGATGAACAACGGAAGGAATTAATACACTGGGTGCGAAACATTGTTCAAGAAGGTATAAATAAGTTATTAAAGAAGGAATTTTCTCTCTATTTTTGCTATATATTTGATCTGACAAAAATTCACCAACATTTGATGACCAAATTCACTACAAAACTAAAATATGTTATGTTTCAGAACATTATCAACAATATAAACAGGAATGTTGATGTATGATGAATGCGATAAAAGACTACTGCACCAAAAGATTTCATTTTCATCATGTTTATGATGTAAATAGAGAGTTGACATCTATCGTGAGTAGAACAATCGAGTACTCGAGAGTTTCAGATAACAACAGAATCGCCCAGCAGTTCCATAATGTGGGATAAACTTTACTGTATGAAGATTGCTTCCGAAATATAAACTGTAAACAAAAATAACGAAAAAGGCTGAAATCATCTCTGGGAGCAGCTTAAAGCAAATGCATCTAATCACAGGATGAAATATCAATTTTATGAATTTTATAAAACATCCAATGAACAAACAGTGTATATCTGAATGAAGACCAAAGTATACCTGGGAGACAGACACCTTATGAGAAGGGTGGTTTTGAGGAGTTTAGTCTAATAGAATGGCACTCGCAAAAAAGAAGTTTGGCAGAATCCATTATGCAGTTGTTTCACAACCTAAAGTTGATAATAATAATATTGTTTGAGAGTAACAGAGGCTCCCTGACCAACTGGCTTATAAAGAATGGAGATAAAAACTATAAAAGTGTCAAAAGGTCAGAATTTGAAATACCTAAATACATTCAATTCAAAATTCTTATTAGATTAGTTGATTGTTCCTCCCACCTAACAAAAAAAAATCAATCAGTTTTTATATTCTGAAAAAAACTCACAATGATACCAAAAATTATACAAACCTAACAATTCAAAAGTAAATAAGCTGATTTACAATGTCTTTCTTAGATAGATAACTTTTCTGGGTGTACATATTTTTTATATACTTTCAATATTACCAACTACGATTATTAGCTTTGATTTAGAACAGGGCTTCTTAAAATTTTTTTCATTCACGACCCAATTTACGATTGCAAGTTTCCTGGTGGTCCCATATAAATATAAATGAAAGATAAATAAATATTTTTGATGATTTATTTATTAGGTAACAATATACATATACATATGAAAATATATATTCGAACGCAGTCGTTGAGTGGTAAGTATTTTTCCTTTAAAATTAAAGGAAAAAATTTATGAGATGGATGTGCCTGTTTTTTATTGCATAACAAATTAAATCTTGGTGGAATGTTTGTCACTGCTGGACGTAAGACTTCTTCAATATTTTTTTTTGCGATGAACGATATTGGGATTTAATATGTGTTAAACCCGAGAATGTAACTTCACATAAATATGTGGTGTTGAATGCCAGAAGAGCATTTAACGCCATATCAGCGATTTTAGGAAATTCAGTTCTAGTTCAAATCCAGAATTCAATCGAGGGCTATTTTTGGAAATTGTAGTTTTAAGTTTGAGTCACTCTAAAGCTCGAGCAAATTTCTCTTGAGCTTTAAGTGGCAGGTGATCATTAATAATTGACTCGCTACACGTGTGGGCGTGTATTCCAATATTTGTTTGCCCGCAATTCTGTGACTCAAGGGGGTAACAGTGAAATTAATGGTCAAATATGGCTGAAAAAAAAAATATTTTTTTGCTTTGAAACAGATGATTTCAATGGTTACTATGTTCGTCTTCATAGTGAACTAAATGCAAAAAAACCACACTTCTCAAGAAGTTTAACATAGTTACCATCGAAAACATGGGTTACAATGCAAATTCAAAGATATTTTTGTCAGACATTTCGTTAAATTTTGTTTTTATGAAGTGCTACTCCCGTGGTGCGACTGCACAAATACACATCTAAATGTTATAACATCGTGCATTTAAATATTTTACATTAAAGTCTCTCACGACCCCAGAATTTTGCGACGCCACCCCAATGGGGTCACGACCCACAGTTTAAGAAGGCCTGATTTAGAATAATACTTTTAATATTACTAGAGAAATAATATTGGAATAAAAAAATTAAATTGTTATATGTGTACAGAACTTATTCTGTACATCTTATTCAGAGTTTATCCTAGGAAATTTTCAGATAAAATAACAATAATTATTTTTTGAAGAACGCTTCAAACTGTGTTTCTAAAATATTATAAAACGTTAGAAACAGTTTGGCAAAAAATATAGATATTAATAGATTACAGATTGTGTTTGGAAAGAACGTTTCTGTGCTTCAGTAGAAAGAATGACAAATCTGTTAATTTCAAACCATTTTATAAATAAAAGGACAAACCATGGGATTTTCTTCAATAAGAATCTTAAATTGTGCTATACTTAAGTGTGTGAAACTAAAATAAAGAAACTGATAAGGTATTGTAAACCCAGGCTTTTAGATTGGTAAGTAACTTGTTATTACACATAAAATATTTTTGGTATTACCCAACATAGCAATTAAAAACATTCATTATTAACGTCAAGTGCTTTAATACTGTATGACAATAAAGAATTTATATTAGGAAAATATAATTTAGATATTTTGATTTATAAAAGATATAATCTAAGAAATTTAAAATGTAAAACAAAATATTTTTATGAATACATTTCATTTTTAATATTTCTGATAGACAAGTAAGAAGGAAATCTGCTCAAAGAAGAATAAATATTTACGTTAATTTACACTCTGTTGATTGAAAGTAAATTTAGCATAAAAAGGGGACTAAACAATCTAAGAGAACGGGATGAAGTGATCAATTAATAACAAAGCACAAAGTAAGGGGTTTGTAATACGGCGACAGTCAGTTTAGGAGAGAGCAACAATGTGGGGAACACTGTTGACACGGTGGTTAGACAAAGAGAGATAATTTAACCGGGCTGGGTTAAGAGTGATTTGAGGTGACAAGAAGATCACAAAGGACCAGTGGACCGCTCTTCTGTGATCAAAGTACATGAGCCCCTTTCCTAAATGACACCACTATCCCTTTAGACACATCTCAGCCATAGTAAATAACCTTACCCTTTTCCTGCATAATGAAGTAACCCATTTTCCATACGATCACTAAAGAAGCTTCTGCTTTGTAACTCCATAATCATTAGGTACAGGACCAGTCATAATAGGTAATGTATTATTTATCAGGATGATCTTTGAACCAGAGTGTTTTAGAAGTTGGCAGGTTTCCCTCTCCTACTCTTGGTAGCTCACATAAGGCAGATCTTAAGACTACTATTAAATCGTTTCCCTCTTCCCATTTGTTGATGACTTAGTATTAGTTAGAACAAAAATAAAATTAATTTAGATCTTTATAACATTTATAAAACATACATAGCTTTGATGTTTACAATTACGCGTACAGAAATTGTACACAACTGTCATTAACAGCTCATATGTAACTTAGGTAAGACCATAAAAGTGACTCAATGCTTTGAGTGTCGTTAATCAAGTTATAGAGAATTTTGATGACTCATGCTTTAGAAAAACACGAAAAAACGTCGTGAAGAGTAAGTCTTCATGTCAATCCATCAGAATGCATTTCTCAGGTCACATCAGTATCATTTATGGTACAGATCATTTTTATGTCTGAAAAAAAGTTCAATCGTACATTCAATATGATATGACCTGAACAAATATGACAACTTGATCAATATAATAGTTTACAGAGTGCTTGGTGTTTAAAAATAAAGTTATTGAAGGTCATAAAAACATAGGTGCATCATAATATTATTACACAATACAACCTGATGGTAAGTCGCATAAAAGATACATAGCTTATTAAATTTTATACGTATTTTAGTAAATGGAAGAAATATTTTTTATTTATTTCCTTATACTTTGAGATAAATGAACATATTACACATTTATATAAGGCAAGGAGTATATATAGAAACTCCAGGAATAATTAACGATTTAGACTGATACTCTAGTGAAAAAGAAACTATCTTGGAAAGGAACATCATAAAGATTTTTCCTTGGAATATACTACTGTCAAGAATCAAAAATTTCATCAATTACATATTTTATATTAATCTCCGTACATAAAATGATGGCTCATTACAAATTAAGTGAAATATGCATGCAAAGCGATTTAATATTAACGATCGTTGTTATGAACACACATAGTACGAGGGCGGTTTGATGAGTCCGTGACGTTTTGATTAAAAGAAAATTTTTTCGGCAAAGAAACATTTTATTTTTCTACATAGTCACCTTTTAGCTCGATACATTTAGTCCAGCGTTTTTCTAATTTTTTTATTCTCTCCAAATAATAAGTTTTCTCAAAGCTCTCAAAATACGGATTTGTTTCGGTAATGACTTGTTCATTCGACTCAAATCTCTTACCACCCAGCCATTTTTTTTAGGTTTGGAAACAGAAAATAGTCGCAGGGGGCTAAATCAGGAGAATATGCTGCATGGGGTAGCAGTTCGTATCCCAATGTGTGGATTTTGGCCATCGTGACTAGACAAGTGTGCACACGTACATTGTCTTGATGCAACAGTACTTTCTTCTTTGCCAAATGCAGCTGTTATTGCTTCAAATCAACGTCAGATCTTTTCAAAAGCTTTCAATAATATTCGAAGGTGATTGTTTTACCTTTCACGAGGTAATCAATGTGAATGTCACCACGTGCATCCCAAAAAACTGTGGCCATGACCTTGTTGGCTGACAGACTCTGTTTGGTTTTCTTTGGTCCACGTTCGCCCACAGCAACCCACTGTTTCGATTGTTCCTTGGTCTCTGGCGTGTTGTGATGGATCCATGTTTCGTCCACAGTAACAAAACGGCGCAAAAATTTGTCCGGATTACGGCTGAACATCGCTAAACACTCTTTTGAAGTGGCCACACGATTGCTCTTATGGTCAAGTGTGAGCAATCGTGGCACCCATCTCGCGGAGAGTTTTTTCATGTCCAAATATTCGTGTAAAATATGATGTTACCAGATGCCTACAGCATGATACAACTCAAAACACTTTCATTCTGCGATCATCCAATATCATTTTATGGATTTTATTGACGATTTCCGGCGTGATCACTTCTTTTGGTCGACCTGAACGTTCGGCGTCACTAGTGGTGATACGACCACAAGGAACTCTGTAAACCACTGCTTAACCATTGAAATTGATGTTGCCGTGTTCACGTAGTATTTATCAAGTTTTTTCTTAGTTTCAGTGATGGATTTTTTACATAAAAAGTAATGCTTAATCAGCACACGAAATTCACTTTTTTCCATTTTCGTAAAAATACACGAGGTTGTCTGCTTTTGAATGACTATCAAACACCGACTGCACGTAGTAGCTGGCTCATAATTAGATAGTTGTCCACTATTAGACTACAGATGACGGCAGCACTGTTGCATTTGGAGTAACTGCGCGGGAAATTCAAAAAGTTACTGACTTATCAATCCGCCCTCATAGTGTGTATAAAAATAACTAAATATAATTGCAAATATATAAGGTAAAATTATTTTATCATGGAGAAAAAGAAAGCAATGGAAAATCAAGTAATATAGTAAAATAGCAGGCGAATTAGTGGGACAGAGATCTATAGGGAAATCATAGACCCAAAGCATCTGCACCCACGTCAGTGTCAGGAAGAGATTAGAGTGACTTTAAATCATTTAAAGAGGAAGAAAAAACTACGGGGATTAGTGTTTGAAATACATCAAAATAAAAATTATTATATTCACTTGTTTAAAAATTAGCTGGATACTCTGTTTTAATTAATTATTTTTCTAGCTTTCTACTTAAGCTTGATTATTTCTTTATCCTTTATTTGATATCAAACATTGCATTCTAAGTTCATAAAATTTTATATGACAAATAAAAGTATTCGAATTCAGGGTAGCAAAAAAAAAAATAGACCACATTCTGTACTTGTAACTAAGTCGTATTCAGGCGAATGGTCTTAGCAGCATTTCTTCCTGTGGTTCAGGAATAGGTTTTAAATTTTTCAGAGTTTCTGTGAATTTATATTCAATGCTTATAGTCGATATTCTGAACAGACGAAAACCTTTCAGCTCCACCAAGCGGTCTTCGTTAGAATCAAAAACCCAACTGCTTTTCGTTTTTTTTCCCCCATTCCTTATGGGGTGGTTTGACCATTTATATATATATACAAAACTAAAGTTTATCGGGATTCCGTTAGTTCTTCAGGTTAAAATTAAACTTTCTTTGCTAACGTTTTGGTCTTTATTTAAAACCCTTTTCATAGACGGAAGAACTGACCGAGTCCCGATAAACATTAGGTTTGTTTGTATTCCACGGTCGATACTTTTATCAATATACATATATATATATGAGTCTGTGTGTGTGTGTGTGTGCGTGTATGTGTGTACATGTGAACTACTTAGAAAAATTGCAGAGAAGAACTGAACCATTTTGGTGATACCTTTGGTATCTCATCAACATCAGGAGAAGAAGAGGGCAAACAGGATGCCAGTGAGTTGTTACACATCAGCATGAGTAGTCCAATTCATCTAGTCATAATAATAGATACAGTATAAAAGTGAATTACATCAGTTCTTTCTATGTGCTTATTCGATATACTTGTAACACTTTTATCTTATAGGTCGTTTCTTTGTTACTTAAATATACCGTATAAAGGAAGAAATTGCAGACAACTTATAAGCAGAATTTATGCATATAATAATGTTTTTCTACTCTCCCAATACGCAGTTATTTATGATTTTTTATTGAAATATTTTAAAAAAATAACAATTGATTTGATAAAATAAAATTGGATTCCATTTGAATGGAGTTATTAAATGCTAAGTTTGATTTATATGTGTAAATGAACTATTGAAGTTCATTGAGTTGGAATGGGGGCATTATATATTTTCTGGTTGGTCGGATTGGCACAATGATTCATAACAGGGCATGGAAAAATGTTGGGTAGGGAGGAATTCTGTACAAACAAGAGTAGGTGGAGGGAGCAATGATAGGCCAATAACAAGGGAGTCTGATATGCATATGAAACGGGGCAAGGGGCTGTTAAACAAAAGGCAAGTTGCTAGTCCAAGAGCCGATTATGCTTTAGAGGGAGTGCAACCCCTTTCCTACTTATGGGACCCCAATTGAAAAGGGTTGTACAAATGGACCCGCAGAGATTTGAAAATGTATCAAGGTCCAGTACAGTGGTGAATGAGAAGCCTAATCTCTGATTGAAGGAGGAACAATAAACTAATGTCGCCTATACCTTGTCTGAGAAGATACAAGGGTAATCGGATCAATCTCTTATCCCCTTACCCTAGCCAATACTTTAAGGTAATTTATCTTTGAAAAACAGAATAAATTACCAAGCCCTATATTGCAAGCCATTTAACAGCATGCTTTTTATAATACTATCATTGCAATGATTTATTTTTGTGTATACTGAACTGGTAAGCCCAACTAGTTTCTGTTTCTTCTCCTGACTGCTTGGTTTCGTTCACTTATTTCCAGTGAAAGCGGATGTACATAAAATGAAATAGTTCGTGTGTTTGGTTGCTATGTGTATTTGCTTTTCTTCATATTGAGATCATGGGTCTTCCACGTTATATCATTTATGGGAATTGAAATCTTTATATATATATATATATATAAGAAACGGTCCACAAGGACTATAAAACTTTAAATTACACAAAGCACGACACAGAAAAAAGAATAAAAAGAACACTTACAGAATTCAATATTTCGAACTGTTGTTCGTCATCAGAAGAGTAGACTAGAAGAGAGGACGAAGTGAGAGAGATCTCCCCACGTCGAAGAACGGAGCGCGAATGATGCAATAAAGTGTCAACCGATGAGAGCAGCACTAGCGTAAAAAAGGAGCTAGGCACTAAACGTCCGAGAACGGAAAAGGCAAAAACCATAGATAAAATTAAAAAAGAGTAAATAATAATAAAAAAAATTAAAAATTATATAAATATATATATAAAATAAAAATAAAAGGAATAACATATAAAAGTTAACGCTTCTGATTTAAACCGGGATCTGATTGGGCCCCCAATAACCATATGTGGGCCTCCTCAGACGCTCTTAATGTCAAACTACGGTCATCAGTGGTCACTAGCTTAATTATTTGAACACTAAAACAGTTATTAAAAGAAAGGTTATGACTGTTAGCATGGATCGGCGCTGACCGACCGAAGCTCTATGGCCGTTCATACGCTCATTGAGCTTGGTAGAAGTCATACCAAGACCAAGAAGTCATATATATATATATATTCGTATATTTGAGGAACAGTCCTTCGTTAATACTTATGAGATTGAATTTTCTGCCTATTATTTTTTTAATTAATTTCTAAGATACCTTTTCCAAATCTGTTAAGATTCTTTTGAATTCACCAGGAACTAGGTACATCAACTCACCATATGTTTTGTTTTCCATGCATTTATTTCTTCCGACGTATCGGTCCTCTTCTACCATCTACATGGTGTAACTCGTATATACAATATCTTAAAAACTATTAAACATGTTTAAATACTTAATTATATAACACTCAAGTTTCTTAATAAACTTACTAAATACAATGAAAACATTTAAATTAACCGGTTCGAATTTTAAATTGTATATAGTATGTTTATTAAGAAATTTGACTGTTATATTTAAGTATGTAAAAATGTTCAATAGTTTTTAAGATATTGTATATACATGTTTAACCCTGTAGATGGTCGGAGAGGACCGAAAGAAAAAAAATATTATCTATATTGGTGAATTATTTACAAGAGAACATTAAAGGTTTAAACTAGTGAAAAATATTAATAATAATGAGAATGATATAAGTAAAATTTCGTCTAGACTTTTGTTTAAATGTCAGAATTGATGATGAGAAAGTAAAACACAATGCAGAGGGTCACGTTTCTAGCAATTGTTGGTAGCACTATTATAAAAGATCACCCATAAAGTGGGGAGTTCTCCACTTGATTGATTTCTCTCCATCGACATAGTACTGAAACAGCTACTGTATATCTAATGTATTTACTCTGTTGAAACAAAAGGAAAAAAACAAAGTTTATTTTAACATCAAATGAGATATATCTGTGGAAATGAGAGTATTAATGTAAATTAGTAAGTTTGATATTAACCATTAAAACATCAATCATTATGAGCTACGTAGATACAGAAAAGCAAGGACGTATATATAACAAAAAAAGTCTACAAAGTAGCATATTCAAAAAAATTAATAATGAAACTCATGATTATGAATAAAATGTTAAATTATGGGCATCAAAAATATTTATTCTTATAAAATAACTATTTTTTTTTATTTTATAAAATGTATAATGACAATTTTCTTTAATTTCTAATAACGACATAAGAAGATTTTGTTTCAACCTTTTAAATTGTATTGAGAGTGTGTCGAGAATTCTGAAAAGAGATTTGTAGCTAACATAATGTAATATTTTCTCATTGCAGATCCGATACCTTAAAAGTGCTCCCCAAATAAGTCGTATCAATCAATTAATTTACTTTCTTCTCTATTTTAACCAAATCCTCTTTAAAACCATTTTCTAATTAATAACCCCTAAGTATCGTCATAATTTTGTCTGAGGCAACCCTTTGTAGATGTTTTATACAAGCCATTTCTTGCACAATAAATTGCATTAATTAAAACAGAGTCCTTAACGGACCTGGGACAAAGAAGCTTTGTCTCTACTGTTCTCTTTTATAATACTTTTCTCGCATCTTCTTCCAGCACCCCCACAACCCCCCACCTCCACCACCCCATCATTGCTACCTCATCCCCCTCCTCAACAATCCTCTATCAACTTAAACTGTAATTTATTTCATTAACACAAGCAAAGTTTTGCACTGAAATTAAGCCTACCTTTACTTCTATTCGCATCATAAAATACATTTCTTTCTTCGTTTTTTTATTAAAAAAAAAAAAAAAAAAAGTAACTATTCATTAGAATTCAAACAGTAATCTTCCTTCCTTCTGTGAAATTATTACTCTGAAATAACTTTACTTGCAGTAGAAAATAATTGCGAAGCAACAATAACCCTTAATGAACATTCAGAGTTGATAAATAATATGTATAATTTACTTTTAATTAGTTTCAATTTGTTTTCCGTTGAAATTTGCTGTTGAGAGCATGAATTTATGATTTCATTTTTTTTGCAGTTATGCTGACAAAGTGCAATCATAAATGTTAAAAAGTAAAATCCAACGTTAATAACATTAAAATGTCTTTTGATAATTTAAACCAATAATATTTTTAGTAAAAAAGGTTTTTGATAGTCTCTTATTATTTTGACAATAAAATATTTTGCAACATATTTTTATTTACTTATATGTTTAGTTAGGACCTTTCTTTCATCTCTGTATGCTTAAATACTTCATTTCCATTGGAAAGGCTCTATATACTAAACAAATATAATTCATGTTTCTCAGTAAGTGTGGAATTAAACAGTGTTAAGATTATAATGAATTAAATATAAATCTTGTTAGCATTGATTCATAAGTTATGTTGAATTTTTTTAAAAAACATATGTTTGAAATACCTTTCGTTCACCTATATATGGTGTGTCAAAAGTTACTGACTGGTCAATATGTAATTAATATAATAAAAATTTGTGTCATTGTTATCCATCAATGCGTAATCAATATGAAAATTAATGAATAGTCGTTATTATAAATCAGAGTACAGGTTTCAGTTTTCGTTCTTATTCCATTTCATTTTAGGCTCTATGTTCGTTATTCCATCAAAAAAGACCATAAATATTGTATAAAATAAAAAAATGATTAGTACAAAAATTGACAGTACAATTTAGTAGAAAATGATTAACTGTAGAAGTAAGGATAATCTTCAGTGACTGATAAAGTTTAAAACAGAGACAATATGGATTAGCTGATTGAGAGAGATTGAGATAGATATACACATATTCGGATTGCTGGGGAGCGGCTTCTTTAGAGAGAGAGAGAGAGAGAGAGAGAGAAGGAGAGAGAAAAAGGGAGAGAGAGTGAGAGAGAGAATGGGAGAGAGAGGGAGGGAGAGAGAGGGAGGTAGAGGGGGTGAGAAGGGGAGAGGGGGGAGAGAGAGAGAAAGGGAGGGAGAGAGAGGGGGGGGGGAGAGAGAATGGGAGAGAGAGGGGGGGAGAGAGAGAGAATGGGAGAGAGAGGGAGGGAGAGAGGGAGAGAGGGGGAGAGAGAGAAAGAGAGGGAGAGGGAGAGGAGGGAGAGAGTGAGAGAGAGAATGGGAGAGGGAGGGAGGGAGGGAGAGAGAGAGGGAGAATGGGAGAGAGAGGGAGAATGGGAGAGAGAGGGAGGGAGAGAGGGAGAGGGGGAGAGAGAAAGAGAGAGGGGGAGAGAGGGAGGGAGAGTGAGATGGAGAGAGATTGGGAGAGAGAGGGGGAGGGGAGAGAGATGGAGAGAGAAAGGGAGAGGGAGAAGGGAGAGAGGGAGAGAGAATGGGAGAGAGAGATGGAGAAAGAGAGAGGGAGAAATGGGAGAGAGGAGAGAGAGAGAGAAAAAATGAGAGAGAGAGGGAGAGACAGGGAGAGAGAGAGATATTGAGAGAGGGGAAGAATGGTATATAGAATGTGGAAATAATAGATGAGAGACTGAAGGGTTGAGGGGTTTGATGAAAGGGATAGAGAGGGAGAAGAGCACAGGACTAGTCAAGCGTCTGTGAATCAGCTATAAGTAATGTAGGCCACCATTATTTAATTAAGCCTTATTTTCATAAAGATACAACGAAGAATTAGAATTTTTATATCCAATTACATTATAAAAGAAAATAATAAACTTAAAATCGATGAAGTCCACTATTTCAGATGTTTTTCGACGAGAAGAGTGACAAGAAAAACGTATACAGACAATAAATTATTCCCTAGGAAACGTTAGTGTGGAGTTTTCCACTCAGCAATCAATACACATAAAACAAGCAGTTTGCTTTAACAAATACGGAAAATCGTGACGGAACGGAAATAGAAAATTAACTGTTTCTGGATTCTTACAAGCAATTGTAGATGTGAATGTGTTTTAATATTTATGGGTAGGAAGTGCGACCTGTTTCAAGTTCACGAGAGACAATCCACTCTATTATTTAGCACATAGTGAATAAAAATTCAACTTTGTCACACAACTGTAATGTCTATCAAGACAAGATGGATCGTTCTTGTAATACTTTAATAAAACATTTCCAGTGACACGCCTTCAACATCACATTAACAGCTTATATTCTATTTTTTCGTTTTTTTTTTTTTAAATATGTCTTTCTCTCTCATTCTATGCAAAGAAACTAGTAATACTTTTATCTGAAAGGCTTCATAAATCATTGACAAAACCATATATAACTTTCAAAGAAACACTTAGATATTAAATAGCGTAAGTTTTTCTTCATACATTTTGCTGGAAGAAAAATGACATTTACGTAAGATACAAATGCATCATTGAACTATTTCATTCTCAGGTTGAATCTATTCTCTATTATATGCGTACGTACTTCTTCCCATGCATATTTAAGAACCTTGTGTTGATGAAATTTTACAAATGCAAACTATATCTACGAAAATTTCAAACATTCAAAAAGAATGAAATGTCTTTCGAATAACGAAATAGATGAGCACACCTTGTAAGAGGAGTTTTAGAAAATAATCCATTTCATTATTGCAAAAATATCAATATAATGATTTATCTATTGAGATATGATTTATGTATAAATTATATTTCTCAATTAGATCAAAAATAAAAATGAAATAAATTTCAAACAAAAAATAAATCCAAAAAGAAGTAGACATTAAATATATGTATGCGAATAAAAAATTGTGAAACATTTATGTGAACGAAATCAAACCAATAAAACTCATTTGGGTAAAAAGTCATATTTTTAACCTAGTATACAACCATTTAGTGATAAAAATTCAAAAAAATGGACAAGAATTAGTATAATTAATATAGGAATTTATACTAATCTAGTACAGGAGACTACTAACTTGAGACGTTGAAGTTTTCCATGAAGTGTTCAGAAAGCTTCATTGATAAATTATGGAGCTAAATGTTATTAAAAATATTGATTTTTAGAAATGAAAAAATATTGTCTCATGGTAACTGATTTCTTTTAGTCTCACGTGATTTTTTAAAGGTTTGAGAAACTAAGTTATTGCTGTAAATAATTGAAAATGTCTAGACAGATGTTATTTGTTCTTTAGTCAAATTCTTTGCATTCTAATTATAAAGAAGCCTATATCATAACTTATTTAATCAATACAGGTATATATATTTCTTTTGAGACTATCATTTCAGTAATTTGTTTAGGTTTGCACATATTTTGTTTGAAAATATTTATTATGAGGATTAAAAAAAATTACCTTTGTTTGAATTGCAATTATTACATCTTCAGATTTTAATAGTTTCAAATTTTTAATAATTTTAGCTAATAACTTTGCAAGTATTTATCATTGTAGAATATGTATTTCTTACATTATTTATCAATTTTAATGTCCAAAAATACTTTTGAAAATATTAAAAGGGTATCCTATTAACCCCTAACCTGAGGGAATTCAATTTAAACAAAGAAGAAGTGATTATCAAATTACTCCTACTAACGGAAATATTTGATTAAGAGTTTAAAAAAAATCAACCCTTTAATTAAGGGCAGTAAAAAGTTGTTTGGTCAAAATATTGCCCGAGATATATTACGTAGTGGTTGTTTATTGCTTATTTATGGGGTAAAATTTAATTGAAACATAACAATAATAATAGCTCCAGATTAGGTGCATCTTTTTTAACATAAAATAAGTTGTTATAATGGTTATACCGTCTTAGATCCTATGTGTTCATCAAACCTTACCAGCTTTCCAAAGTCATCCATCATCAGGAGCAAATTGAAATTTATTCTGTGTTTCAGCGTTATAGAAAGACAATAATGAACTTCTCCTTGAGTTGCCACTTGATTTTCTACTTGAGTTGAACTTCTATATTATCAAATCAATATTAACAACCAAAATCATCTCAGAAATATATCTTCCTGGGTCTATCAAAATATGATAAAGACTAAAGACATTTACTTCGATGTTGGATTCTTTAAAAGTTTATGAAAAATAAATTTCTGTTTTATCTTGACAATGGATACGTTGTTGAATAGTCTTAGTATGGAAAAATTTACAAGGCAGGACGGGTTCTTATTTAATAAAACTGCTACTAACATCGTCATAATGAAAATAAAATTATTTTGTAAAGAAAAATTTATAACAATAATATTATATTGAGACTTAAAGGAAAACAAATATTTTAACAATAATCTAATAATAAGAGTGCTTATACAATAAATCTCTTCAACAAATAACGTAACATTATCTTCTTTACAATTATTGCTTTACGACATTTTTTTTTTACATATATATACTACCTATATTTTTTTTAATAATGAGTCAATAACCACATACTCTTCCCTATAACTAAGATGTTATTATAGTCTAAGGGGCCAGGCTAGCTCAGTGGTTACGTGCTCGCCTCTGAACTGATAGTACCGGGGTTCAATCCTCACCTGGCCCTCGATTTATTCACGCGGGAGGTGAATAAATCTGAGCACGTCGTCCCTCGGAGAAGGACGTTAAACCGTCGGTCCCGAGCCTGTACGATGTCAGGTACTCGTTAAAGATCCCTACTCTAAATACATTTGAGTTAGGTAAAATTTAGGACTCCCACTGTAGAATCAATCTTCATTGTGTGGTATCACAAAGGGCCAATGATCGGCCTACGTGTGTTCTCTTGTGGGACTACCACTGTAACCTAACCTAACCTATAGTCTATCAAACTTGCAAGCACTTGTGGACACTCTCATGGCAGGCACATTCACTTTTTTGGCATATAACTATCCTTGATGAAACATACTTAATCCTTCTGGGCCCGACAACATAAACATTTTTCTAAAACTGAATATGATCACTCTTGTCATTAATCTATTCTAATTATAGAATTAAATATATGATTACTGTAGCACAATTATTACATATTAAATTGACTAATCATTTACTATTGCACTTATCAATAGTAAATAACAAAAAACTGATCATCGTAAAATGAAAAAAATTTTAACTAATGTAGGAAAGACAACAGCCGATGAAGCATCAGTTAATTATGCAAAATCTAATATAATCTTTTATCAAAGGTTTTATACTGGCTTTGTATGATCCTTGTCTAAGGTATTTGAAATATGAACCGTCATTACAAAGCTATTCTTCTTAGAATAAATAGTAAAAGGTTACAGAGAGAGACAAGTGATGATATCTCAGGCCCTTTGTATAGAGTCTAATATATTAATGATTGTATGTAGTTGTGTTTAGGAGGTAAGGTGTACATAGTGTTTTTGTTACCATAAGAAAGAGGTAAAGTTAGTAAAAGAAAAACTACATCTGCTCAGATATGTTATATGTTTTATTTTAATTCATAAATATTTGATATCATGTAACCTCACACTCTGATGTGATCAAAGACCGCTATACCAGTCAGTACTATACATAACCTTCAGTAAAATAGTTTTTAATTAACTTCTACTAGACTTTGTTTTACTGACAATACTACCTACTACCTCTCTCACACTCACTCACTCTCTCATCTCTCTCTCTCTCTCTCTCTCACTCCCTCTCTCTCTCTCTCTTTCATCTGCTTATGTCTAATAATTCACAATGAAGTGTCTAAATTTCCTTTATTGTTATAACTTATCAAATTACATATCGAAGAACGTCCATTGTGTAAAGAGTTCACAATTATTTTATATCCAAGTAATCAAACAAGAATTTTATTATAAAAATGCAAGATTAAAACATGAAACTTTGAAATGTAAACATTATTTAACTAATTGTAATATCATTAGTTGTGCAATCCGTAATTGTGTGGTATTTACTCATTCTGAGGTAAAATGGATAAACCAACAAAAGTCTCCACACAAATGAAGTTTTATTCAACGTGTTTCGAACACTTTGTGTTCATCATCAGGAAGACACTATAATACAATACTATAATTAGATATAATTTGTATTATAGTGTCTTCCTGATGATGAACACAAAGTGTTCGAAACGGGTTGAATAAAACTTCATTTGTGTGGAGACTTTTGTTGGTTTATCCATTTTACCTCAGAATAATTGTAATATGTATTATGCCTGTTATACTTCATATATTGGAATAAAAGATAAACATACAGATTAACTTTCAAAAAAGTTATCATTTTTTAAAGTTAAGAATCACCATAAAGTTTCAGTTAAATTGCTAAATTCAAATGATTTGTTAACAATAAATTCTTCACTAATTATTAAGTATTTTCTAGGTATTATAAACTTTGTTCACTGCTTCTTAAATAACCTTATACTATTAGCAGGGAGTGTGTTTTAGTCCCTGATGAAAGTGGTGAGTTAAATGTTTGTTTTAATTATTCTCAATCAACTGATCTAAATATATCTTTTGAAATCATATTAGTTTCTAGAATATATCGCTTTTAATGTTTTCGCCTCTTGTTCTGTTCAGAAAATTCATTTCTTTTTATAATTAATTCGGTTGTATTGTAACAAATAAAGAGATTTTAAAAAAAATCTTCGAAAGTTAATATCTTTCGTATTAGTTATTTGGTCCTTTTTAATATACGGTAGTACTTTCATAATATTACATGTGACATTTGTAAAAGTTATTTCCACTGAAAGAATAGCTAAAACTACTACCAAAAATAGTAGTTTTTGCAGAGAAACATACCAAATATACTAGTGTATCATTACTGAAAAAAGTTGTTTTGTTTTATGAGGTTATTTGCTTAAATTTGGAATAACAATAAGAAATCAAGTAAGAGTGTTTTTAGTGTTGCAAGAAATCGTCCATATAAAATCGAAAATCAAATACTACTATAGCGTTGAATGTAGGTGATTTAAGCATTTCTATGAAATAAAGGAAACAAAATACAAGTCCTATTTAATAACGCATATATCGTTTTAATTGGCAACAAGTATGTCGAATGGGGCCAGGCTAGCTCAGTGGTTACTTGCTCACCTCTGAACTGATAGGACCGGGGTTCAATCCTCACCTGGCCATCGATTTATTCACGCGGGAGGTGAATAAATCTGAGCACGTCGTCCCTCGGAGAAGGACGTTACACCGTCGGTCCCGAGCCTGTACGATGTCAGGTACTCGTTAAAGATCCCTACTCTAAATACATTTGAGTTAGGCAAAATTTAGGACACCAACTGTAGAATCAATCTTCATTGAATGGTATCACAAAGGGCCAATGCTTGGCCTACGTGTGTTCCCTTGTGGGACTGCCACTGCAACCTATTCTAAGCATGACGAATATTCTTCACTTTTTTTACAGCGTTTTTAGAAACGGTAAAGAAAACTGTAATAGAACATGCATGAATGAACTGCGTACTACTTCAAAGTTAATCAGCCCCTCATATCAATAATAATAAAATAATAGTAAGTTAATTAGGAAAAATAATTAACTTATGACGTACGTGCAATGGTTTGTGATCTTTGTTCCATTTTCACACTATTTTCTGCACGGAATCATTCGTATTTATCGTACGGGATGAGACTGTATAATGTTTAATTACAACAGTGTTAGTTAGAATAATTTCTTCATCTATATACTAACATACTTGATAGTATGACTAAACCTGTCATACTTGAAGGTTTTTTTTTTTTAATAAAGAAAGTAAGAAAAAAAATTTTTTAAGCCTTAAGATTGTCGTTTTGCACCCCTCTTATATCGTTTTTCTTCTGGATTTCACACAGTAATGTTATTAAGTGATATCTGCTTGAGAATTATGGAGGATTACGGAAGACAGGGAGGCGTGTGACTAGAAGCAGGCCGGTGATCAAGGAGAGGCCTTGAGTGCGTGGAGACAGGTGTTCCGTGACGGCGTCTTTCCAAACCCCTCATACTAATGCCAGCCTCAACAAGTCACTTCCTCCAGACAACTGGCCCACTTCACCCCCACTGATTCCATTCAGGGACAAACAACAGCACGAACAATAACCTCACGTTGTATATGCCATTGGAATCACATGGGGTGGACACAAATAATCTAATGACCTTATGGGGTACAACATTACTCTAGCCTTCACTAATTAACTTTCTTTAATAACATTACATTATTAGATATTAGTACTTATAGTTAGTATATGTAGTAAATAATTGATGTAAATAATAAAAAATTAAGCAATATAGTCTACTTTACCATTCCCTTAGGGGACGTATTTATTATTAATAGCGGAATATATATTTTAATAATGAAAAGAACACACACAACACTAACGCATACATACGAGGTGTGTAAATCAAGTAGTGAGACTGGCAATGTCGCTTTCGATCTGGCAACGCTGGAGACGCGTGGCCTTGAGTAGCGTCAGGTGCACGTGTGATGCGCCTCCAGTATGAATCTGAACTCGCCACAGTCATTTGTTTGTCCGTAGCGTTGGTTTTCGTGAAATGGTTTTTTCTTGAGCGTTTTAAAAATGAGTGACCTCAAAGTTGAGCAGCGGTGTGCAATCAAATTTTGCTTCAGACTTGGACATAATGCAACCGAAACTTTTGAAAAACTTCAGGAGGCCTATGGAGAACGTGTTTTATCAAGGGCACAGGTTTTTCGGTGGTTTAAGGAATTTTCAGAAGGAAGAGAGTCGATTGAAGATGAACCACGAAGCGGAAGGCCTTCAAGTGCAAACACCGATGAAAATGTCAATAAAAATGTTTGTGCCACAAGGCCAAACGGTTAATCAGCACTTCTACCGTGAGGTCCTTGAAAGACTTCGAAAAAGAGTCCTTCGTGTGCGGCCAAACATCAAAGACAAGTGGGTGTTGCATCACGACAACGCGCCCTGTCACACTGCCATCTCAATAAACGAGTTTTTGGCCAGTAAAAATATTCCTGTTGCTCCTCAGCCTCCTTATTCACCAGACTTGAGTCCTTGTGACTTTTTCCTCTTCCCGAGATTGAAAAATCACCTCAAGGGAACTCATTTCGGGACACTACAAAACATACAAACTGCTGTAACCGACCAGCTGAAGGCCATTCCAGAATCCGAGTTCCAGCAATGCTACAATGGTTGGAAGGACCGTCTCCAGCACTGTGTGGCTTCCGAAGGGAACTATTTTGAAGGTGACAATATCACATTGTAATTATATTTTAATAGAAAATTTAAAAAAAAAATCAGTCTCACTACTTTATTTACACACCTCGTACATCTACATTTGTACATATCTACACATACACATACACATTGATCAAGCGTGCTAACAAACATGTACACACCCAGAAACGCACATACAGACAAACACAAACACACAGACACGAAAACATACATTCACAGAAACACACGTTCAATGGTGCACATACATGAAATATATTTAAATTTAGAACACGGATCTATATTTCTAGAATGGGAAAGAGGAAGACAGGGCGAGAGTGGTGCCAGCGAGGGGATGTTTGAGGGAGCCCTAATTGAAGAGGCCCCCGTCAGGGAGTGGAAGTGTCGGGTGTTGTGTGGTCACTAACCTGTCACCTGCCTTCCAGAATTAGCTTCAAGCTTTCCACTTTACATAACTCCATCCGGACCACCCGGACTTGAGTTCACTCTCAACTCCACTTGTCAAGTCCAACTTGATGAGTTTATTTTGCATTGTTCAACAATCCTTTCATATCGTATATCATTTGAATTAAACAACCTATATTTTATTGAAAACATACTAATGAAGCATTCAATCATATTCTGTAACAGGTAAATTTTCAAACACACTTGTTATTAACTCTTGTTTACATTCCCTTTTTCATATTTCTAAAACTCCAATCTTTCCGCTGATTACTTAAATAAATAAAAGGTGTAAAATACAAACGAATAAGGATTTTACTGTTTGGATGATTAGATATTATGTTGCCATAAGACAATGATTCAAACAAGTTTAAATAAAAATGTAGTAGTTATATACGCAGTTAATCGAATACAATGAAGCTAAATATATAAGAACAAATAATTCGGGTTCCGAACAACTTAGTATGGCCATGGAAACTATTAGTGTAATTATAATCGTTATATCCCACTTACTGAGGGTGTTATTAAAAGCATAACGTGAACAATATATTATCAAAATAATAAACAAATTAAATAATATATAAATAAAAAGGATTATATGTTTGCGAGAATGAGAACCATATTACCGAAAAAAAAACACGAAGCAAGAGCAGACACAATTTGCTTCTATATTTTGATGCTTTAGTCTATTATTACAAAGAAGCAGTCCATCCAGCCATAACTCTAAAAACTCACAAGATGAAAATCTATCAGGCTTTAAGTGAGATACATACGTACTTGCAGCTTGGCGCTAGATCATCTCCCAGTCTCAAATATATCCGCAGGTAATCATTCAATATTGGTAAATTGTTCACTTTTTTTTAACATTTATTGTTCTTTGTTCTTCTTAGGTTGTTTCTTTTCATACATTTCTACTTTCATCCCTTTACTTTCCTGTTACGCTTGGTTCGTTTTTCACATTCCAGTAGCACTAGTTGGTTTGGTGAATATTCTCCGTAATAGTCTTTGTCTTACGGATTAACATCCCAACTGGGTGTTAATTTAATAAAAAATAATAAAATGAAGTGGTAGAAAGAAAACGTTAATCTACAGAGAAATGTACTTAGAACGAAACGGACAAAGTACTGACTCACTCCGACTTTTCCGACTTCCGACTTTTCGCCATCTATCATCAGGTGAAGTGCACACCTATGTGGATTGATGGATTGATGCGTATATATGGCAGCTCAAATTATTCTCCACATATTTAAGAAATTAATTCACTGTTAGGCAATCAAATTTAAATGGCAGTATTTTCAATAAATACAACCACGAAATATTATCATTTTAAGCAAAAGTTTGAGTGATTAATTGCTATTTAAAGTTGCGAAATAAGTTTTTGTTATTAACTGCTATTCCCCTTTAGAAGTATTTATATTTAATTTTAAAATTGCTTTTCCTAGCATTCTGCGATAGATTAATGATAACACTAATCATTTTGTTTCCTGGCTCTTACAGGGTCGATAGTAATAACCTATTTATAGTTCCCCTAGTTTCATTAAAAGAAGAATTCCATCATCTCATTGAGTTTAAAGTCAGTAATTTAAATGCTTACAGCAAATTATTTTTCATTTTAAATATCCACGAGATTATTTTTAAAATATTTGAAGTCATAATAACGATACCCTTTTTATCACCCATATATATTATAGACTCTTCAACAAGATTCACGTAAAAATGTAATATACCTTAACGTTTAAGAACGAAATGATTTAATACTATTAAATATCATTATAATATAAAAAATTATAAAGTAATATACAACATTATATTATCATAATTAATATTATTATGATAGAAAACTACATTATGCTATGTTATATAAGTTTCACTCCCAAAAGTTACGTTTTAGTGTGTATACAAATATATATAAAAAGATTTCACATAAACACGTGAAATAACAATCAATGATCAAACAATCAAATGATCAATGATCAATGAGAAAATGGAAAAACAAGACTAAGATCTTTCAACCGTAACAAGCGGTCTTCGTCAGAGTCAAAAGCCCAACTGACTCTGTCAGTTGAGTTATATATATATATATATATATAGGGTAAAAAAGGTTGGCTGCGATGAAGGGATGACTCGACTTGAAATACGGAGCCTCGGGAGAGAATGAGTGTCAAGTAGTTTGCTGAGCCAAATGTCAGCTTGTTCTTCCAGATGGCCAATGGCTTTCTTTCCACTCTCCTCTGCTGACCAAGCCTCCATCCATTCTACCCTCCCCAGGGACTCATTCACCTGGTCATCCACTTAATCGAAACCAAAACGTCACCCACTCAACCGTATTATTAAACTTTCTCACAATTGTTAGTTCTTATCGCACAGATGATTACGGGTTTTCTTTTTTTAAATTATATTAAAATACTTAATGAATAGTAAATGAAGCAAGTAACCATCTACTTTAATGTAATAACCTTGTTTTTCAAATCAATCGAAATGAACTCACACATGCAAACTGTGATATTTGGCTAGTGTAATCATAATGTCATCTACAGCCCCTTTAATGTTAACATATATATTTAGATGATACAATTAATAAATTTAATAGTAATGAAAATACGGTTCACAACAAAAATATTGCAAAAAAGACCTGCAGTAGGCTACAGACAGTTTATTGTAGGCAAATATAATAACAAATTCGTTTGCACCCAATTTTGGTTTCATTCTAATGTTTCTTATAAATTAAGTTTTCAGTATAAATGTAATTAATATCAATCTCTGGAAATTTATTGTAAAATTCATGGAAAACCAATAATAATATCCCTTGCTTTATTTTAACTATATCATTTTACCAATTATAATAAACTTGAAATAATTGATTCAGAACAGTTTGTTATTATTAAACTGAGGCTTTATCCCGTATTTACCTAATAGGCTTTCCCAGGTTAATCTTCAATTTACAGAAACTCCAAGGTACTTACATCTCTCTGACAGTTGTAGCTTATTATTTTTTAATAATGAGATCTTTAAGATTTAGTATTTTTCCTTCTTGCGAATGATATATCGACAGTATTAGCTGGATATTATCAAGATAATTCTCTTGACTCAAAATTTCAACAATTTTTTAGTTCTATTGTTATATGCTGAGAGGCAGTACCGTGAATATTCTCATTCACTTGTAAAATAACAATATCATATTCTTATTGGATCGTAATATTGATTATTTATAGTATCCAGAAAGGTATCCATAAATAATCACCACAAGAAGAGAGATAGCACAACGCCTGAGGGGCAGCCTCTAGTAGTTAAATCCCAGTTAAAATAACCTTTCAGAATGACATTTTATAGAAGTGTAAAGTATGATTGCATGAAAAACTGATTGATAATAAATTTCATATTTGTCATAAATAAAATTTAAAAAATGGTATCTAGTATCTACTACTAAGACTGCACGATAAATTAAAATTTCTTCTAACCATAAAGAATTTCTACAAAAAAATAAATTTTTCACAGTTTAGAAGCAAGCATTGTGTCTTTTATATAAGAATAGAGCAGTTGATTACTAATAATAAACGCTATAAGTTAAAGCGAAGTAAATACAGTTATGTCAATAAAATATATATGTGAATACCCCCGTGAACACAAATTATACAAACAATTGTTCATATAATTATTTATTCATATAATGTATAAATATTTGATTAATAATGAATACATCAGCATTTTGTGAAAATCTATTCTTACACTTCATTTTGTCCAAAAAATTAATTGTTCCTCATAAATTGTTAATCAATGAAACAACATCAATGTTTTTGTCTTACTCTATTTCAGTGCAATCATAAATTGATTGAAAAAATATCAATATGCGGTAAGATATGACACTATACTCCATAGTATTCTCCAGCTAAATAATAAGTGAGAATGCCTCTGAACTTTGAGTCCTTAAGCAGCCAAACTGGTATTTACCTATCTCTGTAAACCAAAAATATAAGATTCTTAATAAATCTGACCAGCTCCTAGTGTAAGCTGGTGACATTGGAAGCATGGCATGATCAGTATACACAATGAGTACAAATTTTGTTTCATAAAAAACAGGAGGGAAAAATAGGCAAAGATATTAATTATCTTAGAACGCAATATATGAATACAAGGTATAGTTATTCCACACGCAAGCAACACTTACTTTTTTGACATTCTATGTAGAAGTAATAATTATACATCCTCATTCCTTGTTTAATGAACATCTTCAATCAAGGATAGATTGAATTCAAGAAAAAGATTCCAGTTGAAAATAAATACACTGTTGGTTGCATAAGGACATAATATGTGGACTAATTCTACAGAGGAGGTGGGTAATAGGATGATTGAGGACAGATCATAGGGCTGGAGGCGAGTGGGGATACAGGGTTGCGAAGGCGGGGATTGAATGAGGTGGGACAGATAGGTGATGCTGTTTACCGCAAATGAAAGGTGACTGATGGGGGGCAGAATTTCTGTCGGATACCCCACGACTCTCCATGAGATGTGGACTAATTCTGCAGAGGAGGTGGGTAATAGGACGATTGAGGACAGATCATAGGGCTGGAGGCGAGTGGGGATACGGGGTTGCGAAGGCGGGGATTGAATGAGGTGGGACAGATAGGTGATGCTGTTTACCGCAAATGAAAGGTGACTGAGGGGGGGTTGGGCAGGATTTCTGTCGGATACCCCACGACTCTCCATGAGATGCAGAGTCATGAAAAATGATGAAAACGACTATGCACATGTACGTCTTTCAGAGCACTACACTTGATTACTTGTGTTCATTGCATTCAGACATTACATCGTTCTTCACTGTTTCGTAAGAGTTTACTTAAACAAATGTCAAAACACTATAAATAGTTGAACGAAATATAAAAAATCAGTTCTGCATAATTTTTTTTAAAATACAATTATAGAAGTTTTTTAATACCTCTTACGATGAAACGCAGTATGTACGAATCAATAAACAGCAGATGAAAATGGTATTAATTAATCATTTTTGTTTTTTTTAACTAAATTATTTGCCATGGATGCTTCATATATTCCGTTTACTTACACTCAAATAGAGATTAATTAAATTGTTATTCAGTAAAATTGTTACTGATATAACAGCTGAGTATAGACAAACTCAGATTTTTATTGAAAGCTATGATTAATTTGACATGCGATAGGTAAATTAACTGTAGTTACTGGTGTCCTGAAGAGCTTAATACTGAAGGTAAGTTCTTACTTACACCCGGAGAGGGAGTTAAGCCATCAATACCGAGCCAGCACGATGTCAGATACTCGTTAAAGTTCCCTCTACTTTAAATACACTTAAATTAGTTAAAATTTAGGACTCCCAATGTAGAATCAATCTTTTTTTGCGGTATCACAAAGGCCCAATGTTTAGCATATGTGGACTGCCACTGCAACCTTACCTAAGTGTATTTTTCAGAAATAAATTAACCGCTAGCTATGTAACTATGCCAGGTCAAGATCTCAATCATTAGCACTAGAACAGGAGTATACGTCGGTGGGAGTTTTAGGCATATGTACTAATTTTAAGCCCAGTACAGGTATTAATCAATGTTATTAATTATAGTCTTACATAAACAGAATGGGGCTAAGGATGTTCAATGTTTTGTAATCCTAACAGCATCTTATGATTTTAAACACATTATACAAGCATGCACAACAAAATGCACTGACTTGTAACATTAACTGAAACCTCAATTGAAATACAGATATTCCAACTGATTTCATATATTCTACATTTATATCCTTCACTATGAGTCATGATGGTTCATTACTAGTTGGAAATAAACATGCTAATCCTCTTATACAGCCTAAAATAGAATTTGCAAAATTACTTGAGTTCTCCGAATGAAGGTGATGAAGCTGCAGACAGAGCTGCAAGCTGCACTGTCTGCATGGTTTTTAGATAAATGTTAGCTAAAACAATTTGGCATCGCTGGGCTAATAAATAGAGTAGTTGAAGTTGACATGTTTTAAAGACACATTTTAGTGTGGATAGTTGGTATTTTTACTCACTCATTATATTTTCCTCTTCAGACCACCACTACTTTCCGCTATTTCAGTTTATTTTTCGTTATCTCTATTCAACTGCCATTTTTTTTCACTCCCTCCCTAATATAATATGTACTCTTTAACTGCGTCCCTCTCGTTTTTCTCAATTTTTTATCTCGTGCTCTATATATCCCACATTATCCCTCTATCCCTCATCACCATCTTACTCTCACTCTCCCACAGTGGCTTCTCTCACATTCTCCCTCTCTCATGGTAATTGCATACTCTTACCACTCTTGTTTTTCACTAACATTTCAATAGTTTATCTCTGACACTCTCCCTCTCTCATGGCAATTGCATACTCTTACCACTCTTGTTTCTCACTAACATTTCAATGGTTTATATCTCACATTCTCTCTCTCTCTCTCACTCCCTCTCTCATGGCTATTGCATACTCTTACCACTCTTGTTTCTCACTAACATTTCAATGGTTTATCTCTCACATTCTCTCTCTCTCTCTCTCTCCCTCTCTCATGGTTATTGCATACTCTTACCACTCTTGTTTCTCACTAACATTTCAATGGTTTATCTCTCACATTCTCTCTCTCTCTCTCTCTCTCTCACTCTCTCTCTCTCTCTCTCATAGCAATTGCATACTCTTACCACTCTTGTTTCTCACTAACATTTCAATGGTTTATCTCTCACATTCTCTCTCTCTCTCTCTCTCTCTCTCTCCCTCTCTCATGGCTATTGCATACTCTTACCACTCTTGTTTCTCACTATCATTTCAATGGTTTATCTCTCACATTCTCTCTCTCTCTCTCTCTCTCTCTCCCTCTCTCATGGTTATTGCATACTCTTACCACTCTTGTTTCTCACTAACATTTCAATGGTTTATCTCTCACTGTCTCTCTCTCTCATAGCAATTGCATACTCTTACCACTCTTGTTTCTCACTAACATTTCAATGGTTTATCGCTCACACTCTTCCTCTCTCATGGCAATTGCATACTCTTACCACTCTTGTTTCTTACTAACATTTCAATGGTTTATCTCTCACACTCTCCCTCTCTCATGGCAATTGCATACTCTTACCACTCTTGTTTCTCACTAACATTTCAATGGTTTATCTCTCACACTCTCCCTCTCTCATGGCAATTGCATACTCTTACCACTCTTGTTTCTCACTAATATTTCAATGGTTTATCTCTCACACTCTCCCTCTCTCATGGCAATTCCATACTCTTACCACTCTTGTTTCTCACTAACATTTCAATGGTTTATCTCTCACACTCTCCCTCTCTCATGGCAATTCCATACTCTTACCACTCTTGTTTCTCACTAACATTTCAATGGTTTATCTCTCACACTCTCCCTCTCTCATGGCAATTCCATACTCTTACCACTCTTGTTTCTCACTAACATTTCAATGGTTTATATCTCACCTTCTCTCTCTCTCTCTCACTCCCTCTCTCATGGCTATTGCATACTCTTACCACTCTTGTTTCTCACTAACATTTCAATGGTTTATCCCTCACATTCTCTCTCTCTCTCTCTCTCTCTCTCTCTCTCCCTCTCTCATGGTTATTGCATACTCTTACCACTCTTGTTTCTCACTAACATTTCAATGGTTTATCTCTCACATTCTCTCTCTCTCTCTCTCTCTCTCTCTCTCATAGCAATTGCATACTCTTACCACTCTTGTTTCTCACTAACATTTCAATGGTTTATCTCTCACACTCTCCCTCTCTCATGGCAATTCCATACTCTTACCACTCTTGTTACTCACTAACATTTCAATGGTTTATCTCTCACACTCTCCCTCTCTCATGGCAATTCCATACTCTTACCACTCCTTTTTCTCATTAACATTTCAATGGTTTATCTCTCACATTCTCTCTCTCTCTCTCCCCCTCTCTCATGGCTATTGCATACTCTTACCACTCTTGTTTCTCACTAACATTTCAATGGTTTATCTCTCACATTCTCTCTCTCTCTCTCTCTCTCTCTCATAGCAATTGCATACTCTTACCACTCTTGTTTCTCACTAACATTTCAATGGTTTATCTCTCACTGTCTCTCTCTCTCATAGCAATTGCATACTCCTACCACTCTTGTTTCTCACTAACATTTCAATGGTTTATCTCTCACACTCTTCCTCTCTCATGGCAATTGCATACTCTTACCACTCTTGTTTCTCACTAACATTTCAATGGTTTATCTCTCACACTCTCCCTCTCTCATGGCAATTGCATACTCTTACCACTCTTGTTTCTCACTAACATTTCAATGGTTTATCTCTCACACTCTCCCTCTCTCATGGCAATTCCATACTCTACCACTCTTGTTTCTCACTAACATTTCAATGGTTTATCTCTCACACTCTCCCTCTCTCATGGCAATTCCATACTCTTACCACTCCTTTTTCTCACTAACATTTCAATGGTTTATCTCTCACATTCTCTCTCTCTCTCTCCCCCTCTCTCATGGCTATTGCATACTCTTACCACTCTTGTTTCTCACTAACATTTCAATGGTTTATCTCTCACAGTCTCTCTCTCTCTCTCTCTCTCTCTCATAGCAATTGCATACTCTTACCACTCTTGTTTCTCACTAACATTTCAATGGTTTATCTCTCACTGTCTCTCTCTCTCATAGCAATTGCATACTCCTACCACTCTTGTTTCTCACTAACATTTCAATGGTTTATCTCTCACACTCTTCCTCTCTCATGGCAATTGCATACTCTTACCACTCTTGTTTCTCACTAACATTTCAATGGTTTATCTCTCACACTCTCCCTCTCTCATGGCAATTGCATACTCTTACCACTCTTGTTTCTCACTAACATTTCAATGGTTTATCTCTCACACTCTCCCTCTCTCATGGCAATTGCATACTCTTACCACTCTTGTTTCTCACTAACATTTCAATGGTTTATCTCTCACACTCTCCCTCTCTCATGGCAATTCCATACTCTTACCACTCTTTTTTCTCACTAAAATTTCAATGGTTTATCTCTCACACTCTCCCTCTCTCATGGCAATTCCATACTCTTACCACTCTAGTTTCTCACTAACATTTCAATGGTTTATCTCTCACACTCTCCCTCTCTCATGGCAATTCCATACTCTTACCACTCCTTTTTCTCACTAACATTTCAATGGTTTATCTCTCACTGTCTCTCTCTCTCATAGCAATTGCATACTCTTACCACTCTTGTTTCTCACTAACATTTCAATGGTTTATCTCTCACTGTCTCTCTCTCTCATAGCAATTGCATACTCTTACCACTCTTGTTTCTCACTAACATTTCAATGGTTTATCTCTCACACTCTCCCTCTCTCATGGCAATTCCATACTCTTACCACTCTTGTTTCTCACTAACATTTCAATGGTTTATCTCTCACACTCTCCCTCTCTCATGGCAATTCCATACTCTTACCACTCTTGTTTCTCACTAACATTTCAATGGTTTATCTCTCACACTCTCCCTCTCTCATGGCAATTGCATACTCTTACCACTCTTGTTTCTCACTAACATTTCAATGGTTTATCTCTCACACTCTCCCTCTCTCATGGCAATTCCATACTCTTACCACTCTTGTTTCTCACTAACATTTCAATGGTTTATCTCTCACACTCTCCCTCTCTCATATCAATTCCATACTCTTACCACTCTTGTTTCTCACTAACATTTCAATGGTTTATCTCTCACACTCTCCCTCTCTCATGGCATTTCCATACTCTTACCACTCCTTTTTCTCACTAACATTTCAATGGTTTATCTCTCACTGTCTCTCTCTCTCTCATAGCAATTGCATACTCTTACCACTCTTGTTTCTCACTAACATTTCAATGGTTTATCTCTCACACTCTTCCTCTCTCATGGCAATTGCATACTCTTACCACTCTTGTTTCTCACTAACATTTCAATGGTTTATCTCTCACACTCTCCCCCTCTCATGGCAATTGCATACTCTTACCACTCTTGTTTCTCACTAACATTTCAATGGTTTATCTCTCACACTCTCCCTCTCTCATGGCAATTCCATACTCTTACCACTCTTGTTTCTCACTAACATTTCAATGGTTTATCTCTCACACTCTCCCTCTCTCATGGCAATTCCATACTCTTACCACTCCTTTTTCTCCCTAACATTTCAATGGTTTATCTCTCACACTCTCCCTCTCTCATGGCAATTGCATATTCTTACCACTCTTGTTTCTCACTAACCTTTCAATGGTTTATCTCTCACATAGCCAATATGTCTTCTTTGTTTCACTTACACTCCTATTCTATAATTCGTCTTTCCCTTTCACTCTTCCAAAATTTGTTTCATTAGCAGATAGAAGATAAAATTATAAAGCAAGACTCTTTTTCTTTGGTATTTATGTACTGCTAATAAATAATCATCCATTTTATCTAAAATTATAAAAAAGAAATTAAGAAATATATTGCAGTTGTATAAAAGTTAAATCACAAAATAGAATAATTTTGAAAACTTCATCATAATGTTAAAGCTCGTTGGGATAGTGTGATGTGAAACCGCAACGTGACTTGAAACGTCAATCAGAGTTGTTTTACTCAATCAACTGATTATTAAGGCCAATTTAAAGAGTCCATTCACAGAGTAAAATACAGCATAAAAACTGCCAGTTTGGTATTCATGCCGAAAACAGTTTTAAGTGTTATTCATCAAAACAAAGAACTAACTTTTCAATTTTCACTAGAGTATAACTTGACTAAGTGGAGGTTTCAATAGGTAGTTAGTCAAAAACAAGATGTTGTTTGTTTATGTACATTTCATTCTTGCAATAGATGGTCTGTGCGTTTATTTTTGTAATTTAACTCACTATAAGAATATGTCGAAGGACGTGAGTGAGGTATACAGAGGGAAATCTGCAACACTGAAGGTTTCCTCTGAGAACGTGTCAACTTGCGGTGACTTGTCCGAGTGGCAGGTAATGACAGTATAAGTGGCCTCCACTCCAACTGTCAATAGAAAGAGGATCGGTACGTTGCGGTTGCATGATTGCTATGGTCTAGTTGTAATGGTTGTCGCGTGGTCCTGCTCTAGCGGGACACTATTGGCAACACTGGAGCATGTCTCGTGACCAATCGTACCGCAGCCTAAGTTTAACAAGGGTGAATTGCAAGTATCATGTATATGATAGTATGGGAGCCGTAATGAGTTGGATATCTTCGGATGAGTATAACCTCAGCGAGCTCTCCAACTGTGTAGACCAAAAGAATTCAAACGACTGTTTCACATGTCTACACAAACAACACTGTCAATTAAACCGACTTGATCTGTGGCACTCACAAACATTAACTACGGGTATTATCCATTACTACATGTCTCGCTTACAAACAAGACTATCCTAAAAATCTTTAAAAAATATTAAGAAAAGTTTATTTTCTTATAAACTTATTAAAATTGAAACATTGATTATAATGTACTTATAAGTTTCAAAATCAAGCTTGTTTCCAAGGTATAGGTTTCATTTTCAAACCATTTCCATAGCAAGAAGTAAGAATTTTTTTGAATAAGCAAATGAAATTTATATTAATAACAAACTAACAATTGTTATTCCATTAGTTTGTCTAAATAAGGTAAATTTCATTTTGTTTTTAAAAAAAATTTTGCTTCTACCGATAGAAAAGCTTTTAAAATAAAACCGAATTGTCAGCAATAAGAATTTAATTTTTAATCTAGAAAATTGACAGAATTTCGATTCACAGGTAGATTCTACAAGGTAAAGAATTAAGCCCTGTTATATAAAGAGAACATGGTAAAGTTTGAATACAGATAATCAAACTACATGACTTGCAATATACTATAAGACTGTTTAAAACTCATTATTTGTTTCAGAAGTTCAACTACAGGTATACTAAGTAGGTTCAATGACATCAATGAGTAACTATGCGCTTTCGCCCCGGTGTTTTTAAACACTTCGTCAAAAATTTTCCCAAAATCAAGATAAGCAGATAGTTGGTTATAAATACCAAACTTGTAGAAATGAATAAATAACAAAAACTCTCCCCATATTAGAAGCACTATATATTCAATAGAAACTTCTAATTTTGAATAACTAAACAACCTAGTTATTGGAGTTTGTGTTAACTATTGAATTGATATTGATTCCTGGTAATTTTAACTGGTGTATATTATCTTCTTTTATCTAATGAATATATTTACTTTGAATTTTTTTCATAACTGTATATTTATTCAATAGATTAAACGTATTTTTAAGTTTTTCTATATTAGTATTCAACGTTACTTTTCCCCCCTGCATTGTCCTTTAACTACTTATGATCAAAAGAAGATATCGTTCTGTTGATTGATATGTTTGTTGATTATTAACTTATGCACTTCTTTGTGGTTCTATCTTTAGAATAACCATCACTCACGTGTTGTTCAAAGATAATTTTGGAACCACAAATGAATTTTTTTTATTGAGAATCCGAGTAAGGTCTGGTGAACAGACAATTGCATGACCACGAGAATTAACTTCCGTTAGTCAATTTTGAAGGATTTATACCTTGTTGAAATAAAAGATAGGGGAGGGGGTTGGAAGGAAAGCGATTTGCAGGTGGGCAGGCTGCCAGGGTCGGAGACAGATTTTAGGGGCAATAAATCGGCATGCGGCTTTCTGGGTCAGACAGACGTGCCTCGAGCCACGCTAGGGCCTTCCGTCAACATAAAACAAACCACATTCGCCCTGGTGCCCCCTCTGTCTTCCAATCTCACAGCGGCCTCGGTGAGCCCTCGAATCAATTCTGACAGCCTCATGCCGCTTCCTACCCGACTTGACAGCAACCCCTGTCCACCGACCACTTAGTCTTTTACACCACCTCATTGCATATTATAACACATTTCTACTATTATCAACTCAATAAATTTGACATTTTTTTGTTATTTAAACCAGGTATACCGTATTGATCCGTAAGGACATTAAATATCATTACTGGGAAGAAAATATCAACGCGCTTTTTCTTTTAATTCCTAGACGGATATAAAATCAATTTTTCACCGTTTACTCTACAGGAAAAATGTTAACCAACTTGCTATTTAGATCCCACTTTATTATGAGCAAATTTTTATACATATTACCTAAATTGTGGAAAACTTCAAAAATTAACCCCAAAAACAACGAAATTAAACCTGGCATGCCCTTTAATAAAAGTTATATTTTTATATATAAAATCAAAAAAGAAAGACCATACCGAATAGAAACACTCTTTGACATACTGAATGATATTATAAAAGAGAAAGAGACAGGGTGACCAAGTACCTGCACACGCAACGGTAGGTAACCCTATTGCGTTTACAGCGTCCTGGTTCCCCCTCTATATTTTCTCCTGAAGACGTTTGCCCCAAAATTTGAGTTAGTAAGTCTGTTTCATAACTCTGTGTGTTACTCTTCATCAATTTTGAACTCATATTGTGTCCAGTTTGGATCGTCTTTCCTATTCAATAATCAAACATACATAAAAGTGAAATTAGCTACAATTAAGCATAAGACAAATTTTCCTCTGCGCTCAGTTGTTTCATTTATTGGTAGCCAACTTATGAACTATAAAAATACGTAGAGAAATTATCTAAATTATATTGTTGTCACTAGTGAATTCAATGTTAAAAAATCATTAAAATTTAAAGAAGCGTTAACGAATGAAGTACTAAATGAAAATGTAATATTGATTTCTCTAGATGTTCAATCACTTCTTACAAAAGTGCCAATTGATTTAACTTTTGATTTAATAAATAAGCAATGGAAAAAAATTGATCCCCATATTGTCATCACAAAGGAGAAATTCTTATCCATTCTAAAACTTATTTGTGAAGCTTGATTTTGTATATTTAATGGATTTATATATAAACAAAAGTTTGGATTACCTATGGGCTCTCCAATATCACCGGTTCTTGCAAACATAGTAATGGTTGAATTACTAAAGTATTGTAAAAGTGAGTAAAATTCATGAATCTCTATGTCGATGACTTGTTTCTAATTATTGAAAAGAGAGAATTTGATAATGTTTTAAATGTATTTAATTCATATCATAATCGACTTCAATTTACATGTGAGTTAGAAAAAGATGGCATTCTGCTATTCCTGGATATAAAAGTTATAAGAGGAGAAAATGGTAATATTTTAACAACCGATTGGTACACGAAACCTACCAGTGCTGGAAGAATATTGAATTACTATTCTTCCCATCCTATGAATCAGAAATTAAATTACGTTAAGAATATGGTGAAAAAAGTGGTAGAAGTAAGGGTAAAAGAGTTACTACAGAAAAATAATTATCCAGGAAATTTGATTGAACGTTTTTGGTCAAAATATTTAAGGCAACAACAAGAGCCAGAAAATGGTACAAATACTGACTTAGAAGTTCAAGATAGAAAGTTTTTTATATTTCCATATGTTGAAGGATTGTCGCAATCAATTAAAAAAGTCTTCAAAAGACACTTAATTCAAGTTAATCTAGCATTTTATAGCAAAAAAAAAGTGAAATCGTTATTTTCAAATGTAAAAGAGAAGATTTCAAAGGAATATCAGAGTAATATTATATATGCAATAAAGTGCAAAGAATGTAACAAAGTTTATTATCACTCTGTTGTGATAAGAAAAGGACTTATCAGCACAGTTATTCTATAAGAAAAAAGAAAATTAATGCCACTACATTAGCTGCACACAGTATTAATGAAGGCCATAATTTTGATTTTGATGAAATAAAAATAATAGCCAAATAAATGTATGAACAGGGAAGGAAAATTCTGGAAATGTTATATATTAGAAAGGACCAGTCATCCATTAATTACAGAAGTGACAGTTCAAATTTAAATAGTATTTATTTGGGTGTGTTAAGTTAAACATTGTTGATAGATGAAAAATTGTGTTAGTGTCTTTGGATGTCTGGTGAAATTTGGTTATCTTGTTTGGTTATTTCAGTTCAGTGTCACGTGTTCTTTCAGTCTACAGTTGTTGTTAAAATACACATACTATTTTTCCTTGTAAAATAATTTGTAATATAATACTTAGTTTTTCTGTTTCAACATTTATACTTCTGTATGTTTTCTCACTAGCCTATAGTAAAAATTTCTATTGTAATTTCTTAATTGTAACTAATTGCACTATTATGTATGTTTGGTTTTTGAATGATTGTATTATTTCTTATATTTCGTCTGTTTTTGTAGGCCTATGAAAAATGTTTTAAATAAAGACCGAAACGTTGGCAATGAGAGTTTAATTTGAACCTGAAGAACTGGCCGAGTCCCGATAAACTATAGTTTTGTTTCAATTCCACGGTCGATACTTTTATCAATATATATATATGTATATTTACTTTTTTTAAGTAAATGTGATATTAGTTTAAAAAGTACAAAGAACTTACTGCTTCTTTGAAATAAAAGATAGAGAGAACATTTCCAACAAAGAATATTTCAATGATAAAGGATAAACTTATGATACTAGAGAAGTATAAAAAGTACATCGGTTTGACCGCAAAAAACTTTAAAATGACAATAAATATGAATAGATGCATGCATATAGAATGTTTGATTATTTCCTGTAAGCACGATGTCTGCACAGAAGAATTGATTTAATTAAGATAAATATGGTGCAAAAGGACCACTGTGAGGACTATTTTGTTGGTAAGTCAATTTAGATTGGATCTCAGTTGTCGTAAATAATTAGGTTATAAGGGGTTCGGCGGTGGTGGGACAAAGTGTAGGCGAGCCTGTGGTAGGTAGCCTTTGTCTAGCCTGCTTCTGTCACCGCTCTGTTTTCACCTCTATCTGCCTTACCAATCACCTTTCATCCTCCTGCGCCCCACCAGTCCAGCCTTTTCAATTTCATTAAAACGCCTTTCTGATATGACATATCTACAGTGAATCAATATTGACACACAATCCAAAACCATTCTCATTTGAAAAGTGAATAAAAGTTAATATGCAGCCAATAAATACACTTCTAAAGTTCAAACAATAGTGGGATCCCGAAGAAAATAAAAACTAAATATATAATAAAAGCACCACTTTATATTACAAAATATTAATAAAGACTTATAAATACTTAATAATATAAAATTATTAAAGACACTTATCTAAAATTTCTGGAACGCTTTCGTAATACAGGAATTTATAAAATACCTTTACGCAGGTTATACTTTTAGAAAAAGTTAAGTCTTAAGATGATTGCTTGGTATCCAGAATATGAAGGTTACCTTTATGTCTTCAGAACTTATATTTAGTAATATATATATGATCAAACCACAATAAGAAAATGGGAAAACAAGACTAAGATCTTTCCACTCTAACAAGCGGTCTTCGTCAGAGTCAAAAACCCAATTAAGTCAGTTGGTTTTTTGACTCTGATGAAGACCGCTTGTTACAGTGGAAAGATCTTAGTCTTGTTTTCCCATTTTCTTATTGTGGTTTGAGCATTGATTGTTATTTCACGTGTTTATGTGAAATCTTTATATATATATATATATATATATATATATATACATATATAAAATTAGTTATCTTGAGGGTTAGGTCTAAAATAAACAGTAATATAGGAATATATTACTTCCTGATAAATTCGAAATGTATGTCATGCAGTGACATTACCCTAAAATTATATTACTTGTTTCTCATCTCTTCAATGCACCACAACTATCGAAACTTAGTTGTTTAAATTTGTAAATCTCTTTTTCTCATTTGTTATTTATGCTATGTAATTTCCAAGTGATCTTTTGTTTTTTTTTTTTCTATTCTAGATGTAATTTCATGAAGAACAAAACTTCTTTGAAACAGATTTTATACAAATGTTAGGATATGAATGCTATTTTTCTTCCTTACTTAATAAATCACTCATAATAGCTGAGTATATTGCATTGGAATGAAAACAGTAATACTTCTACATTGTAACATCAAAAATGTATGATTAATCCCATAAATTAATTAATAATAAGTTAATTTTATTAAGTTAGAAATATTTATTTGTAATTTTAAGTATAGTGAATCGTGGAAAGGAATTGTTAGAGAAGTAAGCACTTGATTTCGTCGAGTCTCGTCAGGTCATTAGTCCAGAGGAGAGTTTGAAATTCGTCAGCCACTCGGCTTCACTCAAATATAAACACTTTCTTAGTCATTAAAACATAAATAGCTTCATTTAGCGCTGCCCTACACTTTTAATTATTTAAAGTAATAGTTAAATATGTGCTTACCTAAGCTTACATTTTAAACGATGAAAAATAATGGTTTCATTATTAAGGGACACAGTTAACTATATCTTTCAATATTAGCGAATACAAACAGTCCTTATTTGCTTTTATTTAAATATATGTATTTAGACAAAATAATTTAGAACATAATTAAAGGATATATATATAACAAAACTCATTAATCTGCTTTTAAACCAACATGTTTAATGAAAACATATTGAAAAAATGCATACTGAAATATATATTAACAAAGATAAAATATATAGATATTTCAATCCACAGTTAGCATGAATTTTTCCGTTAATATGATTTTCCAATAATTCATTAGTTGTGCAATCCGTAGTTTTGTGGTATTTACTCATACTAGGATAAATGGACAATATAAAGTATCCATACGAAAGAAGGTTTTTAATTCACTTTGTGTTCATCGTCAGGTGAACATCCAAAGAAAGGAGTGGAGGACCGACAACCGTGGAATAACCACATGAACGTTCCGTGAAAGTTCCTATAATTCTACCACTGAATATTTACTTGACGATGAACAAGAGTGTTCAGAAAGCGTAGTTTGAAATAAAAAACCTCTTTTGTTTGGAAATTTTGTTTTATCTGTTTACCCCAGTATTTTCTAATAATACTTTGTACTGGTTGGATGATTGGTTTTCTCTTCCCAAAGAACAGATATATACCTAGAGTTTATGCTCACAAACATGATAATTTTAAAGTCAACCAAAGCAGAGTCGACAGAAAGACAAAAAACGATAGAAATAATGTACTGAAGCCTTACTAGATTAAAGCCTTAAATATACAACTAACACTTGTTTAATTAGGCTGAACTACTCGTATGTCTATATGTGGAATGATGGAACTTCGCAACCTAAAGTGATCACTGCGACGTTACAATCAAAAACAACTGTGATCAAATTTATTTTACTTCAATGTTACGTTCACAGTAAAAAGTGCTACTGTAGTTTTTCTGATGTCTCTAATTAAATATCTACTCCAGACAACGGATTGGGCTAATACTCACTGGTGGAGTAAATCTTAGAATGTCAGAAACAATTGTAATATTATAGCCAAAAACACTAGAAGATAAATATAAATGAACCTGCCATATCACTTGAATGGGAGAATAAAACAGATTTACTTAAATAAAGGACTGTTCAACTTTAATTTACAGTATATCCTCGCAGTACGAGTTTAATGCGTTCCCTGACCCAACTCGTATTTCCATTTACTTGTGTTACAAAGTAATTTTTCACATTGAAAATAGTATAACGCACAACACCCGATTTTAAGTTCATTTTTTAATCAGAAAAGGTACAATCATAAAAAAATAAACAACATTTTGCATGTAATATGGATGATGAAAGAGATGCAAGAAATAATCCTATTCTATTAAACTACGAATCTTAAAACGGAGAACATCTAGGAGTGAGTGAAGACAACTCGTACTGCGAATTTCTTCGTGGAGAGTCGCTCGTATATGACCAACATTTTTATCAATGGCTGCTCGTAATGCCTTATATAGCTCTTAATTCTGATGCAAAATATAAAAAAAAAACCTCTTGAACCTATGTTTTATTGCAATGTTCGTTCTTTTATACTTTTTTTGACCCATAAGAAAACGCAATGAGATTCCAAATTTATTCACCAATCCCTGATCCTCGCCCATTTCATTATTGAAAACATTAACTTAGGCATTTCAATACTTCACACTTTGTGCAGGTTGAAATTTAAAAAAAAAACTTAAATTCAAAGAATAGATTTAATAGAATAAAAAAAATTCTATGAAAGTAGGAGTTTGTGTACAAACACTCAGGGGCTACGATTTATTATCGACACAATTCTGTATATTATTGGTAGATTATACACTACCCTGGCTGTCATATTGTAATAGCAGAGTAGTCAGCTGTATTTAAAACATGTTCCATTTTTCTAGCTAAGAAGTACTTATGGAACATGTTTTAATTACGATATCATGTTCGTTTAAGGAATTTTATTTTTATGTGGAGTACAATAGAAATATTGTGAGAACGGAGTAGAATTTAGCTTTTCTAGGAGAAATAAGTTTTTATCTTGTGTGAAATGGACACGATGTGATAAGATGAACGGTACTGCATGTAAAGAGGGCCGGTAAGAAGAAAGTGACAAAGGATGGAGTAGGAACATGAAATCGGTACCGGTGAGACGACCCGGAGAGGCGATTCAGCTTCAATCGACACCGTGGGACCAGACAGCCGCTTACGCAAGACACAGTCTTCGGAGGAAAGATATTCACCAGTGACTTCTCTTAGCATACAACTCGACTACGCAAATTTACTTTGTCTTTCTTTAACATTTTGTGACTAACAAGCTGATAAAACAGTGGTGTATATAATAAAACACGCTTTTCAAACAATACAATAACTTATATTAGTAATATTTAGAGTAAGTCTTCTATTTTTGTAAAGGTGAAACGTAATTAATTCATTAAAATAAAGACCTTACATTTAAAAGTAAAACATAAGAGACAATTATTTATAATACCACATAGGATTACACAAAAAGTTTAAGAAAAACAAATCATTTTATATGGTAAATTGGTAAAAATTAGTGATAATCAAAAAATAAATCTAATTGAAAATTAAAAAGTTATTAGTTTGTTTCTACAATAAAATAATATTATTTTATTTTTCTAACAGTGATATATAGACTCCAGTCAGCAATATTAGTCAAAATGGATATACATTTTTAGTAAATATTAAGCTCTAAAATTCCAGAAATATTACAAACAAATTCCAAAAGTTGCAACTGAATACTTCATTATATAAAACTAGAAAATGATAAAATAATACATCATTTTATTAACTCCAAATTCTATATTGACAATTATTTTATTTAATAATAAATACTAAAAACTATCTAAGTAGTTATTTCTAATTTTTGTAAAGGTGAAACGTAATTAATTCATTAAAATAAAGACCTTACATTTAAAAGTAAAACATAAGATACAATTATTTCTAATACCACACAGGTTTACACAAAGAGTTTAAGAAAAAAAAATCATTTTATATGGTAAATTGCTAAAAATTAGTTATAATTAAAAAATAAATCTAATTGAAAATTAAAAAGTTATTAGTTTGCGAAGTAAATTTGTAGCATAGAAATTATGACAGATTAACTGTATACCTATCAGAAAGGACTATAATTGGCTAAGAAAGAACAATTGAAAATACTTGATCCTGAAACCGGCAGAATGTCATCCATTAATGATGTATTTAAATCCAAACACAAAAGATCAAACAAGACAGGGAAAAGCTGTTGATGATGACATTCATTAAACAAATAATGTAACTAAGGAATTAAGACGCAAAACTCAACTGGAATATATGAATAGAGGAGATATATAGTAATATAATGTAAACAAACTATAGGTTTAAAATAATCTGGTTGTGTTCTAAATAAGAGAAATGCTGAGAAACCGGTTAAACAAGAACTACTAACCAGATCTTTCTTCTTGATCCAACAGACACCCAGACCTGTGTGCATTTACTGGCATGCAGTCTAGGAAAGCTTTACTTTCATTTATAAACACAGACTTAATAGGTAAAAATATTTTTAATTTAGTTAATTAATTCAATAATTGTAACTGTATTTGTTGTTCGATAAGAAAAAAATCTGGAGTGGCCTACACTCAACTTTACTATAAGTAACTTAATATCAAATTTCTTGAGTATATAACACATAACGTCTCATTTAAGCATAATGTAAACATATAAATGGGATATGATTATTAGTCTTTCGTTCCTGAGGTAGTACTGATAGTGATTGAAGGATATATCAATATATAACCTTATTTTTGTACATCACACAGCTGATGCAAATAATTTCATTAGTATAACTACAGCAGTAATAACACTTTTGAAAAACCAAAGTAAACATTTCTTGAAACGAAATATTCTCCTACAAGAGAACATGGCTTTTGTTCAAAAAGCCAGTGAATTTCTTACATCGTTTACTTGACATCCTTCTACATTGATTATTAAAGTAAAATTTCCAAATTTAAAACAGGAAAATACCCTTCTTTTTTTTCTGAAAAACATCATAAACAGCGAATAAAATGTTGTTTTAAGGTGATTTATAATTAAAGATGTACGATAATTCATTTATTAATCTCTAAATGAAAGATTTCAATTTTGAATTAACTTTTACAATTTTGTTTTTTTACAGAATTATTATAATGGGAATTTTATTGCTTCTTAGTATTTAATAAGATCATTTTCCTTCCCCTTTGTCTAATAATATATATACGAATTTTTTCTGAGTGAGTGTTATAATTTTCCTGCACATATTATTCCTCTTACGTCTCATATAAGTCAATAAACAGTTTAAATTGTTCCTTTATAAATATTAATTTTATATCAGTGGATTTGCTC